>CM077090.1:103395541-103995541 GCA_039513925.1 Platanthera zijinensis | reverse complement strand
CACCAACGTGGCTTACGTTGAAGGGTTAAATCATAACCTGATCAGTGTAAGTCAGTTATGTGATAAAGGTTATGACGTTAAGTTCTGCAAGGATAAATGCCTGATAATATCGTGTGCCTCTTCGGAGACGGTATTAACAGGCATTAGGAGCAGAAATAACTTTTTCTTAGATTTTCTTAGTTTAGATTCATCTGCCCTCGTATGCCTAGTAGCAACAGGCAGTGCATCTCTTTGTGAATAATTGCACAAGAGATTGGCACATATTAATTTCAAGACAATTAGTATGCTGTTTTCTAAAAACTTAGTAAGGGATGCTCCCATCATTAAGTGCTTCAAAGATAGCCCTTGTCCTGCATGCCAGAAGGGCAAACAGACTCGGGCTACCTTTAAGGGCATCGTTGACAAAGACTCCTCCAGATGTCTTTATCTTCTACATATGGACTTGTTTGGTCCAATGCAAGTTCATAGCTTGGGAGGCAAGTCTTATACGCTAGTGATTGTTGATGATCACTCTCGGTTTACTTGGGTGTTCTTCTTAAAATGCAAATCAGATACGTTTGACATCTTCACCAGTTTTGTCCGGCAGATTCAGAACGAACTTAACTGCTCGGTGGTCAAAATCAGAAGTGACCATAGAACAGAGTTCGAGTCTGGTGCTATGACAGAGTTCTGTGAAGAACTTGGTATCTTTCATGAGTTTTCCTCCCCGCGCACTCCTCAGCAGAATGGAGTTGCGGAGAGGAGAAATATAATGCTCATTGAAGCCTGCACGACAATGTTGAATGATGCTTCTCTCCCAGAATATTTCTGGGCAGAGGCTGTCAATATGGCATGTCATGTACAAAACCGGGCCTTGATCAACAAGAATCATCATAAGACGCCTTATGAGCTACTGAAAGGCAGGAAGCCAACCATGTCCTATTTTAGGATCTTTGGCTGCAGATGTTATGTATTGAATAACGGGAAGTACCCGCATACTAAGTTTGGTGAAAAATGCTTCGAAGGCATATTTATGGGCTATAGTAGCCATAGCCGGGCTTATAGGGTTTTCAATAAGAAAACCCTAGTGGTAGAGGAATCAATAAATGTTGTATTTGATGAAGGAAGCTTGCTTAATTGCAATTCTTCCAGTGGTATTCTTGAAGATGCAGGTGCAAGACTTGAACAACTGAGTCTCGATGAGACCGCTAAAGATGTAACTCCCAAGTACGTCAAGGTTTCTACCTCAACGTCAACTGGAGAAGTTTAAGATCAGAATGGAGCAAACCTCTTAGAAGAAGGATGTTGGAACCCTTGTTCTGATTTGGGCTAGGATCTCTATTAGGCTGTTTAGTTTGTTAGTTTTTGAAAGACTTAACCCAAATAGGGGGAGATTGTTGGTACCCTAGTTTGGATTTGAGTTAAGTCTTTCCTTTTAGTCTCTTGACCCAAGATTTATCTTTGGTCAAAGTCTAGTTGTAGAGTGTTCTCTTTTCCAGTAAAATTCTGGCTAAGGGATTTTCGGGTTCGACTATCGTCGAACGCCGATCGACTATCGTCGATCTGCCGGTCGACGATCGTCTGTCTTCTGTCAGCTCGACGTTCTGCTAGATCGTCGAGCTCTGGTCGACTATCTGTCTAGATAGTTCGACCATCTGCTGTGTGATAGGTCGACTATCTATTGATAGTTCGACTATCCGCTCTTGCTTTGAGCTCCGGTCGACGCTTTAGCTTTGAGCTAAAGCTCGACGTTTTCTGTCAGCTAAGCTCGACGTTCTCTGTCAGCTTCGCTCGACGCTTTCTGAGTCGGTCGACTATCTGCCTGGATAGTTCGACTTTCTGAGTCGGTCGACTATCTGCCTGGATAGTTCGACTTTCTGAGTCGGTCGACTATCTATCTGATAGGTCGACGATCTCAGTGGGTTGGTCGACGATCTCCGAGGATCGTTCGACTATCTCTTTCCTGCTTTTATTTATAATATTATATGCGTTTTATTCCTTGTTTTATTTCCTGTATTTATAGCATATTTTATTATAGTTTATTTAATTGACCTTATGCATATATCCCAAAGCATTACCTGCTTCTATCCTTTATGCATAAGTCAATTCTTTCTGACAATGTATTTTGTCTTATTATCTGTCTTACTTTTAATGCAGCTGTCCTTTATAGCCGTTGGCTGTAAAGAGTTATCTGATGTAACTTTATCTAATATCCTTTATCAGATTGCAGCTGCAGTAGCTTTATGCTTTATATAGAAATATATATATGCAAGACTTGTTTTGTCTTTATGTTAATTGCAGCCCAGATTCAAGATCTGAGAAGAAGACAAAGCTCAACTCAAATATTAGAGCCGTTGCTGCTGCTCCTATTTAAGAGAGTTCTTTTGAAAAAGAATCATGACTGCGACCAGCAATATACAGTAGTAGAAGGAAGAAAGAAAACAGCTGCTCTCAGGATTCAACTGAGAAGATACAACTGCTCTCAGCAATCATCCATTCATCTGAGAAGATATCTCTTCACTCTTCTTCAACCTGAGTGCTCCTGTTCCAGGAAGTTCAAACTCAGAGATATTGAAGAAGAAGAAGAAGAAGGAAGCTGAAGAAGAACATCCATCCAGATCTCTAGTCTTCTTCAAGCTTTTCCTTCAGAACTTCAAGACAGTATTCTGTCTTGAATTCTGAAGAGGCCTTGTGCTTCTCTAATCTATTTGTAAAATAGAGAAGACATTCTAATCCTCTTCCCCCCTCCTGTAAAGGGTTGTTTACTCCCTTCAAAAGTAAAGCTTGGTTTTTAGACACCTGATCAAAAGTCTAAAGGGTTTCTGGATCTACCTGAAGCAGATCCTGTTGGTGGCAGGGCACCTGATCAAAAACCTGAGTGGATTCCTACCGTGTGGGTAGAAGAGTGGACGTACCCAAGTTGTTTGGGGAACCACTATAAATTTCCTTGTGTCGTCTGGATTCACTTGTTTAATTCATGCATTGTGGCTGTGATTAGATATAACTAGGTTGCTAGTTGCTGATTAGGTTTTCCAAGCCTTAACTGTAATTACAGTTAGCTTGAGTTTGTGCACATCACTTGTGTTAGGCTATAGGGTTAAATCTATATCTATAATCTTTCATTCCGCACTTCACTCCAAGGGAGTTGGGTAGACCATTAAGTTTTGTCTTGTGCAAAATTTGATAACTCTATTCACCCCCCCTCTAGAGTAGTATCTATCCCTTCTCTTTCAATTGGTATCAGAGCGAGGTTGACTGACTGAATAGGCTAACACCTAAGTCACAAGATCCTGATAGATACCAAAGTTTATAGATAATCACTTTCACTATCATGGCCCAGTACAATGATTATTTTAGCACCAAACCTCCAGCTTGCAACTTAGCTGAGTTCAGCATCTGGAAGGCAAGAGTCAAACTATATATGAACTCTTTTGATGAAGAAATTTTTTTGTCTATTTTGACAGGTCTCCCTACTTCGGCAACAACAACAAAAAGTGCCAGGCTAGCTGATGCCAGAGCAATGAACATTCTTGCAGAATCAATGTCTGATGACATTTTTCAAGAGATTGCTGAATGTTCATCAGCTAAGGAGATTTGGCTGTCCCTTCATCAAATGGTTTCTGAACCCTTGGACGCAATATCAGAAGGAAGCCACATCATCTCATCTGAAGGAGAAGAATCAACATTCCTAGATGTTATCTGGGATGTCTCAGATGATGACTCATCATTTGAAGATGAAGAGGAGGAAGCAAGGGCCAAAGCATTTTGCTCAATGGCCATCAATGCCTCCTGCAGCAATTCAGAAGCTGAACTAACAGAAGGAAAATCAAAACCTGAAAAGGTTCAGGTAATATCAAAATCTGTTTTTAGTTCAGTTAATTTAGATTTTCAAAATTGCTGCCAAGTTTTAACTATACCTGAGAAGGAACCAACACTTCTCAGAGAAATGTTTTTTTATATTTTAATGAGTTCAGTTTTGAGAACTCAGTTTGCTTTTTCATAAATCTGCTTTATAAACAAAAGGATAAATTACTTAAAATACTTTCAAATCCTTTTTGGAACAGATTTATTAGGAAGCATTTTCTTTTCTTATAGCTGATTATATCTGATTGATATTTTGTTCAAATATTTTATTCAGATTCCTGTATAAAGGAATTCTCTGTCAGATAACTCTATTTCTTATAGATCCTTTTCTAATTTCATTTAGATTGAGTCCTCTACTCTAGTTGCATTTGTCAGCTGAGTCTGAATCTCGTCTTCTGAAAAGAAATTCTATAGGAAGGAAGATATCTGATTTTGTTTTTCAATTCCAGAATCTTAATTAAATGTGCTGGACAAAATATCATTTTTACTGCTAACATACCCTTTTCAAGGAGAGAGCAATCTCTACCATAGCTTTCTGCAGGTACTATCTACAAGAGTTAGCTGGATGACTCAATCAATATTCAAAGTCATCTCAGCCTTCTTCAATCACAAGTACTGCATCAACATAGGGGGAGATTGCAAATGCTAGCAGCAGCCAGCTAAGCAAAAGCTTTTCTTTATATATTTTATGCTTTGCTTTATTTATTTTGCTAATAGGATCCTCACCCAAATAGGGGGAGATTGTTGGAACCCTTGTTCTGATTTGGGCTAGGATCTCTATTAGGCTGTTTAGTTTGTTAGTTTTTGAAAGACTTAACCCAAATAGGGGGAGATTGTTGGTACCCTAGTTTGGATTTGAGTTAAGTCTTTCCTTTTAGTCTCTTGACCCAAGATTTATCTTTGGTCAAAGTCTAGTTGTAGAGTGTTCTCTTTTCCAGTAAAATTCTGGCTAAGGGATTTTCGGGTTCGACTATCGTCGAACGCCGATCGACTATCGTCGATCAGCCGGTCGACGATCGTCTGTCTTCTGTCAGCTCGACATTCTGCTAGATCGTCGAGCTCTGGTCGACTATCTGTCTAGATAGTTCGACCATCTGCTGTGTGATAGGTCGACTATCTATTGATAGTTCGACTATCCGCTCTTGCTTTGAGCTCTGGTCGACGCTTTAGCTTTGAGCTAAAGCTCGACGTTTTCTGTCAGCTAAGCTCGACGTTCTCTGTCAGCTTCGCTCGACGCTTTCTGAGTCAGTCGACTATCTGCCTGGATAGTTCGACTTTCTGAGTCGGTCGACTATCTGCCTGGATAGTTCGACTTTCTGAGTCGGTCGACTATCTATCTGATAGGTCGACGATCTCAGTGGGTTGGTCGACGATCTCCGAGGATCGTTCGACTATCTCTTTCCTGCTTTTATTTATAATATTATATGCGTTTTATTCCTTGTTTTATTTCCTGTATTTATAGCATATTTTATTATAGTTTATTTAATTGACCTTATGCATATATCCCAAAGCATTACCTGCTTCTATCCTTTATGCATAAGTCAATTCTTTCTGACAATGTATTTTGTCTTATTATCTATCTTACTTTTAATGCAGCTGTCCTTTATAGCCGTTGGCTGTAAAGAGTTATCTGATGTAACTTTATCTAATATCCTTTATCAGATTGCAGCTGCAGTAGCTTTATGCTTTATATAGAAATATATATATGCAAGACTTGTTTTGTCTTTATGTTAATTGCAGCCCAGATTCAAGATCTGAGAAGAAGACAAAGCTCAACTCAAATATTAGAGTCGTTGTTGCTGCTCCTATTTAAGAGAGTTCTTTTGAAAAAGAATCATGACTGCGACCAGCAATATACAGTAGTAGAAGGAAGAAAGAAAACAGCTGCTCTCAGGATTCAACTGAGAAGATACAGCTGCTCTCAGCAATCATCCATTCATCTGAGAAGATATCTCTTCACTCTTCTTCAACCTGAGTGCTCCTGTTCCAGGAAGTTCAAATTCAGAGATATTGAAGAAGAAGAAGAAGGAAGCTGAAGAAGAACATCCATCCAGATCTCTAGTCTTCTTCAAGCTTTTCCTTCAGAACTTCAAGACAGTATTCTGTCTTGAATTCTGAAGAGGCCTTGTGCTTCTCTAATCTATTTGTAAAATAGAGAAGACATTCTAATCCTCTTCCCCCCTCCTGTAAAGGGTTGTTTACTCCCTTCAAAAGTAAAGCTTGGTTTTTAGACACCTGATCAAAAGTCTAAAGGGTTTCTGGATCTACCTGAAGCAGATCCTGTTGGTGGCAGGGCACCTGATCAAAAACCTGAGTGGATTCCTACCGTGTGGGTAGAAGAGTGGACGTACCCAAGTTGTTTGGGGAACCACTATAAATTTCCTTGTGTCGTCTGGATTCACTGGTTTAATTCATGCATTGTGGCTGTGATTAGATATAACTAGGTTGCTAGTTGCTGATTAGGTTTTCCAAGCCTTAACTGTAATTACAGTTAGCTTGAGTTTGTACACATCACTTGTGTTAGGCTATAGGGTTAAATCTATATCTATAATCTTTCATTCCGCACTTCACTCCAAGGGAGTTGGGTAGACCATTAAGTTTTGTCTTGTGCAAAATTTGATAACTCTATTCACCCCCCCTCTAGAGTAGTATCTATCCCTTCTCTTTCAAAGGAGAAGCTCAAGAAGATGTCAGAGCTCCTGATGCCAGACTCCTAGAGCTCCGACACGTGAGGGATCATCCTAGAGATCAAATCATCAGAGATCCTCGTGACGGTGTCAGAACTCGAAGAGGTACTATTAATGAGATTTTGCATCATAGTTTCCTGTCACAGGTTGAGCCAAAGAAGTTTGACGAGGCGAACAAAGATACGGCATGGATATTGGCCATGCAAGATGAACTGCATCAATTCGAACGATGCAACGTCTGGACGCTGGTTCCCAGACCACAAAAGCAGAATGTGATTGGCACCAAGTGGATATTCAGAAACAAACTGGATTAACACGATGTCATCATAAAGAACAAGGCCAGGCTAGTGGCTCCAGGTTATAGACAGGAGGAGGGGATCGACATCGACCAGACCTTTGCACCAGTGGCAAGGCTCGAGGCAATCAGATTGTTCCTGGCGTATGCTTCGCACAAAGGATTCATTGTCTATCAGATGGACGTGAAATCTGCTTTCCTCAATGGAAATCTGAAAGAGGAAGTATATGTCGCACAACCCCCAGGTTTTGTTAATCCTATATTTCTCAATCATGTATATTTTCTTAATAAAGCTTTATATGGCTTAAAACAAGCTCCTCGAGCTTGGTATGAGACTCTGTCTAGTTTTCTTCTTGAGAACAAGTTCTCTAGAGGAAAAATAGATAAGACATTGTTTCTTAGGGAGGTCAAAGGCAAGATCTTGCTAGTGCAAATCTATGTCGATGACATTATATTCGGCTCAACGGACAACAATCTTTGCAAAAAGTTTTCTAAACTTATGCAAGGAAAGTTTGAAATGAGCAATATGGGAGAGCTAAAGTGTTTCTTTGGACTTCAAGTGAAATAGTCTGAGGATGGAATCTTCATCTCTCAGACGAAGTTCACAAATGAACTCCTCAAGAAATTCGGAATGGAGAATGCAACCTCGATGAGGACTCCAATGGGATCCACTATGTCTCTGAATAAGGATGAGAAAGGGAAACCTTTTGATGAAACAAAATACAGAAGCATCATTGGTGTAACGACCCCATCCGTTAGATGACGTATAGTAGAAGGTCCGGCCGGGGCCCCACACTATATGCCACAAACAGACGGTGAGGTCACAGGATAATACCAAACCAATTACGAATCCTAACTCAGAGCATTCTAGCGGAAGCTTTAAGTTACAACTTTGAACTCTTAACCGGAATGTCCAATATATATAAAACCACCTTTATATATAAATATCACGGAATGTACACAACCACAAGAGTTTGGCCTTAAGGCCTTACAGTTTCTCTGACCATACATCATGTTTTACAAACCTCGGCGCGCAGGCCGGCCATACATGAGTAAAAAGAGAAAACAAAACAAAGCCATTCGCTTAGCCTTCCAGGCTAGCCGCAGCAGCATCAGCAGTAGGGCTCTCCTGCCCATCACTTACCACTTGGCTCTCCAGCACCTGCACGGGAACAATCCACCCAACCGGTGGCAAACAATGCAACGGTCAGCATTCAGCTGACCCAATTATAACAATCCTACCCCTTTCTCGGGGCATGAGCATTCTTTCCCTGCAAGCATGGCATCATCAATAGCAACTATGTGCGCGCAGGCACATTCAAGCCATCACAACCATCGGCCACCCGGCCCGACAGTCCGTGCACTCAGGGCACATTTTCGGTGTACCGGAATACCAGGGTCAACACCACCGTCTACACGGTATTTGAGCATTTCTAGTCTTTCCGGCGCGCGGGCCTAAGACTCTCATTAGGCGCTCCAACAAAACCTATACCAGGCTTCCAAGTCGGACGGACCTAACGCAGGTACGGATCAGCCACCCCCCGTTGCTCAAGTCGCCGAGCCACCTCGAATACGGAAGTATCCATGGCATTTTATAGGCGCGGGTCGGTTTCACCTTTCCTGTTCGGCAATCTGCCTTTTCATCGAGTTGCAGCCCAACGGCTCAACTACTCACAAAGTGGCAACGCACGGCCACAAGAGTTGCCGCCAACCCTCTTCATTTCCTGGACATCGTCCAGTACTTCCTGCCGCACCAAGCAATAGGTAGGAACAAGGCATCACAAGCCATAGGCATCACAAGCCATTATCACGGAGCCTTCTCCGATATGCAAACAAGCATCACCAATCCAGATTCCATCCAGATGGGCTTCACACAGCATGCCTAGAGCCGTACTCCAATTCCGGCCTCTAACAAGGGGGACTTCACATATCTACCCCAAGGGACACCACAACCCACCGCACACTCGCGGGGAAGGGCTTTCCCTATGCAATGCAGAAAAGAAGGACTTCACATGTCCAAGGAGGGAGATCGTTACCCTTGTCGATCTCTTCGGTGCCATCGCAAACTAGCCGGTGAGAAAGAACCGCAGCAGCCTTGCCGTCACAACGCCGGCTTCGGATCACAAATCGAACCACGGGAGCTCCGCCGGTGGCTTGCTCTCCTCCTCCTTCTTCTTCTCTCTTTCTCTCTTCCTTAAGGATAAAGAAGAATGGCTTCTTCAATCCCCTTTCACGACTTATCCAGCCCAAGAAACCACCTGAGCCTTTGGATCAACAGAGAGGAAACTGAACGGCCAAGATTTCCCCAGAATTTCACTTTTTGGCCGACACGGCCTGTGACACGCCCGTGTCACAGGCCGTGTACCCCTTAAGCGGTGCACACAACTTGAACCGACTGACCAACACGGGTCATCGACACGCCCGTGTCGGACCTGACACGCCCGTGTCAAACCAAAGACACGCCCGTGTCTCCTGCTCCATCGAGCTGCAACCAGTACACGGGTCGGAACACGGCAGCTGACACGCCCGTGTCCAGCCTGACACGCCCGTGTTCCCGGCCGTGTTCAAGGCCGTGTTCGGCTCGGGCTCGAATAGGCCAACTTCGAAAAATAATTCGAACACGCCCTGGGACACGCCCGTGTCGATGGCCGTGTCCCAGGCTCGACGCTCGTCGACTCTCAAACGTCGACTAGCCTGAACACGCCCTGGGACACGCCCGTGTCCCAGGCCGTGTACACCCGACACGCCCTGGGACACGCCCGTGTCCCAGGCCGTGTAACCTGACCTGCTACTCAAACTTCAAGTTGAGTCTTTTGGCCCTTTTTGGGGTGTTACAATTGGATCCCTGCTCTACCTTACTTCAAGTAGGCCGGATATCATGTTCTCCACATGTGTTTATGCCAGATATCAGGTGAACACTAAGGAATCTCACTATGTCGCTGCAAAGCGAATTCTTAGATACCTTAAAGGTACCCCTAATCTTGGCTTGTGGTACCCGAGAAACAATGATGTCGAGCTAATAGGCTTTTCAGATTCTGACTTTGCAGGAAGCAGGGATGATAGGAAAAGCACTTCCGGGACGTGTTAATTCCTCGGAAGAAGGCTTATCTCATGGAATAGTAAGAAGCAGAATTGTGTCGCCACCTCCACAGCTGAATCTGAGTACATCTCAGCAGGCAGCTGTTGCGCAAAACTTCTATGGATCAGAAATCAGCTCAAATATTATGACTTGCAGTTCAGCGAAGTTCTGATGTATTGCGACTCCTCAAGCGCAATTGCAATTACAAATAATCCGGTATCGCACAGCAGGACAAAGCATATTGAAGTTCGTTACCACTTCATTCGAGAGCATGTGGAAAACAAAGATATCTCTCTCTGCTATGTCCCCACGGATAAGAAGATTGCAGATATCTTCACGAAGCCCCTAGACGAGGCCAAGTTCAGTCTCTTCAAAACTAAACTCGGCATGCTGAACTATGAAGAGTGAAGACTGTACGGCTCAAGGCTCTTGGATCAAGGGGGAGCATCCGCAAGGAACTCAAGCTCGAGCATGGATGCAAGATCTGAGGGGGAGCATCTGGATCCAAGTGAAGTCCCAGTGTTGTAGAAGCCGAAAAGGGGGAGATTACCCTCTCGGGTGCTAAGGTGGCTCCAAGTATGCTCTAAGGAAAATGGTAATGAATTTCACTCTCAACTCAAGTTTAAGTTTATGGTTTTCATTCCCATACATTCTATGCACCTTAGCTTGTAGGGTTTAGGCTTCTTCAAATAGGGGGAGATTGTTGGGTATTGTATCAACAATGTACCTGATTTGAAGAAGCCCCTGTACAAGCTAAGGTAAATAGACATTGTATTTGATGATTCTCTTAGAGATGTGCTTGCAGTTATTCCACACTAAGTACACACCGATGTCAGGGTGCAGTGGGTCAATATACACGGGTCTGCGCAACGTAATCCCTCGTTGAGCAGATCAGTGTATTGGCCTACGTGTACTCTCTCTATTGGAGTGTACTTACTTTCAAGTACAGGGCTGAGAAAGATCAAGAGCAGACAAGGAGTAAGGATGGGCCAAAGAGCAGCTCACGGGTGGAAAGACGAAAAATCGTCTAAGTAGAAATCGTCGAGAATCACTAAGTGATTCTCGCCGATTCGACGAGAATCTCGCCGAATCGTCGAGAATCACTCGCTGATTCTTGCCGAGTGCATCCGGCTGTCTCAACGCCGTCTTGATTTCTGCTTAAGGCAGAATCGTTGAGAATCACTAGTTGATTCTCGCCGAATCGACGAGAATGACTTTGCATTCTCTCCGATCCGTCGAGGATGAATATTTATTCTGGCCGATTCTCTCCGATTGGCTATATCTTCAGCCCGAATTCTGCCAAGTAGAATTCGGCGAGAATCATATGTGATTCTTGCCGATCCGTCGAGAATCACCGTTGATTCTCGCCGAATTTGCCTTGGGCGAAATTCTTGTGCTCGCTAGACTGGACCAAGTTCCAGGCGCTGTTTTGAAACCGGAGCTAGGGTTTCTTTTAGTGGGGCCCACAACGGTCATATTGTATGACCTACTGTATAAATACATCGGTATTTTGAACAGTAATGCAACGAACATACAAGAAAGAATACCGAGCCGCCGACGTAACCTAAATCGCAGATTTCTCTTCCGACGCCGCCGTCGCTCGGGAAGATTATCGCCGCCTGTGATCGTGGATACCTCCTGATATCCCGGCGACAGAAGCTCAGCCAAGCAACGCGTCTCACGTGTCTATCCAGATATATTTTGTCTCTTGGTTTGTTGATCGGGAATACCTTCCCTTTCCGAATCGATCGAGACGATCGATCCTAGTGTGACCGTTGGTAGACCTTGCTAGCTTAGCTACGAAGGTTGGATCCCTAAAGCTCAGCCGCCGCACTTCTTGCCGCCGCCAATCCCGAACGCCAAGCCGCTGCTCTTCTTGCTGCCGCCGGTTCGTGGAGATTCATTCTAAGTGAGAGTTAGGTCGTGGACTCTTCGTCTTCGTCAAGAATGCGTCATCGAACGAAGAGGGACACTGAGCACTCCATAAGAAGTTTGTATAGTTTATACATTCCATTTTATTTTTGTTGTAAAGGAACGTAGGTTCCTCGTTGTAAGGGTTGGGTGCAACCCGTGGTGGAGGAGTGGTGACTCCTTCGTTTGGAAGGATTCCTTCCGTTAGTGTGAGGATTGGATATCAATCCGGTTGGTGAAGAGACCGAGTCGTCCCTTGTTGGGAGATAGGTCGAAGGGGGAAAGTGGACGTACCCAAATCGGGGAACCACTATAACTGCTAGTATCTGTTTGTGCTGTGTTGTTTTGTTTACTTGTGCAGGTAGAATTTTAATTCCGCAAAAACGCTGCAAGACACCTATTCCCCCCCCCCCCTAGGTGAAGATAGTTGGCACTAGGTGGACTTTCAGGACTGCAGAATGAGTCCGCCTAGCCCGCTGCGGAGAGGATGAGGCAGATCGTCGGCTACTGAGCTGGGGGTTCTTCTAGAGGACTACACAATGAGTCTGCCCAACTTGCAGCGGACGGGTTGAGCAGGCTTCCTCCTACTGGAGGCATCCCACTTGCTTGGCAACCTAGTGGGCTGAGGAGGCAGGTCACGCACTGCTGACTGGCGTCCTTGAGGCAAGTCGCCACTACTGTTGGATGAAGAGAGTCCACCTCCTCTTATCGGGTTGGAGTTGAGTCCGCGTGGTATGGTGCGGTCTGGCATAGAATGGTTGTCCATGTTGTCATCTCTATAGGTGGTCTGAGACCGAGCCCACCCATTTCTGGCAGATAGGAGAGTTGGTCTCCGTCTGGACATTGTACGGGCTAGAGAGCTAGAGGGAGGAGCAAGTCTGCCTCCCTTAGGGGGATTGAATACTGAGTCCGCCACCTCCTGTTGAATAGGAGGAGGTCGTTCTCTTTGGTAGAGCAAGCTCGTCTCCCGTTGGATAGACAGGCTTGTCGCGTACTAGCTTGCGGCCTAGAGGCAGGTCGTCTGGCAATGTGGTGGTCTGCCGAGATGGCAATGTGAGTCCACAATTCTGTTGGACCTGTTGGAAGAGAAATGGCTCGGGGTTAGCTATTCTAACTACGTGGTCTGTAGGGGCAGACTGAGGAAGCAATCTGTAGCCCCTGCAAAATGAGCGGCTGCTGCGCGACCTGGGCGGTCTGGCTGGGGGACCTCCCTAGCCGCGCGGCCTGAGCGGACAGAAAAGTCTGTTTGCCCATCCTTAGAAAAGAGGGCTGACAGGCCGCGACCTCTAGAGGGAACCTGGGGCAGGCCACGACTTGCGAGCTGCCAACCTTGGGGGGATCGCTGATTTCTAGGTTAACATAATCCCCGTACTTTTTTAAGTCTCGAAGGAAACTTCAAAAAAGTAGGAAACCCACAAAAATCGTGATCCATCCCTCGGAAAAATAGGAGGTAGGGAGAGATAGAACCTGATATCTCTCCTCAGAAAAGGTTTGTCAATGTCTATCTTTTTCCTGCAAAGGAAAAGTTAATGCAGGCGAAAAGAGGTACACCATGTATGTACCTGGGTTGCTTTTGTAAAATGAAGAAGACGTGAATGTCTTTCATTGAGCTCTGTAAAACAAAGATGAGTGGAAAGCACAGAAGAATGATAACTTGCAAGTACCTAAAGGAGGCTTGCAAGCACCTGTTAATCTTCTGCAAAAGGAAGAGTAAGTAGCAGGTATGAATGAAACTAAATTATAAGTACCTGGATGGAACTTGCAAGTATCTGCTAATCTCTGCAAAAGAAGAGTAAGTAGAAGGTATAAAATGAAACTAAATTGCAAGTACCTGGATGGAATTTGCAAGTATCTGCTAATCTCTGCAAAAGAAGAGTAAGAAGCAGATATAGAAGAAAAGTAAGTTGCAAGTATCTGAAGTGAACTTGCAAATGTGTACTGTTGATATGATAAGATATATTTGGATAGAAGAAGAGATACCCGGCAAACTCTACTATTAACCAAATAAAGATCAAACCGCGATAATGATTGTCTTGTGTGATTAAAGTATGGTGTCTTTACTATGAAATCCGGATCAGCGAGATGAAACAATCTTGATTAGAATTCAATAGTATGACTTGTCAATAAATAGAATCCTTGATTGAATAATATTTGACCACGAATTCGAATAAGAAAGATCGACACCAGAGTCTGATACCAAAATATAACACCCCCCATTCGTCACATAGAATATAATAGAAGGTTCAGTCGGGGCCCCACGTCTTATTCTACGGACAGTCAGTTGAGTTACACATTGATTTCAAAAAATATTTACGCATCCTAACTAAGAGTGCATTCTATCGGAAGTATTTAAATTGCTACAACCCAAACACAGGAATGTCCACTAACAACAAAATATGAATGATAACCCAAATACACAAAATGTTATGGCCTTAAGGGCTTATAACTGTTTTCTCAATAATAAGTGTTTTACATACATCGACATGCAGTCCGACCACACAAGAAATAGTAAAATACACTTCGCTTGACCTTTGAGGGCTGGCACAGCAAATAGGGTTTCAGCCCTCTACTTCCTACTTGGCTTAGTTGCACCTGCATAAAAGCATTCCACCCCAATGGTGGTAAACAAAGCAACGGTTAGCATTAACTGACCAAATTATAACGTCCTCGACCCATACCTTGGGCAGTGGAGTTCCTTCCCAATAGGTAAATAACATGTGCATAATATACGCAAAGGTGCAACTTAAGCACCAACAACCACAAATGATGGAACGACCGGCCAATTATCCCATGCACTCAAGGCACATTATCGATGTATCGGATCACCCAGGGTCCAACCTTTTCCATCACAGCAATCACTGGTGTCAAAGCACCCATATAGGGATTTCTACGATTCCAAGCACCATCCTCAGTCCCAGACTAGACAGACTCACCTGAGCATTACTAGCCAGGACAAAAGCCACAAATCTCTCTTATGCCAACAACAAATGCCATGCACTTTAGGTCTATTTAGCCGAACAACATAGTGTAGGTACAGTTTAGCTCTTTCCCGTTGCTCAGATCGTCATACCAATTAACAATAATGATGCAGGTCGATCAGTTTCCCCTTTCCCGTAATTCCAATCATACATAATCTCGTTATGTTCCAAGGAACATGCCTCACAATCATTGCTTATTGGGAGCTATCGTCGATGGTAGTGCCACTACCGCGTGGTAGGGGATAGACTATCATTTCTTCCCCATATGGTGTTTTCCTGGAGACCTACTCTAGTAATCTTATTGTAGCAACTTGCACACCTCATGACTCCGTAAATTACACTTTTACCACAAAGTTCTCTCTGGTATACAAAATAATCATCACCTATCAAGACAAACATATCCGGATGGGCTTCACACATCATGTCTATTTCATACTTCAATTCTGAATTCTAAATGTTACATCCCTCAAACAACTAGACTCATAAGAGTGGTTTTGTTATGACTAGGTTATGACAAAACCCAGGGAAGCCCAAGAAGACCAAGTGAACCTAGGAATGAAGGTGAGATCACCTTGGTCAACAAATAGCTCAATTCAAGCACCATCCCTAGGGTTTGACTTTAGAGCTTCAACTTGACTCAAGGACCCCACCACAACACCCCTACCCCCTTTAGGAGGTCCATAGGGTCACTAAGGACCCATTGGGGTCAATCAAAGTGGTCAAGTTGACCAAAGTCAACCCTAACCCTAAATGGGTCAAACTAACCTACATATGGTCAATTGGCCTTCCCTTAGCCAAATTGACCCCACCTAGACCTTCCTAACCCTTAAGGGAGGTCAATGGATCAACAAGGTCCCATTGGGGTCAACTAAAGAGTTCAAGTTGACGAAAGTCAACCATAGCCCTAAAGTGGTCAAAGTACCCTAATTAAGGGTCAAGTGGCCTCCAAGGTGCCAAACCAACCCTTTCTAGACCTTAGAGGAGGCAAATTGGTCCTTGACCCATTGGGGTCAACCCAAAAGGTCAATTTGACCAAAATCAACTCAATCCTAAATTAGGTCAAATTAGCCCAAGTGGACCCAACCAAGCCCAATCCACTTGGGCTAAGCCCAATTGAGGTGGCTCACTAGCCTTATGAGGTTTATAATTACCCAATTTGCCATTCATTTGCTGGGATTGTTGATTCGGAGAGAGAATATGCAATTTCCCTCAAATTTTAGGAGAGAGAAAGAGAAAATGTCCATTTATGGTGTTTGAATGTCATTGACCCCCCATCTCCTTCCCTAATTGTTGAAGATTCATCTCCCCTTCAGTTTTGAGAAGACCAAAATCCTCTCAAGTCTATCCAGAGGCTGAATTCAGTGAACCCATGGTTGGTCAAAAATGAACTTTCATGGCCATTAATGGCCATTGATGTTATACCCTTCCTCTCCCCCAATTAATTCTTTTAAAAGCTTCTGTAAGCCTAGAGCAATCGGTTCCACATTTCCCCCGAAGGAATTGAGCTCTCTGAATAGGAGGAGGCAGAGCACCCGAAGAACCACCACCGACTATGGCAACCCGACGATCGGCTAGGTTCTAGCCCTCCCAAAAGGTCCTATCATCTTCACATATTCTAGTGGATAGATCCTATCTCATTGGCTGCAAGGTTTGGGGCCAATTGGCCCTAGATCTGGGTGTCCGAAAACTCCATTTTTGGAGCTTTTCATCCATGCCTAAACCCCTGTTCCAGACACCTCCGGTTGGCTAACCACCGTCAATCGCCAGCCACCACCTCAACGGAGGTGGTGGTGGCACTGGCCGGCAAGGGAGGTGCTCAGGTGGCCTGGAAAATGCCTCTCAAAATGGCCCAGGACGGGACAATCGGGATCGTTTGCCCAAGGTTTAATATGAGCCGATCCCGTCCTTTGGCGCTTTAAGATTCGTGTGCTGATTTAATATTATTATTTGGAATTATTTTCATTTTTGTCACATAACATGCAGAGACTTGTTATAACTATTATAAATACTTAGGTACATATTCAGGACAAATTATCTATATGAAAATTGTAGTACTTTGAGTCTAGTTTATTTTGAAATTAGACTTAATCAATTTGGGCCACGTGTTTGACCACAGCACACCAAATGGTGCAAGATGTACCTACGGTTAACCAGACACAAATTTGTGTACCCCCACTAAACTACTGTTCCAAATGCCTTGAAATTTATATCATAAGTTAGTCTCATCTATACCCCAGACATATTCAAAATGGGATTTTTTGGAATACATTTTTATATAGTTTTAAAAAACATTTAATAAATCATGTATGATTTAATTAAAGGGTCTAATTACCTCAAAACCAACCAATATTTCGGTGGGTGAACATTAGGGTCATGAAATGACTCTGGTAAAAATTTCATCCCATTTGGGGTTGTTTTGAGTAGGTATTGGTGTGACCAAAAATCGTCTCTTAAGGGTAAATTAGGGCAAAGGTGAAATTGATGGGTTGAGTGGCCAATCCTCATCCAAAAGGATTGAAACTTAGGTAACTACCTCAAAGTCCTCAAAAGCACCCCCTCAAGAGATTTTGAGTGGTTTGGGGTGGAGATACCTAAAGACCCTAGTATAGGCCTTAGGGTTGAAGTTTGGGGCCCAGTGAAGGACATGGGACTATATGTCATTGGATGGTCTTGGAAGTTGGTTGATGAGTTCTTAGGGTAAAACTAAGCTCTATAAGAGTGGTTTTAGGATTTTTACGAACATATACCCTCTTTGAAATAGATGTTGATAGTTTAGGGGATTTTGGTCCAATAAATAATTACATACTCAAATGAACTTGGATGCTCATGAAACTTAGGAAGTGAACTTAATTAGATGATATTGTCCCCTAGAAATTTTATCGTGAATTTTGAATTAGTATTCATAATACTTCATTCATAAACCCTAACTTTGATTTATTCACAAGATAATTATTTAAGGGTTATTTGCTCACTGGAAAATTATGAAACTTGGTCAAGAAAAATTTTTGGACAAAATAATGCTCTGTGAATTTTTATAAAAATATTGAAAGAATTTTCATATGGGCTCCTTCATAAGTGCTGATTTGTTGAATATCTTAATATAATTAATATATGTAATAAATTTGAGTAGGAAAATTACAAATCATGGTAAGTAGCCTTTTTTGGTCATACTTATCATCTAGTAATTTTCTCATAATTTTTGGATGGTTGATTCTAATTTTCCCCTAATTAAATTAAGATTATGCTTGTTTGTTCCATAATTGTTTGAAGGACAAATCCACCGTGGAAAATTGGGAATTTTCGTATTTACTATTATTTGGATGTTATTAGTTTATCATAATTTTTTTAAGTCCATACCCTATCATAAAACAATACTTGGTGTTCAAAAGCACAATTGGCCTGATTTTGTAGTAAATTAATTAATTACTAAATAAATTAATAAAAATGTTATATTCTGGAATTATCTCTTAAATATCATTATAGACCCTCAGTAATAATCTTAGGTCATTTGGATGAATATTTAAAGGGGTCACCATTCATACATATCATGTAGATTATTTGGTCTGCTCCTAGTAAAAATTGTAAAGTAGGGAGCATCTGGATCTTGTATGGGAAAGGGTAGTTGGTGTACCTGGTCTTGTTGGAATGTATAGAGTCACCAAAATAAGGTAGGTTGTGTGAGCCCGGTTATGCAAGGGCAGAGTTGTGCTCGGGATCGACGATGGATCGTCTTTCCCTGGAGGAGGTCTAAATACACTTACGGTTAGATCAAGTGTAAGATCAGTAGAGTATGGACATGGGTAGATACCAATAATAAGTACATTGAGAAAGAGAGTTTTGGGCTTCAACCCATCGTAGTTCCTATTGCCCTCGAGAGCCCTTCACAGGGAATGCCCTGGGCAGTCCAAGGTTAATCTTAAACCGTAAGACTAAAATGTTAAAGAGAAATTGTAAACTAGGGCTTCACCTTCACTCACCCCGATGACTCAGGAGGTTAGTTTGGTTTGGTTATCCGAGCGGTAGGCTCGATGGTTATGGAATTTAGCAAGTTAGCCCGGCAAGTCGAAGGCTCGTGAGGTAGTTGTGACGAATGGGTTAGTCCGGGGAGCGGATGGCTCGGGAATTCATGGTTGTATGTGCATAAAGTGGTGGGTATTCGGTATTAGATGGTCGTTCACACCGACATCGATACAATGGCTCGACGGGTGTGGATTTCGCTTAGCTAAGGAAAAGACTAGCAGTTGCTCAGCATAGTAGGTGGTGACTATGGTGTGTCCTTCAGAGGCGTACGTAAGGGCTAGGATTGGTAGTGTGAATACTCTCCTAGGAGTGGATTGTCCCAACCCACTGTCTCCGTTGGCCACTACGAAGGCTCCTGGGAGTGAAGCTAGCTTCCAAAATAAGGAAACTAAAGGTCTGTGCGCATAGAGTCGTGTGTGGGTGTTGCACTTGTATGATCATATCATTAAACCTACATAACATAGCCTATCATGTCATCATCATACTTCAACCCTTACCCCCAACGTATAAATTGGTATGGGACTTGTTATACGTTAGGCCTTGCAAAATGACCTCTTATTTTATAAGCTTTTGTGGGCTTTCTTATAAGCTATAGTTACTTTCCTTGTGGTTATTTGTCACTTTTCTTTATGATGCACTTTACTTTTCTACTCTTTACTGCTCTGTATTTATGGTATTGCTAGCTTGCATTTATTTTTATAGCACTGTGAACATTACAATAAAACTGCTAAATTAGGACCACCGTCACCTGCTCTTGTTTACTCTCCACCGTCATAGATTTACTATAATTCCTCCCGCAAGGTGCCTAGGGGCCACTGGGGGAGGGGTGGGGGAAATCAGGCTTAGTCTTTTTGACTAACGGTCGATGGACCAAACATTTAAAGGGCTCTAGATGGGATATAGGGAGCAGCAGTAGGAGATATAACACCAACGGATGTGTTGCACATGGAGGTGGGCCAGTCTAGTACGGGAGCACCAGCTTCTAGCTCCGTGAGTGTTAGTTTTACTTAGCTTCCCCGAGAGTGTTGTAGTGAGGTCATCATGTACTATGCATGAGACTATTTTTATTTCTTCTTTACCGATCCGTTTCAGTACCTTTTATCTCTGTGGACTTTGCTATGATTCATGCTCATATATATATATGGTGATTTTGTGGACTTGACTTGATTTTCTTCACTATTGTACTTCTACTTCTTTGGTGATCTTTAATGCTAGCAGGATCAGCATTTTGTAGTGGCAACCCTCCCGAGTGTCAGTATCACCGCAAAAAAGCGATTCTGGGCGTAAGACCCGGTAGCGAAAAAAAGGGGTCTTACAAACTGGTATCAGATCTAACCTTGATTTGAAGAAAAGAAGCCCGCAAAACCCTAGGTCATCCCGCGTGAGCTCAGTTTTATGATAAACTAGCAGCGGAAGCAATGGTGTGCCCATAAGGGGAATCACATGCAAAAATCCAATTTTTCATTACTTCCATTTATAAATCAACTCACAATTGGAATTTTCCTGTGTAGCCTGCGACGAACCCTATCCCTCAGTAGGGTACACACCAGGAACAGAACACGGTTCCACCCCCACTGGCTCTGACTCCGTTCCAGTAGACGGAGATGGGACAGACACTAACGGCTATTCTGGCGGCCTTCATGGCTCAGCAGGCTCCGACTCTACAACTAAATCTCGGGGATAATTGGTTGAGCGTCTTTCGGGGGCTTTCTCCTCCACCCTACCTCAGGACAAAGTCAGTAGTCCGTACATAAGAGTAGATGGACATTATTTATGAGATGATGGCTGGGATTCGATGCCCGGCAGAGGAGGCAGTAGCCTTAGTAGTTTCCTGCTTGGAGTCGGACACAAAGAGATGGTGGAAGTCACTGTTAGACACCACCTTCGTTGGAGTGGATTGCATAGACATTTCCTGGGAGGAGTTCAGAGCAGCTCTATCGGAGCATTTTGTACTATAGTCAGCGAGGGATGAGTTGGAGGATAGGTTCCTGCAGTTGAGGCAGGGCAGCAAGACGGTGTTTGATTACTACCGGGAGTTCACGCATCTTGCCCGCTTTTCGGACTCACACCAGGTGGACGACGCGGGCTACGCGAAGAGGTTCTACAAGGCCTTTCACGATGACATGAGGCATGCCCTCCTCTTTGTTTCTGATGGGAGCTTGGCCAGGATCTTGGCGATGGCCAAGAAACTGGAGGCAGACCGGCTTACAGTCCGGGGCCAGAAGAGAGCGGCTAATGACTCAGTGATAGGTGGCAGGAGAGACCAACCGAGAGGTCGGGTCATTAGAGGAAGGAGGAATGGGGATCAACCCCACCAGGAGGGCAAGCAGGAGCAGAGGAACCCGGTGGTGTTGGCCCCTCGGCCTTTACAAATGCGGGAGATGTCGAGGGAAGTGGAGGAGGCACCGGCATGCTTTCGATGTAACCAGCCAGGACATATTTGGAGGAACTGTCCTCTGAGGGAAGCTCCACCTCTAGCATTACAGGATGCCCCACCAGCTTAGCAACTTGGAGGTCGAGAACGTGGCCTAGTACATAGATTTTAGGGTGGTGACCGCAGACAGGACAGAGGGCAGGTGTATGCCCTGGACTTGGCTCAGCCCCAGAACCCGAAGCGGGTGATAGCAGGTACGTCAGTTTTAAAGCTCCTCTCTTTCCTAGAAGCTAGATTACATGGATATAGAACTGTAGAATTAGGGAAGAATCTGAAAATAGATATCTAAGAGGAAAAATTTAATAAACTCAGGTGTAGTGATGGTATGCGGCAAGTGAAAGTCTTTGTTTTCAAGTATAGCTAAATCACCTAGAGGGGGTGAATAAGTTTCTTAGTTCTTAGTTACTATCTTCTATTTTCCTTTTGTTGGATTCTTTATTAGTTGATTACTTTCTTCTTTTAAGACATTCAACCTACAATAAAGTCAACACATAGAAAATACACAAAGTACACACAAGATATATAGTGGTTCCCCAGATTATGAGTACATCCACTTTCCCTCACACCAGTCTAAATTCCTTGTTAGATTAGGCACTTCTCCAAACTCGGCTCTTAAGAGCTTACACCTCAGATCCCTCAGGATCTCTAAGTCTCCTCCAAGACTTACAACTCAGCCACAAAGGCCTACAACTCAGTGATCCTAAGATCACATACCTTAGGCTATAAAGCCCTACAACTCAGGTTGGGAGGACAGCCCTATCTCAGATCCACTAGGGATCCTACCTCAGAGAGAATGACTCTCCTACCACAGGTTGTTAAGCCCTACCTCAGATCTAAAAGAGCCTACAGCTCAGGCACAAGTGACCTACAACTCAGTGAGAATGACTCACCTACCTCGGGCTATTAAGCCCTACCTTAGATTCACAAATAAATCCTACACTCAGAGAGTAATACTCTCCTACGGCTTTGGCAAATTTGCCCTACCTCAGTCCAATGGCCCTATAGCTCAGATCCAGAAGGATCCTACAGAAAAATGGTTATTTATATTTAACACAGAAATTTCTCTGTGTTATCCTTTGAGCTAAGTTATCTTAGCTCTGACTTTCTTCTTAGCTATAATATCTTGAGCTAGAAGTAACTAGCAGTAAACTGCTCTGCTTCCTCTTCCTTCCCAGGATAGAATCAGCAACTTTTGTTCTCTCTTCTTCTCAGCTTCAGAAGTAGATCTTCAGATTTGAGTTTGCTGAACTGAGAAGCAACTTGATCTGCAGAAACCTGTTATCTATTTCTGCTTTTCCCTTAGAAGGCAGACCTTCTGATCTTGCTAGTGTAGGTGAAGATGGCACCAGCTAACTCACTTTCTTCTCTTTATAGATTAGCTCTGATCCTGCTGATGTCGAGGATGATAACAAACAGCAAACTTCTTTTTTCCCTTCGTCTTGCTGACTTGAGCTCACTTTTCTTCAGCCACAGCAATAATGGTGCTGATGAAGCTGAAACAGCTCTTTTGCTTGTAGAAAACCTTCTCCTTTTTATTGATTGCAACCCAACGACTATATTAATATTGGGCCTCGCATCATTAAAGGCTAGATGCAACCTTGCTTTAACGCCGACTGTCGTACAGTAGCTATGCGGCGCCTTTTGTCATGTACTGTAGCTTTCCCGCTATCAGTTTGAATAATGTTTACTTGCTGATGTCTGTGCATGTGGACTTAACAAAAATCAAGCATCAGTAGAATACGCATTGAGTGAATGAGCTTCACTCAATGCCAAAACACTTAGACAGAATTCTGTCTATCTAAATGTTGACAGCATTGAGTGAGCAAGCCTCATTCAATGCTTTTTACCTTAGCTTATTCTTCAGCCTTTTTTGCATGCTTGGCATTGAGAGTGTTGAGTGAGCATTCCTCACTCAACGCCTTATGCCTTAGCCATGCTTTTTGTATTTTAAGCATTGAGAGCGTTAAGTGAGCACTCCTCACTCAACGCTTTTTGCCTTAATCAATTTCTTACTTCTTTGGCATCTTAAGCATTGAGAGAGTTGTGTTAGCATACCTCACTCAACGCTTTTTCTTTAGCCAGACTATTTGAATCATGGCGTTGAGAGCGTTGAGTGAGCATGTCTCACTCAACGCTTTCTGTCTTAGCCAGATTTTTCTACTCCTTGGCGTTGAGTGAGTAAGCTCCACTCAAAACCAAACTACTTAACAGATTTTATTCTGTTTATCTAGCGCTGAGTGAGTAAGCTACACTCAACGCATTTGGACTTAGCCAAATTTCTATGTCTGAAAACACATACTCTGACTGGATGGGATTCAGTCAACACTTTTATCACATGGCATTGAGTTAGCTTGCCTCACTCAACGCCTGTGGACTTAGTCAAATATCAGCACAAATTTTTTGTGGCTTTGACTTACAAGGCAATACTCAATGAATATAGAGTATGGCGTTGAGTGAGTGATACTCACTCAATGCCTGTGGACTTAGCAACTTTTCTGTCCATTTCTTCTTAGGTTTTTACTGCATTAGCCTATCTCACAGCCTTTTACTATACGTCATTGAGTGAGTTGACTTCACTTAATGCATGTGGACTTAGCCACTTTCTCAGCTTGCCACTACTTTGGCTTAAACTGTATAGTAGACATCCTGCAATCATTAAACTTGAGCGCAAGTTAGATCACCACATGTGTATACATTGTTTGCTAGGCTTTCTTCAAATCCATAACATTAGTATCAATGGACCCCAACAATCTCCCTCTATTTGAAGAATTCAAAACCTATAATGTATACACTAACACAATTATGCAATATAAACAATAACCAATAAACTACATCAAACAGAAATAATGATTATCAACACAATGATTTTCATTTAACTTTTACTGAAGAATAGTTTTTGTGCAATTAACAAAGATTACACATTCCTTTAGCCCTATAAGCAGTACCTGAAACTTTTCAAGTTTCAGTTTCCCTTATAACTATTCCACTGCCCTTGGACTTCATTGCAGGTTTGTCTTCTGCTCCAGCTAGCTTCTTTCTCTTTTTGTCTGCCTTATCTGCTTTATCAGTTGTTTTTTTCCTTTGTTTCTTTTTTAGTTTCAGCTTTCTTATCTTTCTGCCTCTGAAAGTAACTGTAAGGCTTTGGGAAGTACTTGGTGGGTTCTACAGCACCAGGAGCCAGAAGGTTGGAATTTTTGTTCCTCCATTAAGTTCTTCTTACTGAGTCCCTCTTTTCCATTTTATCCCATTCAGTGGAGCTATACTATTTACCTCTATCTTACCTCTTGTTTTTGACAGGATCCTAGGTAAGAAGAATGATGGATCTAGACTCAGGGCTCTACTGTTCGAAAACAGGCCTCTTCTCCATTTCCTCCCTGTATCTCTTTTTCCTTAGCCTAACTTCCTCTTCAGTTTTAGCAGTTGTAGTCATTTCATTGGTCTGTAATGTCTGGTCTATAGTGGGGTTGAAGGAAGGAATCTCAGCAGTAGTAGACTGTTCTCCCCACTGGGCACCTGCACTATCACCTTCTTCTATGTACTGAACATGCCCCTGATTATCTTGTACCTGAGCAGCATCAGACATTATGTACAAGGAATCTTGCACTTGAGCAGACATCATTGGGATGTTATTATATTGCCCTGGTTACATTCCCAGTGAGTCTCTCACAACGTTGGTTACCCAGACCATGTTTTCAGTATTAGTTCTTATTACCTCACACTCCCCCTTTTTGACTTCTTCAAGTAATTGTTCAGTTTGGGAGGTGCAAGCCTTGCTTATTTCTATTTCTAGATGGTTTACTCCTGCAATAACAAGATTTTTAACTTGGAGCAAGTGGTCATCCAGCAACTTGGTGCATCCATTTGCCTTGGTTAATATAACAGCAGTCTGTTTATCCAACAACACTTTGTCAGCATTGTGGATAGCCAGTTGTTGGAGTTAGAGACCGGGCGGTCTGTCGGTCTGGCTTGGCAGGTTATTGACCGGGCGGTCTGGCAGTTTGCCTTCAGCGGTTTGGTTGCTGTGTTGAGGTCTGAGGTCCAAGCAGTCTAGCGGTCTGTTACTGGCGACCAGGAGACCGGGCGGTCTAACGGTCTCACATGGCGGCTTGTCTCTCTCTCTAGCAGTGGCCTAGCGGTTAGCCCATCTGTCTAACCGCGCGGCTTGTTCCGGTCTGTTGTTCTAGCCGCCCAGATTTTTTGTATAGTTTTAGTCCCATATCTCTTATTTGTATTCTCTCTTCTCTCCTCCATTCTATATAAGGGAGGCCATACCTTTGTAATAGATACCTTTTTCTGATAATAAAATTTCAGTTATACCATTTCCGGCTTGTTTTAGTTCGCTTCTCACATGGTATCAGAGGAATCGATCCTTTCCTCCTGATTCTGTGCTTCTCTCTGTCCGCGCGGCTTGCTTCTCCGGCTTGCGCCCTGTCCGCGCGGTCTCCTTGTCGTTGCCCTCTGTGTGCGCGACCTGTTGCCTTGTTCACTGCGATCTGTCGCCTTGTTCGCCGCGACCTATCGCCGTGTGCCTTGCCCTCTCTTGTGCTTCTGTTCGAGCGGACTGTCTGCTTGCCACTCGACTTCTTCCCCTTTGCTTGATACTGCGGCTTGGTCGTGGTCTTTCTGGCCGCTGGTGTTTGACATCCTGACCGCTGCAGTTCCTCTTCTGCCTATCCGCGCGGCCTGTTTTCTAACCATGCGTCTTCCTGTTGTTTGCTCTTATGGCTCTTTCTGATGCTTCAACTGCCACCACTCCTGCCGCCACCCCTGTAGCCAATCCGGCTCCGCCTCTACCTCCTACTCCTTCCGGAAACCTTGGCACCGTTTCCAAGCTTGTCGGCTCCAACTACCCGGATTGGAGCGTCTCTTTCACCTTTCTCCTTCGCTCGCAATGCAAACGCCACCATCTCGTTGATGACCCTCCTCCTACCACTTCACCTCTCTTTGATGACTGGGATGCGAGTGACACTCTTGTGCGTACTTGGCTCGCTAACAGTCTATCCGATGAGTGCCTTCCCGTCATCCGTCATGATGAGACGGTGAAGGCCTCTTGGCTTCATCTTGCTGCTTTGTATTCCAAAGGGGCTCAGACGTCCCGCATCTATACGTTGTATGCGGACCTCTTTGCCCGGCCCACCTTGTCTCCTGCTGCTGCCTACCAACAAGTTCAAGCTCTTGGGGCTGAGATTCTTCAGAATCGCCCCTTTTCTGCGGATCTGGCTCAACAACACAAGCACTTCCAGGAACTTCTGGTTGTGTGTTATCTGCTCCGTCTTCCTGACACTTATGACATGATCCGCCAACAAATTCTGGGTGAGGCAGAATCTCCTACTTTAGATGCCACCGCTGCTCGCATCGCTGCTGTCACCTCTCTCCTTCAGCACCCGCTTCTGCCCGCTCCTTCTCCTCCGGATAACTATGCTCATCAAACTCAGCGGAGTGGCTCTGGTAGCCGCAGTCATCAGTCTGGCGGACGTCCTTCTTCCCGCTATCTTTGCTCTCACTGCGGCCGCACCGGACACACTCTTGACCGCTGCTGGACAAAGCATCCCCATCTTCGCCCCTCGGGTGACTCTTCCGCCTCTTCTTCCAAGCCGTCTGCTTCCGTGGTCACATCATCAGGTAGTGCCCATGTAGTCACTCAAGGTAAATGGCTTATCGACTCCGGTGCTACTAATCATATAACGGGCAATCCTCAGTGCTTCTCTCTCCTCGAACAGTATGATCGGTTGCCCCCGGTCCTCATTGCAGACGGTTCTCCCTCCCCGGTTCATGGGTCGGGAGTGGTTCATGCTACTCCATCCCTTCGGCTAGAGGACACTCTCTATGTGCCCAAGTTTCCGTGCAATCTATTGTCGGTTACTTCTTTGTGCAAGCAGCTTCAATGTTCTGTAACGTTTACTCCATCTTCTTGCTCTTTTCAGGATCCGAGCTCCCAGCGGACGATTACTACTGGGATTGAGAGCGGCTGCCTCTACTTCCTCGACAACATTTCCGCTTTGTCCGCCTTCTCTTCTTCTTGTACGGATCTTCTCCAGTGGCATCTCCGTCTCGGTCATCCTCCACCACGGCTTCTACATCAGCTTCTGCCCCACCTCCCTCCCTCCACTACTCCTCTCCACTGCGAAGCATGTCAACTTGGCAAGCATCATCGTTCCTCCTTCCCGCCGAAGCAAGGTCGGGGCTCTACCCGTCCGTTTGATCTAGTCCACTCTGATATCTGGGGACCTGCTCCTACCCTTACTATTGGTCGGGGTAGTTCTTATTTTGTAACCTTTATTGATGATTTTTCTAGATGTACTTGGGTGTATCTCTTGCGAGATCGCTCTGAACTTTTTAATGTATGGACCTCCTTTTATCATTTAATCAAAAATCAGTTTGGTGTTAGTGTTAAAACTTTTCGCTCTGATAATGCACAAGAGTACTTAAGTCATGCTTTTACCTCTTTCTGTGTGCAATATGGCGTTATTCATCAGACAAGTTGTGTCTATACATCCCAACAAAATGGGGTGGCGGAACGCAAAAACCGTCACCTCCTCGATGTTGCTCGCACATTAATGACTCAAATGCATGTCCCTCGCTCATATTGGGGCTATGTTGTTCTTCTTGCCTGCTATCTCATCAATCGCATTTCCTCCTCCGTTCTCAAGGGCAAAACCCCTTTTTCCATCCTTTATCCAGGCAAGGAGCCTTTTCCTCTCCCTCTCCGAATCTTTGGGTGCACTGCTTTTGTGCATGTCCCGTCTGCAACCCGCGATAAGCTCTCCCCTCGCTCCACCAAATGTGTCTTTCTGGGGTACTCGACCACTTAGAAAGGCTACTGCTGATTTGATCCTGTTCTTCGTAAGTAGTTCGTCTCCGCTGACGTTACCTTCTTCGAGAATGCCTCCTACTTCTCGGATGCCTCCTCTTCTCTTCCCCCCACCTCTGATTCTCCTGTTATTCCGTTCGTTCCCTCGTCTCCTACTGCGATATCCGCTCCTCCTCCGTCTCCACCCACTCCTCTACCTCCGCCTCTCTCTCCGCCTCCATCTCCCTCATCTCCGCTGCCGTCGATCTCTCCTCCCGGGCCAACTCTCTCTACCACGGATGCTCTGGATGCCGAGGAGCCCGCCGACCTGGATCTTCCTGTAGCTCTTCGCAAAGGGGTGCGGACGTGTACCCTACACCCCCTTGCTGCTGTTGTTTCATATGATCATCTTACTCCTTCTCGCAGGGCCTTTACACTGGCTATCTCTGCTACTACCACACCTCGTTCCTACCAGGAGGCCCTTGCCATTCCTCACTGGAAGTAGTCCATGGATGAGGAAATGGCGACCCTCACAGAGCGGGGTACCTGGACTCTTATCCCTCCTCCCCTTGATACAGATGTTGTTGGCTGTCGCTGGGTCTTTGTAGTCAAGTTTGGCCCAGATGGCACTGTGAACCGTTACAAAGCTCGCCTGGTTGCTAAGGGATTTACTCAAACCTATGGGGTTGATTACTTTGACACCTTCTCTCCCGTGGCTCGTCTCAGCACTATACGGTTCCTTCTCTCTGTGGCGGTCAACAAAGACTGGCCACTTTCCCAGCTGGATATCAAGAATGCCTTCCATTATGGTGATCTTCAGGAGGCCGTCTATATGGAGCAACCTCCAGGGTATGTTGCTCAGGGGGAGACACGAGTATGCCGGCTACAGAAGGCAATCTATGGCCTCAAGCAGAGCCCTCGAGCTTGGTTTGACAAGTTCAGCGGCATCGTGGCGGCCGTTGGTTTTGCTCGCAGCGCTACTGATCACTCTCTATTTATTCGCAAAACCTCTTCGGGACTGGTGGTTCTTGCAGTATATGTGGATGATATTCTTCTCACTGGTGATGACCAGGAAGGGGTAGCCTTGACAAAGCGGCATCTTCGCCAACATCTAGTCACGAAAGATATGGGTTCTCCGAAGTACTTTTTGGGGATCAAAATCTCTCGGAAGCCCAACTCTTTAGTCCTCTCTCAGCGTAAGTATGCTCTTGATATTTTAAAGGAAGCAAGATTGACCGAGGCCAAACCTGCCCGATGTCCCATGGCTGTTGGAGAAGACAAAACCTGGGCAGATGGTTCGCCTCTTCTTTCAGATGCTTCGCGGTACAGGCGTCTAGTTGGTAAGCTCATATACCTCACCGTGACTAGGCCCGACATTTCCTATGCTGTGGGCAAGGTGAGTCAATTCATGCAAGCTCCCAGGGAGTGCAATCTGTAGTCCGCCTTACGGATCTTGGAGTACGTCAAAGCAGCCCCTGGGAAAGGATTGCTCTTTCAGAAGAATGATCATCTGAGGGTTGAAGCTTACTCAGATGCGAGTTACGCTGATGACAAAGGGGACCGCAAGTCTACCTCCGGTTTCTGTACCTTTGTTGGGGGCAATCTGGTAAGCTGGAAGAGCAAGAAGCAATCTGTTGTCTCCAGGTCCAGTGCTGAAGCTGAGTATCGGAGTATGGCATCGACCACTTGTGAGCTAAAGTGGCTACGGGCTCTCATGTTGGATTTAGGAGAGGTCTACAACCATCCTCTACCTATGTTCTGTGACAACAAGGCTGCTATATACAGCTCCAAAAATCCAGTCTTCCATGAGAGAACCAAGCACATTGAGGTCGACTGTCATTTCATTCTTGAAGAGATTCTGAAGGAACAGATTTGCACTCCCTTCGTCACTTCTGAAAAAGAGCTGGCTGACATCTTCACCAAGCCAGTATCCGCCTCGTTTCTTCATATATGTGACAAGCTGGGCATGATCGACATATATGCTCCAGCTTGAGGGGGAGTGTTGGAGTTAGAGACCGGGCGGTCTGTCGGTCTGGCTTGGCGGGTTATTGACCGGGCGGTCTGGCGGTTTGCCTTCAGCGGTTTGGTTGCTGTGTTGAGGTCTGAGGTCCAAGCAGTCTAGCAGTCTGTTACTGGCGACCAGGAGACCGGGCGGTCTAACGGTCTCACATGGCGGCTTGTCTCTCTCTCTGGCAGTGGCCGAGCGGTTAGCCCATCTGTCTAACCGCGCGGCTTATTCCGGTCTGTTGTTCTAGCCGCCCAGATTTTTTGTATAGTTTTAGTCCCACATCTCTTATTTGTATTCTCTCTTCTCTCCTCCATTCTATATAAGGGAGGCCATACCTTTGTAATAGATACCTTTTTCTGATAATAAAATTTCAGTTATACCATTTCCGGCTTGTTTTAGTTCGCTTCTCACACCAGTGAATTCGTTGCATGAATCTCTTGATTCTGTATGACAGTGACAACATTTTGGCTTGCCTTATCTAGCTTGTCCATAGTGTAGTCCACAGCCGGAGCAGCTCTTGTAAAGAACTTGACAGTTTCTCCTTTCAGCAAGTTTACTTCAAATCTTATAGATTTTATCTCTGTTTCCAGATCATTTCTGATGCCCTTTAATGCATCATCCAAAAAAATTTCCAATGCTCTCCTCTGTTCATCCAGCAGGCCCTTTAGTTATGCTAGGAATATTGGTGGCATCTGGTCTGTTTGAGCTGAGGTGCCTTCAACATGAGGTTCTATATTTTGTCTGATCTCTTCCTTCTCACCAGAGTAAGTCTCATTTTCATTTATCTCTTTTTCTGGAGCATCTGTCTCTTCTTCTGATATTGAGGAATTAATGTTGTGAACTTCTATTTGAGTAGGGAGTTCAGATTGAGTCTCCCCCTCAACCTCTGTCATTCCTTCATTGGCATTCAGTATAGCAGCAGCATCATCTGTATCACTTACAGCATTCTGAACTACTTTTGGAGGGACCTATAGATGCGCCCCCAAAACTAAAGTATCCTCTATTATTTCTTCTTGAAGATGCTCCCCTTCACCTTGAGGACTGTATTCCATAATAGAGTATTGGGGACTATTTCCATGATGAAATCCTTCACTAGATGGTGCAGAGATATCTTTATCGGTAGCTGGTGCTGTGGTAGTCTCCCCCTCAGTATCTGCAATGATTGTGTTCACAATCTTCTCTACTACCTTTTCAGCCATCTTTTTTATTAGCACCCTTTCTTCAAGAACAGTATCAGACTCAGGTTTGTTCAAAGGACTTCGTGGGGCTAGTTCAGATGAAGTAGATACCTGAGCACCCATGTCCTTCTAGTGCTCTTCTATATATGATGTTAGTTCTGGATCATGGGGTTCTTCCTCATCTGAAGATCTGCTGGTAGAACTGGGCTCAGTGACTATCTTTCCTTTCTTCTTTGCAGCTGATGGTCCATGGGGCTGAAGGGTTCTTTCACATCGATCTAGCATCTTAATGTCCATTCTTCTCATATGATGAATTCTAGCCCCAAGCTTCATGTTCAGGATTTTGGGGATAGTCTGTCGTAGAAATAGGGATAGAATTCTCCTTAAGTTTGGTTCATCAATGCATTTTACTATCCTTTCAAACACTATTCTACCCCAGTCTGTCCTTTTGTATAGAATGACCCTTGCCATTAACTCAAACATCTTCTTTGATATTTTGTCATTGGAGCCTTGTTTGCATATCAAAGCCTTCCCGATGATTCTACCAAAAACTTTCCCCTTAGGTTCAGTTCCTTTCTTGAGATGGAGCCGGTGGTGTGCTTAGACAATCCACACCATTTTACTGCAGACTTTATGTCATCCTGCATCAGTTAATCTTCCTCATCAGCTTTAGTGAACCTAAGCAACTGCAGTGCCTTACTTAACCTTCACGGAGTTATTTTGATCTTATTTCCACTAACCATAGTCTTGAGTTTGTCTACAGAGGCATCTGCTTTAGCATTGGAGAATAATTCTAAGACTTCTCGTTTCAATAGTAAACAGGGCTCCGTCAAGATGAAACCTAAGTCAGACACATGGAGAAGATGAAGAACTTATTGCACTTCCTCTGGCACATTAGTGAATCCATTTCGAACTACTTCTGATCCTTCGAAGAGGAAATCTTAACCTTTTGGTTCCATTTTCCTTAAGAAGTTCTGAGAACGAGCGATCGAGCTTTCTGTCGATTCGACAGTATCGGGCGGAAGAGGGCAAGGAATAGTGACTTTGCTTTACGCACGAGCGCTTCTATTTATAGTTATTTCAAAGAGAAGAAGGAAAGACACTTACCTGTTTGGTGATCAAGTATTGATCAACAACTGGAATTAAATCTTTTTACTTAGCCGCACACAGACAATTTCGCCTTTAACCCTTAGTCTTAATAGGCCGACCAATCCTGCAGGAGTAAAACTATCCTGCAATACACAAGTAATATGTGTCCTAGTGGAGTGTAGCTTGAGCTAAATTCAACATGCCCAAATCAAATTTGAGGATGTTGAATCTAGTTGCATATAATGGCTTAGTGAACATGTGAGCCACTAACCTAGTTATTGTGACAAGTTTTTAGTCACTTGTCTTATTAATTAAAATATATTTTTGTAACTAACATATCTCAAAATTGCAAAGTCCTTTCAATTTAGAGAACATTTAGTAGACTCATGTTAGGTATTGTATCCACAATTATATAGATTTGAAGAAGCCTCCAGTCAAGCTAAGATGGATTCACAATGTATTTGATGATTTTCTATCAAGTTGTGCTTGCAGCTATTCCATGCTAAGTACACACCAATATCAGGGTGCAGTGGGTCAATATATACGGGTCTGCGCAACGTAATCCCTCGTTGAGTAGATCAGTGTGTTGACTCACATGTGCTCTCTCTATTGGAGTGTACTTATTTTCAAGTACAGGGTCGAGGTAGATCAAGAGCAGAAGAGGAGCAAAGATAGGTCAAAGACCAAGTTCATAGGAAGGAAGAGAAAAATCGTCTAAGTCAAAATCGACGGGAATCACTAAGTCATTCCCGCCGACTTCGACGGGAGTCACTTGTGATTCTCTCCGATTCGGCAAGAATCAGGCTGCATTACCGCCGACCTCTTTCGGATAACTGTTTTCCTACAGAAATTCTGCTAAGGCAGAATCGACGGGAATCACCAAGTGATTCTAGCCGACTTCGACGGGAATCATTCTGATTCCCGCCGATTCGTCGAGAATCAGGTTGCATTCCCGCCGATTCCCACAGACTGACTAGTTTTACAACTGGAAATCGGCCAAGGCAGAATCGACGGGAATCGTGAGTGATTCCCGCCGACTTCGACGGGAATCACCAACGATTCTCGCCGATTTTGCCTTAGGCAATTTTTCCCGTTTGCTGGACCGAACCGCCTTGTCGTGCGCTGTTTTGGCCGGGGCTATGGTTTCTCCTTGTGGGCCCCACAACGGTCATTAGGGTTGGCTCTGGTATATATACATGCGTATTTCGAACATCTGCAGTAATCCATTCATGGAGAATCTAAAGTAGCCGACGCGTGCCCTAGCAGATCGTGGAACGTCGCCGATCGCTATCGCCGCTCGCTAGCTAGTCGTCGCCGCTGATCTCAGAGGTTCTTTGATCTTCCGGCGACAGTACCGAGGCTAGCAGTGTGTCTCACGCTTCTATCTTGAGATCTATTGTCTCTCGATTCGTTGAACGAGGTTTGTTCTTCATTCTGAATCGATTGAGACAACTGATCCAACTGAGATCGTTCGTAGACCTTGCTTGCTTCGTCAAGAAGTTTGGATCTACAAAGCATCACCGCCGCAATCACTTGCCGCCGCCGATCTTGACAAGATCCTCTCTAAGAGAGTACTCCGATTGTGGACTCTTCGCATCCTTCAAGAAAGCTTCAACGATCGAAGAAGGACTTTGGAAACTCCAAAAGTTTGTTTGTCTTTTCTTTACATTCAAGTTTAGTTTATTGTAAAGGAATTTTGATTTCTAGTTGTAAGGGTTTGGTGCAGCCCGTGGTGGAGGAGTAATGACTCCTTTGGTTGGAAGGGTTCCTTTCGTAGTGTGAGGATTTGATTTCAATCCGTTTGGTGAAGTGACCGAGTCGTCCCTTGGTCGGAGATAGGTCGAAGGGGGAAAGTGGATGTACCCAAATCGGGGAACCACTATAACTTTCTGTGTGTTTTTTTGTGTTGTGTTTGTTTAATTGTGTAACGTCCCAATTCGCGCTAGGCCCCTCGCACGTGTTCTGAGTCAAGAGACTCAACTCGGGCTCGGGGTGCACCGACGTGAGGTGTCAGGTGCATAAAATAAGTATAGGGTTGGGTTCAAGGATACCCCAACCAGTAGCCGAGATGAGGGAACTCGGCTAAGTAAAAGTCGTCGAGAATGGAGGTTGATGCTCGTCGATCGTCGAGAATGGAGGACTGATTCTCGCCGATTCGACGGGTATCGGTGGTCGATACCCGACGGACACAGAGCTGCAAGTAGACCAAGGGAAATTCGGCGAAAATGCTCGGCGATTCTCGCCGATCGTCGGGAATCCCCTGTTATACCCATCGATCGTCGAGTATCGCTGAGAATACTCAACGCAATCAACCCAGGATGTCCAGTAAAAAGGCTAAGGGAAAATCGTCGGGAATCATTATTGATTCCCGACGAATTCGTCGAGAATGACCTGACGGTTCTCACCGATCGTCGAGAATGACCTGACGATTCTCGCCGATCGGCGAGAATGACGACTGATTTCCGCCGAATTTTACTTGGGCGTTTTCTTCGCCCAGGCAGATTCGCCGGCTTGTACAGGTGGACTGAACCGGACTTCGTGATTCGTGCTGAATGATCCTTGGACCGGTCACTTCAAATGAAACCTAATTTGGGCAGTCCAATTAGAGAGTGACACGTGGCGGAAGGGATTTAGCCTAATATGTAATATAAAAAGGGAGTAAACCAAACCCTAGCCGATCGTTCTTGCCGAGCCGTCACCGCGCAAACCGACGGGAGCGGAAGAGGAGATATCGCGGGTCGCCGGAGCCGGATTCTGGAGGAAAAGCTCCGCCGTTTCCGTGGAAGAACACTGCTAACGAAGCCAAGGATGCCGCCACAGAGAATAATGCGATCCATGGCCGGCAACGGAGGAAACGCCGGAAATGATGTGAGTTTCCTCCCCTCTCCCTTCGTGCTAGATCTATAGTTATTCTTAGGCGAGACATCGACTCAAACGAGTCTTGATGTGTGAGATGAAGCTTTCTAGGAAGGCCATGATAGAGCTTGTGCTCTAAAGCTTAGTCATCTTCAACCTCCCCTCGCTTCAAAGTGATGATAGGGGTGGTCTCGTGAAGAGGAAATGGCCTCAAGAGGGAGAATAAGGGTGGAGGAACTTCTGGTTGCGATTTGGGGAAAATCGCTTAAGGAGGAAGATGAACGGATGCCGTTCACTTCGCTTCAAGATGCGTGCAGAATCTGTATTCTGCGCGCAGCAACCTTCTTGGCTATTTTTAAGCAAGAAGGGGGTGGATCTGGGCTTTCGACTAAACACGAAAGTTGTAGCCCTTGAAATTACCTTTCTAACGAGTGGTTGCACGTTTCCATGCGATGCTTGTATCCACAGGAAAGTCCGTTTGAATCTGCTGCGGTTGGAAGTTAATGTCCAGGAATTATGTATCCTGTACGCAGCAGACTTTGAGTTGCATTTCTAGTATGATCTGACCAGATCTGGGCTTTCGACTAAACACGAAAGTTGTAGCCCTTGAAATTACCTTTCCAACGAGTGGTGGCACGTTTTTGGGCGATACATGTAGCCACGGGAATCCTCAGTCAAAGTTGCTGACCAGATTACGTATATTCTAGATGATTATAATATGAACTTGGATTCGATGGAATAGATGTTGCAATTCATCTCGAGGTTGGGTGAATTCTTTTGTGTTAATCACCAAGGTAATGTGAAGGTTGATGTTTGAGGACTTGAATTCCTATGTTGAGATGTGAATCAAGCCTAAGTGAATGAAAGGCTTTGTTATATTTGTTAGATCAACATTATGCGCATTATCTATAATATGTTGAATTCATTTGGAAGGATTTGTAAATGGTTAAAACTATGGCCCGGATGTGTAATGGATTGATGGAAGGGAATGGATAGTCCAATGCTTAGAGTGTCGTCTCCCCACGGGTAACATTGTGAAAGTTAACAAGTGCGGTGTTGACTGTCACTAATGGGAATGAGGTTGAGTTGGATAAAATTGGACGGTTGGGCTTGGTCCTCGGTGTTCACGTCCCGAGGCTCCTTCCGTATTTGATGTATGGTTGGGCTTGGTCCTCGTGCTTTCTCCGAGGCTCCTTCCATGCCACAGAATTGTGAAATTGCATGTGGTGTGAGTCGACACGCGGTGTCGTAATCCCGGGTTAAGGATAGTGTGGCAGGTCTATGGGCTCGCCAATCGTCACACCGATGGGAGTTGACAGTTAGACCTTGGGCGGTTGGGCTTGGTCCTCGGTGTTCACGTCCCGAGGCTCCTTTCATATTTGATGGATGGTTGGGCTTGGTCCTCGTGCTTTCTCCGAGGCTCCTTCCATGCCACGGAATTGTGAAATTGCATGTGGTGTGAGACGACACGCGGTGTCGTAATCCCAGGTTAAGGATAGTGTGGCAGGTCTACGGGCTCGCCAATCGTTGACAGTTAGACCTTGGGCGGTTGGGCTTGGTCCTCGGTATTCACGTCCCGAGGCTCCTTCCGTGCCAAGTGAACGGTTGGGCTTGGTCCTCGTGCTCATTTCCGAGGCTCCTTCCGTGTCATACCATAGGCCAGTCAGGGGCTAGGATCTTGGTGCATATTTACCCGAGAGAACCCGCTGAGCCGTAGTACGCATGTGAGCTCCGCTGTTGTGTTCCTAGCGTGGAGGCGTACGGAGGCCTAGGCCAGGTAGTGTGGAGACCAGCCTAGTAGTGGAGATGCCCGCTCCACTATCACCGTTTGGCCACGACGGTTGATGCCTGAGAGGTTAGCTACCTGCTCGAATAGTGGGAACTATAAGTCTGTGTCGACATAGCGATTGCATGTGCTTGAGCATGGGTGTGTCATTGCATTGCATACATAGCATCGCACTTCATTATGTACACAAGACCCTCATCGTATAAGTTTGTATGGGCACTCCTATACGATGAGTTACTTTCTACTGAACGACCCTCAACATATGCTTGGTGTGGATTTGACTTTCATATTATTATGGTTGGGTTGGCATTTATCTGTTGATATTGTTGGTAGCCGGCAGAATAGGCGTCTTGTGGTACAGGCTAGCCTGAGTGCTAGTGTTACCGCAAGGCGGCTGTTCTGGGCATAAGACCCCTCTCGTGCCGTGTCTTGTGTTCCGGGAGGGGGGTCTTACAAATTGTGCAGGTAAATTTAATTCCGCAAAAGACTGCACGACACCTATTCCCCCCGCCCCTAGGTGGATTTAGTCGACACTAGATACTTTCAACTCATAAACAAGATGAATTCTACTTATCTTTGCCCTGTAGACTGGAAGCAGATGTTGAATTACGGTCTCTAAGCACACCAGTTTCCTTGCACCTAAACTTTAGCCATTGATGTGCATCTAGCCTTCTTTTGCTAGCTCCCCCTCAACAATTGGACCTAGAGGGTAAGACACTACCCTCTCTGATTGCTCATGTCTTTGACATCTTGAGCTTGATGGTCATTACATCCACTACCATCTTCTGGTGAATTATTCAGAAGATAGCTTTCTTGTACCAGTTCTAGGTATGGTACATCTCTATCTAAGGACCATAAATGGGCATGGCCACTTAGACGATTCTGCAATACAAGATTTACCTCACCTTAGGAACCCAAGCTGACTTGGGTCCTTTGTTCCTATTAGCATAAGAATGCATATGTCTATCAATAGGAGTCCTGCCAGGAAGACACTGCCTTTCCTTTGGCACACTGGGGTTTTTCCAACAATCTATGGCAAAGTGTCCCATTTTGCCACAGCACCAACATTCATGGATGTTGTATCTCCTTTTCTGAACACTCCTTGAAGAGTGCAATCCACACATGGTAGCCTGGTCAGTGAGGATACTTGTGGCCTTCTTGTTTCTATCAACAAGAGCTTGACCAAAAGTGAGTCTGCCAGTAGAGGTACTTGGCTTTCTCTGAACATCATTAGCAATAACCTTCTTTGCAGATGACCTGTTCTTCATGGTTCCTGAGACAGCCAAGTCAGTATCACTGACAGACTTACCTTGGGTTTGAGTTCTTGCTAGAAGAACCTTAGAATAGGCCATTGCCACATCCTTTAATAAGGGGGATGGGCATTAAATACAAAAGGTCCAGGATGGGCCTTTTGGACTTCTACATGGGGAGCCTTCTATACACTCAATCCCATGACCTCTCTTCCTTCAATGTAAGATACTTTTGCAATCTTATAAGAAAGATTTTTACACCTCCAGTGACCACACTTACAGTCTTGGTCATACCTATTAGATGGGAGAATTACCATGTGAAAGGTTGACTAAGGCCTGACAGGAGCTTGGCCTCTCCTCTGAGATTGGATAACTTTAGAAATTCACTCAGATTCAGATTTTCTCTTGATAGAATCTATCTTAGAGAAATTAGCTACAATCCTCTTCTCACTTCAATGTTTCTCTTCAAGATCCTTGATAAGAGAGTCCTAATATTTGATGGACTCAACATGGATATATACCATGGTCTTCAGATGGCCTACTTCCCTCACTTTTAGATATAGCAAAGATGAAGTCTCATCTTGCTGGGAAGCAGCAAGTTGTAGGGAGACAATTTCCTCTGCTTATTTCTTAACAAGCATCATGCTTTCTTTGAAAGCCTTTAGAAGTACACCATGATTTTCAATCAATTGATTGATATCATCTTCTAAAAGATGATTCTCATCATCACTTGATGAGGATGCATCAGAGCCTGTACAGGATTCATATCCAGACTCTAAGAATGAGCTAGATGGGGAATATACCTGATTTTGCCCAGGCTGATCCTAGCAGGATTAATCTTCAGATATAGATGTCAGCTCATGGCATCTGCAGTTATCTCTCTCACCTTCATCCACCTCTGAGTCATTATCTGAATGTGACAGAGGGGCCCTGATCTTTGCTCTTGTATTTGGATAGACTTTGTCTTCTGCAAGAGTTGCCAACAGCCTAGTACTGTTCTTGTTCTCTCAGCAGACTTGGAGCTCCTTTGAGCTCCACACCTTAGCGTTTACCCTTGAACCCATCAGTGCAAACCTTTTAGCTATCCTTGGAGGTCAACTCAAACTATTAGGTCCCTTTTTCAGTAACCTCCCTCTGATACCACTTGAAAGTCTTTGTTTTCAAGGATAATTAAATCACCTAGAGGGGGAGTGAATAAGTTTCTTAGTCCTTAGTGACTATCTTTTATTTTCCTTTTGTTGGATGCTTTATTAGTTGATTACTTTCTGCTCTCAAGACATTCAACCTGTAATAAAGTCAACACGGAGAAAACACACAAAGTACACACAAGATATATAGTGGTTCCCCAGATTATGGGTATGTCCACTTTCCCTCCTACCTGTCTAACTTTCTTGTTAGACTAGACACTTCTCCAAACTCAGCTCTTAAGAGCTTACACCTAAGATCCCTCAGAATCTCTCAGTCTCCTCCAAGACTTACAACTCAGGCACAAAGGCCTACAACTCAGTGATCCTAAGATCACCTATCTCAGGTTGTGAAGCTCTACAACTCAGGCTGGGAGGATAGCCCTACCTCAGATAAACTAGGGATCCTACCTCAGAGAGAATGACTCTCCTACCTCAGGCTGTTAAGCCCTACCTCAGATCCAAAGGATCCTACAGCTCAGGCATAAGTTCCCTATAGCTCAATTGGTGATGAAGGTTGAAGGAACTCCATAGTTAAGCGTGCTTGGGCGAGAGTAGTACTGGGATGGGTGACCTCCTGGGAAGTCCCCGTACGGCCCAACTTAACTGTCGAGTTCGCTCATCAAAGGGAGGCTGTGGCCACCAACAACCCGCCTGTGGAGGGAGAGGGGTTGGGGTGCTTGGGCTGCAGCCCGGTAGCGATGCCTGGAGAGCGGAGCCGTAACGCTGTTACGTACGCGCCAGGGTCGTTACAGCATCAGATATTACGAGGGAGTCACCAGGAGGGTGCGTCTCCCCAATGGGATGGAGGTCCTGTCTACGACAAAATGTCTTCTAAGGGTGACCATTGATGGGTTAACCCTCAAAGCTCTGGTGATGATCTTAAGCTTGCTGGATTTTGATCTTGTTCTAGGAATGTAATGGCTCGCCTGGAACCACGCCTAGATTGATTGCCCGATGAGGAAGGTTGTACTCAGATACGACAACACTTATGCGACCTTCGAAGGTATTATCCCAGCTTCTCGCCTTCTACTCTCTTCTATTCAGACCATCAAGGCCCATCTGCAGGGAGACGAGGTCTACCAGGTGCTGTTTGAGATGGCTGAGGCTAAGGATTCCATTGCTAGTATCCTGGTGGTGGGGGACTTTGCTGACGTATTTCTAGAAAATTTACCAGGATTGTCGCCACATCAAGAGAATGACTTCCAAATATAGCTCATGTCGGGGGCTAAGCCAGTATCCAGAGCTCCTTATTGGATGGCCGCGGAGGAGTTGGTAGAATTTCGAAGACAGCTACAAGAGTTAGTGGAAGCTGGGTTTGTCGGGCCAATCTCCTCGCAATGGGGAGCTCCCGTATTATTTGTGAAGAAGAAGGACGGGATGCTCAGATTGTGCATTGATTATAGAGCAATGAATAGGCTGACGATCGGGAACACATATCCTCTACCGAGGATTGACGAGCTGTTTGAACAGTTGGAGGGAGCTCACTAGTTTTCGAAGTTGGATCAAAGGTAAGGATACTACCAGCTGTGGATTAAGGAAGAGGACATCCCAAAGACTGCTTTCAGCAATAGATACGGGTTGTATAAGTTCACTATGATGCCCTTCGGGCTCATGAATGCACCATCTGCATTCATTAGTTTGATGAACCGGGTATTCGAGGCCTACCTGGACTTCTTCTTCATTGTGTTCATCGACGATATCCTCATCTATTCGAGGACCGAGGAGGAGCATGCGCGTCATTTGGCTCTCACCCTAGAGAGGCTCCAGGAGCACAGTCTGTATGTCAAGTTCAATAAGTGCCAGTTTTGGCTGAAGGAGGTGGCTTTCTTGGGCCATATTATTAGTGGAGCGGGACTGACAGTGGATCCGGCAAAGGTTCAGGCAGTACGGGATTGGCCTCCGCTGAAGACCGCCACTAATGTGAGGAGTTTCCTAGGACTTGCCAGTTACTACTAGAAGTTTGTAGAGGGATTCTCCCGGATTGATCTCCCGCTCACATCTCTGACAAATAAGGAGACTCCATTTATTTGGACGCCACAGTGTGAGGCTGCTTTCCTAGATCTAAAGGGGGTGCTTACCTCGGACCCTATCCTTTCCCTTCCATCTGGGAAGGAAGGACTTCGGGTTTATACGGATGTGTTGTATCATGGGATGGGTGTTGTTCTGATACAGAACAGGAACGTGATAGCTTACGCCTCCCGCTAGTTGAAGAAACATGAGCAAAACTACCTAGTACGTGACTTGGATATGGGAGCGGTTATCTTCGCTCTGAAGATCTGGCGGCACTATCTTTATGGTATTCACTGTGATATTTTTTTTGGATCACAAGAATTTGAAGTACGTGGACACACAAAAGGAGCTTAACATCCGACAGAGACGCTGGGTAGAGTTTTTGTTAGACTATCAGTACACCATGCACTATCATCCTGGGAAGGCAAACGTGGTAGCATACGCTCTGAGCCAGAGAGCCACTACATCAGGAGCAGGGCCTAAACTGATGGTTATGGAGCTAGTATAGATGTTGGAAGAGGTGCAGATATCTCTCGTATCCAAGGATGATCCAGAGCTATATGAGGAGTACCTGGCATTGATGTGCACTACCGAGGACATCCAGGATCGCATCAGGGACAGGCAGAGGTTGGATGCGAGGATGGGTCCAATTTATAGGGCCATAGAGGAAGGCACAGCAGGGGATTACTCTCTAAGAGATGGGCTGCTGTGCTTTAAAGGCCGAGTTTATATACCGGCATGAGGCCAGATACAGGAGGATATCATGGCGGAGGCACACAACAGCCGATACTCAGTACACCCGGGTATCACAAAGATGGCAGCAGATCTAAAGAGGACTATGTATTGGTCGGGTATGAAGAAGGATATCACATACTTTGTGACGCATTGCAAGGCTTGTCAGCTCGTGAATGAGGAGTGTAAGAGCCCGGCCAAATTATTGCAGCCACATTTGGTGTCGGAGTGGAAGTTTGAGGACATAGCCATGGATTTCATTCATAGGCTACCCCGATCGCATACGGGGAATGATTTGATTTGGGTCATCCTCAACAGATTGACGAAGGTGGCCAGGTTTATTCCAGTCAGGAAAAACACTTCGGTCAGTGATCTGGTATGGAGATTTATAGAGCAGTTTCTCCGCAACCATGGAGTGCCCAGGACGATCGTGTCAGATCAGGATGGACTGTTTACGTCCAAGGATTGGAGGTCGGTCCAGGCATACCTAGGCTCTCGATTGACATTCAGCACAACTTCCTCCCTCAGACGGATGAGCAGACAGAGCGCACTAACCGGACACTAGAGGATCTTTTGCGCATATGCATTTTGGACTGCGGAGAGACCTGGGATAGACTGTTATCGCTGATCGAGTTCTCCTATAACAACATTCAATAGTTTAGCATAGTCATGGCCCCTTACGAGGCCCTATACGGACGGAGGTACAGGACCCGCTATCTTGGATCCAGGATGAGGATCCAAATACACTCGACTCGGAATTCGTAGAGGACACAGACGGTCAGGTAAGATTGATCTAAGACAGGATGTTGGAGGCCCAGAGTAGACAGGCAAATTACTACGACGCACGACATCGTCAAGTGTTGTTCTAGGTGGTAGACTGAGTTTTCTTGAAGATACGGTCGATGCATGGAGTCTTGCGGGTATGCGGGCGAAAGAAGCTCAGTCCGAGATACATGGGGCCTTACAGGATCTGGTGCGGATCGGCCCTTTGGCTTACAGATTAGAGCTACCACCGGAGTTAGCGGGATTGCATGACATCATCCACGTCTCTTCACTTCTGAGGGCTCTACTACGACCTGAGCAGCTTATTTCCACTACAGATGTCCTGGTGGCTTCTGATCGATCAGTCATCATGGAGCCTGTCAGGATCAATGACATAGCAGTGCGGGTCTTGCGATGTAAGAAGGTTCCGCTGGTCAAGGTCCTGTGGAGGAATCATGGGCAGGTAAAGCACACCTGGGATCCTTGGGACCTTATACAGCCGAGGTATTCAGACCTCTTCGAGTCAGGTATACCTTCAATTTTCTAGGGATGTTACATTCTTTTACTTTAGTAGAAACCTCGTGGGCTTAACCTTAATTTCAGGGATGAAATTTTTATTTTTATGTATTGGGATTTGTAACATCTCTCAAACAACTAGACCCCTAAGAGTGGTTTTGTCATGACTAAGTCATGACAAAACCCTACGAAGCTCAAGAAGACCAAGTGAACCTAGGACTGAAGGTGAGATCATCTTGGTCTACAAATAGCTCAATTCAAGCACGATCCCTATGGTTTGACTTTAGGGAGTCAACTTGACTCCAGGACCCCACCACAATACCCTACCCCCTTTAGGAGGTTCATAGGGTCACTAAGAACCCATTGGGATCAATCAAAGTGCTCAAGTTGAGCAAAGTCAACTTAACCCTAAATGGGTCAAATTAACCTACATAGGGTCGATTGACCTTCCCTTAGCCGAATTGACCCCACCTACACCTTCCTAACCCTTAAGGGAGGTCAATGGGTCACCAAGGACCCATTGGGGTCAACTAAAGAGGTCAAGTTGATCAAAGTCAACCCTAACCCTAAAGTGGTCAAAGTGTCATAATTAAGGGTCAAATGGCCTCCAAGGTGCCAAACAAACCCTACATCATTGGGTCACCAAGGACCCATTGAGGTCAACCCAAAAGGTAAATTTGACCAAAGTCAACTCAATACTAAATTAGGTTAAATTAGCCCAAGTGGACCCAACCAAGCCCAATCCACTTGGGCTAAGCCTAATTGAGGTGGCCCACTTGCCTCATGAGGTTTATAATTACCCAATTTGTCATTCATTTCCTGGGATTGTTGATTAGGAGAGAGAATAGGCAATTTCCCCCAATTTTGAGGAGAGAGAAAGTGGTCATTCATGGTGTTTGAATGCCAATTAACCCTCATCTCCCTCCCTAATTGTTGAAGCTTCATCTCCCCTTCAGTTTTGAGAAGACCAAGAGCCTCTTAGGGCTATTCTGTAACGTCTCAATTAGCGATAGACCCCTTGTGCGCTCTTTTGAGTCAGGAGAGCTGATTTAGGCTCAGAGAGTGCAGGCGATCAGGTGTGCACTCGTGGGGAAAAATGAAGTTGGCCCTGTGTAGGACATGGGTAGAGACACGGGTGTGTCCCTACCCGTATGTCGTGGCTTTTAGTGGCATAGTGTTGAGTGATAAGAAAATGGCGTTGAGTAGCTTGTCCCGAGAAGGACACGGGTAGAGACACGGGCGTGTCCCTACCCGTGTGTCATGGCTTTGAGTGGCATGGTGTTGAGTGATAAGAAAATGGTGTTGAGTGGCTTGTCCCGAGAAGGACACGGGTAGAGACATGGACGTGTCTCTACCCATGTATTGTGGCATTGAGTGGCATGGCGTTGAGTGTCTGTTTTGAGTATCACACGGGTAGAGAAACGGGTGTGTCCCTACCCGTGTGCCATGTCTTTGAGTTGCATGGTGTTGAGTGATAAGAAAATGGCGTTGAGTGGTCTGACCCGAGAAGGACACAGGTAGAGACACAGACGTGTCTCTACCCGTGTGCATCTATCAAGAATAAGCCGGATTGTCCTGAGCAGGATGCATGTAGAGGCACGGGCAGAACCACGACCGTGTCACCTTGACACGGGTACAGACACGGGCATGTCAGTACCCGTGTATGTTCATGAAGTGGTAGTCGAACCGTTGACGTCGTTTTGCCCGAGCAGGACACGGGTAAGGACACGGACGTGTCCCTACCCGTGTCACATCTAAATAAAAAGGCAAAATGAAACCCTAGTCATTTTCATTCTCTTCCAAGACACATCTTCTGGAGAAAACTTCTGGAGGAGGGAAGAACTTGCTGGAGACAACCAAAATCCGTTAGGAATCGCCACCGCCGCCAAGGAAAAGGGATGTCGACGAGAAGAATGGCAAGATCCATGGCCAGAGATGGCGGAACCGCTGGAAATGAGGTGAGCTTCCTCCCCTCTCCCTTAGTTCTAGATCTGTAGTTATCCTTAGGTGAGATATCGACTCAAATGAGTCTTGATGTGTGAGATGAAGATTTCTAGGAGGGCCATGCTAGAACTTGTGTTCTAAGGTTTAGTCATCTTCAACCTCCCCTTCCTTCAAAGTGATGATGAGGGTGGTTTCGTGAAGAAGAATGGTCTTAAGAGGGTGAATAAAGGTGGAGGAACTTCTGGTTGTGATTTGGGAGGATCGTCTTGAAGAGTAAGATGAACCGATGCCATTCATTTCGCCTCAAGATGCGTGCAGAAATCTATGTTCTGCACGGAGCGACCTTCTTGGCTATTTTCAAGCAAGATATGGCCAGATCTGGGCTTCCAACTAAACATGGGAGTCGTAGCCCTTGGAATTACCTTTCCAACGAGTGGTTACTCGTGCTCACCGGATTCCTGTAGCCACGGGAATCTCCAGTTGAAGTTTCTGTCCGACAGGTGTTCTGCACCTGAAATTCCTGGGTAAGTGTAAAGTTGGGTTTGGACTCGGAAGAGATTTTGTAACAATCCGACGTTAAGTTGTAGGCGATTCATAATATGCCTAATTATAATGATTCAACACATGATGAAATTACTGGATAGACCCCACGTAAACAAATGGTGAAATGGTATGTGGTTGAATGAAACGACTTGGTGGGGTTAATGAACGAAGGGTAATTAGTCGTTTAATAACAAGATTTACTAGAGCTTGGGTAATTGATTCGGTGTTGGTTGTATGAACATGTGAGGTGTTAAATAGATGGTTAACTCATGTGTACACAAATGATTGATTTTGGTGAAGGAGTTGTAAGTGGTGATGTTAAAGTTATGTGACCATAGCATTAGACGTAATCATGGTCTTGAGGCTTGTCATATAAGGGAGTCTAAAATGGTTCATTGTATGAGGTGGTTCTCCACCTGTGTTTGTGATAAACCCTTGAGGTGCCATAGACACCGGATTGTGAAATGGGTGAGTGCGGATATCTGATCGCACTGGTTGGTAACGTTTGGAAGAGTCATGAATGGATGGTTGGGCTTGGTCCTCGGTGTTCATGTCCCGAGGCTTCTTCCGTGCTAAGTGGACGGTTGGGTTTGGTCCTCGTGCTCATTTCCGAGTCTCCTTCTGTGCCACGATGTGGTTGTATTGCATGCGGTGTGAGTCGACACGCGGTGTCGTAATCTCGGGTTAAGTATAATGTGGCAGGTCTATGGGCTCGCCAATCGTCACACCGATGGGAGTTGACGGATAGACCTTGGGTGGTTGGGCTTGGTCCTCGGTTTTCACGTCCCGAGGCTTCTTCCGTACCAAGTGAACGGTTGGGCTTGGTCCTCGTGCTCATTTTTGAGGCTCCTTCTGTATCACACCTTAGGCCAATTTGGGGCTAGGATCTCGGTGCATATCTACCCGAGACACCCGCTGAGTCGTAGTACGCATGTGAGCTCCGTTGTTGTGTTCTTAGTGTTGACGCGTACGAAGGCCTAGGCTAGGTAGTGTAGAGACCATCCTAGTAGTGGATATGCCCGCTCTACTGTCACCGTCTGGCCATGACGGATGATGCCTGAGAGGTTAGCTACCTGCTCGAAAAGTGGGAACTACAAGTCTGTGTCGACATAGCGATTACATGTGCGTAATCATGGATGAGTCATTGCATTGCATACATGTCATTACACTTCATTGCATATATAAGATCCTTATTGTATAAGTTTGTATGGGCACTCCTATACGATGAGTTACTTACTACTGAACGATCCTCAACTTATATACTTGTATGGGCATTCATATAAGTTGAGTTACTTACTGTAATAAAATTATACTCTCATGCTGCTGTAGATGATAGAATTGCTAGAATAAGTTGTTGCACATTTATTACACTGCTTTATGTACATAGTGATATACCACCTGCTTGTACCTATGTTTCATATATATTGTATCATGTTCCTTTCTCCGCCCGGTGCCGAGGAGTCGCCGGGGGAGCGAATGTGAAGCTACTTAGTCTTTATGACTAACGGTTGCTACATCTTCCTTTTTAGGAGGAAACCCCGCAGGTGGATCAGCAGGTTATGCAGCCGGACAGCCAGGCCAGGACGACAGGGCCTGAGGGGACGGTACCGTCGCTACCGTCAGTTATAGATGTGAGTGTGAGAGGTTTTGTTGTAGCCCTTTTGGGCAAACTACTATTTACACACTCTAATATTTGAAGCTTGTTGTAGCTTCTTTATTTATGATATTATGGATTATATGCTTTGTGTGGATTTGACTTTTGTGTTATATTTTGGTTGGGTTGGCAATGTGTGATATTGGTTGTGGACGACAGAATAGACGTCTTGTGGTACAGGCTAGCCCGAGTGTTAGTGCTACCATAAGGCGGCTGTTTTGGGCATAAGACCCCTCTCGTGCCGTGTTTTGTTTTCCGGGAGGGGGGTCTTACATATTCAGAGGCTGAATTCACTGAACCCATGGTTTGTCGAAAATGAATTTTCATGGCCATTAATGGCCATTGATGCTACACCCTTCCTCTCCCCCCAATTAATCCTTTTAAAAGCTTCCTTAGGCCTAGAGCCATCGTTTCCACATTTCCCCTGAAGGAATTGAGCTCTCTGGATAGGAGGAGGCAGAGAACCCAAATCACCACCACCAGCTATGACAACCCGACGATCGGCTAGGCTCCAGCCCTCCCAAAAGGTCCTATCATCTTCACCTCTTCTAGTGGATAGATCCTATCTCATTGGTTGCAAGGTTTGGGGCCAATTGGCCCTAGATCTGGGTGGCAGAAAAACTCCATTTTGGAGCTTTTAATCCATGCCTAAACCCTAGTTCTGACCACCTACGGTCGGCCAACCATCGTCAATCGCCGACCACCACCTCAACAGAGGTGGTGGTGGCACTAGCTAGCCGGGGAGGTGCTCATGTGCCCGGGAAAACGCCTCTCAAAATGGCCCAGGATGGGAAAATCGGGAATGTTGGCCCAAAGTTGAAGATGAGTCGATCCCGTCCATTGGCACTTTAAGATTCGTGCGCTGATTTAATATTATTATTTGGAATTATTTTAATTTTTGTCACATAACATGCAGAGACTTGTTATAATTATTAAAAATACTTAGGTACATATTCATGAAAAATGACCTATATAAAAGTTGTGGTATTTTGAGTCTAGTTTATTTTAAAATTGGTCTCAACTAATTTGGGTCACTGATTTGACCACAGGTGCAAGCTGTACCTAGGGTTAATCAGACACAAATTTGTGTTCCCCCACTAAAATACTCATCCAAATGCCTTGAAATTTGGATTATAGGTTTGTATCATCTATACCCCAAACATGTCCAAAAATAGAAATTTTTGGAATACATTTTTCTATAGTTTAAGAAATCATTTAATAAATCATGTATGATTCAATTAAGGGGTCTAATGACCTCCAAACCACCCAATATTTTGGTGGGTGACCATTAGGGTCATGACATGACTCTGGTAAAAATTTCAACCCATTTGGAATTGGTTTGAGTAGGTATTGGTGTGACCAAAAACCGGTCCCTTAAGGGTAAATTAGGGCAAAGATGAAATTGATGGGTTGAGTGGTCAATCCTCATCCAAAAGGGTTAAAACTTTGGTCACTGCTTCAAAGTCCTCTAAAGCACCCCCTCAAGAGATTTTGAGTGGTTTGGGGTGGATATGCCAAAAGACCCTAGTATAGGCCTTAACGTTGAAGTTTGGGGACCAGTGAAGGACATGTGATTATATGTCCTTGGATGGTCTTGGAAGGTTGTTGGTGAGTTCCTAGGGTAAAAAAAATAAGCTCTATAAGAGTGGTTATAGGTTTTGTAGGAACATATACCCTCTTTGAAATTGATGTGGATAGTTTAGGGCACTTTGGTCAAATAAATAATTACATGCTCAAATGAACTTGGATGCTCATGAAACTTAGGCAGTGAACTTATTTAGATGATATTGTTCCCTAGAAATGTTATTGTGAATTTTGGATTAGTAATCATAGTACTTCATTCATAAACCCTAACTTTGATTTATTCACAAGAAAATTATTTTAGGGTTATTTGCTTACTGCAAAATGATGAAACTTGCTTAAGGAAAATTTTAAGACACAATAATGCTCTGTGAATTTTTATAAAAATATTGGAAGACTTTTCATATGGCTCCTTCATAAGTGCCCATTTGTTGAATATCTTAATATAATTCATATATGTGATCAATTGGAGTTGGAAAATTATAAATCATGGGCAGTAGCCTTTTCTGGTCATACTTATCATCTAGTAATTTTCTCATAATTTTTGGATGACTGATTCTAATTTTCCCCTAATTAAATTAAGATTATGCTTTTTTTGTTCCATAATTTGTTGAAGGTCAAATCCATCTTGGAAAATTAGGACTTTTGGTATTTACTATTATTTTAAAATTGTAAAGTAGGGAAGCATTTGGATCTTGTATGGGAAAGTGTAATTGGTGTACCTGGTTTGGTTGGAATGTATAAGGTCACCAAAAGAAGGTAGGTTGTGTGAGGCCATTGTGCAAGGGCAGAGTTGTGCTCAGGATCGACGATGGATCGTCTTTCCCTGGAAGAGGTCTAAATATACTTAGGGTTAGATCAAGTGTAAGATTAGTAGAGTTGGGACATGGGTAGATACCAATAATAATAAGTACCTTGCGAAATGGAGCTTTGGGCTTCAGCTCATCATAGTTCCTAGTGCCCTCGAGAGCTCTTTACAGGGAATGCCCTAGGCAGTCCAAGGTTAACCATAAACCGTAAGACTAAAATGTTAAAGAGCAATTAGTAAACTAGGGCTTCACCTTCACTCACCCCGATGACTCGAGAGGTTAGCTTGGTTGGGTTATCCGAGCGGTAGGCTCGATGTTTGTGGAATTGGGTAAGTTAGCCCGGCGAGCCGAAGGCTCAAGAGGTAGTTGTGACAGACGGGTTAGTCCGGGGAGCCGATGGCTCGGAATTCATGGTTACATGTGCATAAAGTGGTGGGTCTTCGGTATTGTATGATCGTTAACACCGACGTCGATACGATGACTCGGCCAGTGTGGTTTACACTTAGCCAAGGAAAAGACTGGCAGTTGGTCAACATAATACGTGGTGGCTCTAGTGTGTCCTTCAGAGGCATACGTAAGGGCTAAGCCTAGTAGTGTGAATACCCGCCTAGGAGTGGGGTGGCCCAACCCACTGTCTCCATTGGCCACTACGGAGACTCCTGGAAATGAAGCTTAGCTTCCAAAATCGGGGAACTAAAGGTCTGTGCGCATAGAGTTGTGTGTGTGTTGCACGTGTATGATCATATCATTAAACCCACATAACATAGCATATCATGTCATCATCATACTTCAACCCTTACCCCTAACGTATAAATTGGTATAGGACTTTTTATACGTTATGCCTTGCAAAACGACCCCATAGTTTATGAGCTTGTGTGGGCATGCTTATAAGCTATGATTACTTTCCTTGTGGTAATCTATCACTTTTCTCTATGGTGCACTTTACTTTTCTACTTTTTACTGCTTTATATTTATGGTATTGCTAGCTTGCATTTCTTTTTTATAGCACTGTGAACATTATAATAAAACTGCTAGATTAGGACCACCATCACCTGCTCTTGTTTACTCTCCACTATCATAGCTTTCCTATCATTCCTCCCGCACGGTGCCTAGGAGCCACTGGAGGAGGTGTGGGGGAAATCAGGCTTAGTCTTTTTGACTAACGGTCGGTGGACCAAACATTTCAGGGGCTCCAGATGGGAGACAGGGAGCAGCAGTAGGAGATGCAGCACCAGCATAGTGTTGTGCACATGGAGGGGGGACAGTCTAGTACGGGAGCACCAGCTTCTGGCTCCGTGAGTGTTAGTTTTACTTCGCTTCCGTGAGAGTGTTGTAGTTAGGTCATGATTTACCGCGCATGAGCCCATTTTTATTTCTGTTTTACATATCCATTTCAGTACCTTTTATCTCTGTGGACTTTGCTATGATTCATGCTCATATATATATATATGGTGATTTTTGTGGACTTGACTTGACTGTCTTCACTAGTGTACTTCTACTTCTTTGATGATCTTTAATGCCGGCAAGATCGGCGTTTTGTAGTGGCGACCCTCCCGAGTGTCGGTGTCACTACAAAACGGCGATTCTGGGCATAAAATCTGGTAGCGAAAAAAATGGGTCTTACACTAAATGCAAAGATAATGGGGATACAACCGATCAAACCGCCGGGAGAATCACTTCCACGTGCTCGTGAAGCGTCTACCCTCACATTCCAAAATAAAGGACTTCACATGTCCTAGGAGGAAGATCGTTACCCTTAAAGTCCTCTTTGGAACCATAAATCAAAATCCAAACTGATGGAAAGAACCGCATTGGGCCGCTCTTCATAGATCTGGACTCGATTCACGATTTAGGGCTCCAAAGCTCCGACAATGATAATATTCTCCTTCCTCTTCCTTGCTCTCCCCTCTCTCTAACTCTTAGAAAGAGAATGGCTAGGTTTAGAATGATAGATAACTCCCATCCCACAGCCTTTAACTAGCAGAAAACATAGCCCACCATCGGATCGTGATGAATGACCGTGATTCACAGCGGTTCCCTGTAAAGGGCGCTACCGTCGCGCCCACCGTTCAAATTCTCCAATCACACGCCGACACGTGGCCATACCGTAACTATCGCGCTACCACCGCCACTACCGTCGGGCAGTAGGGGAAAAGTTGTCATTAAAATGCTTGCAATTGACAGACACTACCGCCACGCGGTATCGCTACCGCCGCGCGGTAGCTCACAGAGAGTTGCGCTAAATAAATCGGCCACACTACCGTCGGTGCTAGTGCTACCATCGGGTGGTAGCTCACCGAGAGCTCTACCTATTAAATTAGCTACGCTAACACAACGGGATAACACACTACCGTCGCGTAATAGTATCAATCTTTGAGACCGTCGAGAGCGTTGAGTACTACCGCCACGCGGTATCAAACTACCGCCAGGCGGTAGCTCATAGAACCAAATTCTTAGCTATGGGGAACTTGGGGTGTTACATTAAGCCTGCTACCTTAGAACTACTTTGGAAAGGTTTGGTCTTTTTAGGATTAGGCGCGCGTTTAGAGATAAAAATCATATTAGCCGCAGCTTTTGGCTTTTATTGCCTGTTTGGTCCTATTCTCATCCTTAATGCGTATAAAACGCTTCACGTCAATCAGACCAATGTGCATCTTCTTGCGGTACATTTCAGTTTTAATGTTTTACCACGTGGAAGGCAGCTTATAAATAATCGTTCCAACAACAAACTATCTGGTAATGAAATATTTTCATTATGCAAAGAATCAACTAGATTTTCAAATTTTGATACCTGAGGGAGAATGGCTTTCTCCTCGTCGAACCTGAAGTAGTGAAACTTGTCCACCAAGCGTGCTTTGGACAGATCCTCCTGCTTGATGTGCTCCTCCAGTGCCTCCCAGATCTCCTTGGCAGTCTTCATCTTGATGTGAGTCTTTGCTAGGCTGGAGGATAGACAGTTCAACAAATAATCTCGACAGAAGTCCTCATCAGCGATCCACTGTTCTTCATCGTCAGTCCCCATAACGTCAGCACGATCAGACTGAACGGTGTAGAACACATTCAGAAACTTCATCCCGATTGGGTGTTCAACTTCCAGTCGTTGAATTCTATTGTCGTGAACTTTTCTAGTTTAATCATTTGAACATGAGATGAGAAATTGTTCCCCTTTATCATTGCAAGTCACTTTTCAAGGTTCCAAACAAATCAATTTGTGCACTTCTTCAATAGGTTTGCCCGCCAACCTTGCAAGTCTCTTGATAAGGAACTCTTGATAGTTGGTTCACGATCAAGGAATTCTGCAGCAGCAAGGGTTTCCACAAGACCTCTAGCAGAGGACTTGGTTATGATGAACAATAAAGTTCTTTGACCCTTTGAATTCCACCTACAACAACTCGGCCCAACAACAACTCTGCAGGTTGGTCCTTTCAATCGGAAGAGGGCTAGACCAAGGAAGCTTAGTTTTTAGATCTGGACAAGTTGGCCGGAGAAAAGAAGGAACTATCACCTCTCCAGAAGGACAAAACAGCAACTCCCTCCTACGGATCCAGTGATCTCCAAGAGCGGTGTGGCGGATTCGGAGATCTGTAGGGAAGCAGCGGCGAGATCTGGAGATCTGTAAGGAAGCGGCGACTGGGAGCAAAATCCAGGCCGGCAACATGCCTCTTTCTCCTTCCCGATACGACTGCAGGGCGGTGTGAGGCAGAAAAAACCTAAATCGGGAGAAGCGAGGGTTGGTTTTCCTTGTCCTAGACCAAGCGAGGCGGCGGAATTTGCCTTCGTTCCCGATTAGAGTAACGGCGCTACCACCCTGAGGCGGCAAGAAATCCAGGCAGCGGGACACACGAAGAAATATTTTCCACAGGAGAAATTTCCTTTTTCGATCCCGATCAAGGCAGCAACGGGGAGACGGAAAAAAAAATTCTCGCAGGCGGCGATGGGAAAAATGCAGAAATCGGGAACGGAACACTCGAGCGGCCATGGCAAAACTTCGAGATTGTTAGGTTGTTCGAAGCTTCTCGGGTGGTGGTCAAAGTGGAACTACCTTCTCGTTGCCCCCAGCTTCAGTATTATAGGTAAACCGTAGATTTAATACGGGTATCAGATATCCCTATATCCAAACTAGATTCGTTAAGCATCCGAACCCGTTATGTATCCAAATATACATTAACAAAAAAGAGATACTAAATTGTTTTAACTGATAGAATTAATTCCATTAAAACCCAAATAAAAACTACATAAAATTAATTAAATTCATGATCATTCCAAAATTGTGTCAAGGTTGAGATCGAACTCGCCATTGAATTGCAAGACAATCTGTCTCATCTATCATAGGTTTTGATCGTTCGTGCAACTAAACTAATGCACGTCGCAGGAGCCCAAACAAACTTTAATATTCGCATAACGGTACATTTCAATGAATCAAATCCACCTTACAAAAAATTTTCAACACGACATGAATTAAAAGCGACTTGTAATGATGTCATATAACCCGAAAGCCACAAGCTATACATTGCAAAGCACTACTATTTACAGCCATAGTGATGACTATGATTGAGTGCAATCCCAGCACTCAATCTCTATGAATGGAACCCAATGAGGCAATACTTATGATAGGAAAAAAATCATAACACGTTATAAAATGTTATGCAGATAGATTATCTATCCAGCATAATTCCAAAATAATTCTGGGATTTGTAAATTACATTTTTTATTTTCATTCAGAGAGAGAGAGAGAGAGAGAGAGAGAGAGAGAGAGAGAGAGAGAGAGAGAGAGAGAGAGAGAGAGAGAGAGAGAGAGAGAGAGAGAGAGAGAGAGAGAGAGAGAGAGAGATTAGGGTATTAGTTATGATTCTGGTGGATTAGTGGATACCATTAAAAGATAATTATGGAAATAAAAAAGAAATCTCACGGGAGAAAAAAAATTTTACAGAGAGAGCCGAGGGAGCGGGAGGGAGAAGCAGCGCCGTCGTAAAGGAAGAAAGGAGATAGTGAGGTTTCAGATCGTCGCCAATGTCGTCTACTCCCCGGCTCAACCGTCGTTTTCCCTTCATCCCTGTCTGCGCAGGCACGTCCACGGCGCATTCAGGCCTAGCGAAGATAATCAATACAATCGTTACCGTTCCTCCCCCAACTCTGATGGAGGTTTCGCTCTTCGGTAGCGGAGCCTTCCCTAACGCGAAAGAGACATCAACGATGCCGATGGAGGAAGCTTTCAATCTGGATCTTAGATTGGGGCTCGGCGTACAGCCGTCCCAATCACAATTTGCGCTCGCACCGGCGACTGCAGCGGATGACCAAAATTCTACGGCGCACAGCGGCGTCTTCGATTCCGACGGGGCGCACACCGTCGATAAGATCCCAAAGAAGAAATCCATCTCGCAGGAAGACTGCGCCTCTGCAGATTTTACTGTTGCGGATCGAAGTTCTGAAGGCGAGTGCTCTCCTGAGACGAAGCCCGTTGAGCCAAGATCCGTAAAAATCTCGGACGGGACTTGCGCTTCGTGCAATAAGGATGAAGACATCATAGGCGGAAAGGCTGAAGCGGGCGAGGGTTACCTCGACCTCCTCTTGGATGCCGCCCTTCTGGTCTCGAGCGAGGATTGGGATCATGCGGGGGGTGAGGTTTATGGGAAGGCGTCGGCAATGACACCGTCGTTGCCGCCGCCTCCGGCATCCAATACGGTGAGAAGGAAGAGGAGCAGCTCCGGCGAGATGCATAGATCGAAAAGGGGCAGGACGAGCTGGGCTCCAGCTGTTGGGTTCAAGGAATACGAGAACTGTAGGGAGCCGATCACTCGCTCGAAGCGTGGAAGAGCGCTGGTGCTGCCGTCGCGTTACCGCGACACGATTCTGGAGCCGTGGACGAAGGCGCCGACGGTGCAACGCCGGTGAGATTACCGCGGGCGGACCTTTAGCGCCGTCACTGAAACGGCCGCGAGAGGTTACGTGGTTGCGTTGTGTAGAAAAAGTAGAATACCCTTTTGTAAATGGACACGTGGCATCCGTGTACGGTGCCAATAGCATTTCTTCTTCTGTCTTGTGACGGCCGTCACCTTTCTAACGGCGCCGGCAACCACTGGTTGGCACTCCCGTACCGTTTAAACTAAAAGCTACTTCGAGCTTCTTATTTGTCTGGTTTTCTTCTGTCGTTCAGTTTGTCAAATTCTTATATGATTGGCTAGTTTTCTTCTCATTGGTACTAGAGATATTTTGCTGTGCTTGTTTATATATATAGGTCTATGTGCACAGCGCACACTCATAGTCATAATCCAAAGGTTTGGAAAAAGACTGTCTTTAATAAAGTATTAAAAAAACAGGCGATGAATGGCTGGATTACTGTCCCACACACACAACTTGTGTGTCTAATGCACGAAAAAAATAAGTTCATTGGAGCACCCATCATAGACATTACTCGGGAATCCGGATCCACCTCTCCTTTTTCTTCCCAGTTTTTTTCGAAAGCACTCCCATATTTGAGTTGTACCGCGATTCCGCAAAGGCTTGTGAAATGCTCTCATTTAGGCTCAGTTTGGCATGACGGTTGCGATTGTGAACGCGGCTGTTAGAAAGGCAAAAACACATTCTATGACGGTGATATTTTTGTCCAAACTATCGTGAGCTAAAACTTGACATCAAATGGAGCCTTAAAAAGGCAAACACGAATGACCAGCAGCACGGAATCGGTATTCGCCCAGCAGGGAATTGCGATAGCGAGTGATGTCAAATTGACTGAAGTTGAACTAGCAAGTTCCACGGAACCCATTGTCACTTTTGACCGGGCGCCCCAATGGCGAACCACCAAATGATTGAGGGCTATTAGTTAAGCACTGCTCTGCAAGGGAAGGTGGGCTTGTGGTTTGGATTCCAGGCTCGCTAAAGGGAGAAATAAGCAGGCACGGCCGGGTAATGCATAGATCTTTACCGTGCGTTATAAATCTCGCCCCAGGCTTCCAAATTAGTTTGTTCAAAAATCTCTTCGAATATCCGGCTGATTTTTTAAATAAAAAAGCCTGCATCAAAAATAAAAAAAATTCATAGATGAACGGCCCAATTTTCTCGAAGAGCGTGCTTCAAAAATCTCTTCGTTTCAATGACATTGATATTATATTAAAGTATTGACTTTAAAAAAAATGAAAGCTATTTGGTGCAAATCCGTAGATATTCACACAAAACAAATAACTTATTGATTCAATGTCTATCTGCATGTGCGAATATTGAGATTGTTAAGATTGGGTTTTCAAAAGAAGAGTAATTTTTTCTGCACGAATGCGATTTTTTTGGATCAGACATGATTTTTTCGCCCAAACATGACTTTTTTGCACGAACGCGATTTTCTGATCAGGACACTATTTTTTTGCCCGAACGCGTTTTTTTCCCCGGACGTGTTTTTTTCGCCCGGGCACGTTTTTTTCGCCCGGTCACGATTTTTTCGCCCAAGCGCGATTTTTTCGACCAGACGCGATTTTTTCGCTCGTGGGCGTTTTCTTTGTCCGGACGCGATTTTTTCGCCCGGACGCGATTTTCTCGCCCGGACGCGTTTTTTTTGCCCGGACGATTTTTTTGCACGGACGCGATTTTTTTCGCTTTAAAGCGATTTTTTCGTCCGGGCGCGATTTTTTCGCCCGGATGCGATTTTTTCGTTCTGGCGCGATTTTTTCGCCCAAGGACGTTTTTTTTGCCCTGAAGTGATATTTTAGACTGGGCGCGATTTTTTCGCCCGGAATCGACTTTTTTCGGTCGGACGCAACTTTTCTGCCGGACGCGACTTTTTCGCTCGGACGCGATTTTTTCGGCCGGACGCGATTTTTTCGCTCCAAAGCAAAAAATTTTGCGTCGGGGCAAAAAATCGAGTCCGGGCAAAAAAAAACGCGTTCGGACGAAAAAGTCATCCCCGGGCCAAAAAATTGCTTCCAGCCGAAAAAATAGCGTCCGACCGAAAAAATCACGTTCGGGAGATTTTTTCCGAGTCCGGGCGAAAAATCACGTCGGGTACATTGAAATTGCTTGATTTGAATCTTTCATTGAAAAAGGGGAAGAAGAAAATCCCGTTCGAAAATCGCGTAGGGAAAAAATTGCATCGGGCGAAAAAATCGCGTTCATGCGAAAAAAATCGCGTCCGGACGAAAAAGTCGCGTCCGTGCAAAAAAATCGCGTCCGGGATTAAAAGGCTTGTCCGGGCGAAAAAGTAGTGTCGGAGTGAAAATTTTGAGTTCGGGTAGAAAAATCGCGCCCGTGCGAAAAAAATGTGTCTCGGCGAAAAATCGCGTTCGGACGAAAAATTTCGCGTTTGAGTCGAAAAATTTAAGCCCGGGCAAAAACATCGGGTCATGACAAAAAAATCGTGGCCGAGCGATAAAATTGATGTCGGCCAAAAAATCCGCGTTTATTATTTTTAATTGAGAGCATTCACCAATGTTAATTCCGATGATTGAAAATCATTCTGCAAACGTACAATAAAAAGTGATTAATGTCAATTCCTATGACAGAAAGTCATCATGCGACCGAACAAAAAAATTGAATATAAACTCAATGTCATTTCCCATATGTATTGATATTAGATTAAAATCCAATACTTTTATGTCAATGTCGTTGAAACGAACGGATGCTTAAATAGAATATTAATCAAATTCATACTCCAATTCGTCTGTATGTATCTGTGAGGTTTTTAGCCATAAAAAGGAGAGAAATATATAACAAAATATTTCTGTGATTTTACTTTTAGGTGATTGTTATGCAAGCTGAAATTTTTGCCCTTTGAAGATAAACTATTTCTCATTTAATTTAAGAAAGTATTTGTTATGTATAGAACAAATTTAATTATTTATAGATTTTTTGTGTTGTTATCAGTACAAAAAATATGAGAAATATAAAGAAATGGGCATGAGTTAGATGAATTCCTTTCACATTATGTTAATCATGGATCAGCTTAGCATGTTCATTCATTGAGATTCATCTAACAAATATCATCTGTTTGAACATAAAAGTCAACGAAGTTTTTTAGATGGGCATTAACAAATGATAATTCGACCCCATGTTCATGACCGTCACTAACGTGCCAAACAAAGCCCAAATTACTTCCTTTACCCAGCAATTGGCCATAATTGCAAACTTGGAGCAGTGCAACGGAATTCACATGATTTGTTGACTTCAACCTTTACTAAAACATGCAGGAATAGAGACTGCGAGTTTCTTGGAAATCTCCATTCATGGCATCAACTCTGTTCCCTAGTCTTCTGGAATTTAGGCTGAGTTTGATGCCGCTTATTTGGTCCGGTGAGCTTGGACAAAAATGTCAATGTCATATCAAAATCTTATGCCTCAAATTAGTTACTTTTTTGCAACATTTGTGATATCAAACATGCATTCTATGACAATGACGTTTTTGTCCAACTTAATCGGAGCAAATAAGCTGCGATAAGCCGGTCCAAACGCATCCTTAGGCTCCGTTTGGGGGGACTTATTGTCACCGGTCAAGCGGTTACAAACGCATGTACCAGGATTTAATTAAGATCCGGTACATGCGGTCATAACTGTTAGAAAATTTCTCGTTAAGTGGACTTGACTCATCGAAGACGTCTTGGTGAATTCGTACACATGTATTTGGTTTATTCAGACTCTTACGAGCGCGCGTTATTTTAGTCGCGCGAACGATCGAAGCCTGTGATAGGTGGGTCAGACCGTCTCATAAATTCAGCCGTGAACCCGGTTTCACCCTTGGCATATAAAAAGGCATGATATTTAGATCTCAATTAATGTTATGGGATTTGATTTAATTATTTTTAAATTTGGAGTTATGAGAATTAATTCACCTCATTTTAGTAACTCCCATTAGTGGCTCTCCTATTAAAGTCTAAACATAATAAGTCATGCTCCAATAATGAACAAGGGTGAAATCCGGCCTTTTCTGCAAAACCACCGAAAATCCCGAGCTCCTATCCCGGTTTTGGAAAACGCACGCCCTTCATCTACATTGCCAGAAACCGCCGGCCTTAGGACAAAAGTCGATCGGCGGGACAACGACTTCTTCTTTCCTGTCAGCGAAACCGTCGGGCCTAGGAGTTCTTCATTCCTTCAGGTCCAGGAGGAAAAACACCTCTCCTGTTCGGATTTTGGAAGAGTGAGTCGCCGGAGGTTTTCGCCCAGATCTACAACGCCATCATCGCTCGGGGTTTGTTTTGGAGAGAAGATCGCTGTTAAAGCAGCGCCCGACCAGATCTGCGTCACTGCCGGCGCGCCGCTCTAGGTTATTTCTCCGTTCAGTGCGTCTCCCTGCCGATCTCCATTCCTGGTGGCCGGAGGTCGTCGCTTGCTGCACATATCATCAGAACGCCAAAATCGTCACTGTTCTCCTTCTACCTGGTTGTCCATTCATAGAAGAGGAGCAACTCTGAACTGACTCCGTTTTCATCTATCTACATCAAAACAACACAGTAGAGGGGATTCCATCCTGATTTCTTTTTCTAAGTTTTCCTTTGCCTTAACTCAGCCAGGTACTTTCGATCCCAAAAAAAAAATTTATGTGATCAACTAACATTATCCAAGGGTTTTTGTTTCAGAACATCATGATAGGCTTTGCTTCATTTCTATATGGATTTATTTATCTCAATCAAATCACTGACAGATTTGGTTGATAATACATGCTCAAATTTATGCTGAGTTATTATTTGTGCTAACACTCTTCCTTGTAGAGGCCATTGTAGTCACTTTATGCTAGCAGTTAACGCCGCGGAATTCATAAAGAATAACGCGTCACAACTGTTGCGAATTTCCGTGATCATGAAGAACGAGCTCGAATCCAAGAACGGTATAAATTGATTTTCCGCACTTAAGTAATCGTTCGGTATAGCTCGCTTAATTTTGTGTTCTCTATTTAGGAAAAATAAATTTGTGTATTAACTCCAATTTGAGGCTAATATAGTTTGGTTAAAAACGATCATAGGTTTATATGTCGCTGCATTAAGTAGAATTTTTGTTGATAATATTAATTTCGTCGTAGCGATGTATACACCATAAATTTTAATTAACAGTTGATATCAGATGCAGGTTAACTCAAGCCTATTAGTCTCCTTCATAATTTTGGAGAAAAATATTTTTTCTACTTAATTTCAGTAAAAAACACTATTTTCAAAGCCATTAAGTATTTTGAGAGAAACAAATTTAGGATTAATATTCAAAGTGCTTTTCATAAATCAATTCCCGACAAAATAATTGTGTTTTCTTTAAGAAGATTTATTGCCCACACGTCATTAAGCTAGATACACAATATTAATTTTTAGGGCAACATTCATATATCTCAGTGTGAAAGGGTTTCGTGGATTGATAAGAACTGTAGCCGCCAAAGTGGCCTTTTCAAGTCAGTTTGTGAGATTACGGTTTCACATGTTTTAGGGAGTTCTCTGAGACTAGTGCACAATCATTCTCCCAAAAGAGGTGCTTGCGCAATAGGTTCAGAGGTATACACACGGACATTTGGACGGTAGTGCAGAGCTCTAGTAATTTATTCGCCCAAAGGTGGTAGATCTACGAAAAGCTAAAGCATAACTGTTTTTCGTTCTTGTGTGGAGAATCACAAATTGCGTGGCGCGTAGTCTTCCCAAAGGTGTTGCGCGTTGATGCTCCTGTATTTCTACCTAGTGTGCTATTTAGGGTTTTATAGCCACTATTGCCCTATTTGTCACTGATTTTTCTTTTCTCTCTATTCAGTCACCTTTACGGTTCACAACAACATGGCGACCATTGAGAAACTCACTGGATCGAACTTTAAGAAGTGGAAGTCTGACATCATGTTTGCCCTCGAAATGGCGGACATAGAGATGGCCATGAATACCAACCAGCATGCGGCTCTCACAGCGACCAACACTCAAGCTGAGAAGGATCATTACGGTGCATGGAACAAGTCAAACAAAATCTGCTTGTTGACTATAAAGCGTTCCATTCCTGAGCACCTGCTGAGTGGTCTTCCAGACACGACCGTCGCTAGGAATTTTCTGACTGTTGTTGGGCAGAGGTATAAGGTGTCTTCCAATGCTTAGATTGGGACTCTGATTCAGGACCTCTTCTCCATGAGGTATTCGGGAGGAGGCGGAGTCCGCGATTATATACTGAAGATGGTCTATTACCAGACCAAGCTGCAGGAGATGGAGATTACTCTCCCTGAAGCCTTGATAGTGCATCAAGCACTAAATACACTTCCTGCGGAGTTCAGTATTTTGAAGACTACCTACAGTTCCCAGGATAAGGCATGGAAGATAAATGATCTCATCACTCGTTGCGTTGCTGAGGAGGAGAAAATTAAGAAGGAAAAGACGAACACTGCGTTGCTCGTAGTCAAATCCTCGTTTAAGAAGAAAAAGTTCAAAGCTCCGATTAAAGCTCAGGATGGACAAACTTCAGGGAGCAAGGACACTAGTGGAAAGAAGCCTCTTAGCTGCTTCTTTTGTAAGAAGAAGGGGCACGTGAAGCAAAAATGCCTAAAGTTTATGTCTTGGATGGAGAAGCGTCGATTTGCACTTAAAGGTAATCCCTTAGCTCTAGTCCTTTGCGAATCCAATTTAATTGAAGCCCCATCAAGTTCTTTGTGGCTCGATAGTGGAGTAACTAATCATGTTGCTTACACACTGCAGGGGTTCATTAAAAGGAGGAGGCCAAGCAAGGGTGAGTGCAGACTCACAGTTGGAAACAACGCTGAGGTGGAAGTAGAGTTCATTGGAGATGTTTGTTTAGTTCTTTCTTCTGATTATGAACTTGTTTTGAAAGACATTTTTTATATTCCTTCGTTTAGAAGGAACTTGATTTCAGTATCTTTTTTAGATAAACTTCATTATGGCTTTAACATTTATGGTGATTCTATTGATATTTTTATGAATCGCAAGTTATAGGTCATTGCTCATTATCTAACGGATTATATAGTTTATGTCTTGCTCCTACGAACATATATGTTATCACCTATAATGTAGAACGCGTTCGCCATAAAAGATCTCTACTTAAGGAAACATCGTCCATGTTGTGGCATAAACGTTTAGGTCACATTTTTAGTAAAAGAGTAGAGAGATTAATTAAGGATAATATTCTTCCTGCTCTTGACTTCAGTGACCTAGAGATATGTGTCGACTGTTGTAGAGGTAAGATGTCCAAGATTAAGAAGAAGGGCTCCACACGTAGTCTCAATTTATTAGAGGTCATCCATATGGACATCAGTGGTCCCTATTCTACTACCCTCTGTAGGAACACCTATTTTATTACATTCATTAATGACTACTATCATTTTTGTTCTTTGTACTTAATTAAAGAAAAATCTGAATCTCTTGAAAAGTTCAAAATTTTCAAGACTGAAGTTGAGAAACAAATAGGGAAAGTCATCAAGATACTTAGGTCCGACAGAGGTGGCGAGTATTTTGGTAGACATGATGCCTCCGGGCAACATAAGGGTCTGTTTTCCAGATACTTGGAGAGTTGTGGCATTGTTGCCCAATACTCCATGGCGGGTAGTCCTGAGCAAAATGGTGTGGCCGAAAGGCGAAATCGCACCCTTAAGGAAATGATGAGGAGCATGATGAGTAGAACGAATCTTCCTGAATTTTTGTGGGGCGAGGCGCTTAAGACTGCAGCATATATTCTTAATAGAGTCCCGTCTAAGTCAGTATCTAAAACCCCTTTTGAGTTATGGACTGGTAGACGACCTAGCTTTAATCATTTGCGTGTCTGGGATTGTCCTACAGAAGTTCATTTATACAACCCATCAGAGAGTAAGATAGCCCCCATGTCTTGTCGTTGCTATTTTATAGGCTACCCAGATCACTCTAAGATATTTAAGTTTTATTCTCCTTTAAGAGGACCCAAAATTGTGGAGTCTCAAACAGCTAAGTTTTTAAAATGGGATGTCGCTGATGAACCTAGTTGCTCTCGTCCTATTAGTGAATTTGGAGAAGTTGTGCCCATTAATTTATCTGTGCCCTTGATAGGAGATCCTGTGGTGCCTGAACCTGTGATAGAATAAGTGGAGGATGTGGAAGTAGTCTTACCACCGATTCCAGTTGAGGTTCCTCCTCATGTTCAGGAGGTTCATCAACCCGCTAGGAGATCCGTTAGGCAGAGAAAGCCTGTAATTTCCACAGACTATGAAGTCTATTTAGGAGAGAGTGATTATGACATTGGTCAAGTAGTTGACCCAGCGACATTTAATGAAGCTGTGTCTGGACCTCAAGTGGATCTGTGGTAGGATGCGATGAAAGACGAGATGGATTCTATGAAGCTGAATAATGTTTGGGAATTTGTTGAGTTACCCAAAGGTTGTATGCCCATTGGTTCTAAATGGGTATTTAAGACTAAGAAAGACTCTAAGGGAAAGGACGAGCGTTTTAAGGCCAGACTGGTAGCCAAGAGTTTTACGCAAAGAAAAGGAATTAATTATCACAAGACCTTTTATCTCGTGTCCTCTAAAGACTCTTTCAGAGTAATAATGACACTAGTAGCTCATTATGATTTGTAGCTACACCAGATGGATATAAAGACCACATCCTTGAATGACGATCTTGATGAAGAGGTCTATATGGTGCAGCCTGAGGGATTTAAGTCTGGTCATTCCGACCAACTTGTATGTAAACTTAACAAGTCCCTATATGGTCTAAAGCAAGCTTATAGACAATGGTATTTGAAATTTGATGAGGTAGTTACTTATTTTGGTTTTGTAGAAAATAAGGTAGACCGTTGCATATATCTCAAGATCAGTGGGAGCAGATTCATCTTCTTAATTCTTTATGTAGATGATATATTGCGTGCGAGTAGTGATTTGACATTATTGCATGAATCTAAGCAATTTCTGTCAAAACACTTTGATATGAAAGATCTTGGAGAAGCATCCTTCCTTCTAGGAATTGAGATCATTAGGGATCGATCTCACTATACATTATCACTCTCTTAGAAAACCTACGTCGAGCGTGTACTTGAGAGATTTAGCATGCTCGGTTGTAAGACTGGTGACGTACCTGTGCTTAAAGGTGATAAACTTAGCTTATCACAATGCCCCAGGAACGATATATATATATATAGAGAGAGAGCGTATGAAGGATATACCTTACGCTAGTGCGGTAGGCAACTTAATGCATGCCCAAGTATGTTCCAGACCGAATATTGCCTTCGCAGTGGGACTTTTAGGCAGATATCAGTCGAACCCAGAACCTGATCATTGGGTCGCTGCCAAGAAAGTCTTAAGGTATTTGAAGGGAACTAAGGATGTTAAATTAGTGTACCATAAAGTTCAAAACCTTGAGTTAGTGGAGTGCAGATTCTGATTTTGCCGGATGTGAGGATAATAGAAAGTCTACTTCAGGTTATATCTTTATGTTTGCTGGTGGGGCCGTTTCGTGGAAGTGTGTCAAGCAGATACTCATCACTTCATCCACAGTGCATGCGGAGTTCGTCGCTCTCTTTGGAGCTTCCACTCACGCAGCGTGGCTTAATAATTTCATTACAGAGTTAAAGGTTGTCGATTCTATAGCTGGACCCATCCGGATATACTGTGATAATATCTCTGCAGTTATGTTCTCAATGAACAATAAGAGTATCACAGGGTCCAAACATATGGAAATTAAATTATTGACCGTCAAGAAATTGATCAAGAAAGGTGAAATTTTAGTGGAGCATTTAGGAACAGATGACATGTTGGCTGATCCACTTACTAAAGGACTTCGCCCTAACGTGTTTCAGAAACATGTTATTAATATGGGGCTTAAAGAGTCAATTGAAGCGCTTGATTAGTGGGAGCCTACATGTAGCTCCAATTCAGTTTTTTATCAATTACCTTGCACTTTATTTAATTCATTGATAATTAAGAATATTCATTCAACAATATTATTAAGTTTCAATATTCGTTGAATTTTGTGGCACATCACAATTCATTCAAAGTCTCATGACTTGTGTCAGTCAGAGCATAAGACCTAGGGCACTTCATATGAATTATGGCCTGTGGTATGTCTTTTGACACTTGAGTTTCAAAACCTTAAGGGTAGACATACTTGTTCTTTTGAATACTTAAGAACTTCTCACAGCATGATCTAGTGCATTTATTTGAGAAGTTTGGTTGACCACCAAAATAGAACAACCTTTATGTGCACATTTTCATTATGTTGTTCTATATTTTATATAACCGTGCTTTGTCCATGTTGATTGAATCTGTAAGCTACTGTTACCATGGAAGGTCCCGTGTCGCATAATGACGCGGTTGTCGTCATGATTCAGAGTGAAGGATTTGATTGGACCGAATTGACGTGAGAGTAGACTCGATATCGCATTCGCTAATTAGTACCCTTAAGTCTAGTCAAGGTTTCATCAGAATGTCATAAGTTGCGATGAGCACAAGTCCAAGTGGGAGAATGTTAGAAAATTTCTCGTTAAGTGGACTTGACTCATCAAAGATGTCTTGGTGAATTCGTACACGTGTATTTAGTCTATTAGGACTCTTACGAGTGTGCGTTACTTTAGTCACGTGAACGATCGAAGCCTGTGATAGGTGGGCCAGACCGTCTCGTAAATTCATCGGTGAACCCGGTCTCACCCTGGCATATGAAAAGGCATGATATTTAGATCTCAATTAATGTTATGGGATTTGATTTAATTATTTTTAAATTTGGAGTTATGAGGATTAATTCACCTCATTTTAGTAACTCCCATTAGTGACTCTCCTATTAAAGCCTAAACATAATAATTCATGCTACAATAGTGAACAAGGGTGAAATCCGGCCTTTTCTGCAAAACCACCGCAAATCCTGAGCTCCTCTCCCGGTTTTGGAAAACGCATGCCCTTGTTCTACATTGCAAGAAACCGCCGACCTTAGGGCAAAAGTCGATCGGCGGGACAACGGCTTCTTCTTTCCTCTCAGCGAAACCGTCGGGCCTAGGAGTTCTTCATTCCTTCAGGTCTAGGAGGAAAAATACCTCTCCTATTCGGATTTTTGAAGAGTGAGTCGCCGGAGGTTTTTGCCCAGATCTACAACGCCATCATCGCTCAGGGTTTGTTTTGGAGAGAAGATCGACGTTAAAGCTGTAACATCAAATTTCCAACTAGACCCCTGGAAGTGGTTTTGTCATAACAGAACCCTAGGAAACCCAAGAACTGAAGTTTATCGACCAAGATTTCGAGTCAAGGGGTGGTCAAGCCCGTGACCGACCCGTCATGCCCGTGACCTAGGGCGTAACCCCTTCGACGATCGTCGACCTCAGAAAGACGATCGGCGAGCTCAGAAGTTTCAACATGGGCCTGGCACGACCGTGACCGATCTGTCACGCCCGTGACCGATCTGTCACGCCCGTGACTTTGGAATGGCGTTGAGTGAGCTGAGCTCACTCAACGCCGTAGTCTGGATGGCGTTGAGTGAGCTTAGCTCACTCAATGCCATAAGCTGAATGGCGTTGAGTGTATAGACTGCACTCAACGCCATCTAGTGTCGTCTGGTTGGCGTTGAGTGAGTTGAGCTCACTCAACGCCGTAGACTGGATGGCGTTGAGTGAGCTTAGCTCACTCAACGCCATAATCTATCAAGCGAGATGGAGTTGAGTGCGTTGAGTGCACTCAACGCCATAAGTTGAACGACATTGAGTGTACTAACCGCACTCAATGCCATTTGGTATTGTCTGGATGGCGTTGAGTGAGCAGAGCTCACTCAACGCCATAATCTGGACGGCGTTGAGTGAGCTAAGCTTACTTAACGCCATCGTTTAAAAAGGGCATATTCTGGATGGCGTTGAGTGAGCAGAGCTCACTCAACGCCATAATCCGAATGGCGTTGAGTGAGCTGAGCTCACTCAACGCCATAGTCTGGGAGACCATTCTGGATGGCGTTGAGTTAGCAGAGCTCACTCAACGTGGTATCTGGGATGGGGTTGAGTGAACAGAGCTCACTCATCGCCGTATCTGGGATGGCGTTGAGTGAGCAGAGCTCACTCAACGCCGTAGCAAGGATGGCGTTGAGTGAGCAGAGCTCACTCAACGCCATTTTACTTAGTCTTTTCAGGCAGATTTGTTTTGGCTGGGTGCTGGTTCGGCTGAACCGGGCCGGTCTAGGGAGTGGGCCATTTTCTCCTATTAAGACCTAATAAGTCTTACTTAAATTAAGTTGACCGGTCAAGCTTGACACGTGGACAGACGGCTTTGCACAAAGGACGATTACGGCCATGGCCGAGAGCCTGCCTTCATGGCCATCAATGGAATTGATACCGTGGCTTCTCCATCTTCCCCTTTTTTGGCTGGATCCAACTCCTCTAGGGAAGAGGAGGAGTTTCCAGCTGTTAGCTTGGCTGGATTGAGCTGTTTCAGCCCCCCACCACCATGGCCGAGCCAAGCTATAATGGGCCATTAATGGCCACTAGCGTTAGACCTTTCCCCTGCCTCCTTTTACTGGTTTAAAAAGGCTCCCTAGACTCAGAGATGAAGTTTCCACCCTTACCCGACGGTTTTGGAGCTTGTACTGTGCTGTAGGAGAATTCTGGCGACGCCACCACCGCACCAATGGCATCCCGACGGTCTGCACGCCTCCAGCCCGCGAACAAGATCCTCCTCTACCTCTTCTTCTTTGGATAGATCTTAGGAACTATTAGGAGAGACATCAGGCTCAAAAGAGCTGGATCGGGTGAGCGTTTCCATGGTTTTCCGAAATTTATGGTGGTCGGGTTTGCCGGAAACCGCCTCTCCGGCGGTCGTGCCGCCCCCTAACGGTAGCCCTCACCTCAACGGAGGAGGTGGTGGTGGTGGCCGGTCAGGAAATGGCTAGGTAGACGGGAAATCCACCTGCAAAGCTACAGGTTTTAAGCATTTTTAGGTTGCTGGTTCGGGCTTTTTGAGAAGATGAACAATAACTTTAATACTAAATTATTATATTTATATATAATATATAGTGATTTATCAAGCTCTTTTTGATGCTATTTAATGAGGCACTTAAAGGCCGTTTTAGGAAAAATGGTCAGTCACAGAAGTTGTAGCCCTTCGAGTATAGATTATTTTAAAATTTATTTCAACTCGATTGGGTAAGTGGTTTGACCACAACACCCATTTTGATGAGACCTATACCTAGGGCTATCCTGAGGTTCAAATGGATGCCCACCTTTCATCCCTTGTCCAAATAAGCTGAAATTTGGTCAGGAGGTCTAACTTAGCAATATCTAGAGCCTGTCCAAAAATGCGAATCTTTGGAGAATATTTTTGTATAGTTTTTGGAAAATTTTAATAAACCATGTATAAATTATTTAGGTGTCTTAAACACCTAAAAATCCCCCCACATTTGGGTGGGTAGTCTTAGAGGGCATTTTAAGGCTCTGGTAAAACTTTAATCTCATTTGGAGATGTTTTGGTGAGGTTTCTATCCAACCCTAGGTTGACTCTTATAGGGTTATTTAGGTCCAAATATCCCCTTGGGATTTTGAGTGGTCAAATCACCTCAACATAGGCTGGAATTTGGGTCACAGACTTGGTAGGACTATTATCACCTTCTTAAGGAAAATGGTGTGATTTAGGGTTGATTTACCCTAGAGTTCAAACTCAAACCCTAGGGAAGGGTTTTTGAGTGTTGTGAAGAGCATAGGAGCAAATGCCCTTGTGTGACCTTGTAACCTAGTAGAGTTGAAGGTAATGAATCCTAAGTTCTCTGGTAGAAATCTTAGAGGATTTGGAGGTAGGTAGACACCTCAAAACCCTAACCCTAGTTTTAGGGTAGAAGCTCAATTATGAAAGCACAACCACTAAACCTTAGTAAAAAGTTTTGAAAATTGGATGGAGTAAGTTCTAGATGAGGAAGAACCCTTAGTAATTTTATTAGGATTTTATGGATTATATTTAGAGTACTTTATTTGTTAGGTATCAATTTGCTCAAGTTGGTCTTTCAATTATTTTGATTACTTTGTTCATTTGAATCTGATGGAACTTGGGCAGCAGATTCTTTAGGTCTAAATAAACATCCCTGAATTTTGTTACAAATTTTAGTTGATTATATCTAGTACTTCCTTCACAAGTTCAAAAAAGGGTAATTATGGTAAATAAATCATTTAGAGCAAATTAATTACTGTAAAATTATGAAACCTAGCCAATGATGTTTTCAGATCAATATCTAGTGGTGTAATTTTTTTCATGATTTTCAGAAGAGTATTTACAATACTTGCTTCACAAATATAACCTTTTGAGATTTTGGTAATTATTTATTCTAGAGCTCAATCCCCATTAAAGAATTATGACACTTGACCACGGATGTTTTTAAGACAGTATATGCTCTAGAAGATTAATAAAGAATTTTTGGATGATTATTTACTGCACTTACTTCATTAATGAAAGGAGATAGGATTTATTATCAAAATTAAATTGGAGTCTTTAAATTACTGGAAAAATTGTTATATCTTGGCTTTACTGTTAAATTGTGGTTTAGAATTTATCATGATTTTATGAAGCTTTATACATACTTGAAAAGTGCACTTCATGTTCAATTGGTAGCCTTTAAAAACTTTAAAGGAAATTAATTAAATGCCAGATAAATTAGGAAAATTATTATTTTCTAGATTTAGACTAATTATGTCATGATAGACCTCCAGTAAATATTATAAGAGATTCAGAAGACAATTATGAGTACCACCCCTTGCATACCTCATATAGCTTAGGATGGTCTGCGTTTAGTAAAACTGCAGAAACGGAACGAGAGCGGGTGATGAACTTGGGGAGATGGAATTTTGGTAGTTCGCTAGTTTGGATAGGGTAAGTTAAATCAAGTTTATTATTGGAAGTCAGGATAGGTAGGGTGTGAGATTGACTAGTGTTAAGTGGCGTCCGGGATCGACGAAAGATCGTCCTCCCCGGTAGGAGAGGAAGAGTCTTAATACACTAGGTTAGATATAAGGTAATTTAAAATGGATCGGGTAATGGGTATCAACCAATAACAATAAGTGTCTTGCGAAAGGGAACGGTGGGCTTCAGATACAATCATAGTTCCTAGTGCCCTTTGAGAGCCCTTCACGGGGAATACCGGGGGCAGTCCTAGGCTAACGTAAACCGTAGGAATGATAAACTAAAAGAGCAATTAGTATAACTAGGGTTGCACATACACACACCCCGGTAGCTAGGGAGGTAGAATAAGTTGGTTTGATTGCCATTCACACGGTAGCTCTGAAGGTAGATGCACGGACGGGACAGTCCGGGGAGCCGAGGGCTCGAGGGTTTTGAGTACAGAATAAGGTGGTGGGTCTTCGGTATTTGATCGTCATTCACACCGACATCGGTACGTTGACTCGGCGGTGTGGGACACTTAGCCAAAGAAAGTCTGGTGGATATAGCCAGCACAAGTATGCGGATACTCTAGGTTGTGTTCTTCTATGGGCGTACGGAAGGGCTAGGCCCGGTAGTGTGGATACCCGCCTAGGAGTGGGGGCCCGACCCACTGTCTCCGTTTGCCACTACGGAGGTTCCTGGGAGTGAAGCTAGGTGCCCGAACAGGGGGAACTAAAGGTCTGTGCGCATAGAGTCGTGTGCGTGAGTTGCACTTGCATGAGTCATGACATAGCATATCACTACACTCATATTTTCATACAACCGACACCCCAACATATAAATCGGTATGAGACTTTTATACGATGGGAGTCTTGCAAAAGACCCCTTAACTTATAAGTTTGTATGAGCATTCATATAAGTTAAGGTTACTTACTTACTTACTTACTTTCTTACTTACTTGTTCGACTTGTCTTCTTTTGTTATACTACTTACCACATGTCTACCTTACCGCTCACTACCGTAGAATTGCTAGATGTACTTTATTCTAGATAGTTGTTTATACACCATGATAGTTGTTAGACTAGCTCCATTGTCATCTGCTTGATTATTCTCCACCATTGTAGCTTCCCTTTCCTCCTCTCTGGTCGGTGCTGAGGAGTCGTGAGTGGAGGGGTAGGGGATGATAGGGCTTAGTATTTATGACTAATGGTTTTCAAACCACAACATTACAGGAGCTCCGGATGGGGGACAGGGACCAGCACCAGCGGAGTACGGTGCGCATGGAGGTGGGTCAGTCTAGCACCGGTGCACCTGCGACCAGCTTCGTGAGTGATCAGTATTTTTATAGTTTCCGCGATGAGTGATTTGTAGTGAGGACTCTGATGTATCGGGCTCGAGCCCATTTCTTTATATTTCTTCTGAACTTATCTTTGTAGTACTTCTATTTGATATTACTAAAAGACTGGATGTGATTTCATTTTATATGTGTGTTTCTGTGGACCTATTTACATTTTATGTATACTTACTTCTCTCTCCTTGTGATAAAAAAGGGCCGGCAGAATTGGCGTTTTGTAGGGCGGCCTTCCCGTGAGTCGGAGCAACCGCAAAGCGGCAATTCTGGGCTAAGGCCCCAGTGTTCGAAAAAGAAAAAAGGGGGTCTTACAAGTGGTATCAAAGCAGACCTCGATCAGAAGAGAACTAGTCCACAAAACCTTGGGCTACCCCAGTGCGAGCTTAGTTTGCGGACAAACTAGCAGCGGAAGCAGTGGTGTGCCCATAAGGGAAATCACATGTGAAAGTCCATCCTACCCTTTCTTATATTCCATTCATACGTCCTCTAACAATTGGAATTTTTCCTTGTAGCCTGCGACGAACCCTACATCACAGCAGGGGACACCTCAGGCTCCGAATGTGGTCCCGCCTCCGCCGGCTCCAGCTCCGTTCCAACAAACGGAGATGGGGCAAACACTGACGGCCATTCTGGAGGCCTTCAGAGCTCAACAAGCCCCGACTCCACAGCCAAACCCCGGGGGCAATTGTATGACTGTCTTCCGGGGACTTTCCCCTCCATCCTACCTGGGGACGGAGTCTGCAGTACGCATTGAGGAATGGTTGGATACCATTTACGAGACGCTTGCGGGGATTCGATGCCCCACTGAGGAGGCAGTTGCTTTGGCAGTCTCCTGCCTGGAGTCATACGGAAAGAGGTGGTGGAAATCTCAGCTGGACACCACCTTTGTGGGGATGGATTGCGCTGATATTACTTGGGAGGAGTTCAGAGCAGCACTCCTTAGACATTTTGTACCTCAGTCGGCGAGGGACGACCTGGAGGATAGGTTCCTGCGGTTGAGGCAGGGGAACAGGACTGTGGTGGAGTATTATCAGGAGTTCACTCACCTGGCCCGCTATGCGGACGCTTATCAGTTGGACGACGCTGGCTATGCCCGGAGGTTTTATAAGGGGCTGCAAGACGACATGAGACAGGCCCTCCTCTTCGTCTCAGAGGGGAGTTTGTCTAGGATTATAGAGATGGCTAAGAAGAGAGAAGCGGATCAGCTTACAGTGAAGAGCCGGAAGAGACCGGCTGATGATACAGTGATTGGAGGTCGTAGAGACCGTCCTCGAGGCCAGGTTATTGGGGAGAGAAGGAATGGGGATCAACCTCGTCAGGAGTTTGGGCAGGAGCAGAGGAGTCAGGGGTATTGGCTCCCCAGCCTCTACAGATGCTGGAGATGCCAAGGACAGCAGAGCAGGCACCGGTATGCTTTCAGTGCAATCAGCCGATGTGTTTTCGGAGAAGCTACCAGGGCTACCCCCGCACCGAAAGAAGGACTTTCAGATTCAGCTCATACCGGGGGCTAAGCCGGTATCCAGAGCTCCCTATCGAATGGCCCCAAAGGATTTGGTGGAATTTCGAAGCCAGCTTCAGGAGTTAGTGGAGGCCGGGTTCGTTCGGCCTAGCTCTTCACCATGGGGAGCTCCGGTGTTATTCGTTAAGAAGAAGGACGGAACCCTTCGGCTGTGTATAGATTACCGGGCCCTGAAAAGGTTGACGGTCCGGAATACTTACCCCTTGTCAAGGATAGACAAGCTATTTTACCAGCTGGAGGGAGCCCATTGGTTCTCAAAGCTGGATCTGAGGTCGGGGTACTACCAGCTTCGCATTCGGGAGGAGGACATCCTGAAGACTGCCTTCAACGGCAGATATGGTTTGTACGAGTTTACCGTGATGCCGTTTGGGCTCACGAATACACCCTCCGCATTCATGACCTTGATGAACCGGGTGTTCGAAGAGTATCTGGATGTCTTCGTTATCGTATTCATCGACGACATCTTTATCTATTCAAGGACGGAGGAGGAGCACGCGAGACATCTGGCCTTGACCTTGGAGAAGCTGCGGGAGCATAAGATGTATGCCAAATACAGCAAGTGCCAGTTCTGGCTAAAGGAGGTGGCCTTTTTGGGCCATGTCATCAGTGGATCAGGTCTGGCAGTGGATCCGGCAAAGGTCCAGGCAGTACGGGATTGGCCACCACTAAAGTCGGCCTCGGATGTTCGAAGTTTCTTAGGACTTGCCGGTTATTACCGGAAGTTTGTAAAGAGGTTCTCTCAGATTGCCCTCCCTCTTACGTCTCTAACGAAGAAGGAGTCCCCTTTTATTTGGACACCACGATGCGAATCTGCCTTTCAGGAGCTGAAGGACCGGCTTACCTCGGCTCCCATCTTTGCTCTTCCGTCAGGGAAGGAAGGATTCCAGGTGTACACAGATGCTTCCTATCAAGGGATGGGTGCCGTTCTGATGTAGAACGGGCACGTAATAGCCTATGCCTCCCGTCAGTTGAAGCAGCACGAGCAGAACTACCTCGTGCACGATTTGTAGATGGGGGCAGTTGTTTTTGCTCTTAAGATCTTGCGACACTATCTCTATGGAGTACATTGCGATATTTTCTCAGACCACAAGAATCTAAAGTACGTCGACACCCAGAAGGAGTTAAATATCAGGCAGAGACGCTGGGTGGAGTTTCTATCGGACTACCAATATACCATGCACTACTATCCAGGGAAGGCAAACGTGGTCGCAGACGCCTTGAGTCGGAGAGCGGGTACGTCAGGAGTAGGCCCGCAGCTGATGGCCTTAGAGTTGGTTAAATCATTCGAGGAGATGCAGATAACACTAGTATCCGAGGATGACCCAGAGTTATACATGGAGTACCTAGGGTCGATGGTCACGACTGATGATATTCGGGACCGCATCAGAGATGGGCAGGTGCTGGATGTGAGAGTTGAGCTGATATTCCGAGCCTTGGAGGAAGGGCTGATATTCCGAGCCTTGGAGGAAGGCACGACAGGAGATTACTCTTTGAGGGATGGACTCCTGTGTTTCAGAGGCAGAGTCTACATACTGGCAGGAGGCCAGATCCGAGAGGACATTATGATAGAAGCTCACTGCAGCCGATACTCGGTACACCCGGGGATCACCAAGACGGTAAAAGATTTGAAGAGGACGATGTACTGGCCGGGTATGAAGAGGGACATTACGTACTTTGTGACACATTGTGAGGCCTTCCAACTCGTAAAGGCAGAGTGTAGGAACCCGACAGGCTTGCTGCAGCCACTTCCGGTGCCGGAGTGGAAATTTGAGGATATAGCCATGGACTTCATACATGGGCTACCTCGATCTCGTGCAGGGAATGACTCAATCTGGGTGATAGTGGACAGACTAACAAAGGTGGCCCGATTCATTCCAGTGGCGAATGATGCTCCGGTTAGTGTATTAGTACGGAGGTTCATTGAGCAGTTTGTGCGTTATCGTGGGGTGCCCAAGACTATCGTTTCGGATCGGGATGAGCAGTTTACATCCAGGGAGTGGAGGTCAGTCGAGGCCCATCTGGGTTCTTGGTTGACATTCAGCACAGCTTTTCACCCTCAGACCGACGGGCAGACAGAGCGCACCAACCGTACACTGGAAGATCTTTTGCGCCTGTAGTTTGGACTGCGACGAGCCTTGGGAGAGATTGCTGCCACTTGACGAGTTTTCGTACAACAACGCCCATCAGTCCAGCATAGGCATGGCTCCATACGAGGCATTGTATGGAAGGAGGTGCAGGACCCCACTATCATGGGTTCAGGATGAGGATCCGCAGGCACTAGGCTCGGAGTTTGTGGGGGATACAGATGCTCAGATTAGATTGATCCGGGACAGGATGTTGGAAGCCCAGAGCAGGCAGGCCAAATATTACGATGCGAGGCATCGTCAGGTGGAGTTCCAGGTGGGAGACCGAGTTTTCTTGAAGATACGACCGATGCACGAAGTCTCGCGGGTTCGCGGGCGGAAGAAGCTCAGTCCGAGATATATGGGGCCTTACAGGATCCTGGGGCGGATTGGCCCCTTAGCTTATAGGCTGGAGCTACCGCCGGAGTTAGCGGGATTGCATGATGTCTTCCACGTCTCCTCACTATGGAGGGCTCTGCTACGCCCTGAACAGCTGATTTCCACAGCAGACGGCCCGGTGGCCTCGGATCGGTCAGTCAACTTGGAGCCTATTAGGATCGATGACACGACAGTGCGGGTCTTGCGACAGAAGAAGGTTCCGTTAGTAAACGTTCTGTGGAATAATCATGGGCAGGAGGAGCATACATGGGAGCCACAGGACTTGATGCGACAAAAATACCCGAAACTTTTCAGTCTGGTATACCTCACAACCCCTCTGGACAATCAATTTCCTTTCCTGTTTTAAACCAATAGGACTGAAATTTCAAGAATATGGGCTAATATTTTGTTTATTGGGGTATCTACCTAGTCAATTGGACGAATTGGTCTTAGATTTCAAACCCCACATAGCAAACGTGACGTAGAAATGAAAATCTTTCAACTCTCATGGGATGTTACAAGCTTCGTTCTCCCAATAGGAGCCCCCGTAGGCTTAACCTTGATTTCGGGGACGAAATCTTTGTTTTGTTTATTGGGATTTGTAACATCTCATTTCCAACTAGACCACTGGAAGATGTTTTGTCATAACAGAACCCTAGGAAACCCAGTAACTGAAGTTTATCGACCAAGATTTCGAGTCAAGGGGTGGTCACGCCCGTGACCGACCCGTCACGCCCGTGACCTAGGGCGTGACCCCTTCGACGATCGTCGACCTCAGAAAGACGATCGGCGAGCTCAAAAGTTTCAACATGGGCCTGTCACGCCCGTGAACGATCTGTCACGCCCATGACTTTGGAATGGCGTTGAGTGAGCTGAGCTCACTCAACGCCGTAGTCTGGATGGCATTGAGTGAGCTTAGCTCACTCAATGCCATAAGCTGAATGGCATTGAGTGCACTGACTGCACTCAACACCATCTGGTGTCGTCTGGTTAGCGTTGAGTGAGCTGAGTTCACTCAACGCCGTAGACTGGATGGCGTTGAGTGAGCTGAGCTCACTCAACGCCGTAGACTGGATGGCGTTGAGTGAGCTGAGCTCACTCAACGCCGTAGACTGGATGGCGTTGAGTGAGCTTAGCCCACTCAACGCCGTAATCTGTCAGGCGGGATAGCGTTGAGTGCGTTGAGTGCACTCAACGCCATAAGTTGAACGGTGTTGAGTGCACTGATCGCACTCAACGCCATTTGGTGTTGTCTGGATGGCGTTGAGTGAGCAGAGCTCACTCAATGACATAATCTGGACGGCGTTGAGTGAGCTAAGCTCACTCAACTCCATCGTTTAAAAAGGGAATATTCTGGATGGCGTTGAGTGAGCAGATCTCACTCAATGCCATAATCCGGATGGCGTTGAGTGAGCTGAGCTCACTCAATGCCATAGTCTGGGAGGCCATTCTTGATGGCGTTGAGTGAGCAGAGCTTACTCAATGCCGTATCTGGGATGGCGTTGAGTGAGCAGAGCTCACTCAACGCCATAGTAAGGATGGCGTTGAGTGAGCAGAGCTCACTCAACGCCGTAGCAAGGATGGCGTTGAGTGAGTAGAGTGGGCCGGTCTTTTTTGGCAGATTTATTTTGGCTGGGTGCTGGTTCGGCTGAACCGGGCCGGTCTAGGGAGTGGGTTGTTTTCTCCTATTAAGACCTAATAAGTCTTACTTAAATTAAGTTGACCGGTCAAGCTTGACACGTTGACCGACGGCTTTGCACAGAGGAAGGTTACGGCCATGGCTGAGAGCCTGCCTTCATGGCCATCAATGGCATTGATGCTGTGGCTTCTCCCTCTTCCCCTTTTTCAGCTGGATCCAACTCCTTTAGGGAAGAGGAGGAGTTTCCAGCCGTTTGCTTGGCTGGATTGAGCCATTTCAGCCCCCACCACCATGGCCGAGCCAAGCTATAATGGGCCATTAATGGCCACTAGCGTTAGACCTTTCCCCTTCCTCCTTTTACTGGTTTAAAAAGGCTCCCTAGACTCAGAGATGAAGTTTCCACCCTTACCCGACGGTTTTGGAGCTTGTACTGTACTGTAGGAGAATTCCGGTGACGCCACCACCGCACCAATGGCATCCCGACGGTCTGCACGCCTCCAGCCCGCGAACAAGGTCCTCCTCTACCTCTTCTTCTATGGATAGATCTTAAGAACTATTAGGAGAGACATCTGGCTAAAAAGAGCTGGATCGGGTGAGCGTTTCCATGGTTTTTCTTAAATTTATGGTGGTCGGGTTTGCCGGAAACCGCCTCTCCGGCGGCCGTGCCGCCCCCTAACGGTAGCCCTCACCTCAACGGAGGTGGTGGTTTGTGGTGGTGGCCGGCCAGGGAGATGGCTAGGTGGATGGGAAATCCACCTGCAAAGCTACAGGTTTTAAGCATTTTTAGGTTGCTGGTTCGGGGTTTATGAGAAGATGAACAGTAACTTTAATACTAAATTATTATATTTATATATAATATATAGTGATTTATCAAGCTCTTTTTGATGCTATTTAATGAGGCACTTAGAGGCCGTTTTAGGAAAAATGGTCAGTCACAGAAGTTGTATCCCTTCGAGTCTAGATTATTCTAAAATTTATTTCAACTCGATTGGGTAAGTGGTTTGACCACAGCACCCATTTTGGTGGGACCTATATCTAGGGCTATCCTTAGGTTCAAATGGATGCCCACCTTTCATCCCTTGTCCAAATAAGCTGAAATTTCGTCAGGGGCTCTAACTTAGCTATATCTAAGGCCTGTCCAAAAATGGGAATTTTTGGAGAATATTTTTCTATAGTTTTTGGAGAAATTTAATAAACCATTTATAAATTATTTATGTGTCTTAAACACCTCAAAATCCCCCCAAATTTGGGTGGGTAGTTTTAGAGGGCATGTTAAGTCTCTGGTAAAAATTTCATATCATTTGGAGATGTTTTGATCAGGTTTCTATCCAACCCTAGGTTGACCCTTATAGGGTTATTTAGGTCCAAACATCCCCTTGGGATTTTGAGTGGTCAAATCACCTCATCAGAGGCTAAAATTTTGGTCACAGACTTGGTAGGACCATTATCACCTTCTTAAGGAAAATGATGTGATTTAGGGTTGATTTACCATATGGTTCAAACTCAAACCCTAGGGAAGGGTTTTTGAGTGTTGTGAAGAGCATAGGAGCAAATGCCCTTGTGTGACCTTGTAACCCAGTAAAGTTGAAGGTAATGAATCCTAAGTTCTCTGGTAGAAATCTTAGAGGATTTGGAGGTAGGTAGACATCTCAAAACTCTAACCCTAATTTTAGGGTAGAAGCTCAATTATGAAAGAACAGCCAATAAACCTTAGTTAAAAGTTTTGAAAATTTGATGGAGTAAGTTTTAAACTAGGAAGAACCCTTAGTAATTTTATTAGGATTTTATAGATTATATTTCAAGTACTTTATTTGTTAGGTATCAATTTGCTCAAACTTGTCTTTCAATTATTTTGATTACTCTGTTCATTTAAATCTGATGGAACTTGGGAAGCAGATGCTTTAGGTCTAAATAAACATCCCTGAATTTTGTTACAAATTTTAGGTTATTATATCTAGTACTTCCTTCACAAGTTCCAAAAGGGCAATTATGGTCAATAAATCATTTAGAGCAAATTACTTACTGTAAAATTATGAAACCTGACCAATGATGTTTTCAAATTAATATCTAATTGTATAATTTTATTCATGATTTTCAGAAGAGTAATTACAATACTTGCTTCACAAATATAGCCTTTTGAGATTTTGGTAATTATTTATTCTAGAGTTCAATCCCCATTGAAGAATTATGAAACTTTGCCATTGATGTTTTTAGGACAGTATCTACTCTAGAAGATTAATTAAGAATTTTTGGATGATTATTTACTGCACTTACTTCATTAATGAAAGGAGATAGGATTTATTATCAAAATTAAATTGGAATCCTTAAATTACTGGAAAAATTGTTATATCTTGGCTTTATTGTTAAATTGTGGTTTAGGATTTATCATGATTTTATGAAGCTTTATACATACCTGATGTAACACCCCGAAACTCAAAAGAGGGACGGGTGACGTTTTAAGCCAAGTTTGGGACTTGGAGCAGGTGTCACGGGCATGACACGGGCGTGTCACGGGCGTGTTCGGCCACGGGTCATGTGGTCGACGTTTTGACGATCGATAATCGTCGAGTTGAGGCACACGGCCTGGGACACGGGCGTGTTCTAGGGCGTGTCACGCTAGGGAGTTTTCTGAGTCATGTACACGGGCCATGACACGGGCACAGACACGGGCGTGTCACATGTGACACGGGCGTATCGGGTGCCATATCGCAGGCCGTGTCCTCCTCGGGAAACAAGTGTTGGTAGTTGCACACGGGGCGTGACACGGGTTGTGACACGGCCGTGTCGCATGCGACACGGGCGTGTCGGAGGCCGTGTCGAATGCCATGTGCTGGTTATCGCGTCGGTCGAGACGGCGAATGGGCGACACGGCCCTGGACACGGGCGTGTTGCAGGCCGTGTTCGGCCCAGATTTTGTATTTTTTGGCCCCGATCGTTGCCGTTCGTTTTCTCTTGATGGGATCGGACGGTGGGGAGTTGGTGCTTGCGATTTAAACCCAAAAAGGTTTAGAAGCCCTCATTTCACTTGGGATTTATCTCTCCAAGATCTAGAGAGAAGGGAGAGCAAGGAGGAGGAAGAAGGCCAAGATCTGGTCACCGGCGGAGCTTCGGAGCTCCAAATCGCGAGCCGTCTTCGGATCCGCGGAGGCAAGGAGATTGCGGTGCTTTTTCATCCGGGTGGATTTCCATGGCGTCGAGGAAAAACGCAAGGGTAACGATTCTCTTCTTGAGCATGCGAAGCTCATCTTCCTTTGCATTGGAAAACCCTTCTCCCGCGAGTGTGCGGCGAGATTGCGGTATTCCTTGGGGTAGATATGTAAAGTCCCCCTTGTTAGAGTCCAGAATCGTAGTACGGACATAGGCATGATGTGTGAAGCCTACCCGGACGTGTTTGTCTGGATCGGTGATGATTTGCTGTGCATTTTTAGCCGGAGAAGACTCCGAGCGTTTTGATTGTTTTCGGGTTGCTATGCGGTAGAATGCATCAGGGAATCTTGGGGATTAACCCCGAGATGCACCCGGAAATCTGGACGGAAACGCATTTCTGTCATATCGGTGGTCTTGGAGCCAACCGGGTACATAGCGGGGGCTATGTACCGTGTTTGAACGATATTTGGGACTAGGGAAGCTTAGCCCGCGTCAAAGGCCAAATGGCAACGGCGGGGTGAGCAACGGGCTGGTGGACCCCTACTCGCTCCATCTGCTCGGTTAAAGCGACCTAAAGTTTTACGTTGGACTTACCGAGGTTTGGAGATCGAGTCTAGGCTACGGCTGAAAGGACTAAATGCTCAAGAGGTTGCCACCCTGGGGGTGGTTGTGGAGTCAAGGACCGGACGGGGTTTGGACTGGCTCGCCGAGTAAGTGCCCTGAGAGAACGGGGTGTACGACCGTGTGAGCGTGCACCTGTGTGAAAGTGAAGGGATAGATACTACTCTAGAGGGGGGGTGAATAGAGTTATCAAATTTTGCACTAGACAAAACTTAATGGTCTACCCAACTCCCTTGGAGTGAAGTGCGGAATGAAAAGATTATAGATATTGATTTAACCTTAAAGCCTAACACAAGTGATGTGCACAAACTCAAGCTAACTGTAATTACAGTTAAGGCTTGGAAAACCTAATCAGCAACTAGCAATCCTAGTTATATCTATTCACAGCCACAATGCAGGAATTAAACAAGTGAATCCAGACGACACAAGGAAATTTATAGTGGTTCCCCAAACAACTTGGGTACGTCCACTCTTCTACCCACACGGTAGGAATCCACTCAGGTTTTTGATCAGGTGCCCTGCCACCAACAGGATCTGCTTTAGGTAGATCCAGAAACCCTTTAGACTTTTGATCAGGTGTCTAAAAACCAAGCACAGGTTTTTGATCAGGTGCCCTGCCGCTAAGGGATACTTTTGAAGGGAGTAATAACCCTGTACAGGAGGGGGAAGAAGGTTAAGATGTCTTCTCTATTTTACAAAGATTAGAGAAGCACAAAAACTTGCACTGAGCTAGAAAGCTCTAAAGAATCAAGGCTCCCCCTGGCTCAAAGATGTCCAGGTGAAGTCTTGCTTCAGTGCAGAAAACTCTTCAGAAAGCTCTGAAGGAAAAACTACAAGAAGATAATAAGTAATTAAAATAAAGATCTTCAAGCAGCTATCTTCTTCTTCTTCTTCTTCAAAAGAACTCTGAGTTTGAACTTCCTGAAAGCAGGAGAACTCAGGTTGAAGAAGAGTAGAAGATCTTAACACTTCTCAGTTAGATGGAAATTGCTGAGAGCAAAAGACTTGATCTTGATGAAGGCTTGAATGCTTGAAAATATCTGGGTAACTAGTTAGCTAGCTTCAATCCTTCTTCAAAGGGTCCTTTATATAGCAGCAATAAGCAACGACTCTCTTCAGTTTGAATTACTTGTCTTCTTCTGAGACTTGAGACCTGAGCTGTAAATATCAAGAAGACAAAACAATCTCTGCAGCAGAAACATTCTATAAAAGGAATAACCCTTTTTCTAGGAAGCTGGAGGAAGCAATTTGATAATAAAGTACTAAATAAAGTCATATCAGAAACAAACTCTTTATAGCAAAAAGAAGACTTTTCAGTCTAACGGCTATAAAGGGCTGACAGCAGATAAAGTAAATTATAATGTCAGCTAATAAGACAAACAACTTTATCTAAAAAGATTTGACTCAGGCAAAAAGAATAGAGCAGATATTGCCTGGTAATTTTATCATAAAACAACTAAAACAACGTGCCAGAAAATGTATTAATTAATTAAATATAATAAATAAATACAAAATATAAAGGCAGACAGAAAGCGTCGAACGACCTTCGGAGATCGTCGACCGACGCACGGAGATCGTCGAACTATCGGACAAATAGTCGAACGATCCAGATAGTCGACCTATCGAAGAAGATAGTCGAACTACCCCGGCAGATAGTCGACCTATCAGAGCAGATAGTCGAACTATCAGATAGTCGATCTATCTGAACAGATAGTCGAACTATCAAGCACAAACAGATAGTCGACCTATCAAGCAGATAGTCGACCTACCTCAGAAAACAGATAGTCGACCTATCAACAGATAGTCGAACTATCAAAACAGACCAGATAGTCGATCTATCAACAGATAGTCGAACTATCAGATAGTTGAACTATCAGGACAGATAGTCGAACTATCAAAGACGACAGATAGTCGACCTATCAACAGATAGTCAACCTATCAAAGCGGAACAGATAGTCGACCTATCAACAGATAGTCGAACTATCAGGTAGTCGATCTACCAGGACAAATAGTCGAACTACCACGCCAAGCAGATAGTCGACCTATCAACAGATAGTCGAACTATCAACGCAGACAGAGCGTCGACCAACTGATAGACGATCGTCGATCAGCCGATAGACGATAGTCGAGCGGCGTTCGACTATAGTCGAACGAAAAACTACTTAACCAAATTCTCAATCTGGAAAAGTGAGGACTCTACAGCTAGACTACTAACCATTGATCATAGATAATTCTTGGGTCAAGGAGCACAAAGGAACAAGACTAAACTCAAATCAAACTAGGGTACCAACAATCTTCCCCTATTTGAGTTAAGTCTCTTAAAAACTAAAACACAGAGCTAGCTATAGAACACTATAAACAATAGATAGCAATTAACTAGCAGATATCAAACAGATAGATAATAGACAAATATAACACAACAGTCAATCAAACTATTAAGAATCTACAGAGTCTGGCAAGGGGGCAGAGGAACTAGGAACAAAAGAAATTTTCCTTAAAGGATCATCAGCTTTTTTCTTTGACAGCTTCAAGTCCTGCACACCAATGATCTTCAATTCTGCAGCTCTTGGGACTACTGCTTCAGGATGCTTTTCCATATATTTTGAGGGGTCAAATACATCAGGATTGACCTGGAACTTTTCAAACTCTTTCTTTCTGAAAGCAGACATGGTGGTTAAACCAGTAGTATCTTTTCCTTCTGCTTTTGCTTTTCTTATTTGAGCTGCTCCAACTAGTTCGTGAAAACGAGCCATCCTAAAGTTAGGATCAAGCTCTGGACTTTCATAAACAGGCTCAGGAGGAGCATCATCAGATTCTTTATCTTTTAAAACAACTTTCTCAGACTGAACTGGTACAGCAGTTGAAACCTTTCTCTTAGGAGAAGGAGGAGGTGAAAAAGTTGGCTTTAGATACACAACCTCCTTAACTTGTTCTTTCACTTCTGCTTCATGCATTTGACTGCCAGAATGAGACTTTCCATGAGAGCTATGAGAGCTTTTCCTTGATTGATGCTGAGACGAAGCAGATCTTGCTGATGGAGCAGATTTTCCTGAAGAGGCAGAAGGGTTGGCAGAAAGATTACCAGAAGCTCCTGCACCTGGAGGAGGAGGAGGAGGACCTCTGGGAGTCCATCTAGAACCAGGACTATCATATCTTTTAGATCTTTTCCTCTCTTTCTGCTGGTTCTTTGAGAACCACATCCAATGCTGAAATTCCTTTGACTTAGGGTCAATGCCCTTCAGAATATAATAAGGAGTATCATTGTCTTTACTGGGAGGAGGAGGAGCAGCTTTTCTCTTCTTTTGAGCAGCTTTCTTTTTCCTTGATTTCTCAGATACATCAGAATCATCCTCATCATCAAAGTGAGATGATGGAAGATTATCATAAGGATCATAGGCTTCAGAAACAGCCCTTTCTTTTAACTTTAGATCTGATTTCTCTCTTTCCTCTTCCATGGCATCTAGAGCCAGAAGGGAATCTAAGTCCAACCCTGGTGAATCATCCCAGATAGTTGACTTTTCAATTTGCAGCTCTTTTTCTTTCTCTTTTAGCAAAGACTGTACTCTTAAATTCCAGGCAGCTCTTGCTTGTACTTCTTCCATACTCAGAACAGGAGTGTCATCTTTGATTTCATCTTGATTCTCAGACTCATCTTCTCTATCATCTAAAAAAGAATCCAATTCTGGATCTACTTGGATATCAGGAACAATTGGATCAGCTTCAGAAACAACTACTATGATCTGAGCAGCTAAATCTCCTCTAATAAAATCTGTAGAATTATGAATACAGATCTGCTAAATAAGCAATAATCATTCCTTCAAGGTATTCACTAGCAAGCAAATTAATTGACTCGTCAATAAATCGAATAAGTGAATTACCTTCATACTTGACAATCTCCCATGATTCATCTAGATATGAAGTTATAATACCTTCTAGGAATCGAGCAACCACGGGAGTGGTGAGATCTTCTAGGCAGACTTTTACTGCAATTTCAGATAGCATGATTCCATCAGCTATTTCCTTCTCAGATAACACTGGAACTACTTCTTTTTCAGCTGGAGCAGACTCTTCCAGGGCTGTCATCACAGTATCTGTTATAGCTGGAAGGGAGGCAGGAGGTTCTGAGGCATCTTCACAGAACATCTCCCCCTGCCTGATTTCAGTGGAGACTGAAACCAGGCCCCTTGAGGAAGATGGCTCAGCAGATTTGGAAAGAGATTTGATAGAGGCAGTTAAGATATCAATGGAGGATGCAAGGGGAGCGATTGCCTCTTCAATCATGGTTTTGATTGAAGGGGTAATCAACTCCACAATGCGGGAGATGAGTTCAGGGGTGATCTCAAAAGATGATGGATGTGAAGTGGATGGAGCTGCAGCAGATATGGTTGTAATGCTGGGATGAAGGATGGTATGGACTGGAGATGGAGCTGGAGAAGGAGCTGGAGAGTTAACAGGAGTGTTAACTGGAGAATGAAAGGGAGACAAAGGAGGAGTAGGAATCCTCTCAGATCCTAACAAATCAAAGCTAGGAGCAGATATCCTAGTATGATGAGAAGGAAGAGGAGATGCTGGAGGGGAAGAAAGAACAACCGTAGTTGTTTCTATAACAAGAGAAGGGGAACGTCTTACTTCAACTGAAGTTGATGGTACTTCAACTGAGGCAGACAACATAGCAGAAGAGGAAGAGGGAAGAGCTGAGCCAGCTTCAACAAGGTGAGGAGCGACCGAATCGGTCCTGGTGCTCTCAGATGTTGCTGGAGCAACCCCTGTGAGAGCGGGTTTCACAAAGGTTCTCTTCCACTTAGAGAACAGGTTAGGATCCATCTTCTTGCTTGCGTTTATTGTTGTTGCGGTTGAACTCAACAGCTGGGGGTACTTTTCCTTCAGGAAGATTCCAATAACCCTTCCGAGGGTAACTTCCTTCTTACCATTCTTTTTCCTTATTAAATCAAACATCACTCCCGCCCAATCTATCCTTTTCCGATTAACAATCGCACACATCAGTGCGAATTGTTGCCTTGTGATATTATCATGAGCAGAGTGCTTACCGAGGAGCACTTTTCCTACCAACTCAGTAAGAAACTTGATCTTGAAAGGGAAATTTACTTTGAGCAGCTTCGTGGGAATGCCCTCAGCATGTCCCAGCTCAACTAACATTCTTCCGAAATCTTGAGCATCTTGCTCATAATCCTCTTCACCATTTATTAAACCAAAAATTTCAGTCAGAACGGCCGGAGTTAGGATTACCTCTTCTCCGCCGATGGTACCAGTCATCGAGTCGTCGGTGGAGGACGACGTGAAGGCCCATTCCTTGATCTCTGGGATGTTTATCTTAATCCTTGAAGACATTAACCTCTCGAGTCCTTGATCCCGGCAAAGCTGAAGAACTTCTACGATCCCAGCTTCGCAGCTACTGAACGCGTCGAAATCAACACTAAAGCCTGCATCAAACTTCACAACTGCTAGAACTGCTGGAGAGACCGCCATTGATTCGCTGGAGAAAGCTCGAGAAGGACGGAGAAGATGAAGGAGGCGAAGCGGCAGAAAATCGCAAGCGGGAAGACAGAATGCGAAAAGTCACGCTCCGTCGACGATAAAACAACAGATCTTTTAATCTAGGTCGACTATCGGCTTTATATTAGACCGGAAATAGTCGATCCATTAAAAAGATACTAGACTTGATAGTCGAACGGTTGTTCGACGATCGGCTCAGAAGCAGAGTAGTCGAGCCATCGTTCGACTATTTCTGGCTTCTCAAACAACAAGCTGTCGTCGTTCAGAGATCGACGATGAGCTCGACCTGTTCGACGATGGTCGAACGTCGGTCGACGATCTTCAATCAGACAAACTTTCATCAACCATAGGTCGACGATGGGCTTGACCCGATCGACTATCTTCGAACGTCGTTCGACGATCTTCAAGCAGATTTCAACATAGACAGATATAGTCACACTTAGTCTCGTCCATTGATCATGCCTAGTTGAACTAAAAAGAACAGATGCTTCTGTTCATCTAAAGGCTTGGTGAATATATCACCTCTCTGAAACTCAGTGGATATGAACTCAAGACAAATCTTGTTCTTTTCCACACAATCTCTCAGGAAATGGTGCCGAATCTCAATGTGCTTCGTTCTAGAGTGGTGCACTGGATTTTGTGCAATTGAGATAGCACTGGTACTATCACACATGATCTTGGTGTTCTTGTGTGAGTAACCATAATCCACAAGCTGGTTTTGAATCCACAGGATCTGTGAACAACAACTAGCAGCAGCTATATTTTCAGCCTCTGCAGTTGAAGTTGAGACAGAAGCCTGCTTCTTACAGAACCAAGAGACCAATCTCTCTCCCAGGAACTGGCAAGTTCCTGAGGTGCTCTTCCTGTCAACTCTGCAACCAGCATAATCAGAATCAGAATATCCAATTAATTCAAATTCTGACTCAGCTGGGTACCAAAGTCCTAGATCTGGACATCCCTTCAGGTATCTCAGGATTCTCTTTAGAAGAATCAGATGAGATTCCTTGGGGTTGACCTGGAATCTAGCACAAAGGCATGTAGCAAACATTATATCAGGCCTACTTGCAGTTAGATATAATAGGGAACCAACAATGGCCCTATAATTCTTTTGATCAACTGGCTTGCCGTGATCATCAGAATCAATAACTACATTAGTAGCCATAGGTGTAGGCATTGCTGAAGCATCAGCCATCCCAAATTTCTTTACCAATTCCTTGGCATATTTGGATTGGGAGATGAAGATACCATCAGCATCTTGCTTAACTTGGAGACCAAGAAAGTAAGACAGCACACCCATACTACTCATCTCAAACATAGAGTGCATTAGGTTAGAGAACCTTTTGCAAAGTTTGGGATCAGTGGAGCCAAATATAATATCATCTACATACACCTGAACTAACAGGATTGTGTCCTTGTGATGCTTGACAAAAAGGGTTCTATCAACTACTCCCCTAGTAAAGTTGTGCTCTAAAAGAAAACTAGCTAAAGTCTCATACCAGGCTCTGGGAGCTTGCTTTAGTCCATATAGAGCTTTCTGTAACTTAAACACATGAAAAGGCTGAGTTGAAGAAACAAACCCTGGTGGTTGTTCAACAAACACCTCTTCCTTAAGCTCACCATTCAGGAATGCACTTTTGACATCCATTTGGAACACCTTAAACTTCATGAAGGCTGCATAGGCCAAGAAGATCCTTATTGCTTCTAGCCTTGCAACAGGAGCAAAGGTTTGGTCATAGTCTATACCTTCCTCCTGTCTGTAGCCCTGAGCTACAAGCCTTGCTTTATTCCTTACTATAATTCCATTTGCATCCAACTTGTTTCTATACACCCACTTGGTGCCTATGATCAGTTGGCCTTTAGGTCTTGGAACCAAAGTCCAAACTTTACATCTCTCAAACTGATTGAGCTCCTCTTGCATTGCAATGATCCAGTGGGGATCTAGCTCTGCATCTTTAAAGGTGAGGGGCTCAACCTGTGAGAGGAAATAAGCATGCATCACATCCTGTCTTAATTGGTGTCTTGTTTGCACACCAGCTGATATGTCTCCAATCACTTGAGATGTGGGGTGATCTCTAAGTGTGACAATATCAGCAGGTGGGATGTGATCTTCAGCAACAGTTGGGATTAATTCCTCAAGAGGAATTTGATCTACTGTTGGTGGTACAACAACAGCTTCAGCAATGTCTTCATCACTGTCTGATTCAGTAATCTGAAGAGTTGATAGTTGAAGAATTTCTTGAGGGGCATCAGGTACCTGCAATGAACTAGAGGAAGGAAAATTTTCTTTCTCCTTGTAAAACATCTGATGCTCATCAAATGACACATGCACAGATTCTTCAATCTTACAGGTTGATTTGTTATAAACCCTATAAGCTTTGCTTACTTGGGAATATCCAAGCATGATTCCCATTGAAGCTTTTGCTTCAAATTTTCTAATATATTCTTTATTATTATTATGAATATAAACAATACAGCCAAAAATTCTAAAATAATTAATTTTAGGTTTCTTTCCTTTAAGCAACTCATAAGGAGTTTTACACTTAAGTTTGTGTATCAAACTTCTATTCAAGACATAATTGGCTGTACTAACAGCTTCTGCCCAATAGGAGAGAGGCATGTTAGCATCTGCCAACAATGTGCTAGCAGCTTCAATGAGTGTTCCATTCTTCCTTTCAACTACCCCATTTTGTTGAGGAGTTCTAGGAGCTGAGAAACTATGTTTGATACCTTCTCTCTCACAGAATTTTTGCATGAGAAGAGAGTCAAACTCAGTACCATGATCACTTCTGATCAAGGCCACATGAGTAGAGTACTCAGTCTGCACATATAGTAGAAAGTCTGTAAGGGCTTTGAAGTTATCAGACTTAGTTCTCAAAAAGAAAACCCAACTGAACCTAGAGAAATCATCTACAATTACTAATGTGTAATACTTCCCTCCTAAACTCTGTACATTTATTGGGCCAAAAAGGTCCAAGTGTAAAAGATACAGGATTCTAGGAGAATCACTCTTATTTACAGATTTAAAAGAGTTTTTGGTTTGCTTGCCTAGCTGACAAGCCTTGCATAGGCTCTCCTTCTTGTAGGGGCAAGAAGGTAAACCTCTAACAAGGTTGTGTTTAGATAACCTAGATATATTTTTAAGGTTAACATGACTAAGCCTCTTATGCCACAAAGAATTATTATTAATTGTTACTTCATTAAACAGGCAGATTTCAGAATGAGATGAATTGAAATCTACTAAATAAATATTACCTATTCTAATACCTACTAAAACAACATTATTATTTAAAGTAATATTGCAAGAGGAGTTAGAAAATGAAACCTGGTAGCCAGCATCACATAGCTGGCTGACTGAAATCAAATTATGCTTCAGTCCATTGACATATGCAACTCTCTTGAAAGTAACTGCTCCAATTGTGATCTTGCCATAGCCTTATGTCTGACCACAGCTGGAGTCTCCAAAGATAACCTTTGGGCCGAGCTTAGCTTTGAACTTTGACAGAAGATCTTTATTTCCTGTCATATGCTTAGAGCATCCACTATCCAAATACCACTTATTTTGAGTGATTGGATAGGCCTTCACCTGCAATACATTTATTTAGACAGTGTGGACCCAGGTAACCTTGGGTCCCTTGTTTTTCACATAAGAAAAACTGGAAATATATGAAAATGCAGGCTGAGGGTGATAACCTAGTGGGTGAGATCTCCTAGGTGGGATTCTCCATGCAGATGATGGGTCAACAAACCTAGGGTTTCTATTTTCATTTAGGTTTCTATGGTACTGATTATGATTTTGAAAATCATGTTGAAATCGTCGATCGACGTTCGACGATGGGCGCTCAGATCGTCGAGCTTCGTTCGACCATTGAGCTTCCGATCGTCGAGCGGCGTTCGACGCTCTTTGCATTTCTTTAAAAAATTTCTTTCTCTTTTCTCTCTTAGCTTTATTTAAAGTTTTATTAACTAGATTTACTTGCTCAGTGTTCTTCATTCCACTAGCTGAAATGAAGTTTACTGGAGTTGAAAGGTTATTTTTAAGTAGAACTGGGGGTTCAATGGGAGAAGCTCCTAAGCCTAGTTTGTCATTACCTGACCTAGTGTTAGTCATGCTGGTAATTTCTAACAACTTAAGGCTTCTACCATTAAGTGATTCTTCTAACCTCTTAGACTTAGCTAACTCTATTTTAAGAAATTTAATTTCTTCACTACAAGTAGTGAGATCTTCCTTTAACCTAACATTTTCTATAGCTATTGATTCTGAGTCAGCTAACCTATTTCTAAGTTCTTTTATTTCCTTTTCAGAGCTAATCAAATCTAAGCATAAAGATTTAAAGTCTAATTTAAATTCTTCTGAAGTAAAATCATAGGAAGAGAGTACCTCATCTTCTGTAGGCATCTCTTCATCGGAATCTGAACTCTCTGCAGCTGAGTGGTTGCTGTAGGCATCTATTGCCATCAGGCAAACTTCTTTTGCCTTCTTCTCTTCCTCATCCTCACTGGAGCTTGATGAGGAGGATTCTTCATCAGAATCACTCCAGGTTTCAGCAATGAAACCTCTCTCCTTCTTTTTGTTTTTGTAGGAGGATGGCTTGGAGTGCTTCCTGTGCTGTTCCTTTTCTTTTCTCTTTTCTTTGTTCTTCTCCTCTGGACACTCTGGCAAGATGTGTCCAGGCTTCCTGCAGCCATAACAAATAATTTCTTCAGCAGGAGAGCGATCATACCTTGGTTTGTCTTCATAGCGTGAAGACTTCTTTCTGAACTCCTTTCTCCCCATCTTGAGAAACCTCTTGGCAAACAATGCCATTAGTTCCTCATTAGATTGGCTGCCTTCAGAAGCATTAGCAGCCTTAAGAGCTAGAGATTGCTCTTTTCTTGTTGGAGTGGGGGTCTTTGCTTCAGCTTCTGCTTCCCTTATCTTCAGCACTTGCTCAAAAGACTTGAGCTTGCCGAGGAGGGCTTCAGTGGAGATCTCATTTGTACTTCTGGCTTCCTTGATGGGCCAGATCCTTAGATCCCATGTGCTAGGGAAGCACATAAGAATCTTATCATTGACCTCTGTCAATGATATGTCCTTGTCCAGGGTCCTCAGCTCATTGATGATTGAGCTGAGCCTGGTGTACATGGCTTCAACTGATTCAGCATCAGTTTTCTTGAAGTTCTCATACTGTGAGATCAGGTTGGACCTTCTGTCCTTCCTTTCATCAGCTGAACCAGCTACAATCTGGTTCAGTGTATCCCACATGGCTTTTGCTGAGGAGCAGTCAGCAACCTTCTGGAATACCTCATCAGACATTGTCTGAGCCAGTATGTTCATTGCCTTGGCATCTGCTATTTTGGCCTTCTTGTATTCATCATTGTAATCTGGAGGAGGCACTGCACTCATATCAGATGATGAGGCAGTAGCTGCAGCAGGTGCTCTTGGGGGACCTGACAAAATAGAAGCAAAGATGCTTTCATCAATAGAATTCATATATAATTTAATCCTTGCCTTCCAGATGCCAAACTTAGCTAAGTTGCATGCTGGAGGTCTGGTACTAGAATAATCCTTAGACTGGGCCATGATAGTGAGTATCTATAAGCTTTGGTATCTATCAGGATCTTGTGACTTAGGTGTTAGCCTATTCAGTCAGTCAACCTCCCTCTGATACCAATTGAAAGTGAAGGGATAGATACTACTCTAGAGGGGGGGTGAATAGAGTTATCAAATTTTGCACTAGACAAAACTTAATGGTCTACCCAACTCCCTTGGAGTGAAGTGCGGAATGAAAAGATTATAGATATTGATTTAACCTTAAAGCCTAACACAAGTGATGTGCACAAACTCAAGCTAACTGTAATTACAGTTAAGGCTTGGAAAACCTAATCAGCAACTAGCAATCCTAGTTATATCTATTCACAGCCACAATGCAGGAATTAAACAAGTGAATCCAGACGACACAAGGAAATTTATAGTGGTTCCCCAAACAACTTGGGTACGTCCACTCTTCTACCCACACGGTAGGAATCCACTCAGGTTTTTGATCAGGTGCCCTGCCACCAACAGGATCTGCTTCAGGTAGATCCAGAAACCCTTTAGACTTTTGATCAGGTGTCTAAAAACCAAGCACAGGTTTTTGATCAGGTGCCCTGCCACCAAGGGATACTTTTGAAGGGAGTAATAACCCTGTACAGGAGGGGGAAGAAGGTTAAGATGTCTTCTCTATTTTACAAAGATTAGAGAAGCACAAAAACTTGCACTGAGCTAGAAAGCTCTAAAGAATCAAGGCTCCCCCTGGCTCAAAGATGTCAAGGTGAAGTCTTGCTTCAGTGCAGAAAACTCTTCAGAAAGCTCTGAAGGAAAAACTACAAGAAGATAATAAGTAATTAAAATAAAGATCTTCAAGCAGCTATCTTCTTCTTCTTCTTCTTCAAAAGAACTCTGAGTTTGAACTTCCTGAAAGCAGGAGAACTCAGGTTGAAGAAGAGTAGAAGATCTTAACACTTCTCAGTTAGATGGAAATTGCTGAGAGCAGAAGACTTGATCTTGATGAAGGCTTGAATGCTTGAAAATATCTGGGTAACTAGTTAGCTAGCTTCAATCCTTCTTCAAAGGGTCCTTTATATAGCAGCAACAAGCAACGGTTCTCTTCAGTTTGAATTACTTGTCTTCTTCTGAGACTTGAGACCTGAGCTGTAAATATCAAGAAGACAAAACAATCTCTGCAGCAGAAACATTCTATAAAAGGAATAACCCTTTTTCTAGGAAGTTACAGGAAGCAATTTGATAATAAAGTACTAAATAAAGTCATATCAGAAACAAACTCTTTATAGCAAAAAGAAGACTTTTCAGTCTAACGGCTATAAAGGGCTGACAACAGATAAAGTAAATTATAATGTCAGCTAATAAGACAAACAACTTTATCTAAAAAGATTTGACTCAGGCAAAAAGAATAGAGCAGATATTGCCTGGTAATTTTATCATAAAACAACTAAAACAACGTGCCAGAAAATGTATTAATTAATTAAATATAATAAATAAATACAAAATATAAAGGCAGACAGAAAGCGTCGAACGACCTTCGGAGATCGTCGACCGACGCACGGAGATCGTCGAACTATCGGACAAATAGTCGAATGATCCAGATAGTCGACCTATCGAAGAAGATAGTCGAACTACCCCGGCAGATAGTCGACCTATCAGAGCAGATAGTCGAACTATCAGATAGTCGAACTATCAAGCACAAACAGATAGTCGACCTATCAAGCAGATAGTCGACCTACCTCAGAAAACAGATAGTCGACCTATCAACAGATAGTCGAACTATCAAAACAGACCAGATAGTCGAACTATCAACAGATAGTCGAACTATCAGATAGTTGAACTATCAGGACAGATAGTCGAACTATCAAAGACGACAGATAGTCGACCTATCAACAGATAGTCAACCTATCAAAGCGGAACAGATAGTCGACCTATCAACAGATAGTCGAACTATCAGGTAGTCGATCTACCAGGACAGATAGTCGAACTACCACGCCAAGCAGATAGTCGACCTATCAACAAATAGTCGAACTATCAACGCAGACAGAGCGTCGACCAACTGATAGACGATCGTCGATCAGCCGATAGACGATAGTCGAGCGGCGTTCGACTATAGTCGAACGAAAAACTACTTAACCAAATTCTCAATCTGGAAAAGTTAGGACTCTACAGCTAGACTACTAACCATTGACCATAGATAATTCTTGGGTCAAGGAGCACAAAGGAACAAGACTAAACTCAAATCAAACTAGGGTACCAACACATGCTCAAGAGGTTGCCACCCTGGGGGTGGTTGTGGAGTCAAGGACCGGACGGGGTTTGGACTGGCTCGCCGAGTAAGTGCCCTGAGAGAACGGGGTGTACGACCGTGTGAGCGTGCACCTGTGATGTAATGCTTATTTCTCTATGTTGCTTGTTTTGCTAACAAGTGCAGGGAAGAAGCTTTGCCGCCCCGATTTGGGGGCGGAATCGTTATAATTTGTTCAGCATAGCTGACCGTTGCCTTTGTTTACCACCGTGCGGTGGATTGTTGCTTGCAGGTGCTGCGAAGCCGAGCGATAAATAGTGGGCTAAAGCCCAAGTTGCTGTGCCGGCCCTCGAAGGCCAATTGTTGAGTGTTTTCCTTTTTGTACTCATATGTGACCGGCCTGCGTGCCGAGGTTTGGAAGACACTTTTATTAAGCAAACTCTTGTAAGGCCATAAGGCCATTCCTGTTTAGTGTATTAAACATTCCTTCTTGGTTTGAGTAGTGGACATTCATGCTTGGCAGGGTTCTTTATTCTTTGTGCAACTTAATAATTTACTTCCGCTAGATGCTTTGTGTAGGACGTTGTGATTGGTTGAATGGTTTCAATAAGTAACCAATCGGTCTGTCCGTAGTATATGGCGTCGGGCCCCGGCCGGACCTACTGCTATATGTCATGTGACGGATAGGGGTGTTACACCTGAAAAGTGCACTTCATGTTCAATTGGTAGCCTTTAGAAACTTTAAAGGAAATTAATTAAATGCTAGATACACTAGGAAAATTATTATTTTCTGGATTTAGACTAATTATGTCATGATAGATCTCCAGTAAATATTATAGGAGATTCGGAAGACAATTTGGAGTACCACCCCTTGCATACCTCATATAGCTTAGGATGGTCTGCGTTTAGTAAAACCGCAGAAACGGAACTAGAGCAGGTGATGAACTTGGGGAGATGGAATTTTGGTAGTTTGCTGGTTTGGATATGGTAAGTTAAATCAAGTTCATTATTGGAAGTTAGGATGGGTAGGGTGTGAGATTGACTAGTGTTAAGTGGCGTCCGGGATCGACGAAAGATTGTCCTCCCCGGTAGGAGAGGAAAAATCTTAATACACTAGGTTAGATCTAAGGTAATTTAAAAGGGATCGGGTAATGGGTTTCAACCAATAACAATAAGTGCCTTGCGAAAGGGAACAGTGAGCTTCAACTACCATTATAGTTCCTAGTGCCCTTTGAGAGCCCTTCACGGGGAATACCGGGGGCAGTCCTGGGCTAACGTAAACCATATGAATGATAAACTAAAAGAGCAATTAGTATAACTAGGGTTGCACATACACATACCCCGGTAGCTAGGGAGGTAGAATAAGTTGGTTTGATTGCCATTCAGACGGTAACTCTGAAGGTAGATGCACGGACGGGACAGTCCGGGGAGCCGAGGGCTCGAGGGTTTTGAGTACAGAATAAGGTGGTGGGTCTTCGGTATTTGATCGTCATTCACACCGACATCGGTACGTTGACTCGGCGGTGTGTGACACTTAGCCAAAGAAAGTCTGGTGGATATAGCCAGCACAAGTACGCGGATACTCTAGGTTGTGTTTTTCTAGGGGCGTACGGAAGGGCTAGGCTCGGTAGTGTGGATACCCGCCTAGGAGTGGGGGGCCCGACCCACTATCTCCGTTTGCCACTACGGAGGTTCCTGGGAGTGAGGCTAGCTGCCCGAACAGGGGGAACTAAAGGTCTGTACGCATAGAGTCGTGTGCGTGAGTTGCACTTGCATGAGTCATGGCATAGCATATCACTACACTCATATTTTCATACAACCGACACCCCAACGTATAAATCGGTATGGGACTTTTTATACGATGGGAGCCTTGCAGAAGACCCCTTAACTTATAAGTTTGTATGGGCATTCATATAAGTTAAGGTTACTTACTTACTTATTTACTTACTTATTTTCTTACTTGCTTACTTACTTACTTGTTCGACTTGTTTTCTTTTGTTATACTACTTACCACATATCTACCTTACCGCTCACTACCGTAGAATTTCTATATGTACTTTATTCTAGATAGTTGTTTATACACCATGATAGTTGTTAGACTAGCTCCATTGTCATCTGCTTGATTATTCTCCACCTTTGTAGCTTCCCTTTCCTCCTCTCCGCTCGGTACTTAGGAGCCGTGGAGGGAGGGGTAGGGGATGATAGGGATTAGTCTTTATGACTAATGGTTTTCGAACCACAACATTACAGGAGCTCCGGATGGGGGACAGGGACCAGCACAAGAGGAGTACGGTGCGCATGGAGGTGGGTCAGTCTAGCACCGGTGCACCTGCGACCAGCTCCGTGAGTGATTAGTATTTTTATAGCTTCCGCGATGAGTGATTTGTAGTGAGGACTTTGATGTACCGGGCTCGAGCCCGTTTCTTTATATTTCTTCTGAACTGATCTTTGCAGTACTTTTATTTGATATTACTGATGTACTGGATGTGATTTCATTTTATATGTGTATTTCTGTGGATCTGTTTACATTTTATGTATACTTACTTCTCTCTCCTTGTGATCGAAAAGGGCCGGCAGAATTGGCGTTTTGTAGTGGCAGCCTTCCCGTGAGTCGGAGCCACCGCAAAGCGGCAATTCTGGGCTAAGACCCCGGTGTTCGAAAAAGAAAAAAAAAGGGGGTCTTACAAAAGCACCACCCGACCAGATCTGCGTCACTGCCGGCTCGCCGCTCTAGGTTTTTTCTCCATTCAGCGCGTCTCCCTGCCGATCTCCATTCATAGTGGCCGGAGGTCGTCGCTTGCTGCACATATCATCAAAACGCCAAAATCGTCACTGTTCTCCTTCTACCTGGTTGTCCATTCATAGAAAAGGAGCAACTCTGAGCTGACTCCATTTTCATCTATCTACATCAAAACAACACAGCAGTGGGGATTCCATCCTGATTTCTTTTTCTGAGTTTTCCTTTGCCTTAACTCAGCCAGGTACTTCCGATCCCAAAAAAAAAATTATGTGATCAACTAACATTATCCAAGGGATTTGGTTTCAGAACATCATGATAGGCTTTGCTTCATTTCTATATGGATTTATTTATCTCAATCAAATCACTGACAGATTTGGTTGATAATATATGCTCAAATTTATGTCGAGTTATTATTTGTGCTAACACTCTTCCTTGTAGAGGCCATTGCAGTCACTTTATGCTAGCAGGATCTGCTAACGCCGCGGAATTCATAAAGAATAACGCGTCACAATTGTTGTGAATTTCCGCGATCATGAAGAACGAGCTCGAATCCAAGAACGATATAAATTGATTTTCCGCACTTAAGTAATCGTTCGTTGTAGCTCGCTTAATTTTGTGTTATTTATTTAGGAAAAATAAATTTGTGTATTAACTCCAATTTGAGGCTAATATAGTTTTGTTAAAAACGATCCTAGGTTTATATGTCGCTGCATTAAGTAGAATTTTTGTTGATAATATTAATTTCGTCGTAGCGACGTACACACCATAAATTTTAATTAACAATAACCGCTTGACCGGTGAAAATAAGTCCCCCCAAACAGAGTCTTAGTAATAATATGAACTCAATAAAACAGTGCCTTTCCTCACCCAACCTCTAAAAGGTTGCATGGAAAACTAAAAAAAATTTATTGCATTAATTGTATTTAACAAGCAGCTTAAATATTCAATTAATTTTTGTAGTACTTATTGAAAATAAGCATTGATCATAAAAAAATGAACAAATATGTGGGAGTCAAAATTAGGTTTGGATAATAAAAAAAGTGTCATAGCCAAGAACTTTAGCCCCCATGACGTTGGGTATCCGCCTGCAGGGGCAAGGCTAGGCTGCAAAAGGCAGCAATTCGGAGGTGGACCAGACATCATTTGCTTCAGCGGGGGAAGTCGCAGGGGTGCTAAGATTTACGAAATGGAAAGGAAAATGCGCACGGGATTAGTTAGGTCTTGATTTGCAGAAACAATTTTTTGCGCGAAAATATGAGCATATCACTTTTTACTATTTTTTGTCCTTTGATATCCGCAGACCTGAAAATTATATTTGTATACAACACACTATTCACAGACCACATTAGGAAAAATTTATGCAAGTATAGAATCAGCTTCTCACACAAGCTTTTACTTGTAAATTATCCAATATTGTCGGTTCTTGGCAATGTATTTCCTATTCTTTAGTGCCATATTTCGCATTGGGTCTCTATTATGAATACAACTTTCCACCTCCATTGGTAATCTTAAGAGACTGGATGTTCTGAGTTTACAAGGAAATAGGTTCGATGGCCAAATTCTTAATTTTGACTTCGTTTGGGGGACTTATTTTCACCGGTCAAACGGTTAGGACCGCATGAACCGGACTTTAATTAAGGTCCGATTCATGTGACCGTAACTGCTTGACCCGTGAAAATAATTAAATAAGTTCCCCCAAACGAATTCTTTGTTAGCAAGCTTTCCCAGTTGTATAAGCTACGCTTGCATTATAGCATGTTTAATGGAAGCATCTGCCAATTTTAAGAATCTGGTGAACATGCAGGAGCAGGATTTGCCATGGAATAGATTTATTTTCACCCGTCAAGCGATTGCGTCTGCATGAATCGGATCTTATTTAAGACCCGATTCATGCGGTTGTAACCGCTTGACCGGGGAAAATAAGTCCCTCCAAACGGAGCCTTAGTGCAGAAATCTCCGAAGAAGTCCTGTGGCTTTGGTGTTAGAGTTGTCGTCTCTAATAATCTGCTTATGGGGAAATTATCTGCGGAAATTGTCAAATTGAAACTTGTTTGCATTGTGAACAACCGTCTGTTTCGCGGAATACTAGCAGCATTTGAAAATTTCTTGAGCTTGGCTTATCTTTTTTTGAAAGGAAATTCAAATGAAGGACCCATTTCCCAGTTTTTGAGCAACTTGAAATTCTCATTGTTCGTACCAACGTTTTGAAAATCGGATCGGACCGGCCAGTTAAATCGGTCGGACCGTGAACCGATCGGATCGTGAACCGGTGCACCAAGCGGTCCGACTTGAGTCTTAAAACCCCTCTCGCCCAGAATCGGTCAAGAACCGTTGAACCGATCAGTCCGCCCAGAAAACCGCTAACCGGAGCGAATTTAGCTCAACCTAGCGGGTCAAGGGAGGGGTGTTAAAATAATTTTTTAAATTTTAAAATACGGAAATTAATAAGGGAGGCGGAAGCTTTGAGTTTATTCAGGTGGAAGCTTTGTCTATAAATAAAGTTTTAAACAGGCGAAGCACTGAGTTTATGGGGTGTGGCATTATTATTTGCAAGACAAATTTAAAGCTCATAAACCTTAAGCACGTGACTAGTTCAACATATAAATATGTAATATAATAGTATAAGGAATTAATGATGGAATATTTAAATAATTAAATTGAATTTAATATTTAAATAATTAAATATTATTGATGGGTTCCCAAAGGCGGGCTCGATTGAACCGTGGACTCCTTAAGCGCAACCTCAATCATTGGCCGCACCTGCGCACACCCACGTGTGCGGAATCCCTGCCACAAGCACCACTGTGTGACCACAAGGCAGCGTGCGCCCCGGTTGCATACGAGACCCCACATGGCCGCGCAAGCACGCGCGACTCGGCAAGTCCGCACACGGTTCCGGCCGCGCGCGGTCCCGTTCGGTCGCGTGCGGGCTAGCTAGTGGCCCTAACTGCGTGCAACCGCAAGCAGCCTCGTCGCCTTGGTCGGGAGGCCCCCTCGGCCGCCCTAATCAGATGGCCCCTTGGTCGCCCGATCGGGCAACCCCCTTCTTCCACCCTAACCGAACGGCCGCTTGGTCGCCCGGTCCTCCAGCCGCCCAAGTAGGGCGGCCCCATGGCCGCCTGATCGAGAGGGGGCTCTCTTTCGCCGTAATCGGGGAACCACTTGTCTGCCCGGTCTTCCGGCCGCCCAGGTCGTCCGACCCCCTCTTTCGCCCCAATCGGGCGGCCTTGGATTCCCGGTTCTCTAGACGCCCAATCGGGAGGCCCACTCTTGTCCATTCGGTTGTCGACTGTCGGCCAGCCGTGGCCTCCATCCTCGGGCCCCCGATTGTTCTCCTCGCCAGCCGGCCCCATTGACATTCGCAGATCCTCCTCCTTCTGATCGCATTACTGCAATCAGACGGCAAGAGACCCTCAGACCCTCCTTCATTTCCATTCTCTGTTCCCCGGATTTCTCCTACGCTCTCCTCTCTCTCCATTTCTCTTCTCCTTCTCTCTACTTCTCCATTTTCCTCCTTACGCGCCACCACGTGCTTCCCCCTTGCGTGCTTCCACGCAAGACGCTTCCTTGCGCGTCGTCTCCTTGCGCTATGTCGTGCGCTCCATTCCAAGTGTGCCGCTTCGTGCTCCTCTCCAAATGCGCCATCGTGTGCTCCTCTCCAAACACGCCGCTGTGCGCTCCTCTCCAAGCGCAACGCTCTCAAGAGCGCTCCAGGCGTGCCGTCATGCGCTCCGCTCTCAAAACTGCTCCAAGCGCACTGTCGTGCGCTGTAACTGTCACAACCCACATTTTCTCTGAGGAAAATGATTTATCAGAGTAGGAGAAAACACGCGTCATGATGCCACGCCGAGCTGGGGATAACTGCCGACGCTCAGGCAAACCGCTATCAACTATACTTTATGAAAATTTATGAGTTAAATGAATAGAAAATCAGTTATATTTTTAAAGGCCGTATCCCTCGGCTCGGTGGATCACCTAGTCCACAATTTAAAAACTATATTCATACGTTTCGGAAAATACTTTATTCAGGTTTGACATCCTAAAAGAGTGCATAAGTGTCCCCAGAGGACAACTTATACTATGCAGGACCCTACTTTTGATTTATACTGTATATATAGGAAAATAATCTTTTTACGTTGTTTGAAAAATAGTGACAAGTTTCATAAAATATGTTGATCATGAGTAATACTTATTATAGTGTTTTTAGGTTTAAAAGTAACTAGCAACCTAGTATAAATCATCCCAAGAGCAAGTAGACTAACTCCAGAAAGGTAACAGCAGAAAGTAACATATCTAGTATCAAGGTAAAAACTACCAGTGGGCGTCAAAAAACTGACACGAACTCACTGACAAGTATGTATGTCTGTAAGAAAAACAACACCAAAACTACCTCGCAAAAACAAGAAACAGATCTCTAAAGCACCAGAGACCACCAGCAACAACACATCACTACTAGCCGTCAGAGCGGCTACTATCCAGAACCTGAGGCATTCAAAGAAGAAAGAATACCTCAGCAAGCAAAACTAGAAAACTACTCGAAAGTGTCAATCAGAAGATAAGTAAAAGAGGAAAAATAAAGCAGTAATAATCACAACTGCCCAAGACAAGGCAAAAAGGAAGTGCACTAAGTGCGAGGACACAACAGTAACTCTGCCCAAAAGCTGCAGAGTCAACCAGGCTACCATGAGCCCAAATGCTGTAATCTACCAAGGAAGAAATGTCTAACACCCTAAGCTATGAGAGATGGTAGTAGCAAAAACAACGCGGATCCGGGTTGGAGGCAAACTCAGTTCCCCAACCACCATTTCCAAGAAACCAAGCTCAGGGGTCTACATGTGATAGCACTAGGGACCTCTCACCCCCTTGCCCAGCCCGTACTTGGAGTAAGATAAAAGAAAAGGGTGGCCACGGCTAAATTACACAACACCACCCCCCCCCCCACAAGAGCTTCAAACCGCCACTACTAACCACGACCCATGATTCGGCCTTTGAGAAAGAAAACATAGCTGACAAGGAACATCAAAATTAAGAAATTCACTCGGGGGAAAAATCAAGGTAAGGGAAAAGCGTTGAGATGACTCAACACGGCATGGCGTTGAGTGAGCCCCACTCACTCAACGCCTAACCAGACCTTGGCGTTGAGTGAGTCAGCCTCACTCAACGCCAGGATCAACCATGGCGTTAAGTGAGGTTCACTCACTCAACGTCCTATGCAAGAACAACTCTAGCGTTGAGTGAGCTAACCTTACTCAACGCCAAAAAAGCCATGGCGTTGAGTGAGGTTCACTCACTCAACGCCTCCCGCAAGAAAACTCTGGCGTTGAGTGAGATAACCTCACTCAACGCCAAAATAGTTATGGCGTTGAGTGAGGTCCACTCCCTCAACGCCTTCAGCAAAAGAGGCAGTGACGTTGAGTGAACTAACCGCACTCAATGCCAAAACAGCTACGGCATTGAGTGAGGTCTACTCACTCAACGCCTTAGCACTTTACCGCAGGAAAACCCTAAACCAACACCAACAGGAAGAGGTCGGCGGGAATGCCGACTGATTCTCCCCGAATCGGCGGGAATCCAGATTGATTCTCGCCGAATCGGCGGGAATCCAGATTAATTCTCGCCGAATCGGCGGGAATCACTAACGATACTCGTCGAAATCGGCGAGAATCACATAGTGATTCCCGTCAATTTTGACTTTGACGAATCTTCTCACTCAATCGCCTCACTACTTAGCCGCAAAAGAACAGACCAAACTATGGCTTTGAGTGTGTGCACCACACTCAACGCCAATCCTGGGCGGCTTTTGGCTTTGAGTGTGTGCACCACACTCAACACCAAATCCCGAGGGCCTACCCAGACTGGTTCTAACCAGAGCACTACCACAGAAACCTCCCTCCCTCCCCCTCTCTCTCTCTCTCTCTCTCTCTCTCTCTCTCTCGGCTCCACCCGCAAAAGCACCCAACCAGAAATAAAAATCTGGAGTCTAAATGGTGAAAAACGACCAGCGGGTTGAGCAAAACAACACAAGGAGGGGGGCTCATACAGGGAAACTGAAGCACATAGTTTTAAGCAAACAAAAAGAGAAAATCTTGGCTTCTATCCTAGGGCTAACCGGGTAGTTAAGAGGGGGAAGAATCAAAACAGCAAGTGCAAGGACCACTTGCCTCAGTTTTTTTTAGCGAAGCTTCACTCGAGCCCTTCCTCTCCCTTGGCACCAGCAGCGGCAACACCGTAGAAACGAAGATCTAAGAGAGAGCAATCCAAATCCGCTTTCGAAATCGAATTCCGTCCACAAATGCTCCCGGTATCGCCGTCCGAAGGGGTAGCAGGTCTAGCGGTTTTTCTCTGTTTTCCGCGAACAGGAGCAGGCGACGGTTTTCGGGAAGAAGACGAATGGACCCGCTAATTTGGCTTAAGGCTTTTAAATAAATCCAATCACCCCTAATCAGCCTTAACCGCCTCCTAAGCCGTCAGTTCCAATCACTTAGCCTAAGAGTTATAATTTGCATTTATTATTAGCACACCCAAAACGACGCGAAAACCAAACTACCTCGGAATTCGACGAAATTCGCACCGTAGCTAAATACCCATGCTACGAACGCAACGATGAAGTCAAAATTAACTTCCGACGAACAGAACTCGAGTTATACCCATCCGAAGCCAAAACACAAGCATCCCTCGAGAGGCCACACCGGGTCACCCAAAACGACTCGGCTTGCTAGGGAGATCTGTCCAATATGCTACAAAATAGGCCACCCAGTTCTAAGGAGTTAAGACCACACTCCTCAGATGGCACAAGCCATGAAAATGCGTCGACGTAACGCCAAACGAGAATTAAATAATCGCAGAAAAAAAATCGGGGGCGTTACAGTAACGCCCCCGGTTTTTCTGTGTTTGTTTAAATATTGTTTGGCGTTACGTTGACGCGTTTTCGGCTTGTGCCATTGCCAGAGCCTGGTCTTAGCTCTTTAGGTTCCTTGTGTGGCTTGTTTTGTAGTCGGTTGACAAGATCCCCTTGCAAGCCAGGTCTGTTTTGGTGACTCGGTGAGACCTCTCGGGGGATGCTTGTATTTTGGCTTCGGGTGGTGATAGCCCGAGTTTTGGTCGTCGGATGTTGTTTTCGACTTCGCCGTTGTTTTCGTAGCATGAATGTTTAGCTACAGTGCGAGTTTCGTCGAATTCCGAGATCTTTTGTTTTTGCGTCGTTTCGACGTTGTTTTTATTTTTTTTTATGCGAACTGATAGCGGTTGCTATTCCTGTGCATGGCCTTGTGTCATCGCACTTGATGAGGCTCGTGCCTTGTTTATGTATTATTTATAAGTATATATATATATATATATATATATATATATATATATATATATATATATATATATATATATATATATATATCAGATTAATGAATTTCCGCGCAGCGTTTTTTGGACAAAAAAACGCGTTCCTCGAAAAAATGAAAAAAACATCCTCTTAACAGCATTTTTAGAAAAAGGCGTCAACATGAAAGTTGTAGATCTCGACGAGATCTACAACTTTCATGTTGACCACTTTTTCTAAAAATGCTGTTTAGGGGGTCTATTTTCAAAAGGCGCGAAGGGGGTTCCGCCCGGTAAATATTACGAATTTTTTTTTTGCGCGGACCCCCTTCTCTCCTTTTGAAAATAGACCCCCTAAACAGCATTTTTAGAAAACGTGGTCAACATGAAAGTTGTAGATCTCGTCGAGATCTACAACTTTCATGTTGACCACGTTTTCTAAAAATGCTGTTAAAGGGGTGTTTTTTTCATTTTTCCGAGAAGCGCGTTTTTTGTCCAAAAAGCGCTGCGCGGAAATTCAGTGCCCCCTATATACATATATATATATATATATATATACAAATATATGCTTATATATATATATATATATACAAATATATGTTTATATATATATATATATATATATATATATATATATATATATATATATTTATATATATATATATATACATATATATGTTTATATATATATATATATATACATATATATGTTTATATATATATATATATACATATACATATATCTATATCTCCGTATATAAATGTATGTTTATATAAGTATCTATGTTTATATATATATATATATATATATATATATATATATATATTTATATATATATATATATACATATATATGTTTATATAAATATATATACATATACATATATCTATATCTCCGTACATATATATACATATATACATATATACATATATATATTTATATATACATATATGTTTATATATATATATATGTTTATATATATATATTTATATATACTATACTATAATATATATATATATATATATATATATATATATATACATATATATATATATACATATATATATATATACATATATATATATATATAGATACATATATACATACATACATATATATATACATACATATATACATACATATATACATATATATATATGTATATATATATATATATGTATATATATATATATGTATATATATATATATATGTATATATGTATATATATGTATATATATGTATATATATGTATATATGTATATATGTATATATACATATATATGTATATATGTATATATGTATATATACATATATATGTATATATGTATATATGTATATATACATATATATGTATATATGTATATATGTATATGTATATATGTATATATGTATATATATGTATATATGTATATATGTATGTATATATGTGTATATATATGTATATATATATGTATATATGTATGTATATATATATATATGTATGTATATATGTATGTATATATATATGTATATATGTATGTATATATGTATGTATATATATATGTATGTATGTATATATGTATATAAGTATATATGTATATATGTACATCTACATACATATATACATATATACATATATATATACATACATATATACATATATACATATATATATACATACATATATACATATATATATATATATATATGTATACATACATACATATATACATATATGTATATATGTATGTATATATATATGTATATATATATATATATATGTGACTATCTCCAGCGGAAGGAATTGGGAGGCGGAGGCGCTGGAGCTCCGGCCGGCGGTTGCTGTTAGCTGAGAGCGGTTTTCTCTCGGGAAAAGAGCAGGTTTGGCTTGCTCTGATAGAATTGATTTCAAGATAACCCAAACACCTAGAGGGGGGGGGGGGGTGAATAGGTTCTTTTCTTTTTTACTTAAGGTTAATATTTCTGTTCTTTAAAAAGAATCTAACTATTCTACAGCAATCACAGTACATAATTCACAATCACACATACATCACAAATTGCACACAAGTTTATAGTGGTTCCTCAAGGTCTGGGTATATCCACTTTCCCCCTTCACCTATCTAGCAGTGTGCTAGATTCAGCCTAACTTCTTCCTTCTTCTCAGATCCACAGATCTTACAGCTCAGAACCCTGAAAGGTTCCTACAACTCAGAGTGAAACCACACTCCTACAGCTCAGACTAACAGCCCTACCTCAGCCTTGCTACAAAGCCTACAACTCAGAGAATAATTTCTCCTACACTCAGGCTCAAAAGCCCTACCTCTCAGAGATCTATATCTCCTACACTCAGCCTTTATAATATATGCTTACAACTCATATCTTTGAAAAGATCCAACAAAATTTGATAAGTGTTTTAGATGGACTCTTACCCTTATTGAGAGAGAAGGGATAAAAGGTTTCTTGATCAACTTCTTGATAAGACTGATGGCTGAAATCAACCTGTTCTTAGCTTTCTTCAAAGCTTCTTGAATCTGAACTCAGTAGGGTTGATCTCCTTTGAAGTTGATTGGCTGGCAGCTTCCTCCTTAGATTTCAGAAATAGATCAGAATCCTTCTTAGCAGATTAGTTCAATATCTGCTTCTTAAGAGACTTGTAAATGTCTCCTTCTTTACTTCAACAGTTGGAGATCTCTCTCACTCTCCAGAACTTCTGAAGTTTCTTCAGAATTCTTGCTTGAATTCTCCTTAGACAAATTCTTAGTAGATTGCAACTTCAGATTGTCTTCTTAGATCTTCTCACAAAAATCTTCTTCTGTGTGTCGAGCACTTTCTTGATCAATGATCAATACTCCAATAGTTGTTCGTGTTGTTGTTATTGTTCTTATCTTTGATTTGACAGAATCCATCTATATATAGTCTTCATCCATGGTAACCGGCTGATCCGGTTTCTAACCAACTTCTGACAGGTTTGATAGCTTCAGCAAACTTGTTGGAATACACAACTGTCAAGTCTCCAGTCAGTTCTTGATCCTTTGTCTTTGTCAGCAAAGCGTCGAGACTGATTGTAATTATGTGCTGACACAAGTAGATTAAGTGTCGACACAAGCTTTGGTGATGTCGACACAGCTCCTTTGGTGTCGACACAGCTTCTTGATACTACATCTGTAGAATGTGTCGACACTGCTTCTTTGTGTTGACACAGACACTTCTTAACTTCACAGCAATCAACATTGTTGAAACTCTGCTGTGTGTCGACATAAGTTCTGTGTGTCGACACAGTTGATGTAGTCTAAGAATTCTGTGTGTCGACACTGCCTCCAGGTGTCGACACAGTTGATGTCGACTAATACTTCTGTATGTTGACACTGCCTCCCGGTGTCGACACTATCGATGTCGACTAATTCTTCTGTGTGTCGACACTGCATCCCGGTGTTGACATAATTGATGTCTACTAATAAATTCTGTGTGTCGACACACTTGCTTCTGGTGTTGACACAGCTTTTCCAAGTGTCGACACAGGCTTTTTTAAGTGTCGACACATGGACTTAGAAACTTTTTCCTACATATTGGCATATACTTAACCTGCACATGTAAACTCAAAATAACATCAAATACACATTGATGTATATCATTGAACTAAGTGAGGCTTCTTCAAATCAGGTACATATTTTACCATGTACCCAACAATCTCCCCTATTTGGAGAAGTCATAACCCTTTAGTCAATGATATACACCACTTATAATAAACAAACATTATGATGTATATAAGCATTATATGACAGGGTAACTTATAAACAAAACAAATATCAATATGACAATACAGAATAATAATACAAGCTCAATGAACATGAAACATTGTTTTGTTTATACTTATCAAAAAGTTTCTTAACAACTGATTACATAGATTTCCTTAATACTAAAGATTACATTGTTCTTGCAAAATCTAGTAAATCTATCCAAAGGCTGATCAGACTCCTTGATGACTATGCCTTTTCCTGGCTTAATATGAGCTTGCACAGTAGGTTCTGCATCATCAATAGGCTTCTTTTCTTTCAACTCTGCCTTCTTCTGAGCTTCAACCTTAATCCTTTGTCTTTCAAAATAATGAAAAGGCTTATGGAAGTATTTTCTAGGCTCCTGAGCATTAGGAGGCAGCTTCCCAATCTTAGCCTTTCTTCTATGTTGCACAATGGCTTCTTGCCTTGTTTCATACTTCTGCCATTCTTGTTCATTATACCACTTGACCCTTTCATGAACCTGATCTTTCACAGCTTTCCAGGCAGTCAGAATTATATTCCTGGAAGTGGGGCTCCATTGCTCAAAATCAGGCTTTAACTCAGCCTGTTCTCTGAACCTTTTCTTAGATAGTTGAGCTTCCTACTAAGCTTTCAAGGTAGCTTCTAGCATTTCAACTTTCTCTATAATAATATTATCAACTTCCTGTGGAGGACTGTACATTGTCTGAACCTATTGTTGAATCATATCAAAATCTGCTTGAGGGTAGATGATCTGAGCAACTTCAGGTTGATCATCTTCAACATAATCAGGTTGCACCCCAAACTCAGCAACATTATCATCATCACAAAGGGGTGGATATCCCAGAGTGGCTCTGATGCTATTGGATATCCATTTGGCATGATCCGAGCCTGCTTTGACTAACACCCTCTCTCCCTTTATGACTTCTCTTTCAATGTGGTCTCTTAAGTCATCTTTTTGAAATCTTACTTGACCATCAAGAAAATTTACACTATCTTTATAAAATGATTTTAACTTGAGAAGCTTATTAGTGATTTTTTTCTGAGAAGTAGAAATAGATGTCTTAAATGAGTCTAAGGCATCCTGTAGCTTTTTATCAAACTCCTCTTTTTCTTTAGCTCTTTCTGCAGTCATTGCAGTGACTATTTTCTTTATTTCAGTGACTATCTCATTGTGAGATTTAGTCAGAATGTCATTCATTCTAATCTGATTTTCAAGGACATAGCCTTGTTTAACAGCAATATCATCCACTTGAGCCTTGACTGCTACTTGCTGCTCTGCTAGAAATACTACAACATTGCCCCCTTTGTGGAAACAATCTGTCATTTCTTTCTTATGAAGATTTACTTCAAACCTGATGGATTTAATATCCTGAGCCAAATCAAATTATAGTTACTTATGGCTTTCATCCACATACCTCTCTAGAGCCATTCTCTGCTCATCTAATTTAACTTGCAAAGCCACCATTAATGAGCTGTAATCAGCATCTGGGGCAGGTTGTGGAGTAGTAGTTTGCAATGCCTTCTTATAGCTCTAGCTCCTTCTATTAAAGACCATAGGTTTTCTCCTTTTTGTACTTCTGATCTCTTCATCTTCTGAAGCAGATGAACTGGGAATGTCTACTCTTTCCTTAGGACTAGGAGGCAGCTCCTTTTCAGTCCTATGTTGCTCCCCCTCAATGTCAGCCTGCTTCCCCTCAATCCTTACTTGCTCCCCCTTACTTATTGCTCCCTCAATATCAGGAAATAACTCCTCAAGAGTAAACTCCTGTTGAGTGTGGACTGGTGGTACTGCTTTCTCAGGAGCATCAGCAACTACAGATGTATCCTCCATAATAACATCTAGTACTGGACTGTTGACATGAGATGTCTCAAGGACTATTTGTGAATCTATTTCCTCTGCCAAGTGGATTCTCTCTTCCCCTTGCACCTGTGCAGTAACTATCTCCCCCTGCACTTGTGCATTCTCAGTCAGGTCTTGTACAGGTGATTTCACTACAGCCTCTTATCTCTCTATATCAGGTATGTCCTTTGATAGGACCCTATCCCATCTGGAAATAATCCTGATGTGCATTCTTCTCATATGATTAATTTTAGATCTAGGGATCTGGTGCATTACTTCTGGAATGACTCCAGCCAAGTATAAACTCATCAGTCTAGCCAAATTAGGCTTCTTTATTCCTTCCTTAATCTTCTCAAATAGGACTATAGACCAATCTGTGTTGAGCTTAAAAATTATCCTTGTCATGAGGTTGAACATATAGGCAGAAATCCTATCATGTACCCCTGGCTTACACAGAATTACCTTTCCTACCATTTCTGAAAGAATTTTCCTTGCTGATTCATCCCTTTTTTGTTAATTGCTGCTCCAATCATCAAGGTGAGATCCAATCCACACCATTGTAGTGTCTCCCTTATTTTTGATACTGGTACTTCTTCTTCATCCTGAGTTCTTGGAAGATGAAGAATTTTTCTCAAACTTTTCAAGGTCAGTTTGACTCTTGCTCCATGAACTGTTGATTTAATCTTAAGTCCAGTTGAGTCTACTGTTGCTGCAGCAAAAAACTCAAAAACCTCCTTCTTCCAAATCTTGGTTGGTTCGAAAACCAAAAACTCCAAACCACTATCAGCAAACAGGGTAATGACCCCCCTTTAATCTCTGACTCCGCATCATCAAAGGCATGGCGAACCAACTCATATCCTTCGTTAATGTTATCTTCAACCTTTAGCGCCATTGGAATGGTGAGAAAACTTGGATTGAGAGAAGATAGTTTGTCGACACAAGGTTTTGGTCTCAAAAACCTAGAGAGCGTGTCGACAGAATATGTTATTGACCTATTTATACCCTTCTAAACAAAGAAGGTCAAAAGGCGGGCAAAAACTTTCTAAAAGTGTTGATACTATTGAAATGTGTCGACACATACTTCTATTGTCTCGACAACGGCGATGACTACTATGTGTTGACACCAATTAATGATATGTCGACACTAGACATACTTAGTAGTTCATCAGAAATTCTGTGTTGACTCATATTGCAAGTGTCGACACAATTTCTGGATGTGTCGACACCACTACTCTGGTTGTGTCAACACCATCTACTGAAGTGTTGACATCACTTCTCTGGATGTGTCGACATAGATTTACTTAGCCAAATTTGTTAGACTAATCTATGTTCAACATACCTAATTCAATTTTAAATTTATTGAATTTAGTTTCATCTAGAGGCTTAGTAAACACATCTGCAATTTGATAATCTGTTTTGACAAATTCTAGTGAGATGTCCTCTTTCTCTACATGTTCTCTAAGAAAATGGTATCTAATTTCTATATGCTTAGTCTTACCATGTGAAACAGGATTATTAGCAATAGAAATAGCACTAGTAGAATCATAGAATAAAGGTGTTCTACTTACCTGAATGTCATAGTCTTCTAGCTAGTTCTGAATCCACAACAGCTGTGCACAATAACTTCCTGCTGCCATATATTCAGACTCAGCTGTAGAAATTGCCACACTAGTCTGCTTCTTACTGCTCCAAGATACCAATCTTCCTCCTAGAAATTGACAGGTGCCTGTTGTGATTTTTCTATCTTCTTTGCAACCTACAAAGTCTGCATCTGAATAGCCTGTCAGTAGAAAATCTCTATTCCTAGGGTACCAAAGGCCTAGATTAGGTGTGCCCTTTAGATATCTCAAAATACTTTTTACTGCAGTGTAATGAGATTCTTTAGGGCATGATTGGTACCTAGCACAGACACATGTTGCATACATAATGTCTGGTCTACTAGCAGTTAGATATAGAAGAGAACCAATTATTCCTCTATATAAAGACTCATCTACAGGTTTACCTGCATCATCTTTGCATATAGACATACTTGTTCCCATAGGAGTTCTCATGGTGGAGGATGATTCCATACCATACTTCTTAATTAACTCCTTGGTGAACTTAGACTGGGATATGGACAAGCCATCATCAGTCTGTCTTACTTGAAGTCCCAAGAAGAACTTATGTTCTCTCATCCTGCTCATCTCAAACTTCCCTTGCATAAGTTTAGCAAACTTCTTGCAAAGGTTTTTTTTCTGTAGACCCAAATATTATGTCATCTACATAAATCTGGACTAAGATTATCTTTCATTTGAACTCCCTTAGGAATAGAGTTTTGTCTATTTTCCCCCTTGAGAATTTGTTCTCAATAAGAAAAGTAGACAGGGTTTCATACCAAGCCCTTGGGGCTTGCTTTAACCAATACAAAGCTTTTCTAAGTCTATAAACATAATCAGGTTTGAGAGAATCAACAAAACCTGAGGGCTGCTGTACATAGACTTCTTCTTTTAGATTTCCATTTAGGAATGCTAATTTTACATCCATTTGGAATACCTTGAAGCCTTGATATGTTGCATAGGCAAGGAACATCCTAATTGCTTCCAGTCTTGCTACTGGGGCAAAGGTTTGATCAAAGTCAATACCCTCTTCCTGTCTGTATCCTTTTGCAACAAGTCTTGCTTTGTTCTTCACAATGATTCCATTATCATCCAGTTTGTTCCTAAAGATCCACTTTGTTCCAATGATGTTGTGGTCTTTTGCTTTAGGAACTAACTCCCAGACCTTGCATCTTCTGAACTGATTCAGCTTCTCTTACATGACATCAATCCAATGTGGGTCTAGAATAGCTTCTTCAAATCTCTTTGGCTCCAGTTGAGATAGGAAGCTTGAGGAAAGCACTGTGTTCAAGTTCCTGCTTCTGGTTTGCACTCCATGTCTTAGATCACCAATTATCTGATTTGCTAGATGATCCTTTAAGTGTTTAACAGTTGGAGGTAGACTATCTTCAGGTTGAACCTCTCCCGTCTCTTCAATATGCTGCACCTCTTGGTTTTCAACAGCATCTAGGGAGTCCTGTACTCCCCCTGGACAGTAGTCACCATTTTCCACTTCCTGCTCTTCAGTGGATTCTTCTGTAATGGTAAGCTTGTCCATTTTCTCATCTATACCTGTAGAACTGCATGAGCTACAAGGCAACTCACTGTTAATCAGTCTTGTTTCATCAAAGACAACATGTACATACTATTCTACAACTTGAGTAATCAAGTTGTAGACTCTATAAGCCTTACTATTGTTGCTGTACCCAAAAAATATCCCATCTTGGGATTTGACAGTAAACTTAGTTAGATAAGGCTTGCCATTATTAAGGACATAGCACTTGCAACCAAAGATCCTAAAACAGGATAAGTTTGGTTTTCTACCCTTCATGATCTCATAGGGAGTTTTTGTGTGGCTTTTGGTGATAGAAGCCCTATTGATTACATGACATGCAGTATTTAATGCCTCAGCCCAGAAATATTTTGGGAGAGTAGTGTCACTCAATAGAGTTCTACCAGCCTCAATCAATGTTCTATTCTTCCTTTCAACAATACCATTTTGTTGTGGTGTTCTAGGTGAGGAGAATTCTTGAAAAATCCCAAATTCTTCACACAGTCTTGTCATACTCTCTGATTGAAATTCAGTTCCATGGTCACTTCTGATTTGTACCACTGTACTGTCATGTTCATTCTGAATTTGCTTGAAAAAACTATATAAAACACTTGAGGTTTCTGATTTTTGTCTCAGAAAGAACACCCAGGAATATCTAGAATAGTCATCTACCACCACAAAAGTGTAGACCTTCCTACCTAGACTATGAACAGGAATAAGACCAAATAGATCCATATATAAGACGTATAGACACCTCACTGAATCCTTGTTTTCAAGGCTATGAAAGGAGGATTTTGTCTGCTTGCCTTTTTGACAAGCTGAGCATATCCCATCCTTTATACACTTAAATTTTGGACCATTCCTTACTAACTCTTTGCTAAAGAGTTGGCCAATTGTTTTGTAGTTAATATGGGACAGCCTTTTATGCCATTTGACACAATGAGAGACTCTCTCATCAGCTACAAGACAAATAGGAGACACATTGTTCTCACACTCAAAATTAAGACAGTACACATTTCTTTTTCTATATCCCGTCAAAATGATCTTTTGATCACTTGATTTTTTGATATGACATCCATTCTTAATAAATGAAATGTCATATCCTAAATCACTCAGCTGACTTATGCTTATAAGGTTGTGTTTCAAACCCTTTACATAGGCCACTTGAGTGATAGTAATCTGGTTATTAGAAATGTTACCAAACCCTTTTATGATTCCCTTTTCAGAACCACCAAAGATTACTTTTGACCCATTTATGATAAGTACTCCTTCAGCAACCCATGTATTCCAGTCATGTGCCTGGAACATCCACTGTCCAAGTACCATATAGGGGCATGGTAACTTGGACTCACCTGCAATAAAGAATTACATCTCCTTAGAACCCAAGTAAGTCTTGGGTCCTTGGTTCAAGTTAGCTTCATACTTAACAAATCTACCTGCTGCTCTTCTAATAGGTAGACTGTTTTTCTTCCTAAAACTAATGTTTTGCCAGCAATCTATAGCATAATGGCCTGTCTTGCCACATCACCAGCATTCATACCTGTTGTATCTATTTTTAGATATATTCTTGGCAGTCTGGTTGACAACAAATCTTTTGTTTTGTGCTGGTACTGCTGTAGCTATACCCACTGTTTTTTTAAGAACATGGGGTTTATGGACATGGGCTGCCTTATTGACATAAACACCCTTGTCATTCATAACTTCAGTCTTACTATGACCATGAGTATTCTCAAGGTCATACTTGTTAGAAGGCACTTGTACCTTTCTAAAAACTACAGGGACTTTAAAATTCAGTGGCTGGACTGAGGCTTTGCCCTTTCTCTTGAATTGGACAGCCCTGGTGTCACCTTTAAAGCCTATTCCAGCCTTACCCTTTTGAGCCACAAACTCATCTATTAAGGGTAAAACTTATTTTGGCTTGGAATAACTAGCCACCAAATCTTTTTCCTTTTGAAGTCTGGCTTCCAGACTTTTAATTAGATCATTTTTGTATGTGATTGTGCCCATCTGAATAACAGTTATAGTTTTTCAGTTTGGCAATCTCATTTAATTTTTGATCCAACTCTTTCTCTAAATCAGTTGCAGCCATTTTAAGACTTGCAATTTCCTTAGCCTGAGTTTTGGCCAGGTTTTTGCTTTTCTTTAGTGCCTACAACAAGTCCCAATATTCATCTATCAACTGATGAATATCACCTTCAGACTCAGACCCCTCCACATCACTTGATGCAGATGTAGCTGACTCTGTACCAGTACTACAATCTGAATTTCTAAAAATACATTATACCTTACTAGGACCAGGCTGATCCTGGCACTTGTCTTCTTCTAATACAACCATCAGTCCCATACACTGATGGTCTTCTTGTTCATAGATAGAGTTTAGCAATTGCATAAACTCATCTTCTTCATCTGTTGCATATAGACCAATGTATGCCTCAGCTTCAGATTCAGACTCTGAAGATGATTGATCTGTCAAGCTCTTCTCCTTCTTGGCAACAAAGGATTTCTCCTTCTTGCTCTTTTTTTGAGTCTTCTTTTTATCAGCAGACTCCTTTCTTTTTTCTGGACACTCAGCCACAACATGTCCATGCCTATTACAGCAGTAGCAAACTATCTTTGATGTTGTAGATTTGCTAGGCTTAGACCTGCTCCTGTCCTTCCTAGATGACTTCCTCTTTTAATAATAGTCATCCACATGCTGAGATGTGGAGGGCCTAGACTTCCACTGCTTCTTCTTCAGGAATTTCTGAAATTGCCTTGTGAAGGCAGCAAAGTCTTTATCTGAGTCACTACTATCTGAACTTTGGTTGTCTGAATTATCTGAAGTAATTTCAATAACAATCTCAGGAGGTGATGGAGACATCCTCCTATTCTTCCTAATGGCTTCCACCTTGAAGGCCACAGACTTTTCTCTATGCTCCCCTTTTGCACTTTTCTCTTCCTCTTTCCTAGCCATCAACTGCATCTCATATGACAGCAATTTTCCAAACAAAGTTGGAGGAGAGATATCTGCAAGTTTGGCCACTTCCCTAATGTCACAAATCTTAGTGTCCCAATCGTTTGTCAGGGATCTTAGGAATTTATCATTCAGTTCATATATACTGAAGTTCCTTCCATAGGACATCAACTCATTTACTATTCTATAGAACTTTTTATAACACTCAATTATACCATCTGACTTTCCTTGTCTGAAACTCTCATATTCCTGGTTCAGCATAGATTTTCTATCTTGTCTGACTTCTTTAGAACCCTCCATGTAGACTATCAAGGTGTCCCACATTTCCTTGGAGGTCTTGCAGTGAATCAAATTTTGAAAGGTTGAATCATCTATGGCACTTACTATGATATTCTGGGCTCTTTTATCCATAGTAGCCAGGATGATCTCTTCCTTAGTCATTTCTGAAAAATCCTTGGGATTTCTTTGATTTGCATCTATAATTGATAACTTCATTGGAATATAAGGACCTTCCTTTACTGTAATGTAAATCCTTGGATCAGAAGCCTCCATAAAAAGCCTGACCCTTTCTTTCCATATTCCAAATATCTCTTTCCTACATATGGGTAATTTCATAGAACCTAGTTCCTTATGATTTTCTCCTGAACCTATTTTCTTGATTAAAATATCCTTATGGATCTTACTCAGACTGTTAAGTCCATCTTTGAGTAACCTCGCTTTGATACCACTTGATAGAATTGATTTCAAGATAACCCAAACACCTAGAGGGGGGGGGGTGAATAGGTTCTTTTCTTTTTTACTTAAGGCAGAATAATATTTCAGTTCTTTAAAGAGAATCTAACTATTCTACAACAATCACAGCACAAAATTCACAATCACACATACATCACAGATTGCACACAAGTTTATAGTGATTCCCCAAGGTCTGGGTACATCCACTTTCCCCCTTCACCTATCTAGCAGTGTACTAGATTCAGCTTTACTTATTCCTTCTTCTCAGATCCACAGATCTTATAGCTCAGAACCCTGAAAAGTTCCTACAACTCAGAGTGAAACCACACTCCTACAACTCAGGCTAACAGCCCTACCTCAGCCTTTCCACAAAGCCTACAACTCAGAGAATAATTTCTCCTACACTCAGGCTCAAAATCCCTACCACTTAGAGATCTATATCTCATACACTCAGCCTTTATAATATAGGCTTACAACTCATATCTTTGAAAAGATCCTAAGAAATTTGATAAGTGTTTTAGATGGACTCTTACCCTTGTTGAGAGAGAAGGGATAAAAGGTTTCTTGATCAACTTCTTGATAAGACTGATGGCTGAAATCAACCTGTTCTTAGCTTTCTTCAAAGCTTCTTGAATCTGAACTTAGTAGGGTTGATCTCCTTTGAAGTTGACTGGCTGGCAGCTTCCTCCTTATATTTCAGAAATAGATCAGAATCATTCTTAGCAGATTAGTTCAAGATATGTTTCTTAAGAGACTTGTAAATGTCTTCTTCTTTACTTCAACAGTTGGAGATCTCTCTCACTCTCCAGAACTTCTGAAGTTTCTTCAGAATTCTTGCTTGAATTCTCCTTACACAAATTCTAAGTAGATTGCAACTTCAGATTGTCTTCTTAGATCTTCTCAAAAAAATCTTCTTCTGTGTGTCAAGCACTTTCTTGATCAATGATCAATACTTCAATAGTTATTCGTGTTGTTGTTATTGTTCTTATCTTTGATTTGACAGAATCCATCTATATATAGTCTTCATCCATGGTAACCGGATGATCCGGTTTCTAACCAACTTCTGACAGGTCTGATAGCTTCAGCAAACTTGTTGGAATACACAGCTGTCTAGTCTCCAGTCAGTTCTTGAACCTTTGTCTTTGTCAGCAAAGCGTCGAGACTGATTGTCATTATGTGTCGACACAAGTAGATTAAGTGTCGACACAAGCTTTTGTGATGTCGACACAGCTCCTTTGGTGTCAACACAGCTTCTTGATACTACATTTGTAGAATGTGTCGACACTGCTTCTTTGTGTCGACACAGACACTTCTTCACTTCACAGCAATCAACATTGTTGAAACTCTGCTATGTGTCGACACAAGTCCTGTGTGTTGACACAGTTGATGTAGTCTCGGAATTCTGTGTGTCGACACTGCCTCCAGGTGTCGACACAGTTGATGTCGACTAATACTTCTGTGTGTCAACACTGCCTCCCGGTGTCGTCACTATCGATGTCGACTAATACTTCTGTGTGTCGACACTTCCTCCCGGTGTCGACACAATTGATGTCGACTAATAAATTCTGTGTGTTGATACAGTTGCTTTTGGTGTCGACACAGCTTTTGCAAGTGTCGACACAGGCTTTCTTAAGTGTCGACACATAGACTTAGAAACTTTTTCCTACATATTGTTATATACTTAACCTGCACATATAAACTCAAAATAACATCAAATACACCTTGATGTATATCATTGAACTAAGTGAGGCTTCTTCAAATAAGGTACACATTTTCCCATGTACCCAACATAATCTCATCCCGATCTTCCTTTCTAGGTGGCCGAGCTTGCCTCCAAAGCCAGGAAGTGTTGCTGCAGTTGCTGCATCTTGGCGGTGAGGCAAGTGGCTCCTTGCCCTTGCCAATTATTTTGACTTTTTTTTTACTTTATTATTCCTGCGGTGAGTGTTTTTCTTTTTGGCTAATCTCTCCCTTATATCCTCGGTTTGGTGTCCAGAGGGTAGATGGAGGTAGGGTATGGCTGTAGCTGCTGTACAGGTATAGTTTAAGTCAGATGGCTGAAGGTAGGGTATAGTTTTTTTGGCTATAGTTTAAGTCAGATAGCTGTTGTTCAAGTATAAGTGGGAGGAGGTAATTTTTTAGGACAAATAGAGCTCTCTGGATGAGTGGTGTTGAGTGGGCTAGGGTTGGGATAACTGAGGATTAGACTAAGTCAAAAGCATTGAGTGAGAGTACCTCACTCAATGCCTAGACTGTTAGGCTTCTGGCGTTGAGTGTGGTGCCCTTACTCAACGCTGTGGTCGTTTTTACGGCTAAGTGTTTTGGCATTGAGTGAGTCGACCTCACTCAACGCCATGGCTGCTTGGCGTTGAGTGAGGTGGACTAACTCAACGTCGTGGCTATTTGGCGTTGAGTGAGGTGGACTCACTCAACATCATGGCTATTTGGCGTCTAGTGAGGTGGACTCACTCAACGCCGCAACTTTTCCCAGCAGTTAAGTCCTTTAGCGTTGCGTGAGTCGACCTCACTCAACGCCGTGGCTATTTTGGCGTTGAGTGTGGTGGACTCACTTAATGCCAAAGCCTGTTTTTGCGGTTAAGTCCTTTGGCGTTGAGTGAGTCGACCTCACTCAATGCCGTGGCTGTTTTGGCATTGAGTGTGGTAGACTCACTCAACGCCAAAGTCTGTTTTTGCTCTAAGTCAAAAACGGTGAGTGAGTGGACCTCACTCAACGCCTTGGCTGTTAGGTTTGGTGTTGAGTGTTGTGAACTCACTCAATGCCGATGCTTGTTTTTGCGGCTAAGTCTTTTGGCGTTGAGTGAGTGGAGCTCACTCAACGCCGCGTCGAGTGGACTCGACGCCGTCCCTGGCTAGCTTTTGGCATTGAGTGAGTAAAGCTCACTCAACGCCGTGTCGGGTTTGGCATTGAGTAAGTGAAGCTCACTCAATGCCGCATCGAGTGGACTCGACGCTTTTGCCTTGGGTTTGGTGTGCTTCCTTAGGATTGTTAGTATGGCTTTTTCCCTTAGAAGGGGGGGGGGGGGGGGTGGTGTTTTGTGTTAAGCAAGTTTTTGCATGCCGACTCGTGGATTGTGGCAGATGGTGTGGTTTTGTGGGCTCTGTAAGGGGTGAATTGTGTGTGCTGCGCTGTAGCCACCACCACCTAGGCCGTGTTGGGCTGGTATGGTTAGGTGTATGGACTCTGTAGCTGCCACCATTTGTTTTCACCCTGGAGTGTTTTTGGGTCTGGTTGTTGGTGAGGGCTGTGCCGCCCACTCCGACCCAAGGTTTTCACCACGGCCAATAATTCACAAAGATTAGGACTGTTAGTTCCTTTCCTTTCTAGTGACTATTTCTTTTGGCATATGTTTGCCTTGGTGCTGCTGCAGGTGCTTAGCAGAGCATGTTACTCTTTATGTTCACTTGGTGTGCTTTTGCTACTTTTGGACAGTATTTCTTCTTATTGTCATGCCTTTTCCTCTACTGTTAGCTTTTTTTGTTGCTGGGTTAGTAAACCCCTTTTTTTTGCTTATGAATCTAATGCTCCACTTCCTTTGATTTTCTTTTACTTGCTGAGGTGTTTTTTTCTTTGAATTCCTCAGATTCAGGTTGTAGCAAGTTAGACGGCTTGTGCTCTTGTGGAGTTTGCTTATAGCCTCCTGGGTAGCTGAGATTGTCAATCTTCATCCTTGTGAGGTAGTTATCTTCCTTTCTGTATAGACATGCATACTCACCAGTGGGTTCGTGTCAGGTTGTTTACGTCCACTTGTGGCTTACTTGTGATGCTGGGTATGAACTAAAACTGCTACTTTTGCCTATTTGAGGTTGTTCACTTGTTTTCTAGGAAGGATTTATGCTAGGTTGCATGTTAGGTATTTTAAAACCCTAAAGCATTACTATATGTATCTCATGCACGTCATGTTTCTAAAACTAACACACAATTTTTCCTAATAGCGTAAATACTATATTTTTTATACATACTGTACTAACTTTAGAGTCGTGCATACCATGAGTCGTCCCTCGGGGACACTTATGCTCTTTTAGGATGTCAAATCAACCTAACCAAAGTATTTTTCGCTGCGTATATATATATTTTAATTGTGGACTAGCCGATCCACTGTGCCGAGGGATACAGCCGTCAAATTTAACTTATTTCCTCTTATAATAATTTATGATTTTCTTTAGATGTAAAGTCTGGAGTTTTGCCTGAACGTGTGCAGTTATCCCTGCACGATGTGGCAACATGACACGTATTTTCTCTTGCTCTGATACAATCTTATTTGTGAGAAAATGTGGGTCGTGACATGCGCTTCGCTCTCAAGACCGCTCCAAGTGCGTCGTTGTGGGCTCTGCTCTCAAGAACACTTTAAGTGCGGTACCGTGTGTAACATTCTTAAGACTGCAATAAACACTCTACGCCCTCAATTCAAGAACAAGTATACCAGCCTCCAGCGATACCCGCGATCCAGACTCCTCTGAGCATAGTAGGAGACAAGTCGCATGGATAAAGACACGCATAATGAACCATTCAAGCCTCCAAGTAGTAGTCAAAGATTCTAGAGCATCCAGAGTGTTAAGCTCCATACTACAGCAAAATGATAAACTTAGCCCCATAAGTGGTGGCATATCAGTCTTCGAGCACATCTCTCCTAACAATTATAATGAGGAACTGCATATTGCCCTCACTTTCTTCAAAACTCCTATAACATGACAACGAATAGTTGAAGTTTGGTCGGCACCGATCCGACTACGTGGTTTTTCATCAAGCTAACTGATTTTTCATGTTTTAAAATTATCTTGAATCATTTTTTTTCTGTTACTGTTTGCGTGCTCGACCGCTCCAAGGGCTAAGATGATCCAATTTAGTCTGGTCTACCAGAAGTTTTGAGATATCCTCAAAAGTTTGGCGCCGTTTGTGGGAAAGGAGTTTCCCAAAAACTTAAGAAAAATCAAATGACAGTATCTTCAGCACAACAATACTTGTGACTGGCAGCAATGACAAGAGCATTCGCACTAATCAGGGCTTCTCCTAACAGGGACTTGACAATGCCGGTATTTCTCACTCTCTTATAAATGTGCTGTGGCAGGAGCAGACCACCACCGGGCCAAACAATGCGCTCACTGGATAAGTCACCTGCATGGTGGAATAACAAGATGAAGTACTTATGCTCCTAAGATATTTGGGGGCAGCCCAAGCTGTCGTTGTGTAAGATCCGACTCCCCAATTAGGGAGCTAACCCGAATCTTATGCCCAGAACCGCCACCTTATGGTGACACTAACACACGGGTTAGTCGACTCCGCAAGTCGCCGATTCTGCCGTCTAGTACGATCATAACCTGTTCGGCCAATTGAGAAACAGAAGTATAAAACAGAGTATACACAACATAGTCCACAGTCACAGTACTAATCACATATATAATAAATGAAAAGTACACAAATGAATAGTCCAAAATGAGTGCAAAACGAAAGAGTAATAAGGGGCTTATGCCAGTACATCAAATCAAATAACTCTCTCTCTCTCGAATCAAAACAACGGAAATCTAATCATCCAAACTCATCCCACCATAGGACGTGCTCCAGTAGTAGTAGTAGATGGTATCGGCATCTGCTCCTCAAGTCCTGCCTCCTCGACGTGCTGGTCCATCTCCTCGAGCTCCTAAAATGATATGGTCACCGACCATTAGTCAAAAAGACTAAGTTGTTTCCTCCGCACCTCACCCCGCAACTCCTAGGCACCGAGCGGGAGGACGAAGTGGAGGAAAACAAGGGGTAGCAAAAAGGAAAGAAGGTGACAGAAGCTAATTAACAAGTGTATAATATAACTCTACATCTATCAGTTCTATGCACAAGGTATAAGAAGTAAAGTGCGGTACAAGTAAGTAAAAGAACTGAAAGTAAAGCAGTAAAATAAAGCTACACTACCACTATACTATTATCACAGAGCATACCTTAACTTATAAAAATGCCCATATAAATTTATAAGTTAAGGTTTCCAGGAATCTTAACTTATCATATAAAAGAGCCCATACTAATTTATATGATAAGGATCTATGAAGCTTATGAATGATTATGCTATGCTTATGCAATATGCAAGTGCAATACACGCACGCGACTCTGAGATCCCAGACCTTTAGTTCCCACATTTCGAGAGCTAGCATCACTCTCAGGTACCACCATTGTGGCTACGATAGCAGCGGATCGGGCTTCTCCGCTTTCTAGGCAGGTATACACACTACCAGGCCTAGACCTCTCTTGTATGCCTCTGTACATGTAACAAGTGCACTCTAGAGTCTCTGCGTACTAATTGCTAGCTGCCTGCTAGACTTTTAGGTTGGGTATACGTCTTCATGGATTGTCTGCCAGACTGCAGTATTAAACAAAATACTGGCCCTTCCATCCGTACACCTCACCTGAGTCACCGTACTGCCATCGGTGTGATGATTGGCCCAGTACCGTATGACCCGCCACCATTTTCTTTATGCACATGCAATTATTTCAACTCGAGTCTCCAGCTCGCAGGACCAACCTGTCCTGATTCCTCCAACCCATCACGAGTGAGAATGTAATATCAAGTTCAGTTCCCTCCAACCCATCACGGGTGAGAACACATATCAAGTTTAGTTCCCTCCAACCCATCATGAGTGAGCACATGTTCAGTTTACCTAGCCTAATAGACTACTCTTGCCTACCGGTTATTATACTTAGGGACTAAAGGTTAATCCCAGGACTGCCCTGGGCATGCCCAGTGAAGGGCTCTCGGGGGCACTAGGAACTACGATGGGCTGAAGCCCAAAGCTCCCTTTCTCAAGGATGTTTACTTTAGTTGTTATCTACCCACAATTCCCTTTGCTCTCATTGTTACTCTTGAGCATTCCTAATGACTTAAGATGTTATTATCGGGAGGGCGACGGTCTTCCGTCGACCTCCACTCCAGTTATTACCCAATGACTTGCACTTTTACCCTCGTCACTAATACGACACTACCCACCAGGGTTATACTTCCAATCGTAATCTCTAGCTCAATTGTCGATCTATCCCCCGGTGGGCCCTTTGATATAACCTATTTTTACTATGCATAGCCCATGACCTAACACCACCCCGAAATCGAGCTTCTAATCCCTTGGGCCATATGTCTCAAATTATTTATCCTAGGGTGGTATGGACCTATATGATGACCATGATGATTTCCATAATTTTCCAAATTAATTACACCATTAAATTAATTTCTTCAATTAATTCTTCTGGTCATTTTACACATGAAGTATAATAAATTATAATCCTACTGATGTAAGAAATTTTCCTGACCTATAGCATGGTGAAATATCACTGTCTTCCAAGCATCATAATTTTCCCTTAATTATTTCTATTTATTCTGTAATTAACACAAAATCAACATTATTATCATTTTCCAAATGAAGTACAAGGAATTCATTCACAAAAATTCTAGGAAAACTACAGAGTACATGTATTGACACTCTAAGGCTAAATACAGATTTTCATAAACCTCTAAGGTAGAATAGCCTAACAATTCCATTTTTAAATAATTTACCAAAATTCCATTATAGGATTTTAAACATTACTGAGACATCCAAAAATATTGATATAATTATACAAGGCTCTTTATCTAGTAATACATCTCTAGAAATTTTCCACAATTTTCTACTGCATATTTCCATCAATTTCCAATTAAATGTAAATAAGGGCAAAATTGTAAATCCACATAATTCCAGTTACAAATTTCATAAAACAGAGAAATAAAATTTCTAGGAACTAACTATGTCCTCTTTGTGATCATGACAAGATTTGGGGGTTTATCACCATGCTAAATCAATTTCCCAATTTATTTTTCAAAAAGGTCTAATATTTTAAAATTCTAAATAATAGGATTTTTGATCCCAAAAATCCCATAATTAAATTGAGGGGTTAAATTTACCCTAATGGACCTCTGGATTCCAGTCCATGATTTTTGGGTGCCTCAATTAGGCTGAATACACATTATTTTATTTTAGGCTAAATGCACACCAAGCCTATAACAAGCCAACACATGCAAGTGGGTTTACCCAATATGCAGTGGTCCAAATGTGCTAAAATTTGTTTCATGCACCTATGATGTTCCCAAGGACCTGTCACCAAAATTTGGGGCCATTTGGATGCTTATAACGCCAAATATTTCATTTATTTAGATTTTGATATAATGACAAATACTATAGAAACAGTTGTCCCAAAAATTCTCAATTTTTGGCAAGGGCTAGATATGCTTTATACATGCACATGCCCAAAATTTTGGGTAATGTGGACTTCTGGTTTGGCATGGGCTTAATTTTTACTTTCTGCCCTAGCCTAGGACTAGCCATAGCAAAATGGCCCTACAGATCAAACTACTGGACCAAAGCTCAAGTTAAGGGTGGAAAATTAAAGCTAACATTACTGGCTACATTTTTTTATGTTGGTCACAATTTTAGGAAATGGCTCTAAGAGTCCTAATTTTCACATGCAAGTTAACTGTAAAACTGTGACAGATTATTTCATTTCATAATATTAAAACCATATCATTTATATATTTAATTTTGCATGAATCTTAAAGTCAAATGGACTGAATCGATTCATTGTACCCAACCATTCAACGGCCCCGATTATTTCTTCCTGGGCGATGTTTGCTGGCGGTTTCCGGCCAACTGAGCCACCACCACTGCCGACAGATGTCGCCACCACCTTCACTTAGGTGGGGGCTTGCGTTTCCCGGCGTTGAGGCCGTCGGAGTTGGCTCCTCCGGCGAATCCGAGCAAAAAGAAAAGCTCGGTAATTTTGCATTTTCCTCTCATGGCATCGGGCTCAATTGAGCCCGATATCTCACTTAATGGATCTAGACTGCTAGTACAGGTAGATGGGCGGCGAAACGGACCTGTTCCAGGCCTTGGCGGCGGTTGCGGCGGCGGTTTGCCCTGGCCGAGCTTCTCCGGCGATCTCCTGCCCAAATCCTTGATTCTTCACCAAAAGCTTTGTTCCAGGACTCGTTCTCCACTCGTTTTCTCCCTCTGAAGCTACTGGTGGGGTTATTTTGAGCTGGGGTGCGCTGTACAAGGAGATAACTCCAAGGTGAGGTCGGGTTGGAGCTTTGAATGCTTCACCCATGGTGCCAAGTGGCCAACATGCTCTAAATTCCTCTATAAAGTCTCTGGGAGGCTTACAAGCAAGTCTTGGGCTGAGGGAAAGAGCCATGTGGCCTCCACCTTACTCCTTTGCACTTTCTTTCTCTTATTTTGGGTGAATTATCCAAAATGCCCCCATGCATGTGCTCTCTCTCCACAACCAGAGGGGTGAGGCATATATTTGACTCTTTGGGCTGTTAATGGGCCATATTTGGTGGGCTTAGCCCAAGGGATGAGGCCTAGTCATTATTTTTCCTCTTTAGGCCCATTTATTGACTTTGTTAACTTTTTGGGTTGACTTGGTCAAAATGGCAAGTGGGCTGACCCAACTTGTTGGTCATGAGCCTAATGGCACCACCCAACTTGGGTTGGGTCAAGGGTGTGACACATTTAGGCACATTGGGCCTATAGATATAGGTTTGACCCAAATAGGGCTAGGGTTGACTTGGGTCAACTAGGGTCAAAGGGTTGACCTAGTGACATGCCCTAGGGTCCACTTAGATTGTTTTTAGGGTTAGGGCAATGTGGTGGGGTCATGGTGTGGCTAGGGTCCCTATTTAAGCTAGTTTGACCTAGCTTGACTTGGCCCTATAGTGGGCCCCACATGGTCACAACCCACTACCTAGGGTCAACCTAGTTAATTTCCCTAACACCCACTCTATGCCTAACCCAATCTAAGTTATGGGGCCTAGAAGTAACATGAGATGTTACAAATCCTATAAACAAAAAAAAATAATTTCGTCCCCGAAATTTAAGTTCGGGTCTACGGGGTTTTATTCGCAATAATTTATAAGAAACTTTAAGCATAAATTAAAATGTACCTGATGTAAACAACTCCGGGTGTTGATCCAACATCAGATCCCTCGGCTCCCAGGTGTGCTCCTCCTGTCCATGGTTGGAACACAACACCTTCACAAGAGGGACCTTCTTCTTCCGCAACACTCAGACGGCCATATCGTCAATCCGGATCGGCTCCAGTCTAACTGATCTTTCTGGTGGTACTGGCCCGGCTGTGGTAGTAATGTGCTGTTCTGGCCGAAGGAGAGCTCTTCGCAAGGAAGAGACATTGAAGACGTCGTGTAAGGTACTCAACTCTGGTGGCAGCTGCAGTTGGTAAGCCAAGGGGCCGATCCGCTCCAGGATCAAGTATGGCCCCATGTATCGTGGACTGAGCTTCTTGTGCCTCCGCACCCGAGAGACACCGTGTACCGGACGAATCTTCAGGAAAACTCTGTATCCAACCTGGAACTCCACCTTTCGGTGTCGAGCATCATAATACTTTGCCTGCTTGCTCTGGGCCTCTAGTAGTCGATCCCTGATCAAACAAATCTGAGCCTCCGTATCTTCCACAAAGTCTGAACTAAGAGCTCGAGTGTCCATGTCCTGAACCCAAGATAGCGGTGTCCGACACTTCCTCCCATAAAGTGCCTCATATGTAGCCATCCCGATGCTAGTCTGGTGGCTGTTATTGTACGGGAACTCAATCAATGGTAGCAGCCTCTCCCAAGGCTTCCCCGTATCCAATATGCATAGTCTGAGAAGGTCATCCATAGTCCTGTTTGTCCGCTCCGTCTAGCCATCGGTCTGCCGATGGAAGACAGTGCTAAAAGTGAGTCTGGAACCCAAGTAAGCATGCAATGCCCTCCACTCCCTGGAAGTGAAGCGACCGTCTCGGTCCGAGACAATAGACCTGGGGATGCCATGGTATCTAACGAATTGCTCCACGAACACTCTCACCAAAACTGCAACTGGAGCATCCTTCCTGACCGGAATGAACCGCGCAACCTTGGTCAGTCTGTCTACAATGACCTAGATGGAATCGTGCCCAAAGTGGGAGCGAGGCAGTCCGTGTACAAAATCCATAGTAATGTCCTCGAACTTCCACTCTGGAACTGGCAGTGTGTAACGACCCCATCCGTTAAATGACGTATAGTAGAAGGTCCGGCCGGGGCCCCACACTATATGCCACAAACAGACGGTGAGGTCACAGGATAATACCAAACCAAACACGAATCCTAACTCAGAGCATTCTAGCGGAAGCTTTAAGTTGTAATTTGAACTCTAACCAGGAATGTCCAATATATAAACCACCTTTATAAATAACCACGGAATGTACAACAAATACATAGAGTTTGGCCTTAAGGCCTTACAGTTCCTCTTTTCACACCGCATGGTTTACAAACCTCGGCACGCAGGCCGGCCATACATGAGTAAAAGAAAACAAGCAAAAACATTCGCTTAGCCTTCAAGGGCTAGCCGCAGCAGCAGCAGCAACAGCAGTAGGGCTTCAGCCCTTCACTTACCACTTGGCTCTCCAGCACCTGCATAGGGACAATCCACCCAACCGGTGGCAAACAATGCAACGGTCAGCATTCAGCTGACCCAATTATAACAATCCTACCCCTTTCTCGGGGCATTAGCATTCTTTCCCTGCAAAGCATGGCATCATCATATAGCAACTATGTGCGCGCAGGCACATTCAAGCCATCACAACTATCGGCCACACGGCCCGACAGTCCGTGCACTCAGGGCACATTCTTGGTGTACCGGAATACCAGGGTCAACACCACCGTCTACACGGTATTTGAGCATTCTAGTCTTTCCGGCGCCCGGGCCTAAGACTCTCATTAGGCGCTCCAACAAAACCTATAACCAGGCTTCCAAGTCGGACGGACCTAACGCAGGTACGGATCAGCCACCCCCCGTTGCTCAAGTCGCCGTGCCACCTCGAATACGGAAGTATCCATGGCTATTTATAGGTGCGGGTCGGTTTCACCTTTCCTGTTCGGCAATCTGCCTTTTCATCGAGTTGCAGCCCAACGACTCAACCGCTCATAAAGTGGCAACGCACGGCCACAAGAGTTGCATCCAACCCTCTTCATTTCCTGGACATCATCCAGTACTTCCTGCTGCACCAAGCAACAGGTAGGCACAAGGCAACACAAGCCATAATCACGGAGCCTTCTCCGATATGCAAACAAGCATCACCAATCCAGAGCATGTCCAGATGGGCTTCACACAGCATGCCTAGAGCCGTACTCCAATTCCGGCCTCTAACAAGGGGGACTTCACATATCTACCCCAAGGGACACCACAACCCACCGCACACTCGCGGGTGAGAGGTCTAAGTTGTTAGCCTAAATCACCTAGAGGGGGGTGAATAGGTGAAATGCGTGTCAAATGCGGAATTAAAATCTAACACAGCACACATCAAGCAATCACAGACGACAAGAGATTTATAGTGGTTCCCCAACCTTGGGTACGTCCACTTTCCTCACCGATCTAGCAAATCACTAGACTCGGCTACTCCACTATCTCGGATTGAAAACAATCCTACACCTCGGAACCACGTTCCTACAAAACTCGATCCAACTGGATCTACAAAACTCGGAAGAAAGGTCTTCCTACAAATCTCGGAGAAAAACTCCTACAAAGAAATTTTGGTTTGAGAATAAAAAATCAAAACAACAATCTCAGATCTGGATCTTTGACAGTCTTCTTCTTTAGGAACTTCGGCTTGATCAGAAAAGGTTGAAGATGACTTGAGAGAGATCCACGAATCTGAAAACTAGAACCACCTCGATCGAGAAGATAGATCTGAAATCTTTGAGGCTCGGCGAGATCGAGTGATTCACTTTTGTCTGGATCGCTGGAGAAATAGTCGTTGAAGATGGAGATCGGCGATCCAGAGTTTCTTCCGTGAACAACAATGGCGGCGGCGGCGTGAGAATTAGGGTTCACAGAATTTTCTCTTTCTTAAAAAGAATAACTCTGTAATCTTGTTAATTAGTCAATTCTAAAATGACCTATTTATAGGTGGACTCCAACGGTCATAATCTTAATTAAGGATGACACGTGGACCAATCAGAAATGACGGATTCAAAATACTTATGGCGAATTCGAACTTAGAAAAATTCTGGAATAGAGAACTGCTATACTCGAGTAAGAGAAGATATACTCGAGTATGGGAATTTAGATACTCGAGTGACAAAGAGGAGTATACTCGAGTATTGAGAAGAGAAATTTACTTGAGTGAAAAATGAACTACTCGAGTATCAGAAGAGATATACTCGAGTATCAGAAAAGATATACTCGAGTATCAGCAAGATATACTCGAGTGAAAGGAGAATTACTCGAGTATCAGAATATGTATCCGGGAAACATTCACTTACTCGAGTTATGAAAGTCAATTACTCGAGTATAGAAATACTTACTCGAGTATTAAAATCAATTACTCGAGTATCGAATAATTTACTCGAGTATGAAAATCAATTACTCGAGTATAGAAACACTTACTCGAGTATGAAAAGAAACTACTCGAGTATGACTACTTGAACTTGCAGAGAAGAGAAGAAATGGATCTACTCGAGTATGATACATGATTTACTCGAGTGATTAAGTTACTTACTTGAGTATGAAAAGAACTTACTCGAGTGACTAACTAACTACTCGAGTATAGATTTATCTACACGAGTATTCAGAGCATACTCGAGTAAGTCTAACTGATTACTCGAGTATGTCTAACTAACTACTCGAGTATGTCTAACTAGCTACTCGAGTATTAAGTCTGATACTCGAGTATAAAAAGGGGTTACTCGAGTATTTTGGACTTAGAAATATTTTTCTGAGGAAATTAGCTCCAATGCTTCTGTCCATCAATCCAAGTGCATGAATGAGAAGTGTATCCCAATAGAGAGGCTATACATGGGCCAACACTTTGGATCACACAATGAGGGATTACATTGCATGGTCCTGTGTTTGGTGACCCATTATAGACTTACATTGGTCTACACTTGGCAATTAGAACCTGCACACATACAACTCAAACACCACATCAAATACATCTTAATTCATCTTAGTTCAAGGTCTGACTTCCTACAAATCTGAGGTATTGTGGAGACAAACCCCAACAATCTCCCCCTATTTGTAGATGTCAGCACTCTCTATACTAAGGTGAATTACTTAAGAGTAAAAGAACAACATGCATATAACAGGAGAATAAACTAAACTAAAGCAGGGTAAACAAAACATTGCCATAATCAGAATTAAATATATATATATATAGAAATGTTTTAAGCATAGAAACAAAAGTCCAATTCCACATTCTCAGTTCAACTCAAGATGGGGCATCCTTGTGCATCCTTTCTCTTTTCAGCTCTTGCCTCTCTAGGTAGCTGAAAGGTTTTGGAAAGTAAGTCCTGGGCCTAGGAGGAGCAGCTGGGTTGTTGTGCCCCCAATTCCTGTCATGTAGCCTAATCTTTATCTGAGATGCTTCATAGGCTTTCCACTCTGAATAACTGTCGTAATTATCTCTGTTCTCCCCAAGATCAGTCACTAACCTCAAAGTATCAAGAATCAGAGACTTAGAGGTAGGACTCCACACTTCAGCATGAACAACAGGTGGTCTACCTTCAGAAGCTGGCTCTTTCCTGGGTGCAGAACGGCTGGCAGAAGCGCCGTCACCATATTTTCTTTTCTTCTTAGAAGGACCTTGAGAACTGGAAGGAAAATCATCTTGCCATGCTTCAGTATAGGATAGGGGAGGCTCAATCACATCACCCTCAGGTCTGGGTGAGAAGACTGGCACACCTCCTTGAAAGGTTGCTTGAGCTGAGACATCTGCTGGAGGCTGTTCTGCAAGAGGATCTAGTTACTGAGGTATAATGGTAGGGTCCAGTTGAAACTCAGGAAAGTTTTGATTATGTAGCCAGACAGCAGTGTCATAGGTATAGAATTTGATAGACTGGAGCTGGGAAAGAATGGATTCTTTCAATCCTTTTACTAGATCACTTATAGCCTCTTGAGATTGGGTAGATAGTTGTTTGACCTGGGTTTCAGCTTGTTCAGTAAGTTTTTCAACTTGTTCTTTTACAATCTTCTCCCCCTTGCTGATATCTATGGATAGCTGGGCAATTGCTTCATCTCTGAAGGTGCCCACTTCATTACATACTTTCACAACATTAGTTTCAGCTCTCTCATCTAGCTTGAGCTGATTGTGAGCTACTGTCTCTGCCTGGTTTCTTAGCTCACCTATGCTTGTGATGGTGTGATCTATGGCTTTGCCTCCAATATTGAACAGCTGCTTGAGTGTGTCAGTGTTTGCTTGAATTTCAGCAAAGCCTCTGCTCATCTCCTTTTCAAGAGCAGAGACCTTGGAGGTGACTGACTGCAGAGAGGCATCAAAGTAATCTCTTTGTTCTTTGAGCATAAGCTCAATCTTGCTTACAAGATCTGAAGAGGAAGAAGAAGAAGGGGCTGAGGTTGATGCAGGGACTGAGGGAGTAGGAGTATTCCAAGGGGGGATCTCTTCCACAATCACTGAGCTCACAACTCTCTTGGTTGGAATTATCTCTATGGAATCACAAGGATCAGTGAAAGAGGGGAGAGGGAAATCAAGTGTCCTCAGAGGAGGGTTAACAGGTTCTGGGGAATCCTCCTCGTCATCGGACAGGATGATATCATCATGAAGATCTGCTGCTGCTAAGGGAGAGTGAGCAGGGGATGGAGAAGGTTCTGCTGCAGGGGTCTGTTCTTCTGTTAGCTCAGGTTCTTTAGCATGACTTACAGTATCTGCTGGAGGAGGGGAACTGGTATCTCTCAGTTCTTCAATCATGCTGGCTATGTCTGCAGCTGATGATAGAGGCTCCTCCTGAACCTGGGTTTCTGACTGACTTAGAGCTTCTGAGGATATCTGGAGATCTGGAAAGGATGATGGAGAAGGATCTCTGACAGTGTGGACTGGTATCTCTGAAGTCTGTACCTGAAGGGTGGATGAGGCAGGCTCCCCCTCAATTACTGCACCCAGAGTGTCAGCAATTTGATGTTGAGGAGGAGATGGAGTCCTGATCACAGCCTGATTTCTAGGAGCATCTGCTGTTTGGGAGGCCTTAGAGGATTGAGCAGTGTTCTGAAGCTTTATCTCATATCTTTGTATAGAGGAGAGAGTGACTTTCTTCATGTGATGTAGGGGAATACCTTTGGAGAAGTCAAACACTGTAGGGTTAATCTCATGGAGGAGGAGTGAGATAATCCTAGCATAACTTGGATGTTTCACGCTCTCTCGGATCTTATCCAGTATCATCATTCCGAACTGGAATTTCTTCCTGCAGACTATGGCTTGCATAACATCGAATAGATTTTGGGATACATCTCTTATGGAGTATGTCTTGCACCATAGGATTTTGGCGATGACATCGACTAGAAACTTGCCTTCTGAATTGAACAAAGACCGATTCAGGGTTTCACCTCCACCTTCAGGATCTCGACCACAGAATAGAGAGGTACGGTCAGCATCTTCCTTTTCTAGGTCATCTTCTTCATCAACCACGGGCATCCGAAGCAGAGTGGCGACTGAAGTTTTATCCAACCGAATCTCAACTCCTTTTACCTTAGATTTCAGAACTGAGCCATTTCGTCTAACCTTCAGATTTCTGTAGAATTCTTCAACATCAGGAAGCAGGAGACGGCAGGGTTCTTGAAGAACGAAGGACAATCCGGCCGTGTCCAAGAGAATCAGTAAATTCTTGAAGTCATCAGAAATATCTTCAATACCATCTGTCACTAGCTCGGAGCCGATTCCAATCTTGGAGGAGGAGGGAGCCATCAGCGATTCTGTAGAGCGAAGGAAGCAAAAACGAGGAAGACAAAGCTCTGCAACTGTTCTGGGAGACGAAGAGACGGAGGCTACTCGAGTGAAATGAGAAGTGGAAAGGACCTTTTCATTTGGAATATATATATAAATAATCCTAATTAGGTTTAAAAAGGATTAAGTATAATGACATACCTGAACGAGGCGGCAATTTGCTAGGTGCGAGTAGAGATTTTGAAAATCCAAAAAAAATCCGAGTACTCGAGTAGAAGATGACAGCATACACGAGTATGAGGTTTAGTATACTCGAGTAGGCACAATATACACGAGTAATCAATAATTCATACTCGAGTATGTAATTAGCATACACGAGTATTAAGTCCTTGACGAATTTTCATACTCGAGTATAAGAAGTTCATACACGAGTATCTTTTGGATTACTCGAGTATATGAAACTTTTTACTCGAGTATTAGCCGTTTACTCGTGTAAGTGTAACGATGCTCGAGTCTCTAATACTTGAAGGAATTTCCCTGGTAGATGTCTATTTCCACTAAAAAACTGTACCTCTGAGTAGCCAACATTACTGATATCTTCTTAATTTGAGAGTCCATCACTGGTCTTCTTTGTTGAGCAGTCCAAGCTCAGTTTTGAAGAACGAGAACTTGGACTCGTCCAGCGGCTTGGTGAAAATATCTGCAACTTGCCTGTCTGTGGAGACATACTGTAGATCTATATCTCCATTTTCCACATGCTCCCGGATGAAATGATAGCGAAGCTCTATGTGCTTGGTCCTGCTGTGGGAGACTGGGTTGTTGGCTATTGCTATGGCGCTGGAAGAGTCACAGAACAGGGGAATGTTCTGGAACTTCATGTTGTAGTCTTCAAACTGATTCTTGATCCATAAAAGCTGTGCACAACAGCTGCCTGCAGAGATGTACTCTGATTCAGCCGTTGAGATGGCTACACAGTTTTGCTTCTAACTGCTCCAGGAAATAAGTCTCCTTCCGAGAAATTGGCAAGTCCCGGAAGTGCTTTTCCTGTCGTCTTTGCTACCTGCAAAATCTGCATCTGAAAAACCAATTAGTTCACTATCATTACTTCTTGGGTACCATAAGCCAAGATTTGGTGTGCCTTTGAGGTATCTCAGGATTCGCTTTGCAGCGATGTAGTGAGATTCCTTAGAGTTCACCTGAAATCTAGCACATACACATGTTGAGAATATTATATCTGGTCTACTCGCAGTAAGGTAGAGCAAGGACCCAATTATGCTTCTGTACTTGGTTTCATCAAAAGGTTTCCCTTTCTCATCCTTATCCAGAGACATAGCTGAGGCCATTGGAGTCCTCATAGAGGTTGCATTCTCCATTCCGAATTTCTTAAGTAGCTCTTTGGTGAACTTGGTCTGTGAGATGAAAATCCCATCTTCAGATTGTTTCACCTGAAGCCCTAAGAAATACTTTAGCTCTCCCATACTGCTCATTTCAAACTTCCCTTGCATAAGTTTAGAAAACTTCTTGTAGAGGTTGTTATCCGTAGAGCCGAAAATAATATCGTCGACATAGATCTGCACTAGCAAAATCTTGCCTTTTATTTCCCTAAGAAATAATGTTTTGTCTATCTTTCCTCTTGTGAACTTGTTCTCAAGAAGGAAGCTAGACAGAGTCTCATACCAAGCTCGAGGAGCTTGTTTAAGACCATATAGTGCTTTTTGCAATAAGTATACATAATTAGGATGGGTTGAATCAACAAAACCTGGCGGTTGCTCTACGTACACTTCTTCCTTTATGTCACCATTCAGGAAGGCGGACTTTACGTCCATCTGATAGACGGTAAAGCCCTTAAGTGCAGCGTAGGCAAGAAATAACCTGATCGCCTCCAGTCTTGCTACTGGAGCATAAGTCTGGTCGAAGTCGATTCCCTCTTCTTGACGATATCCCTTGGCGACAAGTCTGGCTTTATTCTTTATAATTGTTCCATCTTCGTCCATCTTGTTCCGGTAGACCCATTTTGTCCCGATGACGTTCTTATGCTTGGGTCTAGGAACAAGTGTCCAGACTTTGCATCGTTTGAACTGATTCAATTCTTCTTCCATGGCTAGAATCCAGGATGCGTCGGAGTTGGCTTCCTCAAATTTCTTTGGTTCAACCTGTGAGAGAAAACTTAAGTGTAAATTCTCGTTAGTTGTACCTCGACGAGTTCTGACGCCATCCCGAGGATCTCCTATTATTTGGTCAACAGGATGATCCTTCAAGTGTCTGAACTCTAAAGTCCTTGCATCTGGGATCTCTTCAGCCACTGGAGTTGCATCTTCAGCTGGGATGTCTTCTTCATCTTGATCATCCACCTCTCCAATGGTAGTTGTAGAGGGGACCTTGATGAATGTCTCATCTTTATTTTCACTAGGTTCATCCAAGCTAAGTTCTTTCAACTTTGTACCTGCATCTACAATAGGCACACTAGACGAGTTGCTTTGCAACAGACTCGTCTCATCAAATACAAGATGTATCGACTCTTCTACCACTAGAGTTTTTCTATTAAATATACGATAAGCCTTACTATGGCTGCTGTAACCTACAAAAATACCTTCAAAGCTTTTCTCGCTAAACTTGGTAGAGTGATACTTGCCGTTGTTAAGCACGAAGCATTTACAGCCAAAGATTCTGAAGTATGAAATGTTTGGTTTCCTGCCTTTTAGAAGTTCGTAAGGGGTCTTATCATGGTTCTTGTTGATGAGTGCTCGATTTTGCACGTGACAAGCGGTGTTGACAGCTTCAGCCCAGAAGTATTCTGGGAGTGAGGCATCACTCAACATGGTCCGGCAAGCCTCTATGAGTGTTCTATTCCTTCTCTCAGCTACTCCATTTTGCTGTGGGGTACGAGGAGAGGAGAACTCATGAAAGATACCTTGACTTTCACAGAATTCTGTCATGGCTCCAGACTTGAATTCCGTTCCATTGTCACTTCTGATTTTGACGACGGAACAGTTGTATTCATTCTGGATTTGCCTAACAAAATTAGTGAAAATGCTGAAGGTATCTGACTTGTGTTTCAGAAAGAATACCCATGCAAAGCGCGAGTAATCATCCACAATAACCAACGTATATTCCTTACCTCCCAAACTTCTAACCTGCAGTGGACCAAACAAGTCCATATGGAGAAGCTGTAAGCTTCTATTGGAATCTTTGCCTATTATGCTTTTAAACGTACTTCTTGTTTGCTTGCCTTTGATACAAGCGTGACAAGGGCTGTCCGTAACGCACTTGACATTAGGCGCATCACGTACTAAGTTTTGAGAGAATAATTTATTAATAGTTTTGAAATTAATATGTGCTAGTCTCTTGTGCCATTGGTCAGCAAGAGATGCACTATTTTTTGCTAACAAACACACTGGTGTCGAAGAGTCTATACAGATGAAGTTTAAACAGAAAATATTTCTGCTTCGAGTGCCAGATAAAATAGTTTCCATGTTGTCAACCGATTTTATCAAACACTTGTCAGCATGAAATTCAACTACGTATCCTTTGTCACATAGTTGGCTTATGCTGATGAGATTGTGTTCCAATCCTTCAACATATGCTACATTCAAAAAGGATACGCTACCATTAGAAATCATACCATAGCCTTTCGTTGCCCCACGATCTGAACCTCCAAAGATGACCTTTGGTCCGTTGCAGACTGGGGTGTAATTCTGTAGTAGGCTCCTTGTCCCGGTCATATGCCGAGAGCATCCACTGTCCAAATACCAGATCGTTTTGGTGGCCTTTGGACATACCTGTAATTACAATCATTTAGCCTTAGGAACCCAAACAAGTTTGGGTCCTTGGTCTCGAGTTAGAATACTCCCCCTACGAGTATTAGCCTCATGAGTGGTCACTCTCACATTGCTAACTTTAGGGGTTGCAGCATTTTCAGGATTGAACCAACAATCACTGGCAAAATGACCAATTCTGCCACAGCACCAACAGTTGAACCTGTTGTATCTTTGCCTTGTGTAGTCCTGCTTGACTTTCTGGAATGAAGGTCTAGCAGGAGCTTTACTCTTGGAGGAGGAGGCTTCATGATGATGGCAGTTACATGAGGTCTTCTCCTTCATAGGCTTTTCTACAATGGGTTTTACTTTTGGTGTCTTTTTGAAATTATGACCATGAGCATAAGGTCCATAGCTTTGAAGCTGAATCTCCTTATAAGGTGCCTTGAAGATACTCTCGCCAAAGTTACGAGGACGAGTCCAACCTTGGTATCTTGACTTAGGCTTCTCAGGGATCGGCCTAGAAAAGTGTCCGTAGGTGGACTCATAATCGAGTTCGTTCGTGGGAAAGATAACTTTCTTGAACACAACAGGTTCCAAGGGAGCTTTCCCTTTTTCTTCAGCTAGAGCCTTCCGGGCAGCCTTATTCTTTCTCTTGGCCTTGTTTCTCCTAGAGGATTTACTAGAAGAGACAATGTGGCCTAAACCAGCACCCTTGGCCTTAGCAGAGAATTCAGCAACAATTGGAAGAACTGTCTTAGGCTTAGAAAAACTCTCAACAAGCTTCTTTTCAGCCTCGAGTTGTCGTTCCAATTCTTTGATGATTTCCTCTTTAAGGTCGATGTGCTTGAAAGCTTTATTGTATTCCTCCATAGCTACATTGAGGTTCTCTTGAAGAGAGTTAGTCTTATCGACTTCTTCTCTCAAGCTGCTCTCACTAGCTTGTAGAGTATTTATCTCTTTGGCTTGAGTTTTCATTAATCTACGACATTTTTCGTAAGCGGTGAGTAACTCCTTATACTGACCCATGAGCTCAGATTCATCTTCAGAGGAATATCCCTCTTGCTCATTGTCATCATCAGAATCAGAGAGAGGAGTGTGAGATTTTACCTCCCCAGTAAACTGGGGGACTTGTTCATCATCTGAATGAGCCATGAGCCCAAAGTAAGCTTCCTCTTCTTCACTCGACTCAGATGAGTCAGAGTCGCTGAGAGTTTTGCTCTTCTTGGCTACTAAGCTTTTCTCTTTCCTGTTCTTATGGTGTGAGGATTTCTTTTCCTCTCTTCTTCCACCCTCTTTCTTTTTGTGAGGGCAATCGGCGATGACGTGACCTGGCTTATTGCAACAATAACAAATGATGTCAGTTGAGATCTGTTTGTTCTGTTTAGAATTATACCTGTCATGGCTGCTTGAGCCTTTCTTCCGATGATCACCGTCATGTCGTGATCTTCTATATGAGGCATCCTTGCCTCTCCATTGCTTCTTCTTGTTCAAGAACTTATTAAACTGCCTTGAGAGTAGGGAGAACTCTCCATCAGATAGTTCTGAGCCAGATGAGCTGGGCTCAGATGATTCTTCTTCATCAGCCTCAGGAACTGGGGCAGGAGAGCTAGCCTTTATCTTCCTTGAGCTGTCTGCCTTTAGAGCGACAGATTTCTCCTTGGATGCAGACCTGCTTGTCTCTTCTTCAGCTTTTCTTGAGTTGATTTGCAGCTCGTAAGACATAAGCTTTCCGAACAGATTCTGCGGGTCCGTCTCAGCTAACCTTCCAAACTCCCGAATGGCACATACCTTATTGTCCCATTCCTTGGTTAGGGATCTTAAGAATTTGTCATTGAGTTCCCCGTTGGTAAAGACACGTCCATAAACTCTTAGGTCGTTCACTATCTTGAAAAAGTTCTCGAACGTGTCAGCTATGGCTTCCTTGTGACCTTGCCGGAAGGCTTCATACTTTTGATTCAGAAGGGATCTCCGATCATCCCTCACTTCTTCAGTGCCTTCCATCAGAGTCACCAGGGATTGCCACATCTCCTTGGCAGACTGGCAATGAATCAGATTCTGCAGCATTGAGTCATCGACTGCACTTGCTATAATATTTTTAGCTTTCTTGTCCAGAGAGACAAGTGCAATCTCATCCTTATCTAGATCCATCAACTTCTTGGGAACTTGCTTGGTGGCATCTATGGTGGAAGTAGTCATAGGAATGTGGGGACCTTCTTCAACAATCATGAAGATCCGGGGATCTACTGCTTCCATGAAGAACTTTACTCTTTCCTTCCACATAGGAAAATTGTTCTTGGTGCAGATAGGGAGTTTAGCAAAATCCTTGGTCTTACTCATGCTTGATACCTTTCAAGAAACAACTTAGAAGGATAAGATCAGGGTGTTAACCTTTTAACGATCAACCTCCCTCTGATACCAATTGAGAGGTCTAAGTTGTTAGCCTAAATCACCTAGAGGGGGGTGAATAGGTGAAATGCGTGTCAAATGCGGAATTAAAATCTAACACAGCACACATCAAGCAATCACAGACGACAAGAGATTTATAGTGGTTCCCCAACCTTGGGTACGTCCACTTTCCTCACCGATCTAGCAAATCACTAGACTCGGCTACTCCACTATCTCGGATTGAAAACAATCCTACACCTCGGAACCACGTTCCTACAAAACTCGATCCAACTGGATCTACAAAACTCGGAAGAAAGGTCTTCCTACAAATCTCGGAGAAAAACTCCTACAAAGAAATTTTGGTTTGAGAATAAAAAATCAAAACAACAATCTCAGATCTGGATCTTTGACAGACTTCTTCTTTAGGAACTTCGGCTTGATCAGAAAAGGTTGAAGATGACTTGAGAGAGATCCACGAATCTGAAAACTAGAACCACCTCGATCGAGAAGATAGATCTGAAATCTTTGAGGCTCGGCGAGATCGAGTGATTCACTTTTGTCTGGATCGCTGGAGAAATAGTCGTTGAAGACGGAGATCGGCGATCCAGAGTTTCTTCCGTGAACAACGATGGCGGCGGCGGCGTGAGAATTAGGGTTCACGGAATTTTCTCTTTCTTAAAAAGAATAACTCTGTAATCTTGTTAATTAGTCAATTCTGAAATGACCTATTTATAGGTGGACTCCAACGGTCATAATCTTAATTAAGGATGACACGTGGACCAATCAGAAATGACGGATTCAAAATACTTATGGCGAATTCGAACTTAGAAAAATTCTGGAATAGAGAACTGCTATACTCGAGTAAGAGAAGATATACTCGAGTATGGGAATTTAGATACTCGAGTGACAAAGAGGAGTATACTCGAGTATTGAGAAGAGAAATTTACTTGAGTGAAAAATGAACTACTCGAGTATCAGAAGAGATATACTCGAGTATCAGAAAAGATATACTCGAGTATCAGCAAGATATACTCGAGTGAAAGGAGAATTACTCGAGTATCAGAATATGTATCCGGGAAACATTCACTTACTCGAGTTATGAAAGTCAATTACTCGAGTATAGAAATACTTACTCGAGTATTAAAATCAACTACTCGAGTATCGAATAATTTACTCGAGTATAAAAATCAATTACTCGAGTATAGAAACACTTACTCGAGTATGAAAAGAAACTACTCGAGTATGACTACTTGAACTTGCAGAGAAGAGAAGAAATGGATCTACTCGAGTATGATACATGATTTACTCGAGTGATTAAGTTACTTACTCGAGTATGAAAAGAACTTACTCGAGTGACTAACTAACTACTCGAGTATAGATTTATCTACACGAGTATTCAGAGCATACTCGAGTAAGTCTAACTGATTACTCGAGTATGTCCAACTAACTACTCGAGTATGTCTAACTAGCTACTCGAGTATTAAGTCTGATACTCGAGTATAAAAAGGGGTTACTCGAGTATTTTGGACTTAGAAATATTTTTCTGAGGAAATTAGCTCCAATGCTTCTGTCCATCAATCCAAGTGCATGAATGAGAAGTGTATCCCAATAGAGAGGCTATACATGGGCCAACACTTTGGATCACACAATGAGGGATTACATTGCATGGTCCTGTGTTTGGTGACCCATTATAGACTGACATTGGTCTACACTTGGAAATTAGAACCTGCACACATACAACTCAAACACCACATCAAATACATCTTAATTCATCTTAGTTCAAGGTCTGACTTCCTACAAATCTGAGGTATTGTGGAGACAAACCCCAACAGCGGGGAAGGGTTTTCCCTATGCAATGCAGAAAAGAAGGACTTCACATGTCCAAGAAGGGAGATCGTTACCCTTGTCGATCTCTTGGGAGCCATCGCAAACTAGCCAGTGAGAAAGAACCGCAGCAGCTTTGCCTTCACAACGCCGGCTTCGGATCACGAATCGGACCACGGGAACTCCGCCGGTGGCTTGATCTCCTCCTCCTTCTTCTTCCTCCTCTCTCTTTCTCTCTTCCTTAACCAAATGAAGAATGAAGTCTTCATCAGCCTCTACGGATTAAATCCAGCCAGGAATCACCTGAGCCCTTGGATCCAAAGAGAGAAATCTGAACGGCCACGATTTGCCCCAAAACTCATTTTTTTGGCTGACACGGCCTGTGACACGCCCGTGTCACAGGCCGTGTACCCTTAAGCGGCACACGCGGTATTCGTACCGACTGAGATTTACCAGAACACGGGCATCGACACGCCCGTGTCGAACCTGACACGCCCGTGTCATTCCTGAGACACGCCCGTATCACCCCTGCCTCATCGAGCTGCAAGCAGTACACGGGTAGGCACACGACATCGGACACGCCCGTGTCCAACCTGACACGCCCGTGTTCAAGGCTTGGTTCAAGGTCGTGTAACTTTCTGACTCAAAACGCATTTTATTTGCGTGACACGCCCTGGGACACGCCCGTGTCCCAAGCCGTGTACCCCCGACACGCCCTGGGACACGCCCGTGTCCCAGGCCGTGTAAAATGACCTGCACCTCAAAACCATTTTTGAGTCTTTTTGGGGTGTTACAATCCTCCCCCCTTACCAAAATTTCGTCCCGAAATTTGCACGGTAAGGAAACAAAAACCAACAATGCTATAACTTGATAACTCTGTTATAACAAAAGGTACACGGTCTACAGCTTATACAAACAGTTCGGGAAATTCAGCTCGCATGGTCTGCTCTCGCTCCTATGTTAGCTCTTCACGGACACAATTGTCCCATCAGACCTTGACCATCCCGATAACTTTGTTCCGCAACTGTTTCTCAGCTCGATCCTCGATCCGAATGGGTCTAACTCTCGTCGTTAGCCCATACTCGACCGGTACCCGATCAGTCTCCACTACTTGAGCTGGATCCTTCACCGCCTTACGAAGGATTGAGATGTGAAATACATCATGTAATCCACCCAAGTCTGCTGAAAGTGCTAGTTGATAAGCAGCTTCCCCAACTCGCTCCACCACCTCAAACGGACCAAGGTACCTCGGACTTAGCTTTTTCAAACGCCGAATCCTGGACACGCCTTTGAAGGGTTTGATCTTCAAATATACCCAATCACCCACCGCGAACTCCACGTTCCGGTGTTTGGCATTGTAGTACTTTGCTTGACGATCTTGGGCTATCAATAGCCTCTCCCGAATAGAGCGTATGAGCGAGGTAGCTTCTTCGACTTCCTTTTTCCCACTCAGCTTAGACTCGCCTGCTTCTGCCCAAGCTAACGGTGTACGACATTTACGACCATACAACGCCTCAAATGGTGCCATACCAATACTCGCTTGGTAGCTATTATTATAGGAAAATTCGACAAGAAATATATAATCTTCCCATCTCTTACCAAAGTCTAGGGCGCACATGCGGAGCATGTCCTCCATCGTCCTGTTGGTTCGTTCAGTCTGGCCATCCGTTTGGGGATGAAAGGCCGTACTAAACGCTAACTTTGTACCCAACATTTGATGAACGAGCCGCCAATCATTCGATGTGAACCGCCCATCACGGTCACTAACGATGCTCCGAGGAACACCGTGCAGTCGAACAACCTACTCCACATAAAGCTTGGCCAAGGTTTCCACTGAATCGTCTCTTCTGTTTGGAAGGAAGTGCGCCACTTTTGTCAACCGGTCCACAATCACCCAGATTGAATCATGACCGCGTTGAGATCTCGGCAATCCGTGCACGAAATCCATCGAAATGTCATCGAACTTCCACTCCAGAATAGGTAACGACTTCAGGAAACCGCCAGGCTTCTGGCATTCTGCTTTCACCAACGCACAGGTATTGCATTCAGCCACATAACGTGCGACATCTTTCTTTAGTCCGGGCCACCAGAACAACTTTTTCAGATCTCTGTACATCTTTGTGCTCCCTGGGTGAACTGAGTACTTTGCAAAGTGAGCTTCGTACATCAACTCTTCCCTCAATTTACCCACACTCGGGATGCACACTCGACCATTTCTTCGTAACAAACCGTTATCCCAAGAGAATTGGTCATCCGGCCCATCTTTTGCATAGCGCTGAAGACTTTCATCAAGCTCCGTTGCTCGCCGAACTCTGTCCGTAAGGTCATATTGCACCTCCGTCCAGTTCAAGCATGCATCAGTCGAAGAACCCTTGTCAACACAAGATATCTCCAACGCTTCCAATTCCTGGATTAACCGCTGATCATGCCTCTGCAACCAGCTTGCCCGTACCGGAGTCTTCCGACTCAAAGCATCAGCGACCACATTTCCCTTCCCGGGAGTATAGTGAATCTCGAAGGTGTAGTCCCCAAGGAACTCCATCCATCTTCGTTGTCGCATATTCAGATCCTTCTGATCCAACAAATACTTTAGGCTTTTGTGATCTGTATAGATATCCACTTTAACGCCATATAGATAGTGCCGCCACAACTTGAGCGCAAAGATTACCGCCGCCAACTCCAAATCATGGACGGGGTAATTCCGCTCATGCACTTTCAACTGGCGCGAGCCATAAGCAATCACTTTACCAAACTGTAGAAGAACGCAGCCTAAGCCGCTCCCGGAAGCATCACTATAGATCTCATACCCATCGGTACCACATGGCGATGTCAACACAGGCGCCGTGGTCAAACGACTCTTCAAGTCTTCAAAAGCTCGCGCGCACTCCGGCGTCCAGATGAACTTTTGATCTTTTCTCGTCAGCGTGGTCAGAGGTAAAGCAATCCGTGAGAAGTTTTCCACAAACCGTCTATAGTAGCCCGCAAGTCCAAGGAAGCTCCTGACCTCGGCCACTGAAGACATCACTGGCCAATCACGAATGGCACTTATCTTCAACGGATCCACCGCGATACCTTCTCCACTTACCACATGGCCTAAAAAGGCTACTGAAGAGAGCCAGAACTCACACTTTGAGAACTTGACATAAAGCTTATTCCTCCGCAGGGTATGCAAGACCAACCGCAAATGGTTTGCATGATCCTCTTCCGACTGAGAGTATACTAAGATGTCATCGATAAACACAATAACGAACAAATCCAAGTACTCTCGGAACGTTCGATGTATTAGGTCCATAAATACCGAAGGCGCATTACATAGGCCAAACGGCATTACCGTGAACTCATAATGACCGTAGCGTGTTCCAAACGCCGTCTTGGGAATGTCACCTTCCCTAATCCTCAGCTGATAATATCCCGATTTCAAATCCAATTTGGAATAGACCGTTGATCCTGCCAGCTGATCAAAGAGGTCATCAATCCGTGGGATCGGATATTTGTTTTTCTCCGTCAGCTTATTCAATTCGCGGTAGTCAATACATAACCGTAAACTACCGTCTTTCTTTTTCACAAATAGAACAGGCGCGCTCCATGGTGACATACTTGGGCGTATATATCCCTGCTCCAACAACTCTTGCAATTGGACTTTCAACTCAGCCATCTTTTTTGGCGCGACGCGATATGGTGAGCGGGCCACAGGTTTCGCACCTGGCACCAACTCAATAGAGCAGTCAATCTCCCGCTGGGGTGGTAACCCAGGAAGATCTTTAGGAAACACATCGGCAAACTCTGACACAACTAGTACTTCACCGACACTGGCCTTTGGCTCAACAGCCTGAATTAGCGTGAAGAATAACTCCGCGCCCTTCCGAACAGCATTGACGACTTGGAGCGCAGACAACAGAGTTCCGCCAACTTCCTCGCATACCAACGAACTTCGTCACAAGTCCGGTATTCTATCCCAGTGTAATCTCCTTGGAGTTGCAATCAATAAAGGCATGCTACTCCGAGAGCCAGTCCATACCAAAGATCACATCAAACTCCGATAACGGTTGCACAACTGCACTCAAACCGAAATCCCGACTTCCTATTTGCACATCCACATCGCAAGCCCTATCCGCAAGCATCACACAGCCATTCGGCAATAGCACCCTTGTACTATCCACCGTCACATGACTCGGTACCCCAATTCGAGATACGAAATCCTCAGACAGAAAAGAATGCGAAGCACCCATATCAAACAGGGCTCTCGCCAAATTATTCCGAATCAGGACAAAGCCTGCAGCACACACATCATGCACAAGCTATACATAACCACAAACAATAGCACGTAATCAAGTAAGCTAAATCAACTCGTACCTGTGACGACGTCACTTTGCTTAATCGCTTCCTGTTGGCCAAGCTGATAGATTCGGGGCTGTGCCTGGGACGCAGAGGAATCAACCACCGCTTTGCCTTTCTCAGCATAAGACACACCCGTCTTCTTTTCCCCTTTGGGCTGAACAACCCGACAGTCACGAGCTATATGCCCCACCCGGCCACAGTTATAGCATGTACGAGAATCCGGCCTTGATGTCGCCCCCGACACAATGGTCGTAGTCACTTGCCCAGACGGCTTGGACCTCTTGCCCCCTCTCTTCTGGTAGAACGATTTGCTAGGGCGAGGTGCTTGAACCTCTGGCTTCGACACAACCAAGCCCTTGTTCCCTTGCACCCGCCACATGTCCTTCTCCAACGCACATGCAGTATCAACCAACGCCTGAAACCCTTGGTTCACTGAACTCGAAAGCAGGAATCGCAACTCATCCCGCAATCCTTCATAGAACCGATTCGTTTTCCTTTGGTCATCCGCGAAGATTGTTCCCGCATACCGTCCCAACTTGGTAAACTCATGCAAGTAGATATCCACACTATCTTCCCCTTGCTTTAACCGTTGGAACTCATTTTCCATAGCAATGCGTTGCGCCGCTGGGACATGTTTCGCTAGAAATATCCGAGAGAACTCCTCAATCGATACTTGCGTTAATTGCCTGCCCGCCAAATGGTGTACCTCAACCTCGTCCCACCACAACCGCGCCTCGCCTTCAAGCATGAAGGTGGCCAAGGTGACCTTTAGAGTTTCCTCCGCCCTGATCGCTGTCATGATCCGCTTGACACGCGATAACCAATTCTCTGCCTGCGTTGGGGATCCCAGTCCCGTAAACGTAGGCGGACTGAAGCTCATGAATTGCTTCAACTGTCGGTCAGCTGCTCGTGGATTTACAGCCTCAACCGGCTCGGGTCTTACAACAACACGAACTGGCTCTACTGCCGGCTGCGCTTGCCCGGTCGGCTGAATCATGGCAAATAGCGCCTCAGCAACTAAGCGAACAGTTTCCGCAGATGGAGGAGGTGTTGGCACCTCAGCTGGTGCCGCACTCTCATCAGAGCGCTGGGGCTCAGACTGCCCAGCACCACTACGCGTCACCTATAGGTGGACAAGACACACATTAGCGAACGTAGGCAAGCAAAACAACACAAAAAGAAACGCGCAGATTCCTCAAACAAGATTTTGTACATTCCTTAGTGGACATTCCAGAGTTCATTAGCGTTACAGCAGGGCGCATAAACACGCGCTCGCCACCCTATAAAAGAATTCATCCACGAATTCGAGAGAGGAAGACCGAACGAAGCTGATACCAAATTGTAACGACCCCATCCGTTAAATGACGTATAGTAGAAGGTCTGGCCGGGGCCCCACACTATATGCCACAAACAGATGGTGAGGTCACAGGATAATACCAAACCAAACACGAATCCTAACTCAGAGCATTCTAGCGGAAGCTTTAAGTTGTAATTTGAACTCTAACCAGGAATGTCCAATATATAAACCACCTTTATATATAACCACGGAATGTACAACAAATACATAGAGTTTGGCCTTAAGGCCTTACAGTTCCTCTTTTCACACCGTATGGTTTACAAACCTCGGCGCGCAGGCCGGCCATACATGAGTAAAAGAAAACAAGCAAAAACATTCACTTAGCCTTCAAGGGCTAGCCGCAGCAGCAGCAGCAACAGCAGTAGGGCTTCAGCCCTTCACTTACCACTTGGCTCTCCAGCACCTGCATAGGGACAATCCACCCAACCGGTGGCAAACAATGCAACGGTCAGCATTCAGCTGACCCGATTATAACAATCCTACCCCTTTCTCGGGGCATTAGCATTCTTTCCCTGCAAAGCATGGCATCATCATATAGCAACTATGTGCGCGCAGGCACATTCAAGCCATCACAACTATCGGCCACACGGCCCGACAGTCCGTGCACTCAGGGCACATTCTTGGTGTACCGGAATACCAGGGTCAACACCACCGTCTACACGGTATTTGAGCATTCTAGTCTTTCCGGCGCGCGGGCCTAAGACTCTTATTAGGCGCTCCAACAAAACCTATAACCAGGCTTCCAAGTCGGACGGACCTAACGCAGGTACGGATCAGCCACCCCCCATTGCTCAAGTTGCCGTGCCACCTCGAATACGGAAGTATCCATGGCTATTTATAGGCGCGGGTCGGTTTCACCTTTCCTGTTCGGCAATCTGCCTTTTCATCGAGTTGCAGCCCAACGGCTCAACCGCTCATAAAGTGGCAACGCACGGCCACAAGAGTTGCATCCAACCCTCTTCATTTCCTGGACATCATCCAGTACTTCCTGCTGCACCAAGCAACAGGTAGGCACAAGGCAACACAAGACATAATCACGGAGCCTTCTCCGATATGCAAACAAGCATCACCAATCCAGAGCATGTCCAGATGGGCTTCACACAGCATGCCTAGAGCCGTACTCCAATTCCGGCCTCTAACAAGGGGGACTTCACATATCTACCCCAAGGGACACAACAACCCACCGCACACTCGCGGGGAAGGGTTTTCCCTATGCAATGCAGAAAAGAAGGACTTCACATGTCCAAGAAGGGAGATCGTTACCCTTGTCGATCTCTTGGGAGCCATCGCAAACTAGCCGGTGAGAAAGAACCGCAGCAGCTTTGCCTTCACAACGCCGGCTTCGGATCACGAATCGGACCACGGGAACTCCGCCGGTGGCTTGATCTCCTCCTCCTTCTTCTTCCTCCTCTCTCGTTCTCTCTTCCTTAACCAAATGAAGAATGAAGTCTTCATCAGCCTCTACGGATTAAATCCAGCCAAGAATCACCTGAGCCCTTGGATCCAAAGAGAGAAATCTGAACGGCCACGATTTGCCCAAAAACTCATTTTTTTGGCTGACACGGCCTGTGACACGCCCGTGTCACAGGCCGTGTACCCTTAAGCGGCACACGCGGTATTCGTACCGACTGAGATTTACCAGAACACGGGCATCGACACGCCCGTGTCGAACCTGACACGTCCGTGTCATTCCTGAGACACGCCCGTGTCACCCCTGCCTCATCGAGCTGCAAGCAGTACACGGGTAGGCACACGGCATCGGACACGCCCGTGTCCAACCTGACACGCCCGTGTTCAAGGCTTGGTTCAAGGCCATGTAACTTTCTGACTCAAAATGCATTTTATTTGCGTGACACGCCCTGGGACACGCCCGTGTCCCAGGCCGTGTACCCCCGACACGCCCTGGGACACGCCCGTGTCCCAGGCCGTGTAAAATGACCTGCACCTCAAAACCATTTTTGAGTCTTTTTGGGGTGTTACACAGTGGCTGTAATAAACCTCCCGGGCTCTTGCACTCCACCTTCACGCGCTTGCAGGTCTCGTAGTGTGTCACAAAATAGGTGATCTCCCTCTTCATCCCAGGCCAGTACATGGTCCTCCGTAAGTCTGCCCACATCTTAGTGATGCCGGGATGCACTGAGTATCTGGAGCAGTGTGCCTCTCTGAGTATGTCATCCTGAATACCATCTCCTGCTGGTATGTATACTCGACCACGGAATCGAAGGAGACCATCCTGCAGTGTGTAATCCTCATACTTTCCCCCTTCCAGGGTGCTGAAAATAGGCTCTAGTGCAACATCCAATCTCTGATGTGTAATAATGCGCTCTCGAATATCGTCATCACTGATCAAAGAGCTCAGGTACTCTCGATACACCACTGGCTCAGCCTCCGAAACCATGGTAATATTCATATCTTCCATCATGCGTAGCAACTCTATAGACATCATCCGAGGCTCCGGTCCAGAAGTGCCTGCTCTCCTGCTCAAAGCATCTGCTACAGTATTTGCCTTCCCCGGGTGATAGTGCATCTTATAATCATACTCGCAGAGGAACTCTAGCCATATCCTCTAGCGCAGATTCAAAACCTTTTGCGTGTCAATGTATTTGATATTCTTATGATCTGAGTAGATATCACAATGAATCCCGTTTAAGTAATGTCTCCAAGTCTTGAGGGCGAATACCACAGCCCCGAGCTCAAGATCATGTACTGGATAGTTATGTTCATGCTTCTTCAACTATCACGAAGCATAAGCAATAACATGTCCATGCTGTATCAAGACAGCACCCATCCCCTGATAAGAGGCATCGGTATAAATCTGAAATCCTTCACTCCTAGATGGGAGTGCAAGGATAGGGGATGAGGTGAGTTGGTCCTTTAGCTCCAGAAAAGCTGTCTCGCACTGCTCTATCCAATCAAAAACTGCATCCTTCTTCGTCAAGGACGTGAGGGGGAGGGCTATCCTCAAGAATCCCTCCACGAACTTGCGATAGTAGCCTGCTAAACCCAAGAAGCTGCGGATGTCTGACGCTGTCTGTGGCCGTGGCCAATCCCGCACTGCCTCTATCTTGGCTGGATCCACTGCCAATCCAGCCCCGCTGATAGTATGCCCCAGAAAAGCGACCTCCTGCATCCAGAACTAGCATTTTGAAAACTTTGCATACATCTGAAACTCCCTCAGCCTCTGTAAAACCTGTGCCAGGTGCTCTACATGCTCCTCCTGAGTCCGGGAGTAGATCAGGATATCATCGATGAATACTATGATAAAGTGATCTAAATAAGACTCGAATACACAGTTCATGAGCATCATGAATGCCGAGGGGGAATTCGTGAGCCCAAAAGGCATCACCGTGAACTCGTATAGCCCATATCGTGAACTGAATGCCATCTTCGGTATATCTTCTTCTCGGATGCGGAGCTGATAGTATCCGGACCGCAAGTCTAGCTTAGAGAACCAGAAAGCTCCCTGAAGCTGATCAAACAATTCGTCTATCAGCGGCAGTGGATAGGTATTCCGAACCGTCAACCGGTTCAGCTCTCTGTAATCTATACATAACCGCAGCGATCCATCTTTCTTCTTTACAAATAGAATGGGTGCTCCCCACGGTGATGAGCTCGGCCGCACAAATCCCGACTCCACTAGCTCCTGAAGCTGAGTACTGAACTCTGCCAACTCCTTGGGAGCCATCCTGTAAGGTGCCCGGGACACTGGTCTCGCCCCCGACACCAACTGAATCCTGAAGTCAAAATCCCGAGCTGGTGGTAGCCCGGGCAATTTCTCCGGGAACACATCGGAGAAATCCCGAGCCACTGGGATGTCAGCTATGGAACTCTCTACTGTTGCCATCTCGAAGAAAATGAGGTACACCTCCTCCCCCTGCTCATAGGCCTTCACAGCCTGTACAGAAGATAAAGAAAGGTGGGGGATGGGACAGATACCTTCAATGGTGACGTAGGAATCTCCATGTCTGAGTGTGATCCTCTTCGAGGGGCAGTCGATCTGGGCATAGTTCCAATGGAGCCAGGTCATGCCAAAAATCAAATCAAAGTCCAGCAATCTCAGGACCGCTGTCGGAGCCTCGAATTCCTTGCCTCCGATCTCGGCCTCCATGTTGCAACTATCCGTGGTCCATAGCTCTGAGCCATCAGGAAGATGCACCATCATTTCCAAGCCAGGGAACCTTTCCACACCCTCTAGTCCTTTAATAAATGTGTACGACACAAATGAGTGGGAGGCACCCATGTCGAAGAGAGTATGGGCGGGCTTACCGCTAATCATAACCATCCTTGGGTTTTGTTTGAGTTCAAAGATGAAGATTATTTCTAAGGTTCTCAAGGTACTCATTAAAGTTGAAAATTCAAATTTTGCAATAATTAAAGTACCTGTAATCACTTCTTCGGGGTTCCTCTGCTCCGTGAGGTCCAGCGCATACATTTGTTCCTGGCCACGTCCTCGGCCATGATGTTCACGACCTCGGCCTCGACCTCATCCTCGGCCTCGACCCTGGTGTGCTGGAGGGGACACTGGAGGTGGAGGAGGAGGGAGTGGGTGGATCTGATGTGGGAACTGCGACCTGATGTGCCCAGGCTGGCCGCATCCAAAGCACGTGATCTGCCTCTGACCCCGATTGTCTTGCCTCATTGGTCCTTGCATCTGCAGAGGTGGGGAAGCTAATGGTGGAGGAGGTCCCTACTCCTGCCTGTAGTTGGGACGACGACGTCCCCCACCCCTCCTGTAGCCGATAACCTTGCCCCTCTGGGATGCCCTGCTACCATTTCTGGAGGATGACCCCTCTAGCGGTCTATTTCCTCTGCCTTGCACCATTAGCTGGTCAGCCTCCAGCTTCTTCGCCATCTCAATGATCTGTGTAGTGGTGCCATGCGATATGAACAATAAGGGATGCCTTAAGGAGTCTCGGAGCCCATGGTAGAACCTTTTTGCATACTTTCGGTCATCCCAGTCATGGAATCCCGCAAATCTAGCCAAGTGGGAGAACTCTCTTTGATATTCGATTACAGATCTGCTCCCCTGCTGGAGGTTCAGAAATCTCGCTTCCAAGGCATCTCTGTCTGTGGAGGATACATAGTGCTCTAAGAACTCATCACATAATTCCTCCCAAGAAATATCCATCAGCTCCCTATCAGCGTATGTAGAGTCTCGTACAGATTTACACCACCTCTTCGCATGCGCCTCCAGTACCGAGGTGGCAAGGGGGACTGCCTATCTGACGGGGCAGCTGATGCAGGCTAACAGCTCCTGGATAGTCTCCAGCCACTCCTCCATCTTCACAACATCTTCTGTCCCACGGTACACTGGCGGAGACAGACTCTTAAAGGCAATCAACCAGCTCGACCCTGGGTTGTGCAGCTGTGCCGGGGCTTGCTGGACTCTGAAGGAATCTAGGATAGCCGTCAGAGTTTGTCCCATCTCTGTCTGCATGAAAGGAGTGGCAGCCGGAGGGGGAGGAACCACATTCTGCGGAGACTGCATAAAGATAAGGTAAACGTCAAAAATTGGCCTAACTCATTGCTTAAAATTGACTGTTTTATATGACTTTTTACACATGGACACACCATTGCTTCCGCTGCATAGTGTGTCCGCAAACTAATGCTCGAGCGGGGTGTTCTAGTGTTGTGGACTTCTTTCTCATATGATCGTTTGTTCAAGTGATACTAGTTTGTAAGATCCGTCTCCCAAATTGGGGAGCTAACCCGGATCTTATGCCCAGATCCGCCGCCTTACGGTGACACTAACACACGGTTAGTCGACTCCGCAAGTCGCCGATTCTGCCGGCTAGTACGATCATAACCTGTTCGGCCAATTGAGAAACAGAAGTATAAAACAGAGTATACACATCATAGTCCACAGTCACAGTACTAATCACATATATAATAAATGAAAAGTACACAAATGAATAGTCCAAAATGAGTGCAAAATGAAAGAGTAATAAGGGGCTTATGCCCAGTACATCAAATCAAATAACTCTCTCTCTCGAATCAAAACAGCGAAAATCTAATCATCCAAACTCATCCCACCTGAGGACGTGCTCCAGTAGTAGTTGTAGATGGTATCGGCATCTGCTCCTCAAGTCCTGCCTCCTCGACGTGCTGGTCCATCTCCTCGAGCTCCTAAAATGATATGTTCATCGACCATTAGTCAAAAAGACTAAGTCGTTTCCTCCGCACCTCGCCCCACAACTCCTAGGCACCGAGCGGGAGGACGAAGCGGAGGAAAATAAGGGGTAGCAAAAAGGAAAGCAGGTGACAGAAGCTAACTAACAAGTGTATAATATAACTCTACATCTATCAGTTCTATGCACAAGGTATAAGAAGTAAAGTGCGGTACAAGTAAGTAAAAGAACTGAAAGTAAAGCAGTAAAATAAAGCTACACTACCACTATACTATTATCACAGAGCGTACCTTAACTTATAAAAATGCCCATACAAATTTATAAGTTAAGGTTTCCAGGAATCTTAACTTATCATATAAAAGAGCCCATACTAATTTATATGATAAGGATCTATGAAGCTTATGAATGATTATGCTATGGTTATGCAACATGCAAGTGCAATACACACACACGACTCTGAGATCCCAGACCTTTAGTTCCCATATTTCGAGAGCTAGCATCACTCTCAGGTACCACCATTGCGGCTACGATAGCAGCGGATCAGGCTTCTCCGCTTTCTAGGCAGGTATACACACTACCAGGCCTAGACCTCTCTTGTACGCCTCTGTACACGTAACAAGTGCACTCGAGAGTCTTTGCGTACTAATTGCTAGCTACCTGCTAGACTTTTAGGTCGGGTATACGTCTTCAGGGATTGTCTGCCTGACCGCAGTATTAAACAACATACTGGACCTTCCACCCGTACCCCTCACCCGAGTCACCGTACTGCCATCGGTGTGATGATTGGCCCAGTACCGCATGACCCACCGCCATTTTCTTTATGCACATACAATTATTTCAACTCGAGCCTCCAGCTCGCAGGACCAACCTATCTTGATTCCTCCAACCCATTACGGGTGAGAATGTAATATCAAGTTCAATTCACTCAAACCCATCACGGGTGAGAACACATATCAAGTTTAGTTCCCTCCAACTCATCACGAGTGAGCACATGTTCAGTTTACCTAGCCTATTAGACTACTCTTGCCTACCAGTTATTATACTTAGGGACTAAAAGTTAATCCCAGGACTGTCGAGGGCATGCCCGGTGAAGGGCTCTCGAGGACACTAGAAACTACGATGGGCTGAAGCCCAAAGCTCCATTTCTCAAGGATGTTTACTTTAGTTGTTATCTACCCACAATTCCCTTTGCTCTCATTGTTACTCTTGAGCATTCTTAATGACTTAAGATGTTATTATCGGGAGGGCGACGGTCTTCCGTAGACCTCCACTCCAGTTATTACCCAATGACTTGCACTTTTACCCTCATCACTAATATGACACTACCCACCAGGGTTATACTTCCAATCATAATCTCTAGCTAAATTGTCGATCTATCCCCCGGTGGGCCATTTGATATAACCTATTTTTACTATGCGCAGCCCATGACCTAACACCACCCCGAAATCGAGCTTCTGATCCCTTGGGCCATATGTATCAAATTATTTATCCTAGGGTGGTATGGACCTATATGATGACCATGATGATTTCCATAATTTTCCAAATTAATTACACCATTAAATTAATTTCTTCAATTAATTCTTCAGGTCATTTTACACATGAAGTATAATAAATTATAATCCTACTGATGTAAGAAATTTTCCTGAACTATAGCATGGTGAAATATCACTGTCTTCCAAGCATCATAATTTTCCCTTAAGTATTTATATTTATTCTTTAATTAACACAAAATCAACATAATTATCATTTTCAAAATGAAGTACAAGGAATTCATTCACAAAAATTCTAGGAAAACTACAGAGTACATGTATTGACACTCGAAGGCTAAATACAGAGTTTCATAAACCTCTAAAGTACAATAGCCTAACAATTCCATTTTTAACTAATTTACCAAAATGAAATTATAGGGTTTTGAACATTACTGAGACATCCAAAAATATTGAGATAATTATACAAGGCTCTTTATATAGTAATACATCTCTAGAAATTTTCCACAATTTTTTTACTGCATATTTCTATCAATTTCTAATTAAATGTAAATAAGGGCAAAATTGTAAATCCACATAATTCCAGTTACAAATTTCATAAAACAGAGAAATAAAATTTATAGGAACTAACTATGTCCTCTTTGTGATCATGACAAGATTTGGGGATTTATCACCATGCTAAATCAATTTTCCAATTTATTTATCAAAAAGGTCTAATATTTTAAAATTCCAAATAATGGTATTTTTGATCCCAAAAATCCCATAATTAAATTGAGGGGTTAAATTTAACCTAATGGACCTCTGGATTCCATTCCATGATTTTTGGGTGCCTCAAGTAGGCTGAATATACATTATTTCATTTTAGGCTAAATGCACACCAAGCCTATAACAAGCCAACACATGCAAGTGGGTTTACCCAACATGCAGTGGTCCAAGTGTGCTAAATTTTTTATCATGCACCTATGATGTCCCCAAGGACCTTCCACGAAAATTTGGGGCTATTTGGATGCTTATAACTCCAAATATTTGATTTATTCAGATTTTGATATAATGACAAATACTATAGAAAACGTTGTCCCAAAAATTATCAATTTTTGGCAAACGCTAGATATGCCCTAGACATGAACATGCCCAAAATTTTGGGTCAAGTGGACTTCTGGTTTGGCATGGGATTAATTTTTACTTTCTGCCCTAGCCTAGGACAAGCCCTAGCAAAATGGCCCTACCGATCAAACTACTGGACCAAAGCTCAAGTTAAGGGTGGCAAATTAAAGCTAACCCTACTGGATACATTTTCTATGTTGGTCAGAATTTCAGGAAATGGCTTTAAGAGCCCTAATTTTCACATGCAAGTTAACTGTAAAACTGTGACAGATTATTTCATTTCATAATATTAAAACCATATCATTTATATATTAAATTTTGCACGAATCTTAAAGTCAAATGCACTGAATCGGTTCATCATCCCCAACCATTCAACGACCCCGATTATTTCTTCCTGGGCGATGTTTGCTGGCGGTTTCTGGCCAACTGAGCCACCACCACCGCCGGCAGTTGTCGCCACCACCTTCACTGAGGTGGGGGATTTCGTTTCCCAGCGGTGAGGCCGCCGGAGTTGGATCCTCCGGCGAACTCGAGCAAGAATAAAAGCTCGGCAATTTTGCATTTTCCTCTCGTGGCATCGGGCTCAATTGAGCCCGATATCTCACTTAATGGATCTAGACTGCTAGTACAGGTAGAGGGGCGGCAAAACGGACCTGTTCCAGGCCTTCGCGGCGGTTACGGCGGCGGTTTGCCATGGCCGAGCTGCTCCGGCGATCTCCTGCCCAAATCCTTGATTCTTCACCAAAAGCTTTGTTCCAGGACTCGTTCTCCACTCGTTTTCCCCCTCTAAAACTAATGGTGGGGTTATTTTGAGCTGGGGTGGGCTGTACAAGGAGATAACTCCAAGGTGAGCTCGGGTTGGAGCTTTGGATTCTTCACCCATGGTGCCAAGTGGCCAACATGCTCGAAATTCCTCTGGAAAGTCTCTGGGAGGCTGGCCAGCAAGTGTTTGGCTGAGGGAAAGAGCCACGTGGCCTCCACCTTACTCCTTTGCACTTTCTCTCTCCTATTTTGGGTGAATTCTCCAAAATGCCCCCATGCATGTGCTCTCTCTCCACAACCAGAGGGGTGGGGCTGATATTTGACTCTTTGGGCTGTTAATGGGCCATATTTGGTGGGCTTAGCCCAAGGGATGAGGCCTAGTCATTATTTTTCCTCTTTAGGCCCATTTATTGACTTTGTTGACTTTTTTGGTTGACTTGGTCAACATGGCGAGTTGGCTGACCCCAATTGTTGGTCATGAGCCTAATGACACCACCCAACTTGGGTTGGGTCAAGGGTGTGACCCATTTAGGCCAATTGTGCCTATAGGTATTGGTTTGACCCAAATAGGGCTAAGGTTGACTTGGGTCAACTAGGGTCAAAGGGTTGACCTAGTGACATGCCCTAGGGTCCACTTAGATTATTTTTAGGGTTAGGGCAATGTGGTGGGGTCATGGTGTGGCTAGGGTCCTTATTTAGGCTAGTTTGACCTAGCTTGACTTGGCCCTATAGTGGGCCCCACATGGTCACAACCCACTACCTAGGGTCAACCTAGTTAATTTCCCTAACACCCACCCTATGCCTAACCCAATCTAAGTTAAGGGGCCTAGAAGTAACATGGGATGTTACACGTTGTGCTATACACACCCATCAATCAACCTGTTCTACCTCCCGTTCTCGTCATAGAGAACCACAATGAAGAAACATCTGAGGAGTACTCGGATAGCAGCAAGCACTTCACACCTTGCCCGTTTTTCAAGAGCTATTGAAGCTGGTCAGCAACAATAATGCCAACAAACATGTTCCCCCGAGAATTATATAGAAAGACCAACCAGAGAAGAAATCAGCTAATTAATGTCTGAAGAGTACGACCATTTTGGCCCGCATATCGCGTATCTACACCGTCCCGTTTGGACCGGGTCCCAGCTAGCACCCGAAGTTCTAACGCATCCAATGCCGCACAGTTTCAAGCTCCCAAAAATCAAGGCATTCGACGGAGCAGATGACCCATAAAAGTACATCCAACATTTCTCCAATGTCATAAGGCTAAACAATGCCTCTGATCAGTTGTTGTGTCAATTATTCACAACAACTTTGAAAGGACAAGCCCGAACTTGATTATACTCTCCGAAGGAAGAAGGGATCGATAACTTTACAAGTTTATCTCAACTCTTTGTCGATTAGTTCAATGCAAACAAAAGGGTTGTACGGGATCCCTCTCATCTATCTAGGATTCGACAAAGCAAAGGGGATACCCTTAAAGATTTCATTCGTTGTTTCACCACTGAGGCATGAAAAATCCCTGGAGTCAACCCAAAAATCTTCTGAGTCTTCTTCTTAGGAGTGCTCCACCCCAGAATTTTCTACTCAACATTAATGAGAGAAAGAGTACTAAGTTACCATAAGCTGGTCCGGTGGGTTAAAGCACAGATCACCGCTGATGAAGTAATCGAGACACATCGATGATTGTTTGATAGTGACCCGAAAAGGAGGGAGCAAGAAGTCTCATCAAACAATGGAAAGAGCAGTGAGCACAGTGGCAGCCCGTGACAAAGACAACATTAGAACCACACACCCATCAATACCTTTTGAACAAACATACTTTACGCAATCCAAGACAAGGAGGCACTCTGCAAGCCTAGACTGCATGCAAAAAATGCAGGCGACCAGTCAAAGTACTGCGAGTTCCACCACGGACGAGGACAAATTACAGAAAATTACTCCAAGCTGAAGGAGGAGATTGAGCGCCTCATCGGAAAAGGGTTGTTGGAAAGATTCTCATAGGGAGAAGCATCAAATCGACCGGTAGGAGGTCGGCTATACGCTCCCACATTACAGAGCACCTCACTTCCACATTGTAGGGCACCCCGCTCCCGTGCTATAGAGCACACACTCCCACACTGTAGAGCATTCGCTAACGCATTATAGGGAATCATGATGCAGACAAGTTAAAATCATGACAGTAGAAAAGTTGTCGTCGACACACGTAATGTCAACACACCTTCAAATTAAATATATATTTCTATTTAATTATGTTTTTAATTTGAGCATACTTATGAGCTCACTCACATTTTACGCCTTATGAATTTTGCGCTATCACTTATGTAATATGAGCTTTTCATATTGTATGATATATTATAGATCTTGAGTAAGCCAATCCCAATACCATCCAAACACAACATAACCCATATGTTATAACACCCCTTTTCACACATAAACCACATTTTTTCTTTATATCATGATGACCACCATAAACCATCCCCTTTTCACAAAAATCACTTAAATTTCTACATGTCATGAATGACCACCATAAACCACCTTTTTTACACACAAATCACTTTATTTCCTACATGTCATTATTAGCCACCATAAACCACCCCTTTTCACACATAAACCACTTTATTTTTTTCATGTCATTAATATCCACCACAAAGTTCTTCCCTTTCATACATAAGCTACCTTATTTTCTTCATCATTCAAACAAGTGACTAAAGACCACCATAATGATGGCCCAACCTCCAACCAAAACATGGACTCTAAAGTCATTCCCTCCTTACCTTCATGGCTCTTAAGATATATAAATAGGTATGAAAGCTCTTGTTGTAATCATCCTTTGAATGAATGAAAAATTATAATTGTTATTCTTTGTATTTTTTTCCTCTGAGTGAAGGATTATTAAGAGTGAGAGTGTACGACCCCCGAAGGACTTTTAAGAAAGGAGTAGGCAATGACCCGACAAAGGACTACTCTATCGGTACTAGCTCGAGTTATCTCCTCAACCAAAAATACAATAGTAGTTTGGCTATGGTATTTCTCTTTCAAAGCTTTAGTACTATATGTTTACATGATTGTTAAGATTAGAAACTATCGGTTAGCTGCTCGTCGCACCACACAAAATTGTTGACGATTGGATTTATGTCTTGCTAGTTTTTTTAAAGCCATCTTTCTTATAATTCAAGAGTTTAACGTAAAAGAACTTCGAATCTCCAAAATAACTCAAAGTTCATCTTAAATCACCACATAAACCTCTTAGCCTACATCAAATTGGTATCTGAGCCAGGTTTTCACTAACTCTTGTCTAGGAAACATCCTAAAACAGAGATTTTATGTTGCCTCATGCATGGTCATCTATAAGAATTTTTTAAAAATAGTAAATCAAAGTATTTTGTGCTAATACTATAATAGTAAGCTCTTTTAATCATTATAAATCTCTCACAAAATTTTGAAGCTCAGTTAAAATTTGGTTTATTAAATAAAATAAAATCTAATCATTGACATATTTATTTTTTTTATTTCTGTATTCATGCATGCATTATTAGCTTAACTTTTTTTTTTACTAAAACTCTATTAAAAAATGTCAAAACATTTGAAAGACTCCAGATCATAACTTTAGTGTATTCCCTAAAAACACCCAATAGTTGAGTAAGAAACTCAAAGAATAGATATAAATCCCGTTTGTTTCTTCTAACTCATGCATTGCTTAATTTTGAAATTTAGCATGTTGCCTACTTTATCAAAAAATTCATAACTTTTAGAATACTTCTCCAAAAATTATGAAATAAAATTTCCTCTCTTTGTTTTAAGGTCCTCTATAACTTTCTAGAAGAAACTAAGCCCTAATATTTAACCCATAGTGGTGTAAAAATCAAGGTTTGTGGCTTTATCATAGTTAAATATTTTCACCCTATAAAGTTTTCATTAATGTCTACTCGCAGTGGCGCACAATATGTTATAAATACATCTACAACCATAGAAGACATGTTACAAAACATACTAAAGAGGTTGGGAAGAATGGACACTTTAAACCAAATTTTGGTGGATCAAGTAGAGACGCTCGAAAATAATAGTGGACAAACTCCCACTAAGACACCCAAACACCGGATCGATCAAGATAAACCTAAACAAAGGCCTAACATTCAAAATCTCGAATTCATAGGAAATCATTTTCTATTTTTGAGTTAGATGATAATCTTGATCAAGAACCAAGAAGATTTATAAGGCATCCTTACATTAAAGATGACCAAAGGTTTGACCCTAATCATGTTATTCCAAGCAAACTAGAAAGAAATATTGATGATGACCTTACTCGTAGAGCTAAAATCGAAGCTCAGACATTTGATGGAAACTTAGATCCAAGAGTCTTTTCTTATTAGTTGATTTACATTAAACAATATTTTGATTGGATTAATATTCTGTAACGTCCCAATTCGCGCTAGGCCCCTTGTTTGCGTATTTGAGTCAAGGGGGCTGTGGTGAGCCCAATGGGGGATGTGGGGGAGCAGGTGCGGACGTACGGGAAATGAGGAAAACAAGGCAAAATGGCCTTTCTGGCTGACACGGGTATGGACACGGCCGTGTCCATACCCGTGTGCCTCATAAAAATAGGCTTCCAGTCAGAGAGGTACACGGGCATTGGGACACGGGCGTGTCCCTAGCCGTGTGCCAAGGACACGGGTTGGGACACGGGCGTGTCCCTAGCCGTGTGCCAAGGACACGGGTCGGGACACGGCCGTGTCTCTACCCGTGTGCCGCAACCCTGACCCGGCAGAAAGTGGATCTGGGAGGAACACGGCCCTAGACACGGCATGCCACACGGCCGTGTCACCTGAACACGGGTAGGAACACGGCCGTGTGCCTACCCGTGTCTGCGATGTATAAAAAGGAAAAAGTTGGAAACCCTAGCATTTCATCTCCTTTCTTCTGCCCCGAAATTCCTGAGAGGGTTCTTGGCTGGAGGAGGAGGAAGAGCTTGCCGGAGCCATCCTTGGAGGAATCAAAACGCCGCCACCGTCAAGGGAAAAACAATGCCGCCGCGAAGGAGTGCGAGGCTCATGGCCGGCCATGGTGGTACCGCTGGACTTGAGGTGAGCTTCCTCCCCTCTCCCTTGGTGCTAGATCTATAGTTATGTTAGGAGAGACATCGACTCCATAGAGTCTTGATGTGAGGAGGAGAGTTCTTAGGTTAAAGCCATACCTAGGTTTTCTAGGTTTAGTCTCCCTCAACCTTCTCATCATTCAAAGAGGAGATGAGAGGGGTTTTCGTTGAGGGTTTGGCTTTGAAAGGAGAAATAAGGCTGGGTGATTTCTGGAGAAGTTTATGCGAGGCCGTTGCAAGGAAGAAGATGAACGGATGCCGTTCATCTCGCCTTAAGATGCGTGCAGAAATCTGATTTCTGAACGCTGCGACCTTCGTGGCCAATTTCGGAGGTGTTCTGGCCAAATCTGGGTGAACGACTCAACACGAAAGTCGTAGCTCTCGAAATTACCTTTCCAATGAGTGGTTGCTCGTTTCCATGCGATACCTGTAGCCACGGGAAAGCTGGTTCGAGTCCGCTGCGTTCGGGAAAATTCCTGTACAGGAAACTATTTCCTGTACGCATTCGAGTTGAATTTCTGGTATGTTGCAACCAGATCTGGGTGATCGACTCAACACGAAAGTCGTAGCCCTCGCGAATACCTTTCCAACGAGGGGTTGTGCATTGTGATCGGATTCCTGTAGCTCCGGGAATCCCAGTTTTAGTATTGGACTATCCTATGTTAATGCACTTGTTAAATTATAATGTTAGCACTCTTGCAATGATTGTGATTTGCTCATGTGATATCTTGCTCCCATATAACTATAATGTCGTTGTTACTATAATTTAGTATGGTTACTCATTTGGTTGTGTAATAAGGGATAACCATGCAATGGTAGAGAAATGGATTGGATGGGAAGGCTAGTAATTAAGAGTTGAGATTGGTATTGAATTTATTTATATAGTTTGATGTTGAACATATTAATTATGCGAAGTATTGAGGTGAAATCAGTGAATAGAGGGGCGTGAATATGATGAACACTATGTGAGGAGTATTTTGTAACCGTAATCCGAGCCCAAGGGGTTTATTAACAACCGATGCTTAGAGTGGTAGTCTCCCTACGGGTAGCATCGAGTGAGTTGTTTTGGGGCATGTGATGTGCGACGATTCATCGTGTCGCGGTGTTGAGATAATGAATGTGGCAGGTCTACGGGTTCGCCAGTCGTCACACCGATGGGAGCCAATGGGTAGACCTTGGGCGGTAGGGTTAGATACTTGGTGTCCATAACCCGAGATCTCCTCCGTGCCATGAGAACGGTTGGGCTTGCACCTCGTGCGTTTCCGAGGTTCCATCCGGTTCGAAATCAAAGGCCAGGTTGGGCTGTGTTCTTGGTGCACATTTACCCAAGACCCCTTCTGAGCCGTAGTACGCATGTGAGCTCCGCTGTTGTGTTCTTAGCGTTGAGGCGTACGGGGGCCTAGGATAGGTAGTGTGATACCACCTAGTAGTGGAGACGCCCGCTCCACTGTCGCCGTCTGGCCACGACGGACGACGCCTGAGAGGTTAGCTACCTGCTCGAAAAGTGGGAACTTCTAGTCTGTGTCGACATAGCAAACTTGCATGTGCGTGCGCATGATTCGGTCATAGCATAACATTCATTTCATGTCATTCATTGCATACACAAGATCCTCATCGTATAAGTTTGTATGGGCACTCTTATACGATGAGTTACTTTACTGTTAAGCCGATCCTTAACTTATAAGTTTGTATGGGCACTCTTATAAGTTAAGTTACTATTCTGAGTACTTATACCTACTGTCATTTACTATTGATATTTGTAGAACTGCTAGTTGTGTAGCGTAGTTTATACTCCACTATAGTTACTGTCACCTGCTTGTTTACTTGCTTATATATATATACATATTGTACCTTGTTCCTTTCTCCGCCCGGTGCCGAGGAGTCGCCGGGGGAGCGGATGTGAAGCCACTTAGTCTTATGACTAACGGTTGCTACGTCTTCCTTTTTAGGAGGAAACCCCGCAGGTAGAGCGGCAACGGACTATGCAGCAGGACAGCCAGGCCCGGATGATAGGACCTGAGGTGGTGGTGCCATCGGCACCGTCAGTGACAGTAGTGAGTGTTTTCATGTAGCCGTTTGGCAAAACATTTCTAGACTCTTGTTTCTTTTGTACAAGCCTGTTGTGCTTGTTATCTTCCGCTACTTTTGGACTTTAACTTAGCTGTGAACTGAACTGCTTTTAGTTTTACTTTTCTGTTATGGTTGGGTTGGCATAATTGTTGTGATATGGATTGTAGCCGGCGGAATAGGCGTCTTGTGGTAAAGGCTAACCCGTGTGTTAGTGCTACCGCAAGGCGGCTATTTCGGGCATAAGACTCCCCTCGTGCCGTGTGTTGTGTTCCGGGAGGGGGGTCTTACAAATGGTATCAGACTTAGCCGATCTTCACCTACAGCAGTCAGGTAACAATGGGCCACTCCCGTTCGATTAGTCGGTTTGGGGACAAACCGACTTAGCGGAAGCAGTGGTGTGCCCATATGTAATTCACACTAAGTTGTCCAACTTTGACATTAGTTTTAGCCAACCTGACCCTAGTTTGTACCTTGCGTATAGGTCCCAGCGCAGGTGGAGCCGGTTGGGGGCACTCCTACCCCTTCCGTCCCTTCACAATTCCAGCAGTCGGAACTGGGACAAACGCTGTCAGCCATATTGGATGCATTTAAAGCCCAGCAAGCTCCGGTGCAACAACAAGCGCCAAGCTCCAACTGGTTGAGCACCTTCCGTGCCCTGTCCCCTCCTGCCTATCTTGGGACAGAATCGCCGGTGCGCACCGAGGAATGGCTTGATACCGTGCAGGAATTGATGGCTGGCATAAGATGTCCGAACAGCATGGCGGTGACATTGGTAGTGACGCTGCTAGAGCTGCACGCCAAAAGGTGGTGGAAGTCCCTCATGGGCTCCATCTTCCAAGGGCGGTTGTACACGGACATCGGTTGGAACGAGTTCACCGAGGCTTTTCTGGAGCACTTCATCCCTTCTTCTGCTCGGGATGGACTTGAAGAAAAATTTCTGCAGCTGAAGCAGGGATCGAATTCGGTAACGGAGTACCAGAGGGAGTTCCAACACCTCGCTAGGTTTGCCGATTCCTATGAGTTGGACGATAGAGGCTATGCGAAGCGCTTCTACAAAGGGTTAAGGGACCCCCTGAGGCAGGCCCTTTTGTTTATAGCCGATGGAAGCCTGGCAGAAATCATTGACATGGCAAAGAGACTGGAGGCAGACCACATGGGATGTGGCAAGAGACCTGCGGAAGGTGTAATTGAAGTCGGCCCTAGTAATAGAAGGCGGAATGATCATGGCAGAGGAAGGGGAAACCACAGAGGCGGTCGGTGGGTCAACCGGAACTATCGGGTGGAGTACCCAATTCCGCAACCACTACCTTTACCACCACCACCGCAGCAGCAATATTATCAACAACCTGGGGGCCGACGTGAGATGATATGTTTTGAGTGCAACCAACCGGGGCATGTCCGACGAGTTTGCCCGCGACTGATCGGGGGTGCTCCTATTGCTCCCCCTCCAGTAGCTCAACGGGGAAGAGGGCACATGCGTGGCCGAGGAAGAGGACCACCAGGGAGAAATCAAGGACAGGCACGGGAGCATGTATTCGCATTGGATATGACTCAGGAGAGAAATCCGCAGGAAGTCATCACCGGTACGTGCAAAATTGTTTTAATATTATATGACTTGTTGGATTTATGATACAAATGATACGCGCTATTCTGAATAGTGATTACCCCTTTTTGAACCTAGGCACTGTCGTGGTTAGCGGGAGACCCGCCTATACGTTATTTGACACGGGTGCGTCTCACTCGTTCATTTCGGAGGACTTCGTGAAGGACTTGGAGGGAGTGCAACACTTCACGGGCATTACTCAAAGGGTGCGCCTTCCGGACGGCTCTGAGATGACGTCGTCAGCAAGTTGCGACTTCGACACCCTTATTGGAGGAAAGTTCTTTGAAACTCCGGCTACAGTGTTAAGAATCCCGGAGTTCGATCTCATCCTGGGCATGAAGTGGTTGGACTGGCACCACGCCAGGATCAATTGTGCGGAGAAGCAAGTTATGTTGAGGCATGGAGACACGGAAGTCATCTTCCAAGGTATTAAATTCGCACCCCGTAAATTATTATCTTCAATCCAAGTTATGAAATCTCATATGGAAGGGGACGAAGTCTATGTAATTTGCTTCGAGTTGAAGAAATTGACATTAGAGGTCAAGGATGTGCAGGTGGTGCGAGAATTTCCCGAGGTATTTCCCGAGAAATTGCCAGGACTACCCCCGCATAGGGAAGTGGACTTCCAAATCAAGCTAATTCCGGGTGCCAAGCCCGTCTCGCGAGCTCCATACCGAATGGCTCCGAAGGAACTTGCAGAGTTTAGAGTTCAGCTTCAGGAATTGGTGGAAGCAGGGTTCGTTCGCCCAAGCTCATCGCCTTGGGGAGCGCCCGTTTTGTTCGTCAAAAAGAAGGATGGCACCTTGCGGTTATGTATTGATTATCGAGAGTTGAACCGGTTAACGGTGCGGAACACCTATCCCCTACCGCGCATTGATGAATTATTCGATCAATTGGTGGGATCGTATTGGTTCTCCAAGTTAGATCTGCGTTCGGGATATTATCAGCTGAGGATACAAGAAGATGACATTCAGAAGACGGCGTTCAGTTCGAGATATGGTTTGTATGAATTCACCGTGATGCCGTTTGGGCTCACAAACGCCCCTTCCGCCTTTATGAGCTTGATGAACAAGGTGTTCGGCCCTTATTTGGACATCTTTGTCATCGTGTTCTTCGATGACATCCTAGTCTACTCCAAGACTGAAGCAGAACACGCCGAACATCTAACTTTAGTGCTGAGGAAACTAAAGGAGCACACTTTGTTTGCCAAGTTCAGCAAATGTGAGTTTTGGCTTCGAGAGGTCGCGTTCTTGGGCCATGTGATTAGTGGGGCGGGGCTAGCAGTAGATCCGGCCAAGGTGCGGGCCGTAAAGGAGTGGTCGCCATTGAAGTCAGCGGCCGACATACGAAGCTTTCTTGGACTTGCCGGGTACTATCGCAAGTTCGTGAAAGGTTTCTCGAAGATCGCCCTTCCCCTTACTACGCTGACCAAGAAGGGTGTGCCGTTTGAATGGACACCCCAGTGCGAAGCTGCATTCCAAGAGTTGAAAGACAGATTGACGACTGCACCCATCCTAGCTCTTCCATCTGGGAAGGAGGGCTTTCAAGTTTACACGGATGCGTCGTATCAAGGGATGGGAGCTGTATTGATGCAGAATGGGCATGTGATCGCTTATGCTTCAAGACAGTTGAAGAAGCATGAAGCCAGCTACCCGGTGCATGATCTAGAGTTGGGAGCGGTGGTATTCGCCTTGAAGATGTGGAGGCATTATTTATACGGCGTCCACTGCGAGATCTACTCGGATCACAAAAATCTGAAGTACATTCACACCCAAAAGGAGTTAAACTTGAGACAGCGGCGGTGGTTGGAGTTCTTGTGCGACTATGATTTCACCTTGAACTACCACCCCGGGAAGGTTAATTCCGTAGCTGATGCCTTGAGCCGGAAAGCGCCGGAAGCGAGCACGGAATCCCGCTTGATGAGGATGGAGTTAATCCGGATGTTGCAAGAGATGGAAATCACTTTGGTCTTTAAGAATCAACCGGAAGAGTATACCGAATATTTGGCCGCGATGAGTATAGTTTGCAACATACGAGACCGGATCCGTACGGAACAAAAGAAGGATGCGGCTTTAACCCCGGCTTTCAAGTCAATGGAGGATGGGACTACGGAAGAATACTCCCTAAAAGATGGCCTCGTCTATTTTCGTGGCCGGCTTTACATCCCCGAAGGTGACAACATTCGGGAGGATATTCTAAAGGAGGCCCATTGCTCCAAGTACTCGGTGCACCCGGGGATCGCGAAGATGTACACCGATTTGAGAAAGACGATGTGTTGGCCGGGCATGAAGAGGGATGTCAAGTACTTTGTTACTCATTGTGTGGCCTGCCAAATGGTGAAGGCAGAGTGCCGAAGCCCCGGTGGAATGCTACAGTCGTTGCCCATCCCCGAATGGAAATTTGAGGACATCTCCATGGACTTCGTCCACGGGTTACCTCGCTCGCGCTCGGGGAATGATTCTGTGTGGGTGATAGTTGACCGGTTGACCAAGGTAGCCCGATTTATCCCAATGAAGAAGGAGGCGCAAGTGGGCGTCTTAGTGCGTCTCTTTGTGGAACAATTTGTGCGGTACCATGGTGTGCCCAAGACGATCGTCTCCGACCGGGATGGTCGGTTTACTTCAAGAGAATGGAGGGCTGTACAGGCTTATTTGGGCTCGCGCCTCGCCTTTAGCACAGCCTTTCACCCACAAACGGACGGGCAATCTGAGCGAACCATCCGAACATTGGAGGACCTATTGAGGTTGTGTGTGCTAGATAAAGGAGAACCATGGGAGGGACTCTTACCTCTCGTGGAGTTCTCTTATAATAACAGTCATCAAGCTAGTATTGGAATGGCACCTCATGAAGCTTTGTATGGAAGGAGGTGTAGAACACCCTTGTCCTGGGTGCAAGACGAAGATCCGAAGACATTGGGAAATGAGTATATTGATGACACGGACGCGGTGGTTAGGTTGATCCGGAATCGAATGCTAGAGGCTCAAAGCCGACAGGCGAAATATTACAACGCAAGGCACCGTATGGTAGAGTTTCAAGTGGGTGATAAGGTGTTCCTGAAGATTCGACCGATGCACGGAGTGTCACGAGTACGTGGAGTCAAGAAGCTCAGCCCAAGGTATGTTGGGCCCTATGTTGTAGTGGAAAGGATTGGCCCTCTGGCCTATCGATTGGAGTTACCACCGGAGCTGGAGAACCTTCACGACGTGTTCCATGTATCGTCGCTTCGGAAGGCTTTGTTGCGACCTGAACAGTATATCCCCACGGCGGATGGTGCCGTGGCGTCTGATAGGTCTGTGCGACTGGAGCCGGTGCGGATCGTTGATAACGAGACAAGGACCTTGCGCCGCAAAAGTGTTCCCTTGGTGAAGGTGCTATGGTCTAATCACGGGAAGGAAGAGTGCACATGGGAGCCAAGGGATTTGATGCAAGAGCGCTACCCGGAATTATTTACTCCAGGTAAAAATTTTATTTGAAAGCATAGTCCCTTTTATGGGTTTCACTCCCGTAGCCTTACCCTGATTTCGGGGACGAAATCTTTTATTTTGTTTATAGGATTTGTAACGTCCCAATTCGCGCTAGGCCCCTTGTTTGCGTATTTGAGTCAAGGGGGCTGTGGTGAGCCCAATGGGGGATGTGGGGGAGCAGGTGCGGACGTACGGGAAATGAGGAAAACAAGGCAAAATGGCCTTTCTGGCTGACACGGGTATGGACACGGCCGTGTCCATACCCGTGTGCCTCATAAAAATAGGCTTCCAGTCAGAGAGGTACACGGGCATTGGGACACGGGCGTGTCCCTAGCCGTGTGCCAAGGACACGGGTTGGGACACGGGCGTGTCCCTAGCCGTGTGCCAAGGACACGGGTCGGGACACGGCCGTGTCTCTACCCGTGTGCCGCAACCCTGACCCGGCAGAAAGTGGATCTGGGAGGAACACGGCCCTAGACACGGCATGCCACACGGCCGTGTCACCTGAACACGGGTAGGAACACGGCCGTGTGCCTACCCGTGTCTGCGATGTATAAAAAGGAAAAAGTTGGAAACCCTAGCATTTCATCTCCTTTCTTCTGCCCCGAAATTCCTGAGAGGGTTCTTGGCTGGAGGAGGAGGAAGAGCTTGCCGGAGCCATCCTTGGAGGAATCAAAACGCCGCCACCGTCAAGGGAAAAACAATGCCGCCGCGAAGGAGTGCGAGGCTCATGGCCGGCCATGGTGGTACCGCTGGACTTGAGGTGAGCTTCCTCCCCTCTCCCTTGGTGCTAGATCTATAGTTATGTTAGGAGAGACATCGACTCCATAGAGTCTTGATGTGAGGAGGAGAGTTCTTAGGTTAAAGCCATACCTAGGTTTTCTAGGTTTAGTCTCCCTCAACCTTCTCATCATTCAAAGAGGAGATGAGAGGGGTTTTCGTTGAGGGTTTGGCTTTGAAAGGAGAAATAAGGCTGGGTGATTTCTGGAGAAGTTTATGCGAGGCCGTTGCAAGGAAGAAGATGAACGGATGCCGTTCATCTCGCCTTAAGATGCGTGCAGAAATCTGATTTCTGCACGCTGCGACCTTCGTGGCCAATTTCGGAGGTGTTCTGGCCAAATCTGGGTGAACGACTCAACACAAAAGTCGTAGCCCTCGAAATTACCTTTCCAACGAGTGGTTGCTTGTTTCCATGCGATACCTGTAGCCTCGGGAAAGCTGGTTCGAGTCCGCTGCGTTCGGGAAAATTCCTGTACAGGAAACTATTTCCTGTACGCATTCGAGTTGAATTTCTGGTATGTTGCAACCAGATCTGGGTGATCGACTCAACACGAATGTCGTAGCCCTCGCGAATACCTTTCCAACGAGGGGTTGTGCATTGTGATCGGATTCCTGTAGCTCCGGGAATCCCAGTTTTAGTATTGGACTATCCTATGTTAATGCACTTGTTAAATTATAATGTTAGCACTCTTGCAATGATTGTGATTTGCTCATGTGATATCTTGCTCCCATATAACTATAATGTCGTTGTTACTATAATTTAGTATGGTTACTCATTTGGTTGTGTAATAAGGGATAACCATGCAATGGTAGAGAAATGGATTGGATGGGAAGGCTAGTAATTAAGAGTTGAGATTGGTATTGAATTTATTTATATAGTTTGATGTTGAACATATTAATTATGCGAAGTATTGAGGTGAAATCAGTGAATAGAGGGGCGTGAATATGATGAACACTATGTGAGGAGTATTTTGTAACCGTAATCCGAGCCCAAGGGGTTTATTAACAACCGATGCTTAGAGTGGTAGTCTCCCTACGGGTAGCATCGAGTGAGTTGTTTTGGGGCATGTGATGTGCGATGATTCATCGTGTCGCGGTGTTGAGATAATGAATGTGGCAGGTCTACGGGTTCGCCAGTCGTCACACCGATGGGAGCCAATGGGTAGACCTTGGGCGGTAGGGTTAGATACTTGGTGTCCATAACCCGAGATCTCCTCCGTGCCATGAGAACGGTTGGGCTTGCACCTCGTGCGTTTCCGAGGTTCCATCCGGTTCGAAATCAAAGGCCAGGTTGGGCTGTGTTCTTGGTGCACATTTACCCAAGACCCCTTCTGAGCCGTAGTACGCATGTGAGCTCCGCTGTTGTGTTCTTAGCATTGAGGCGTACGGGGGCCTAGGATAGGTAGTGTGATACCACCTAGTAGTGGAGACGCCCGCTCCACTGTCGCCGTCTGGCCACGACGGACGACGCCTGAGAGGTTAGCTACCTGCTCGAAAAGTGGGAACTTCTAGTCTGTGTCGACATAGCAAACTTGCATGTGCGTGCGCATGATTCGGTCATAGCATAACATTCATTTCATGTCATTCATTGCATACACAAGATCCTCATCGTATAAGTTTGTATGGGCACTCTTATACGATGAGTTACTTTACTGTTAAGCCGATCCTTAACTTATAAGTTTGTATGGGCACTCTTATAAGTTAAGTTACTATTCTGAGTACTTATACCTACTGTCATTTACTATTGATATTTGTAGAACTGCTAGTTGTGTAGCGTAGTTTATACTCCACTATAGTTACTGTCACCTGCTTGTTTACTTGCTTATATATATATACATATTGTACCTTGTTCCTTTCTCCGCCCGGTGCCGAGGAGTCGCCGGGGGAGCGGATGTGAAGCCACTTAGTCTTATGACTAACGGTTGCTACGTCTTCCTTTTTAGGAGGAAACCCCGCAGGTAGAGCGGCAACGGACTATGCAGCAGGACAGCCAGGCCCGGATGATAGGACCTGAGGTGGTGGTGCCATCGGCACCGTCAGTGACAGTAGTGAGTGTTTTCATGTAGCCGTTTGGCAAAACATTTCTAGACTCTTGTTTCTTTTGTACAAGCCTGTTGTGCTTGTTATCTTCCGCTACTTTTGGACTTTAACTTAGCTGTGAACTGAACTGCTTTTAGTTTTACTTTTCTGTTATGGTTGGGTTGGCATAATTGTTGTGATATGGATTGTAGCCGGCGGAATAGGCGTCTTGTGGTAAAGGCTAACCCGTGTGTTAGTGCTACCGCAAGGCGGCTATTTCGGGCATAAGACTCCCCTCGTGCCGTGTGTTGTGTTCCGGGAGGGGGGTCTTACATATTCAACCAAACTCTCAAGTCAGTTTTGTCAGGTTAATGTTAAAAGAACCCGCTCGAACCTACTGGACGACTATAGAGAGGGAGGAAGAGCGTAAAAATCGGGAGGTGGGTAGTTGGATGGAATGAAAGAACTTTTATCTGAGAAATAATATAATGATCAAATTTTCTTAGAATTTCATGATCTTAAGCAAGGAACCCTAACTGTGGCTGAATATTCAGCTCATTTTGACGATCTAATTCTTAGATATGACATAATAGAAACTCCTAAGGCATCCATTGCTCGATTTAAGGCTGAATTACGACCAGATATTAAGGTCGAAATGACCATTTGAGATGTGAACACTTTAGAGGAAGCTTCTCATATGGCAATTCGAATTGAGTCTTATCTCAAGACCCAATAACAACATAAATTGCATGCCTCCACTCAAAGTAACCAAACACCAAAGGTAGCACCGTCCATGCCTATATCAAATATTTTTTCATCACTCCCTGATTCTAAAGGAAAGGTCATCACATGGACATCTGGATCTAAGTCAACTAACGAAAATACTGGTCCCAAATCCATAAATATCACATGCTTTAGTTGCAAACAAATCAGACATTATGCATTCAGTGCCCGCGTAACCTTCATATATGATTTGATCCCTTTCAGTCATTACAAGACATAAAAGATAGTGAAGTAGATCCATTAGAAGAAGACAGAGAATTTGATAAAGCACATGATTCTAATTAATTAGCAGTTGTATGGTGTATGCTTATAACACCACAAACTAATGAAGATTGTAAGCACTCAACAATATTTACTACTCTTTTTAAATTGGAGAGAAGACATGCAAAATTATTATTGATAGTGGTAGTTGCATGAATGTTATCTCAACGATAGATCTTATTAGACTAAATCTTACTATTAAACCTCACCTTAGACAAAACAAAGTTGCTTGGATAGATACAACATTCATATCTGTCTCTCAACGTTGTTTGGTGACAGTAAAGTTAGGTTGATATAGTTATAAGATATAGTGCGATGAACTCCTTATGGATGTTGCACATACACTTTTAGGAAGTTCATGGTTATACGATTTGGATGTGACACATCATGGCCGATCAAGCACATACACATTTGCTTTTGGAGGTAAGTATGTAATCCTAAAACACGCTAAATCTAAATAAGATGCACAAAAACAATCAGTGACTTCATTAACCCCTATTGAACATAAGTCACTTCATATCATTAATAAACATGAGTTCAAAAAGGAAATTGACCACCTATTATATTTGCTTTGTCATCTTAAATTCACATAGTTTGGTGCGTATGAACACATTAACATCTAAGGTAAGTTATCTCCTACCCGAATTCAAGGGTGTTTGACAATAAGGGTTACCAGCAGAACTACCACCATTACAAAGTATTCAACATGCAATGGGTATCGTTCCCGGATTTATGCTCCCAACCCTACCCTATTATCAGATGAGTCCTACTGAGCATGTTGAGCTCAAACGTCAGGTTTATGACCTCTTGAGTCGAGGATTCATTAGCGATAATATATCTCCTCTTGTAGTTCCTTCCCTTCTTACCCCTAAGAAAGATTAGATATGACGCATGTAACACCCCTATCTGTCACATAACATATAGCAGTAGGTCCGGACGGGGCCCGATGCCATATACCACGGATAGACCAGTGGGTTACTCAATGAAACCATTCAACCAATACACACGTCCTACACAGAGTATCTAGCGGAAGCAATTTATTAAGTTGCAAAGGAAAGAACCCAGCACAAGCACAAATGTCAACTCTCAGAAAACCCGGTAGGAATGAAGTACAAAATACACAAATGTACTGGCCTTACGACATTACAACAGTTAACTTAACTAAATAGTGTCTTACAAACTTCGGCTCACAGGCCGGCCACACATGATTTAAATAAGGAAACAAACAAGTCCTTCGAGAGCCGGATCAGCAACTTGGGCTTTAGCCCGCTATTTGCCCCTTGGCTCCGCAGTACCTGCAAGCACAATTCACCGCAACAGTGGCAAACAAGAATAACGGTCAGCTAAAGCTGACCAAATTATAACGATTCCGCACCAAACCGGGGTGGCAAAGCTCCTTCCCTGCACTTGTTAGCAAGACAAGTAATATAGTGAATAAACACAACATCACAGGTGCACGCACACATGGCTGTACACCTTGTGCTCTCAGGGCACTTACTCGGCGAAGCCAGTCCGAAACCGGTCTGATCCTTGGCTGCACCACCACCCCCAGGGCCGCAAAACTCGTGAGCATTTACTCCTTTTAGCCGTAGCCTAGACTCGTTCTCCAAATCATCAATAAGTGCCACATAACTATAGGTCTCTTTAACCAAAATAGATGGAGCGGGTAGGGTTCCACCAACCCGTTGCTCACCCCATTACGACCCTTTGGCCTTTGATGCGGGACCGGCTTTCCCCAGTCCCAACTTTCAATCAAACATGGTACATGGTCCCGCTAAATACCCGGCTGGCTCCTAGGCCACCGAACGACAGAACTTCGCTTCTGCCTAGAATTTCCGGGTGCACCTTGGGGTTACTCCCCAAGATTCCCTGATGCATTCGCATAGCAAACCCGAAAACAACCAAAAATGCACGGAGTCTTCTCCGGCTAAATATGTATAGCAAAACACCACCGATCCAGACCAACATGTCCGGGTAGGCTTCACACACCATACCTATGTCCGTACTATGATTCTGGACTCTAAAAAAGGGGGACTTTACATATCTACCCCAAGGAACACCGCAACTCACCGCACACTCGCGGGAGAGGGTTTTTCCTATGCAAAAGAAGAAGAGCTTCACATGCTCAAGATGAGAATCGTTACCCTAACATTTCTCCTCGGCACCATGATGATCCAGTCAGATGGAAAGCATCATATCGGCCTCGCCTTCGCAGATCTGGACTCGGATCGAGAATCGGAGCTCCGAGGCTCCACCGGCGGCCGGATCTCCCTCTTCCTTCTTCCTCCTTGCTCTCTAGGATTTAGAAAGAGAAAACCCAAATAGAATGAGGGTTTCTAAGCCCTATTCCCGGGTATATCTCAGCCAGAACAGCCCTGAACCGTTGGATCCCAAAATAAGGAAACGGACGGCCACGATTCACACTTAAAATGAACTTCCTGGGCCGAACACGGCTTGCGACACGCCCGTGTCCAAGGCCGTGTTCCTCAATCGACACCAAAACTGTCGCGTCCAGAAAAGAACACGGGCACTCGACACACCCGTGTAAGGCTTGGCATGCCCTTGTGATCCAGTACACACACGAGTAGCTGGGCGTGTTCCTCCATCGAGACAGGTCCAAAACTTTAAGAGCACGACACGACCATGTGACACGCCCGTGTCACATGCCGTACACCCTGGGACACGCCTGTGTCCCAGGCCGTGTAGCTCCCTCAGCACAAACACGCAAACTTCCTGAGTAGCACACGACCACTGACACGCCCATGTGTCAGGCCGTGTGCCCTCACTCAATGATCATTGAGTGGAAAGCTTTGAGTGGCTGACATGCCCTAGGACATGCCCGTATTCTAGGCCATATTCACTGCCCCAACGACCGCTGACTGGAATTTCGTCGACCACATGACCAACGTCAAACCCGAGTATGATACGCCCTGGGACACGCCCGTGTCCCAGGCCATGTAACCTCTACCAAATCCCAGATTTAGCTCAAAACACCACCCGTCACTCTTTTGAGTTTTGGGGCGTTATAATTCTCTCCCTCTTAAAAGAATTTCGTCCACGAAATTACCAAAGGAAAGATACACAAAACCAAAAGCGGTACCTAAGTGAAATAACTCTGGTACTCCTCCAGCATGGTTTGCTCCCATTCCCAAGAGAGCTCCTCCCGACCGCAGTTGTCCCAACGGACCTTGACCATCCTGATCTCCTTGTTACGAAGTCGCTTGACTTCAAAGTCCTCAATACGAACTGGCTTGACCCTAGTCGTCAACCCTTCATCCACCGGTACTTGATCAACTGCAATCACCTACGAAGGCTCTTGCACCGCCTTCCGCAAAACTGATATGTGGAATACATCGTGTAGACCACTCAACTCCACCGATAGCCTCAGACGGTAAGCCGCTTCGCCGATCCGCTCCAGAATCTCAAACAGTCCAAGGTATATCGGGCTCAGCTTCTTCAAGCATCTTACCCGCGACACACCCTTGAACGGATTTATCTTCAAATACACCCAACTGCCAACCGCGGACTCCACGTTCCGATGCTTGGCATTGTAGTATTTAGCTTGCCTATCCTGAGCGATCAGCAAACGCTCCCGAATGGTTTGCACTAATGAAGTATCGCTTTCCTCCTCTTGCTTTTTTTACAACCTTGCCTCACCCGTTTCTAGTCACGACAATGACGTGCGACACTTTCTACCATATAAGGCCTCGAAGGGCGCCATTTGTATGCTCGCTTGGTAGATATTGTTATACGCAAACTCCACCAAATATAGATGGTCTTCCCACTACTTGCCGAAGTCTAGGACACAAATGTGAAGCATGTATTCCATCGTCCTGTTGACCCCCTCGGTCCGCCCATCCGTCTGCGGATGAAAGGCTGTGCTGAGCTTCAGCTTAGCCCCCAGCATTTGCTGCACCAACCTCCAGTCATTGGACGTAAAACGCCCATCTCTATCACTCACGATGTTGCGGGGTACACCGTGCAGTCTAACAATGTTATCCACATATAGCTTCGCCAATTTCTCCACTGAATCATCCTTCCTATACGGAATGAAGTGCGACACTTTTGTTAACCGATCTACGATCACCTAGATGCCGCCGTTTCCCTTCTATGACCTTGGAATTCGCGACACAAAGTCCATCAAAATGTCTTCAAACTTCCACTCCGGAATAGGTAAAGATTTCAAGAAACCTCCTGGATTTTGGCACTCTGCCTTCACTAAGGCGCAAGTCTGACATTTAGCTATAAATAGGGACACATCCTACTTGAGTCCTGCCCACTAGAACAAATTCTTTAGATCTCGATACATCTTCGTGCTCCCGGGGTGAATTGAGTACTTGGTATGATGAGTCTCGTACATCAACTCCGCCCGTAGATTTCCCATATTTGGGATGCACAAACGACTGTCCTTCCTTAGCAGTCCATCTTCAACTGAAAATTGGGAATTTGACTCATCCGAAGCTGCATCCATGACCTCCTTCATGCTGCTATCCAATTCCATAGCCTGTTAAATTTGATCAGTCAGGTCATACTGAACTTCCATCCAGTTCAATAGCGCTTAGGTGCTAGTCTGCTTGTCAACACAACACATGTCTAATGCCTCCAACTCTCGAATAAACCTCTCATCATGAACCGACAGCTAGTTGGCTTGGGCGGGAGCCCTGCGACTCAACGCATCCGCAACTGCATTGCCTTTCCCAGGTACATAATGAATTTTGAACGTATAGTCCCCCAGGAATTCCATCCATCTCCGCTGTCTCATGTTCAGATCCTTTTGATCCAACAGGTATTTCAGGCTCTTGTGGTTGGTATAAATATTGACCTTTATGCCGTACAAATAGTGCCTCCACAGTTTTAGTGCAAAAATCATGGCCGCTAACTCCAAGTTGTGGACCAGATAATTCCTTTAGTGCACTTTTAGCTGACGCGAGCCATACACAATGACACTAACATGCTGCTATAGCACGCAATCCAAACCACTGCCTGAGGCATCACTGTATAACTCAAAACCTTTGGTCTCACTCGAGGAATATAACACTGATGTCGTGGTCAACCGACTCTTTAACTCTTCGAACGCTTGCGCGCACTCCTGCGTCCATACAAACTTCTGATCTTTCCTTGTCAACATCGTGAGAGGTAACGCTATCCGCGAGAAGTTCTCTACGAAGCGCCTGTAATAGCCGGCAAGCCCTAGAAATCTCAAGACTTCCGCTACCGAAGACAACACATGCCACTCTCGTATCGCAACAATCTTCCCCGGATCTACCGCAATCCCTTCCGCACTAACTATATGACCAAGGAACGCCACTAAGGACAACCAGAACTCGTATTTGGAGAACTTTGCGTATAGTTCGTTCCTCCCCAGCGTCTCCAAAACCAAATGCAAATGCTTGAAGTGATCTTCTTCGCACTGCGAGTACACCAATATGTCGTTGATGAAGACGACCACAAAATGGTCTAGGTACTCCCTGAACGATCTGTTCATCAAATCCATGAACACTGATGCCGCATTAGTCAGCCCGAACGGCATGACCGTAAACTCTAAATGCCTATACCTTGCGCCGAACGCTATCCTTGGGACATATCTTTCCCTTATCTTCAACTGATAGTAACTGGACTTAAGATCCAATTTTAATTATACCGATGACCCGACCAACTGATTAAAAGATCATCAATCTTTGGGATCATGTACTTTCTCTTTTCTGTTAACTTGTTCAGTTCTCCATAATCGATATAGAGCCGCAAACTCCCGTACTTCTTCTTAACGAAAAGGACCGGTGCTTTCCAAGGCGATGAACTTGGGTTCACATAACCTTGCTCCAACAACTGGTCGAGTTGAACCTTTAGCTTCGACATTTCCTTAGGTACCAACCTATAAGGAGAGTGTGGCACAGGTTTGGAACCTGGCACTAACTAAATTGTGAAATCGATCTCTCGCTACGGTGGGGCTCAAGGGAGACCGTCAGGGAAACACATCAGGATATTCAGATACACCTGAGACACTATCTAATGTAGGATTAGGCTTCGAAGCCTACCATTATAGCATTAATGACGCTTGCAAGTCGAACTCCTGACTCCCAAACCGTAATCTTGCGATACAGACTCTCTCTTCGCGCACATCGAATGACCACTGAGCAATAAAACATCCAAATTGTCCTTTACCATCGAAGGAGATACTCCGATGCGCAATACAAATCCTTCATACAAAAGGAGTGTGAAGTTCCCGTATCGAAACTATGCCCTCGCCGGATTACTAATAATCCAAAACAAAGCCTAGAACTTCCAGTCCTAAGCTAACGCGCGTAAGGTAACAGGTATAAGAAGCTAAGTTTCTATCAATTTGATCATACCTGACATCCCGACGGTCAGCCATAAGACCTTCTGCTGGCCAAGGATGTCCACTCTCGGTTGGGCCGGAGTATACTGTGATGCGGTGGACTCCACCACCTTGCCCTTCTACTCAGATGTTTCCCTCTTGCTTCTTCTCTGAAATTGGTCATCCACTCCGACAATCCCGAGCATAGTGTCCCGGCTTTCCACAATTAAAGCATGCGCCCGGTGCACGACTTGTAGTCACCCCCGAAGCACCAGAAGAATGGGATGGACCCAAAGTCCTAGCCTTTTTATTCCACCTTCGAAAACCGGACTTCAAAGTCGGCACCTTGAACTCTGACTTCTGAGCACCAGAGTCTTCAATTGCTCCTGACATAGCTTTCCTTGTAGTCTGAGCACCCTCCCGAAAATCTCGGGCAAAGTTCCCTTTCTTGCCACAAGAATGACAATTGTAAGTAGCTTGGCTAGTAGATGATCTAGCCTCTTTTCTCAGCGTTCTGCAGTAGGCAGTCCTTATAGGATCTGCAGGGTTTGGTACCCTATTCATTGGTATTTGATGAGCTTTCCCCAACTCTACTTCCAAAGTTCTAGCCGACTCCACCAAGGCTCGGAATCCCAATAGCTTTGGTCCTAGTAGTAGGATACATAACTCGCTGCGTAGGCCATTATAAAATCTATCGACATAGACTGCTCGCTTTCCCACTCAATGCCAGGGTAGCGCCTTAACATAAGGAACATCTACAAATATTCATCAATTGAGTGCGCTCCTTGCCACACAATCATGTTCATCTGCTGCCCTAATGGGCCTCTACATGCCATTTGCTCCATCACACTGCCCGGTGTTGGGGCCATCTCAGGGATAGAGGGTTGCATAATTCTTCCATGTTGTGCGTTAGTCGCAGCAAACACTGCTTCAACTACATTTCTTATGGTTTTAATAGAAGTAGGGGTCTCAGGCACGTCGTTGGGTACAGTATTTTTCTCAAAAAGTGTGCGTTCAGACTGTCACGCGCCACTCCCGGACACCTATAGTCATACAAAACACCAATAAGAGACCGAACAAAATTGTAAAAAGCAATCATAGGAACACGCAGGTTCCTCAAACATGTGTATTTTCATTCCTAAGTGGACATTCATGGGTTCTTTTCATGTTATAACAATGACGCACACACAAGTACTCACCACCCCTTAAAGTGAATTCGTCCTCGAATTCATTTAAGCCTGACCGAAACCGGTAGTCTTATACCAAATTGTAACACCCATATCCGTCACATAGCATAGAACAGTAGGTCCGGCCGGGGCCCGCCACCATATACCACAGACAGACTGGTGGGGTACTCAATGAAACCATTCAACCAATACACACGTCCTACACAGAGCATCTAGCGGAAGCAATTTATTAAGTTGCAAAGGAAAGAACCTAGCACAAGAACGAATGTCCACTCTCAGAAAACCCAATAGGAATGAAGTACAAAATACACAAATGTACTGGTCTTATGGCCTTACAACAGTTCACTTGAATAAATAGTGTCTTACAAACTTCGGCTCGCAGGCCGGCCACATATGATTTAAATAAGCAAACAAACAAGGCCTTTGAGGGCCGGCTCAGTAACTTGGGATTTGGCCCGCTATTTGCCGCTCGGCTCTGCAGTACCTGCAAGCACAATTCACCGCAACGGAGGCAATCAAGAATAACGTTCAGCTAAAGCTGACCAAATTATAACGATTCCGCCCCCAAACCGGGGTGGCAAAGCTCCTTCCTTGCACTTGTTAGCTAGACAAGTAATATAGTGAATAAACACAACATCACAGGTGCACGCACACATGGACGTACACCTCGTGCTCTCAGGGCACTTACTCGGCGAAGCCAGTCCGAACCCAGTTCGATCCTTGGCTGCACCACCACCCCCAGGGCCGCAAACCTCGTGAGCATTTAGTCCTTTTAGCCGTAGCCTAGACTCGTTATCCAAATCATCAGTAAGTGCCATGTAACTTTAGGTCTCTTTAACCAAAACAGATGGAGCAGGTAGGGTTCCACCAGCCCGTTGCTCACCCCGTCGTGACCCTTTGGCCTTTGATGCGGGCCCGGCTTCCCCCAGTCCCAACTTTCGATCAAACACGGTACATAGTCCCGCTATATACCCAGCTGGCTCCCAAGCCACCAAAACGGCAGAACTTCGCTTCCGCCCAGAATTTTCAGGTGCACCTTGGGGTTACTCCTCAAGATTCCCTGATGTATTCGCATAGCAAACCCGAAAATAACCAAAAATGCACGGAGACTTCTCCGGCTAAATATGCATAGCAAAACATCACCGATCTAGACCAACATGTCCGGGTAGGCTTCACACACCATGCCTATGTCCGTACTACAATTCCGGACTCTAAACAAGGAGTACTTTACATATCTACCCCAAGGAACACCGCAACTCACCGCACACTCACGGGAGAGGATTTTCCCTATGCAAAAGAAGAAGAGCTTCACATGCTCAAGATGATAATCATTACCCTAGTGTTTATCCTCGGTACCATGATGATCTAGTCGAATGGAAAGCACCTTATCGGCCTCGCCTTCACGAATCTGGACTCGGATCGAGAATCGGAGCTCCAAGGCTCCACCGGCGGCCGGATCTCCCTCTTACTTCTTTCTCCTTGCTCTCCCTTCTCTCTAGGATTTAGAAAGATAAAACCCAAATAGAATTAGGGTTTCTAAGCCCTATTCCCGGGTATATCTCAGCCAGAACAACCCTGAACCGTTGGATCCCAAAATAAGGAAACGAACGTCCATGATTTGTACTTAAAATGAACTTCCTGGGCCGAACAAGGCTTGCGACACGCCAGTGTCCAAGGCCGTGTGCCTTAATCGACACCAAAACCGTCGCGTCCCTAAAATAACACGGGCACTCGACAAGCCCGTGTCACGCTTGACACACCCGTGTAATCTAGTACCCGCCCGAGTAGCTGGGCGTGTTCCTCCATCGACACAGGTCCAAAACGTCCAGAACACGACACGTCTATGTGACACACCCGTGTCATATGCTGTATGCTAGATACTCCCTGGGATACGCCCGTGTCCCAGGCCGTGTAGCTCCCTCAGCACAAACCCGTAAACTTCCCGAGCAGCACACGGCCACTGACACGCCTGAGTGTCAGGCCGTGTGCCCTCACTCAACGATCGTTGAATGGAAAGCTTTGAGTGGCTGACATGCCCTGGGATACGCCCGTGTCCCAGACCGTGTTCACTTCCCCGACGACCGCTGACTGGAATTTCGTCGACCACACGACCAACGTCGAACCCGAGTACGACACGCCCTGGGACACGCCCGTATCCCAGGCCGTGTCACCTCTACCAAATCCCAGATTTGGCTCAAAACACCACCCATCACTCTTTTGAGTTTTGGGGCATTACATCGCATGTGCATTGACAACCATATGACAAATAAAATAACAATTTAATATAGATTTCCAATACCAAGACTTGATGATATGTTAAATATGATGTCAGGAGCAACCACCTTCTCGAAAATTGATCTTCGAGGCGGATACCACCAGATCTGCATGCAAGAAGGTGATGAGTGAAAGACTGCCTTTAAAACAAAAGAAGGGTTATTTGAGTGATTAATCATGCATTTGGGTTAAGTAATGCCCCAAGCACATATTTGCGATTTATGACCCATATTCTTCAATCACATATTAGGAAATTTCTTGTCATATATTTTGACGATATCTTAATTTTTAGCAAATCTAGGGATGATCACCTTTCACATCTTCGATAATTATTTGAGATTCTACGACGAGAGAAACTTTATGAACACCTAAAAATGTTCATTTATGATCCGCTCGACTATATTTTTAGGCTTATTGTGTCAAGTGAAGGAGTCTCTACAGACCCTGAAAAGATATGAGCCATTCAAGAGTGGCCAGTACAATCATCTATTCATTAAGTTCGTAGTTTTCATGGATTAGTAACCTTCTTTCATATATTTATTCAAGGATTCAACACTATAATGGCACTTATCACTAAATGTCTCCAAAAGGGTGAGTTTAGATTGACTACTACAGCCTATAGAATATAGATTTTAACAAGGTTTATGAAGTGTCCTGTGATGCTTTGGGAGTTAGCATTGGTGGCTTCCTAAAGCAAGAAGGTCATCCTATTGCATTCTTTAGCAAAAAATTAAATATGGCTTAACAAAAGTATTATTGGGAATTTGCCCTCAATATTCCTAGATTTGAATAAGTGCATCATGCAATGACAAGTGCAATTTATATTTAATGTTTATCTACTCTTATGTTTGTAGAACCATTTATTAGTACTGCTAAATTAATCCCAGCAAGTTAGGAGATGAGTCAAGACCAAAATTCTAAGAAATGGTCTAAGACTAAGCTATACTGTCTTCATGTGTATAGGGTCAAGAAAATACCATCTTGACAAGAAGACACGCTCACCATCTTGACGGGTAAGACCAAACAGCTTTACTATCTTAATGTGCTTAGTGGTCAATATTATTACATCTTGTTAAGAAGACATGCATGATGTCTTGTTGCCCAGAAAATGCGGGATTTAAAATCCGCCAGGGCGTCGAAAGTTAAGTCACATCAACGACTTTATAAAGACAATTTTGTCTTATTAGCAGATAGTCTCCTAACCATTTAAGCTGTCAGAGGTGGATTGTCAAAGGAGGGGACTTCTTATAATAGGGATAAAAGTTTTCAACATAAAAGGAGGCTTGAGTTAAAAAAGTTCTTGGTTGCTACTGTGTTATTGTTGATATTCAAGCTGAACTAAGAGCTAGCTGTTGAAAGTAATCTTGGTGCTACAAGTCTGCTACAAAGCAAGATCATCGGGAAGCTCTTCTTCTTATTGAAGAAGAAGAAGGAGATTTACTCTCTCTTCAGAAAAGTGGATCAGCACTGCATCAGCTACAACACTATTACATTGCTGAAGGAGGAAGCTTTCTTCGAGGAAAGCTAAGAATGACTAAGAGCTGAAAGTAAAATCTTTTTGAGTAATTTGTTTTGTAGTAAACATTATATAAATTCTCTGTAGGATCACATTTGAGATTTGATTTGTAGGCCTGGATTGTCGGCCTAAGTGTAGGGCTGATTGATAGGCCTAAGTGTAAGACTTTGTAGAAAGTCAGAGGTAGGATTCAGAGTTGATCTGAGGTAGGGATATGGATAGCCTGAGGTAGGGTCTACTGTAGACCTGAGGTAGGATCTTGGAGTTAATCTGAGTGTAATTTCTTGATCTGAGAAGAAGAGGAGAAGTTTTCTAAATCTAGCTGACAACTAGATAGGTGGAGAAGGACAGTGAATGTACCCCTAATTTGTGGAACCACTATGAAATTCTTTTATGCTGTTTTATGTGTTATGTGCTTATGATTACTTTTACTTTATAGTTAGGCAAGGATTTTAAAATAACCTAAAAGGTTCAATACACCTATTCACCCCCTCTAGGTGATTTAGACTACCAATATTCTTTCAAGTGTTATCAGAGCTAGGTTAGTTATTAAAATACTTAAAAATCTAAACAAGATCCTAACAAGGGTAGTTAGTCAATCGCCATGAATTCCAGTGAAGGTCATAAGGAGATGAGCTCTATGAAGCTTCCCATATGCAAAAAGGAGAATTTTGGCATCTAGAAACAGTGAGTCAAGTTATTTATGGAGGCCTCAGAACCAAGGATCTATATTACTACCGAGGAGAGACCATTCATCCCCATGATGGTCTTCTCCATTGACCCTAATCTACAAGTTCCCAATCCATATATTGAAATAACTAGGGATGAGGTTGTACTGGCCAATATGGATATAAGGGTAAAAAAATATAATTTTCAGTATAATTGATGATTCCACCTTCTAGAACTTGATCCAGTGCCATACTACCAAGGATATGTAGAATACACTCATTATGTATATGGAAGGAACTGAGGAGATCAAGGATGATAGAATATCCCTTCTAAATCAGAAGTATGAGACCTTTAGGCAAGTTAGCAAAGACAACATAGTTGAGTGCTATGAAAAGTTTTACATGACTGTGAATGAGCTGAAGACTTATGAGAGAGCCTTCATAGATTATGAGCTTAATGACAAGTTCCTAAGGTCTCTAACAAGAGACTGGGACAACAAGATTTTTATTATCAGGGAAATGGGGGAATCTGGTCAACATTACTCCCCAAACTCTTTTTGGTAAGTTGCTCTCCTATGAGATGTAGCTAAATTTAAGGAAGGAAGAAGATGTCGTTGTCATGTCTCTTCTAAAGGAGAAGTATGTGGCCCTCAAGGCTGTAGGCTCAAGGAAAAGTAAGGAGAGAATCCCCTTTCTTCCCATAAAAGTGTCTGAGTTGGAATCTTTTGAGCCCAGCACTTCTGATGATGAGATGTTTGATGGAAAATTTGTTGCACTTTCCAAAAAATTCAACAAGATGATGACTAGGAGGAATCAGTGGAAGAAAATAAATTACTCCTCCTCCAACTCCAATAAAGAAATTAGCCGATCTGACATAGTCAAGAAGGACCCTAAGGGGGACATGTGAGGCTCTAAACTCAACAAATAAGTTTTTCTGACATTATATGTTATTACTGTAGTAATCCCGGGCATGTAATTACTGACTACCCGGTGATGAGAAAAGAGAAGAAGGGTGCGGGTGGCAGGAAGCACCAAGAGGGTAAGAAAATTGAGAAGAACTTCTTTGCTAAGAAGGATAAGTCATAGAGTGAGAGTGACTCTAACTCATTTAAGCCAGAAGATGAAGAAGCCTACATTGGGATCTTTACTGTCAATGAAGAGCTTAACTCTCCTGCTACTAAGATTGGCATCAGGTAACCATTGTCACACTCAGACAATAACTATGAGAAAGAAGAGAGTTGTGGTTTTATGGCAATGTCTGATGAGGATGATTAGTTTGACACCCATCCAGATGAGGTAATTATCTTAGCTATATCTTCTACTTAGTCTAACTATGAAACATGACCAGACTCTGGGGCACTCTCATCATCTAATGATGAGGATAGATAAAATTCTGAGAATAATATCAATCAATTGATTGATAAGTATGATTCTCTTTTAGAAGCCCTGAAAAAGAACAAGAATCTTACTAAGAAGCAAGCTAATGAGATTGCTTCTCTCTGCTAGTGACATCTGAATGACTTGAGTCTGCTAACCAGCTAACTCAAATGAGTAGGAAGATCAGCCAGCTAAGAGGGACAACAAACATCCAAATTAGCACCGTAAGTTAGTAGAGCAAGACCATCAGGGATGACAATCATCTTAAAGAGACTTTTTTAAGGAGAGGAAGCTTGCGGCCCAGTTCTTCAAGCCACAGACTATGCTGCCCATCATTGATTCCTTCTTAACCCAAATTAGAAGGGAAATCAACTTCAATAGAAGTGCAACAACAATCAGAAATAAGGGAAAAGATAAAGCTATTGTGCCTTAAACCACCTTCCAAAGGGTGTTATTACTATCAAACAGTTATGACCAGGATTGTATGTATGGTCACTAGAAAAATGATTGCTCCTCCAGTAAGGTTAAAAATATTCCTGACTGGAGAGAAAGAAAGAGAATGAGGTTGAGTGCACTGAAGGCACCCCTTGAAGAAACACGAATGGGTCAATATGAACTATTTGTGTTTGGCATACCAGCTATAACACCTTCGTCCATCACACGAAATATAATAGAGGGTCCAGCCGGGGCCCCATGCTATATTCCACAGACAGTCAATGACGTTACTTATGAATATCAAAACTAGTACACACATCCTAACTCAGAGCATTCTGGCGGAAGCTTTAGGGGTTATTATTGAACTCATCAAACATGAATGTACACTATATATAAACAATAATATTTATATATATTACAGGAATGTATATAGAAATACACAAAAGTATTTGATCTTAAAGCCTTATAATTAAGCTTCACAAGTGTGGATTAAAAAACATTGGCACGCAGGCCAGCCACACATGAAAACAGTAAAACTTTCCCATTCAGCCTTCGAGGGCCAGCATAGTAGCAAGGGATTCAGCCCGCTATTTCCCACTCGACTCTCCAACACCTGCACAGAGACAATCCACCACGAAGGTGGCAAACAAGTCAATGATCAGCATTCAGCTGACCAATTTATAACGACCCTACCCCTTTCCCAGGGCAGTGGTATTTCTTCCCTGCAGGCATAGTGAAAGTGAGTGTAAGATCAATCCTTCACTCTAGAGGGGGGGGGGGGGGGGTGAATAGAGTGTTTTAAAATAATTTTGCTAATATGAAATTTTTTTTAGCAGTGGAAGACTTAATTTTGTTAGTGTAGAGTGCTTTACAAAAATCAAAATATAACAAACAAAAGAGCAAATCCACAGCACACAACAAAAAAGATAGCAAACAACCAAAAGACACAAGGAACTATAGTGGTTCCCCAAAACCTGGGTACATCCACTCTTCTACCACCCTTGGTAGAAATCCACTGCAGGATGAGTTGATCAGGTATCCTGGGCACCAATGAGCTTTTGATCAGGTGCTCAAAAACCGAACCAGATTTTTTGATCAGGTGTCTTGCCACCACTAAGTTTTGATCAGGTCTCAGAAACCAAAGCAAAACATTTGAAGGGAGTTTAAAAACCCTTTTACAGGAAAGGAAAAAGAAAAATGGTGAAGTTGTCTTCTCTGTCAACAATCAAAGAGAAGCACAAGTGGATGAGATGTTGTCAAAGCTCCCCCTGAGATTAGCAATAGTTCCGGAACTGGAAGCTTTGCAAGGGTGATAGGTCTTCAGTAGAAAGAATGCTCCAGTAGAAGATGATTCTAGTAAGAACTGAAATATGTGTTGTCTGGAGTGAGAATGATGAAGACTTTTTAAGACTTTGAATCAGAATCAATCAGAAGGAATAGGAGCTTGTTCTCTGTGTTGTGTTGTTGAGCTCCTTCTCTTTTTTTCTTCTGTATATCTGTATATTTTTTTCTCCTTTTCTGAATGATGATGTGAAATAGGTTCTTCAAATCTTTTTGATAGCCGTTAGCAAAGTCATAAAAACTTTCCTTAAATATCAACTGTCTCTGGAGGAAATAACCTAAAAATATTCCTTCTTTGTTTCCTTGAAACTTGCTCCAGATTTATTATAACGGCTAAAAATCTTCTTCAATAAATGCTCTGACTTGAAGACATTTGAAATTCTTAACAAACTGAAAAAATTCAAGAAATCATTGATCTTAAAAGATAATCGTCGATTTGAGCTCAACTATCGTCGAACTGAGCTAAGAGACATTGGAATTAGTCTAAGACAAAAACGTCGATCTGAGCTTAGAGATCGTCGAACTGAGTTCGATGCATCGTTGACTTGAGCTCAGAGAGATAGTCGAACTGGGTTCGACGCTTCGTCGATCTGAGCTCGACGACAAGTTTAATTCTTCTTCTGGGCTTCTCATCTGAACTAGGAGGTCTTGGGGAAAGCTTCCAACTTAAGTCCTAAGCCTTAGACCTAACTAGTTGACCTTTACTTTATACAACAAGGTCAAAGCAACAATCCTATAGACATAGTGATCCTGACCCAAATTAGTAATAGGGTGTTCCAACAATCTCCCCCTATTTGGGTTAGGATTACTATTTACATGAGTTATAGGAAATAAAAAAATCAACAAAAATAGAAATACAAAAAAGCATTGCAAAACCACAGAAATATAATTATACCAAATAGTTCAGCAGAGATATGAAAGAGTTTTCAGCTTACACCCAGATTAATGCTTATCATCCATTATTTTCTTGAAAATGATTTCTCTATTTGGATTTTCTGAATCTTTCTTTGATCTGAAGTCATCAGCAGCACCAAGAGTCTTCTGGCTTCTGTTTCTAGGAACTATAGCTTCAGGATGTAGCTGCATGTACTCCTCAGTATTGAATAATTTCTCGGAGGTGTATCTTTCAAGTTCTTATCTTCTTTGATCTAATAGAGTAGAGATATTGGAAGTATCTTGGCCTTTTTCTCTTGCTTTCTTGATTTGATCTAGAGCAGCCATTTCTTTTAGTCTGTCTGTCCAGGAGACTGAGCTATTCTCTGGATCTTCAAAAGGAACTGGTGGCTCATACTTATTGATGATGTCAGTGGGAGGAGCTTTTGGATAAAAGCCTTCTTTGAGCTTATAAGGAAAAGGACCATAAGTGGAATCACTTGGGATTTGTCCTTTCCTTTGATAAGGTTGATGTATGGACTGTCCTCTGGAATAAACTTGATAATCTCTTTGATTGCCTCTTTGCTGACTTCCTCTTGACTGATTACCTCTTTGCTGATATCCTCTGGATTGAGATCTTCCTTGAAACTGAGAGTATCTTTGAGATGAAGCATATGAGGATTGATGAGCTGAGTTTCCACCAGATTCTGCACCTAGAGAAGGAGAAGGAGGAGGAGGATTATAATGAGAAGTTCCTTGGTCATATTTCCTTTTTTTTTCTCATGGCCTTCAACTGGTTCTTAGATAATTGCATCCAGTGCTCAGTTATGGGGAAGTTATGCAGAATATAATAGGGTATATCATGATCAGAAGTAGCTTTGGACAATTGAACTCTTTTCATGGCTTACTCCTAGCTTTTCTCTTCTTTGCAATAGTTATAGAGGAATCATCAGAGTCAGTCCTGAATTCATCATCATCAGAGCTCTGAGGCTCATCAAATAAAGCATCTATTTGCTTTAACACTTCTTTAGATATAGCAGGAGTTGAAGTAGGAGGAGCAGTGGTAGAGATAACAACATCAACAGCATCTGATGTAGTAGGAACAGAACCTGAACAAACTGGCTCTACTGGCTCTATAACAGCCTCTGAAAAAACAACATCAGCAGCAGCAGCAGCAGCAGTAAGAACCAAAGGAATACTTTCCACAGATTTAACAGAATTTATATACATTTCTATCAGATTTGGATCGCAGTAGGAGAAGGGAACTATAACCCTGGTTAGATCTTCAGCAGGGAGAGGTGCTGGAAGATAATAGCTATAAAATGAATCAAATAAGGATAATAAAGAAGGTATATCTACTACAGGACTGATGGTTGGAGTTGGAGCTGGAACTGAAACTGAAACTTTCTCTGAAGCTGGAATCTCTGAAGCTAGAACTTCTGATATATGCATTTCTGAAACAAAATCCTCTGAGGGAAGCACTTCTTCATAAGGCATCTCCCCCAGCCTAGTTTCAGTGATAACTGAATCTAGGCCCCCAGAAGAAGGGATGGCCTGAAGGGAGAAGGAAGAAGATATTCTAACAGATAAATCATTCAAAGTCATGACTAAGGGAGCCAAGGTTGAATCCAGTAAGAGAGTTAGCTTGGGTGCCAACAACTCATATAATTTATCTGCTAGAGGAAGAAGATCTACTTGCTCAAGATTAACTTGAGTAGAGGTAGAGGGAGGGGCTGCAGACATGGATGGAATTGATGCAGAGAGAAGTGGTATGGATGGTTGAGAGATGGGGATGGATATTATGGATGGAGCTGGGATAGTGACTGTTGGTAGAAATGAGGAGATGGTAGGGGGAAAGGATGGTTGAGATATGATGTCATGTAGAATTTGTTGAAAGGATGTTGAGGTGGATGGAATGTCTTGAGGTGAAGATGGAGAATCATCCATGAAGAAATCACTTAAAAGGTTGAATGATGGAAGATGGGAGGATGATTCTAAATCTATGGATGAGAAGTAATGTAGTGGATGGAAAACTTCTTGATGGGTGGCTAGAGGAGGTGAAGAAGCTATTTGAGGTGAAGGTATGGAAGATGTAACTGAATGTGGAGAAGGAGGATAGGATATGGAAGGGGATGGAAACACTTTTGCTGGGGCAGTGGACTGAGGAGGAGTGACTGATTCAGTCCTTGTGCCTGAAGAAGCTTTTGCTACAGGAGCCCTGCTAGGTTTGACAATTTATCTCTCCCACTTGCCAAATAGAGCTGAAGAAAGCCTCTTTGATGCATTGATGTGCATCCCATTGGACACTAATAACTGAGGGCACCTATTCCGAAGGAATAGGCCCAAAATCTTTCCAAAATTCACAAAATTTTTATTGATCTTTTTCTTAATCAAGTCAAATAAAATGACTCCCCAATCCTGGTGCTTCTTATCTACTATTGTAGCCATTAAACAGAATTGATGTCTAGATATTGTATCATGGGCTGAATGTTTGGCCAATATCACTTTGCCTACAACATCTGCTAGAAATCTATACTCCATAGATAGAGTTTTCTTCAGCAACTTATTGGGGTTCTCAGAATTATGACCCATTCTATCTAACATTTCAGTAAATTCTACCCCTGATAGTTCTGTGCTATCATTTACAGTACTTAGTCCAAAAATCTCTGTAAGAATGGCTGGGGTTAGGGATACCTGTGTCCTTGAGATGGTTCCAATAATTATGTTTTGATACAGATTGTGGGCAGTATAGACCCATTCTTTAATCTCATCTGCTGCTAACTTGATTCTAGAGGACATAATGTACACAAGTTGTTGCTCCTTGAAAAGTTTCAGAATGTCTTTGAATATTTTATCTGTACCCTCAAATGATTCCATGTCGATATCGAAGCCAGTGTCGAACTTCATTGCGGCTAGAACGGCGTCTGACACCGATATATTTCCTGCAAAAACAAACAAGATAAAGTGTAGAAAAGTTTGGAGGGAAAGAGAGTTCTTGCAGAAGGTATGAAAGCGCAAAGGAGAATGACGCCTGAAAAATAATTTTATATGAGGGTTCGACACCGAAAAAGAAAGATCATTGAACTCAGTTCGACGATCTACAGCTCTAGGGGAAACTGAAAGGTCTCAACATCGTCGATCTCCGTTCGACGATATTTAACATCGTTGATCTTCGTTCGACGATAATTTAGATCGCTGACCGAGAAGGATAGTTTAGCACTATCTGGAAATGCCAAGCTCCATTCGACGATTCCTAACATTGTCGATCTCCGTTTGACGGAAAATGAAGGATAGTTAAATACTATCTGGAAACGACGAGCTCCATTCGATGATCTTCAGGAGAATAATCGAGCGCAGTTCAGAGACAGAGAAAACCTATAGACACTAAAAAATTCAAATTTTAACCTAGTCTTTGTATCTTTTTAGGTTTAAAGATCTTAGAACTTAATTAAGAATTCCTCCATCTAACATTCCTAACTGATTAAGGAAGAAAATATGTTTATTTTCCTCCAAGGGTTTGGTGAAAATATCTCCCCTTTGTAAATCAGTTGAGATGTATTCCAATTCAACTTTATTTTTCTCTACATTATCCCTTAAGAAATGATGCCTAATCTCTATGTATTTTGTCCTACTATGGAGGACTGGATTTTGAGCTATTGAAATAGCACTAGTGTTATCACAAAATATTTTGGACTTCTCAAAGTTGTAGCCATAGTCCAGGAGCTGATTTTGAATCCACAATATCTGTGAGCAACAACTACCTGCTGCCATATATTCAGCTTCAGCAGTTTATGTGGACACAGATGTTTGTTTCTTGCAAAAAAGGAGACAAGTCTGTCACCAAGAAACTGACAAGTTCCACTAGTGCTTTTCCTGTCTACTCTACATCCAGCATAATCAGCATCAGAAAATACAGTTAAATCAAATCCTGAATCAGCTGGATACCAGAGACCTAGATTTGGACAACTTTCACATACCTAAGAATCCTCTTAACTAATGTGAGGTGTGACTCTCTAGGGCTGACTTGTAATCTAGCACATATGCACGTAGCAAATATTATATCAGGTCTTCTAGCTGTAAGATACAATAAGGAGCCAATCATTGCTCTGTATGTGGTCTGATCAACTGGTTTTCCATATTCATCAACATCTAATAGAGCTTTAGTAGGCATGAGTGTTTTCATAGATGATGCATCAGACATACCAAACTTCTTAACCAATTCTTTTGCATACTTGGTTTGAGAAATAAAGATGTCATCAGCATTTTGTTTGACTTTCAATCCTAGAAAGAAGGATAGCTCACCCATGCTACTCATTTCAAATTTGGAGTGCATTAGGTTGGAGAACCTTTTGCACAAATTTGAATCAGTAGAGCCAAAAATAATATCATCTACATAGATTTGTACTAGTAGGATATGGGACTTATGGGTTCTAATAAAAAGAGTTTGGTCTACTGTACCCCTTTTAAAATCATTTTCTAAGAGAAATCAAGCTAGGGTCTCATACCATGCTCTAGGAGCTTGTTTGAGACCATATAATGCTTTATGCAATTTATAAACAAAATCAGGCTGAGTTAGAGAGATAAAACCTAGAGGCTGTTTTACATAAACTTCTTCCTTGATATCACCATTGAGGAATGCACTTTTGACATCCATTTGATATAATTTGAACTTCTTGTGAGCTACATATTCTAGGAAGATTCTTATGGCCTCTAACCTTATAACTGGTGCAAAGGTTTGGTCATAGTTTATGCCTTCTTCTTGAGAATATCCTTGAGCAACCAGCCTTGCCTTGTTTCTTACTATAACTCCTTGATCATCTAACTTGTTTCTGAATACCCATTTTGTTCCAACAATGGGATGATTATTTGGCTTTGGCACTCGCTCCCAAACTTTGTTTCTTTCAAATTGATTTAATTTCTCTTGCATTGCAATAATCCAGTTTGGATCTTGTTCTGCATCTTGTATGGATTGAGGCTCAATTTGAGAAAGAAAGCAAGTGTGCATCAGATTTTGATTGAATTGGTTTCTTGTTTGCACACTAGCTGAGATGTCTCCAATCACTTGGGAGATTGGATGGTCTCTTGATGTTACTAAATCAACAATGGGTGTTAATTGTTCACCAACTTGTGTTGTTATTTCCTCTTGTGGAACAACAACTGGTTCTTCATTTAGATTGTCACCATGACTTGCTAAGATCTGACTGTCATCTTAATTTTCACTGCTTTCAGCTTCTTATTGAGTGGATGAAGGTGATGGATCTTTTTCAATGATATTTAGCTTGTCTAAATTCTCTGATAGAGAATGTACCTGCAAAGGGTCTATGGTAGAAGTGCTCTTCTCCTTGTAAGACATATTAGTTTCATCAAAAGAGACATGCACTATTTCTTCAATTTTATGAGATGATTTATTATAAACCCTATAGGCCTTACGATCATGGAGTATCCCACAAACACTCCTTCATCAGCTTTGACTTCAAATTTTGCTAAGTATTTCTTGTTATTGTTATGAATGTAGCAAATACAACAAAAAATTCTAAGATAATCAACTTTAGGTTTCTTCCCTTTGAGTAATTAATAGGGAGTCTTGCCCTTTAGCTTATGTATCAAACTCCTATTCAAAACATAGTTTGAAGTGTTCATAGCCTCTGCCCAAAAGGATAGAGGGAGGTGAGCATCTGTTAACAATGTTATAGCAGATTCAATAAGGGTTCTATTCTTTATTTCAACTACCCCGTTCTGTTGAGGAGTTCTAGGAGCTGAGAAAGTGTGCCTGATCCCTTACTTCTGACAGAACTCTTGCATAAGAAGAGAATCAAACTCTGTCCCATGATCACTTCTAATCAGGGTTATGTGAGTATTGAATACAATCTGTAAACATTTGAGAAACACTGTCAAACATTTGAAGTTATCAGACTTCTTCCTCAAAAAGAACACCCATGTGAATCTAGAGAAGTCATCTACAACTACTAAAGTATAAGATTTCCCTCCTAGGCTTTGTACAGTAATGGGTCCAAACAGATCCATATGTAACAAGTACAAAATCCTAGGTGAATCACTCTTATTAAGTGACTTTAAGCTGTTTTTGTTTGCTTGGACAAGACCTGCAGAGTCCTTCCTTCTTGTAGAGGACAAAAGGTAGTCCTCTAACAAGGTTATCCTTAGATAGCCTAGAAATAGTTCTAAGGTTGACATGTCCTAATCTCTTATGCCATAATTCATTAGGTTTGCTAAGAGAATTAAATAAACAGATATCTACCTTGGTTGAATGAAAATCTACTAGATAGATGTTACCTCTTCTGTTACCTGTCAACACAGTTGTGTTGTCTTCTGATTTGATGATGCATGAAGACTTGTTGAATGTAACCTGGTAGCCATCATCACATAGCTGACTGATACTGATAAGATTGTGCTTCAGTCCTTCCACATATGCTACCTTCTTGAATGTTACTGATCCAATTTGGACTGCACCATATCCTTTGGTCTGTCCAAAGTTTGAATCTCCAAACATTACTTTGGTTCCATCTTTAGCCTTGAAGGATATTAGGTTATCCTTGCTTCCAGTCATGTGCTTGGATCACCCACTATCCAGATACCATTGCTGGTCCATGGTTGGATAGGTCTTCACCTGCACAAATAACAGTTCATTTGTTTTTTACCCAGTTTACCTTGGGTCTAGCTTGATAACCTTTGAAATAAGAAATGAAAGACATCTCTGGGTTACTCTTATATCCTTCAGGATGATATCTCCTAGGAGGAATTATCCATTCAGTATAAGGGTTGAACCCTTGAGATGTAGGATATCTAGAATTACTTTTTGACATACCTCTTGAGAACTGGTCGTATCTCGTAGATCCGTACGACGATCGTGGAGCTGAGTTCGACGATCTTGGGTCAGATCGTCGAGCTCCGTTCAGCGATCGATCTTTCCTGTGTTCAGAGATCAGAGATCATCGACTTGAGTTCGATGATTAAGCATGAAATCGCTGAGCTCCGTTTGAAGAACGTCGAGCTCTGTTCGAAGATCGTCGATCTCTGTTCGACGATTTCTGTTGAACTTTGTTCTTTTTGGGTAGATAAGAATTTTTTCTAGCTACCTCCACAACTCCTTTTCCTTTATCAGAGATAAATTTAATGGGAGTTGTTAACATAATAGCTTGGCTGGATGAAGCACCCAAGCCCAGTGTACTATTGAGTCTTGAGTTCACTATGCTTATGATGTCCATCAGTTTGATACTTCTCCCATTGAGGGTTTCTTCAAACTTCTTGGCCTCAGATAGTTCACTTTTCAGTGAAGCTATCTACTCCCTATAACATTCAAACTCATCTGAGAGTTTGAGGTTATCTGAACTTAAGGTACTGTATTCAGATAACTGATTTTTGAGAGAGATAATTTCTTTCTCAAAATTGAGTAGATCTAAACACAGTGCTTTAAATTCAGACTTGAAGTCCTCAAAATTAAAATCAAATGAATCAATTACCTGATCTTCTTCTAGCTCTGGTTCAGATTCAGATTCAGATTCATGTTCTGAATCAGTGTTGTTCTGAGATGCATTGATTGCCATCATGCATAATTCTTTTTCTTGTGCATCATCCTCATCATCACTTGAACTTGATGATGCATCAGATGCTTCTTCTGTTTCACTCCATGTTTCAGCAACAAATCCCTTCCTTGTGTGCTTGTTCTTTCTGGAAGAGGATCTGTCATAGTGATTTCTTCTAGAGTCTTTATCTTTTCTCTTTTCTCTCTTGTCCTTCTTGTCCTTGTTTTGACTTTCTAGACAATCAGGCAGTATGTGGCCTTATTTCTTGCAACCATAACAAATAATCTCTTTATTATTTGATTTATCATACCTTTGCTTTTCTTGGCCTCTGGATGACCTTTTTCTGAAATCCTTCCTGGCCATTTTGTAGAACCACTTGGCTAGAAGGCTCATCAGTTCTTCATTGCCTGTGACTTTGTCATCAGACTGTTCTTCTGTGGCCGTGAAGACAATTGACTTCTCCTTCCTGACTGCTGGAGAAGTTGTCTTCTGCTCTTCTTCTTTATTCTTGATGAGCTGCTCATAAGATTTGAGTTTGCCCAATAGAGCTTCTGTAGTGATCTCATTCAGACTTCTGGCATCCTTGATGGGCCAAATCCTTAAATCCCAAGTACTGGGGTAGCACATTAGGATTTTGTCATTTATCTCTATGAGAGAGATCTCCATGTCCAAGGTCTTGAGTTCACTGACAATCCGACTTAATATGATGTATATGTCAGCTACTGATTCACTTTCTGCTTTCTTGAAATTCTCATACTGAGTGATGAGATGAGATCTCCTATCTTTTCTCTCATCAGCTGATCCTGACACAAGCTCAGATAGCTTGTCCCAAATCTCTTTAGATGAGTTGCATTAAGCTATCTTCTGGAAGATGTCATCAGACATTGTCTGAGCTAGGATGTTCATAGCTTTAGCATTAGTAACCTTCCATTTCTTTATATCAGCATTTGTTCCTGAAGGTCGTGGAACAACATTTGTACTTGTGCTTACAGGAGGCTTGGGGCAATCTGTCAAAATAAAATTAAAGATATCTTCATCAATGGAATTCATGTATAATATTATCACTGCCTTCCAAAGTGCAAACTTGGAGAGATTGTACACTGGAGGTCTGGTGCTAGCATAATCTTTGTTCTGTGCCATGGATTTAGATTAAAATAAATATAATAAAAATAACTCTCTATTAAGGATGAATCTCAAGAGAGATCTTTTGGTTCAGGTGTTAGCCTGTATGAACAACCAACCTGGCTCTGATACCAATTGAAAGTGAGTGTAAGATCATTCCTTCACTCTAGCGGGGGGGGGGGGGGAATAGAGTGTTTTAAAATAATTTTGCAAATATGAAATTTTTTCTAGCAGTGGAAGACTTAATTTAGTTAGTGTAGAGTGCTTTACAGAAATCAAAATATAACAAACAAAAGAGCAAATCCACAGCACACAGCAAAAAAGATAGCAAACAACCAGAAGACACAAGGAACTATAGTGGTTCCCCAAAACCTGGGTACATCCACTCTTCTACCACCCTTGGTAGGAATCCACTGCAGGATGAGTTGATCAAGTGTCCTAGGCACCAATGAGCTATTCATCAGGTGCTCAAAAACCAAACCAGATTTTTTGATCAGGTGTCTTGCCATCACTGAGTTTTGATCAGGTCTCAGAAACCAAAGCAAAACTTTTGAAGGGAGTTTAAAAACCCTTTTACAGGAAAGGAAAAAGAAAAATGGTGAAGTTGTCTTCTCTGTCAACAATCAAAGAGAAGCACAAGTGGATGAGATGTTGTCAAAGCTCCCCCTGAGATTAGCAATAGTTCAGGAACTGGAAGCTTTGCAAGGGTGATAGGTATTCAGTAGAAAGAATGCTCCAGCAGAAGATGATTCCAATAAGAACTGAAATATGTGTTGTCTGGAGTGAGAATGATGAAGACTTTTTAAGACTTTGAATCAGAATCAATCAGAAGGAATAGGAGCTTGTTCCTTGTGCTGTGTTGTTGAGCTCCTTCTCTTTTTTTCTTCTGTATATCTGTATATTTTTCTCCTTTTCTGAATGATAATGTGAAATCCAGTCTTCAAATCTTTTTGATAGCCGTTAACAAAGTCATAAAAACTTTCCTTAAATGTCAACTGTCTCTGGAGGAAATAACCTAAAAACATTCCTTCTTTGTTTCCTTGAAACTTGCTCTAGATTTATTATAACGGCTAGAAATCTTCTTCAATAAATGCTCTGACTTGAAGACATTTGAAATCCTTAACAAACTGACAAAATTCAGGAAATCATTGATCTCAAAAGATAATTGTCGATCTAAGCTCAACTATCGTCGAACTGAGCTCAGAGACATTAGAATTAGTCTAAGACAAAAAACGTCGATCTGAGCTCAGAGATCGTCGAACTGAGTTTGACGCATCGTCGACCTGAGCTCAGAGAGATAGTCGAACTGGGTTCGACGCTTCGTCAATCTGAGCTCGATGACAAGTTGAATTCTTCTTCTGGGCTTCTCATCTGAACTTGGAGGCCTTGGGGAAAGCTTCCAACCTAAGTCCTAATCATTAGACCTAACTAGTTGACCTTTACTCTATACAACAAGGTCAAAGCAACAATCCTATAGACATAGTGATCCTTACCCAAATTAGTAATAGGGTGTTCCAACACATAGTATTTTCCCAAGAAGATATATCATAAAAACGTGCACTTACACACAGGTCCATATATCACAAACGTCAGTCGCATAGCCCGATGCTCCGTGCACTCAGGGCATATTATCGGTGTATCGGAAAACTTGGGTCCCACCACCGTTCAGAGGTCTTAGATATAACGACAAGTTTGAGCATTTAAGCTCCATGACCCATGGCCAAAGACTTTAGTCTTGATGGCAGACAACCCAAGACTCTCATTATGTGATCCTAACGAATGCCAATAACTTCAGCACTCAAGTTAAATAACCATAATGCAGAGACAGATCAACTATTACCCGTTGCTTAAATCGTCAATTCAATGTCTAGGCTAACGCAGGTCAGCTTTTCCTTATCCATTCAGCTCAATGGACTTTAAGAGCTTGCATCTCACAATAGCCACACTGTCCTCCAAGGGCTGGCTTTATAATAAAAAAGGTAGTTAGTGCCAGTATTCATCACGATCACCTGGCGGGACCAACAGAAGTTCTCTTTCTGTGCCCAAACTCAACCCAAACCCTGCAGCATCCTGCAGTGCCCGAAACACTGGTCTTTCCATAACATACATCACAACTAGCTCACCAAGAGCTATCACCGTTTATGATACTCACTGTCTCCCGGCGGTATCCAACTAGTCCTCAACCGTGGATTTCTAGGGTATTTTCCTAGAATGCAACTCCAGTACCACGCAGACCCCAAATATTACTTGTTTATACTCGGAGTCTTCTCTGGGATGTAAAATAAACATCACCAATCCAGACCAACCTGTCCAGATGGGCTTTACACAGCATGCCTATTCCGTACTACACATTTCCGGATCTATATACAAGACTAACTGGGGATTTCATGAATCAACGCAAAGGAATTCCCTCGATTCTCCACCTTTTGATGGGGGATTCCATGTTTGCCAAAATAAGGACTTCACTTGTCCAAGAAGGAAGATCGTTACCCTTGTAGTTTGTTTTGGAGCCATGACGTTAGCATTCTATCCGGTTGGAAACGAGTACGTCGCTTTCCTGTTCACGGATCTAGAATCGGATCTTGATTCCAAGCACAAACACACCTTGGATCGATCCCCACAAGTGTTCCTGAACTTTTCCTCCTCTTCCCTCTCCAGAATTAAGCAAGAGAGTGTGTGAGATAAAATGATAACGAATTCTCATGTACAACCTTTATCTGAAAGCTACCGCCCCGCGGTAACTCCTAACGCCACGCGGTAACATAGGCGATAACCGCTTTGACAAGCCGGCACCGCTATCCAGAGCTAGCGCTTCGTGATAACTCTTTAGCGCCTGGCGGTAGACGTTCGTCGAGCGGTCCTTTCGACGTTCGTCGAGCGGTCCTTTTGACGTTCGTCGAGCAGTCCTTTCGATGTTCGTCGAGCGGTCCTTTCGACGTTCGTCGAGCAGTCCTTTTGACATTCGTCGAGCGGTCCTTTAGACGTTCGTCGAGCGGTCCTTTCGATGTTCGTCAAATGGCTAGTGCAGCGCGGTAACACCTATTGTCTGGCATTAGCGCTCTCGACGATTCTTCGAAAGCGTTGAGTGGCTATCGCGGCGCGATAGCCAGAAGGTACTCAACCCGAGCGCTTGGTCTTTTAATTCACCAGGCTATCGCTGGTGATAAGACTATCGTCGGGCGGTAACCTTCAATGATCACTTCTCATTTTTGGGGTGTTACAACCCTCCCCTCCTTACAGAAATTTCGTCCCGAAATTGTACGCATCTATAAGGAAAAACTAGCAATTAATATGTTATAATATATTTTACAAATAACTTGGGGTATTCCTCACGCATAGTCTGCTCACTCTCCCATGTCAGCTCTTCATGGCCACAATTGTCCCACCAGACTTTGACCTTCCCGATTATCTTATTTCACAGTTGCTTGACCTCCGAATCCTCGATCTGAATAGGCCAAACTTTCCTCGTTAGCCGACGATCGAATGGTACTTGATCGTCTGCAACCATTTGAGCTGGCTCTTTCACAGCTTTTTGTAGCACCGATATGTGAAACACATCGTACAAACCACTTAACTTCTCAAATAAAGCTAACCGATAGATAGCTTTTCCAACTCGCTCAACTACTTCAAATGGACCAAGATACCTCAGACTCAACTTATATAAGTGCCGAATCCTGGATACGCTTTTGAAGGGCTTGAGTTTTAAAGATACCCAAACGTCAACCACAACCTCCAAATTTCGGTACTTGGCATTATAGTATTTCGCTTGCCTGACTTAGGCTATCAGTAGCCGCTCTCGTATTGTACGTATGGTCGAATTTGCATCTTCAACCTCTTTACATTTATATGGCTTTGACTTGCCTGTTTCCACCCAAGCTAACGGTGTACGGTACTTCCTACCGTATAAAACTTCAAAGGGTGTCATTTATATGCTAGCTTGATAGATATTATATTAGGCGAACTCAATCTTATCGAGATGGTTTTCTTACCTCTTTCGAAATCCAGGGCGCACATTAGGAGCGTATCCTCCATAGTTCTGTTGGTCCTTTCAGTATAACCATCCATTAGAGGATGAAAGGCCATACTGACTTTTTGTAATGCCCCGAAACTCAAAAGAGGAACGGGCAGCGTTTGAGCCAAGTTCAGGACTTGGTAAGGTGAATACAGCCTGTGACACGGGCGTGTCATATGGCCGTGTCGTGCTCGGGTCGTCGAGGCGAGGTCGACGATCGTTGAGGGCTGGGAATATGACCTGAGACATGGGCGTGTCCCAGGGCGTGTCATGTACTCGGCCGGTGACACGGGCGTGTCACATGGTCGTGTCCTTTTCTGGAAGTTTTTGTCCTGTGTCGATTAAGGAACACGACCCGGAACACGGGCGTGCACTGAATGACACAGGCATGGCGAAGTTGATTCGGGCATTGATGGCGACGTTGCTGATGCGACCATTGATCCCTGACATAGAGAGTTCATGGATTGGGATGGTCGTTGCTGCAAGTTCGAAGATGGGAGTCTACCACGACGTTTCTTCGTTAGCGCCGCGACGTTCTTCGCCAACGCCGCTACATATTTTGCACGACATCCGCCGCCGCCATTTTAAATAAAATATATAATTATAAATTAAATAATAATAATTATATATTTTATTATTTCATCATTTATTATTATTTCCTATTTTATTATTTCATTTCATATATGATGGGTGTCTATAACCATCAAGAGTATCCTTTTATTTCATGCATGTTTTATTTTATTCTTATTTTATGCATTATATGTTTAGATTGTTTTCCTATTTTATGAATTGTGGAGATTGAGTGACGTAGCCTAAATGATGGGGATTAGCCCATTTTTAAATCATTTTGGGTGCGCATAGCCGTTCCAAATGAGGGGATCATAGGGTTGACTAGTCAACCCACTCCCCATGATCCCCATCATGATAGGAGGAGAGTGGGAGGGCCCACTTCCCCTTTTATCTCTCCACTAACTCCTCTCCCATCACAAAAGGAGGAAACCACTGCAACTCGACGCCAACCAACGCCGGCAACGGCCGGCCATCGCCGCCTGCCGGCCACCTCCGTCGGCCGGCCACCGGCCGCCCGCCGGCTGGTCGTCTCCCGCCGCCGGCCGGCCGCCTCCCGCCACCTCCCGCCGCCTCCCGCCGCCGACTGGCCGCCGGCCGCCTCGCGTCGACCACCGTCGGCCGGTTGCACGCCTCCCATGCCTCCACCATCCGATTGTGATGGGGCCTCCGTAGCCGTCCGATCCGTGGGTAACCACCCACTAACCCACCTAGTTAGTGGGGGGACCCACCATGACCTCCCCATGGGGGATTTAAAAGGACCCCCATGGGCTCCTCATTTCTAACCTTTTCTCTCCTCGGGCTCTTCTTCTTCTTCCTCAGGTGAGAGCTCTCCCGCGTCCTCCACCAAGTCGGCCTCCGCTCGCCGTGAACCACCATCAGCCACCAACAGCCACCGACGGCCACCAGTAGCTACCAAGCGGCTATAAGAACCCCACCAACGCATTGTCAGCAAAGGGATGCACGAGATCTCGAGGAAGCCGAAGGAAGAAGACATCCGGAGCCAGCAAGCGTGCACTGCCCCGAGTGTGCGCACCAGAAAGCATCCCGCACGTTCCCTCGTCTAAGTCACTCCCGCGGCGCAGCCTGTTGCCTGCAGGAAACTACAGTCTCTCTCTCCTCTCAAGTTGTAACGGGAGCGGCCTGTCGCCCCGATTGACCAAAGCATACTGTAATCACCAAAAGCTAGTGGAATTTTACCGGCACAGACCCAGTCACGTGGTTTTTTACCCATTTAAGGGGTTTTTCCACGTCATCAAGACTTGTGTCTACTATTCATCTTCATTGACTGTGTGTGCGCTCGACCGCTTCGTGAGCTAAGACGGTTCAAGTTAATCCGGTCCGACCGGGGCATCGAGTTAGTCCGCAACTGTTTGGCGCCGTCTGTGGAAAACATTCCCAATATCCTTCAGAAGACAAGTCTCTCATCTTTACCGCTTCCAAAGCTCAGATTCACTGGCGAAGAGAAGTACCCGCACCACTAAAGGATCCGCACAGTACGGACACATCGAACCAGCACGATCCCACTCACTAATGGACGTGTAACTAGTTGCCGAAGTAGCTTTCACCCCCGTCACCGCCCGTGAGGGGCGCGTCCGCCAAATGGAAGAACAACAAATGGAAATGCTTGCATTGTTCCGAAACATGGGAGCACCTCCTGCTCCCCCGATGCCGCCGGCCCCAGAAAATCCTCAACTGCAACCAAACTCGAAAAGGATTCTAGAAGAGCCCGAGGATTATTCTGACGCCGCCAGCTCCACTCACCCAGCTCAAACAAGAGTAAGAGCAGATCATCCTCGTCACCATTTCGCCAACGAGGTTCACCCCCCTCCTCTCAAAGGTTTTACTCAAGAGGAAATTCGGGAAGTTATAGCCGAAGAATACCGCAAGGCTGGAAGAAGAGACTTTCATGCTCACCAACCGCTCTGTCAAGGCTCCCTCTTGATGCTGCAAATCTTCGATCATCCCATCCCACATGGATTCAAGCATCCAAACATCGAAACATTTGAAGGGACCGATGATCCACTGGAACACATCAACCACTTCACCACCATCATGAGGATTTATAACGCTCCAGACCAGTTGCTCTGCCATGTGTTCCCAGCAACATTCGAAGGACAGGCCCGTACATGGTTCCATTCCATAAGAACTGGTACCATTACCAACTTCGCAGAGCTGACCAGGCAATTTACTGACCAATTTATCGCAAATCTGAGAATTGTTCGCGATCCCTCACACCTTTCAGGTATTCGACAAAATGAAGGAGAATCCCTCAAGTACTTCTTTCGCCGCTTCACCTCTGAGGCACGTCAAATTTCGGGCGTCGACCCCGAACTTCTCAGAGGCATCTTCCTTGGCGGACTCTGCCCCAACAGCTTCTATTCAGCACTCATGAGGGAGACCGTGCCCAGCTATCCAGATCTCGTTCATCGGGTCGAGGCTCAGATAGCAGCCGACGAGGTTATTGAAGCGCACCGACAACAGTTTGAAGGAGGACAGAAAAGGAAGAAGGAAGAGGAACCAACTCTCACAAGACAAGAAGAACGACGTCAGAGTGAGCTTCGCCGCAATAGCCGTCAATGTGTCCGTCCAAGGAATGGGGGGCAAAATCCACTTCATGAATACACCCCTCTGAATACCACCCGCATTAATGTGATGTATGCCATTCAGAATGATCCAGCATTCCAATGACCAAGAGCACCGCGGCCAAACCCCAAGGCCGACAAGACAAGATACTGCGAGTTCCACCACACAACGGGTCATAAAACCGAAGAGTGTGCCTGCCTAAAAGATGTAATTGAACGTCTTGTCTGCCAGGGGCTCCTCGGGAGATTTTTACAAGGACAAGCACAGATCCCAACACAATGAAACAGTGGAGGAAGGTAGATGATGGGCAACATAGAGACCATCGCCAGACCCCCAGCAATGAATACCTAGGATAGACGCTCTCCCCGACGCAGGATGACCCTCTACAACACACCTACGGCCGGGAATTTGCGTCGTATCCGTCCCTCTGCATTTTTATCTTTTATTAATGTTGTTAATCGTTTGCATTTTCCATCATCTTGTTTTTGTCACTTTAGAAAAGTAAAAGTCACGAGCTCAGGCTCGCGCAAACCATGTTAAATTCTAGGTACAATATCATATTTATTTTAAGGTAAAACTGTGCTTACAAACCGAACAAGCAGGTTTTTCACCAACATTGCCCCTCAACGTGACGCCATTTCCAGGGCCTGCCCCCCTCGCGATTGCACCCGGATTGAGCACCTACATTCTCCGGCGCCCGGATTGAGCACCTACGTTCTCCGATGGTCGGATTGAGTATTTACACTCTCCGACGCCATCGCTAGGGACTGCCCCCTCGTGATTGCACCCGGATTGAGCACTTACGTTCTCCGGCACCCGGATTGAGTACCTACGTTCTCCGACGGTCGGATTGAATACCTACACTCTCTGACGCCGTCGCCGGGGCCTGCCCCCCTTGCGATTGCGCCCGGATTGAGCACTTACGTTCTCCGGCACCCAGATTGAGCACCTACGTTCTCCAACGGTCAGATTGAGTACTTACACTCTCCGACGCCATCGCCAGGGCCTGCCCCCTCGCGATTGCACCCGTATTGAGCACTTACGTTCTCTGGCACCCGGATTGAGCACCTACGTTCTCCGACGGCCGGATTGAGTACTTCCACTCTCCGACGCCATCTCCAGGGCCTGCCCCCTCGGTATTGCACCCGGATTGAGTGCTTACGTTCTCCGGCACCCGGATTGAGCACCTACGTTCTCTGACGGCCGGATTGAGTACTTACACTCTACGACGCCATCGCCAGGGCCTGCCCCCTTGCGATTGCACCAGATTGAACACATACGTTCTCCGACAGCCGGATTGAGCACCTACGCTCTCCGACGGTCGGATTGAGTACTTACACTCTCCGATGCCATCGCCAGGGCCTGCCCCCTCGCGATTGCACCCGGAATGAACACCAACGTTCTCCGGCACTCGGATTGAGCACCTATGTTCTCCGACGGTCGGATTGAGTACTTACACTCTCTGACGCCATCGCCAGGGCCTGCCCCCCTCACGATTGCACCCGGATTGAGCACATATATTCTCCGACACACAGATTGAGCACCTACGTTCTCCGACACCCGGATTGAGCACCTACGTTCTCCGACGGTCAGATTGAGTACTTACACTCTCCGACGCCATTGCCAGGGCCTGCCCCCCTCACGATGGCACCCGGATTGAGCATCTACATTCTCCCGCACCTGGATTGAGCACCTACGTTCTCTGACGGTCGGATTGAGTACTTACACTCTCCAACGCCAACGCTAGGGCCTTCCCCCCTCGCAATTGCACCTGGATTGAGCACCTACGTTCTCCGACACCCGAATTGAGCACATACGTTCTCCGACGCCCGAATTAAGCACCTACGTTCTCCGACAGTTTGATTGTGTACTTACACTCTCCAACGCCATCGCCAGGGCCTACCCCCCTCGCGATTGCACCCGGATCGAGCACATACCTTCTCCGGCACCCGGATTGAGAACTTACGTTCTCCGACGGTCAGATTGAGTACTTACACTCTCCGACGCCATCGCCAATGCCTGCCCCCCTCGTGATTGCACTCGGATTGAGCACTTACGTTCTCCAGTGCCTGGATTGAGCACCTATGACGGTCGGATCGAGTATTTACGTTCTCCGATGTTACTCATCGTGCAACCTTGCAGAGGTCTGCCCCCTTTCGCGAAAAAACCAAAGACCTGAATTGTGCGAGCTAAGCCGTGGATAGGAGCCGTACAAACTAAGTCACGAGCCAGTCCAATGCGGGCAAAGGCCACGAGTCAGTCTCGAACAAACAACGTTACACGTAAAACTTACGCAAAATAAGATGAACTTTGCAACCTGGGGTACCATTCTGGATGCACCGTCTCTGCATCCGCGAACCTTGCCGCCACAAGTTTCCCCCTTCCGACCTTGTACAAGAAGTACTTGGTGATACACTAGGGGAGCAACAGAAACCCCACATCTCAGTAATCTCTTTCCTTGGGCGCTTAGTCCGCCACGCATGTTACACCTTGCGCACATCGCGTATGCAGCGTGCATCATGCACGCATCACTCACCCATCATGCACATTACATACGGTACACATCGTACCTCGTGCACACGTCACATACCTTGTGCCTTGCACACACAAGGCGCAGTTGTGCATATCGCGCCATCCGCGCGCAAAGTCCAAATGCACAGCTCACATACGACGCACCCATCCACTCGCAAGGTCAGACGCGCGCAGGTTCGCGCGCACGCGCCGGGGCACGCGCCCACGCACAGGGGATGCGCGCGCCCATACACAGGGTCGCGCGCGCACCACCATACGCAGGATCTAACGTGCGCGCACCCGCGCACAGGGTCGCGCGCGCCCACAACCTCGCGCGCGCCCGCGCACAAGGTCACACGAGCGCGCACTCGTGCGCGCCCGTACCCTCGCGCGCGGCCGCGTGTAAGGGCGCGCATGCGCACTCGCGAGCAGGGTCGTGCGGGTACACCCACGTGGGGTCGTGCGCGCCCTCACCCGCGCGCATGGTCGCGCGCGCACCCGCGCGCATGGTCGCGCGCACCCGCGTGCATGGTCGTGCGCGCACCCGCACGCCCCCGAGTGCGGGCAGTCGCGCGCCCCCGAGCGCGGACAGTCGCGCGCCGGCCACCGCACGGCCAGGTGCGTCGGTACCTGCACCCGTGGCCGGCCATGCATGCCGCACACCGCACGCCACCTTCCCTTTAAGCGCATGCGCGTCCGCGGGAGGCTAGGGGTGTAACCCCGACCACGCGCCTCTATTCCGCGGAAGCGGACACCTCTCTCGACGCCGCTCGAAGACGTCACCAGGCGTCTGTCCCTTCATGAAACTCATGTGCATTCCTTCGAAGCGCCGCTCTCCGTCATTTTCGTCTTCTCTCTAGAAGAAGTCATCGGGGCAAGGAGGAAGGAGATGAGGAAAAAATCCTAAGTTGTTTTGTTAACTTTGTTCTTTAACTCCAAGGATTTGGGGGGAAATTGATGGGGATTAACACATTTTAAAATCATTTTGGGTGCGCATAGCCATTCCAATTGAGGGGATCATGGGGTTGACTTGTCAACCCACTCCCCATGATCCCCATCATGATAGGAGGAGAGTGGGAGGGCCCACTTCCCCTTTTATCTCTCCACTAACTCCTTTCCCATCACAAAAGGAGAAAACCACCGCCACTCGACGCCAACCAATGCCGGCCACCGCCGCCCGCCGGCCACCTCCACCGGCCGGCCACCAGCTGCCCACCGGCCGGTCCTCTCTCGCCGCCGGCCGGCTCCCGCTGCCGCCCTGCCGCCTCCCGCAGCTGGCCGACCGCCTCCCGCCGTCGGCCGACCGCCTCCCGCCGTCGGCTGGCCGCCTCCCGCCTCCCGCCACCGGCCGCCTGCCTCCAACCGTCGGCCGGCCTCCTCCCGCGCCGACCGCCACCGACCGGTCGTCGGCCGGCCGTCGACCGCCTCCCATCGACCACCGTCAGCCGGTTGCACGCCTCCCATGCCTCCACCGTCCGATTGTGATGGGGCCTCCGTAGCCGTCCGATCTGTGGGTAACCACCCACTAACCCACCTAGTTAGTGGGGGGACCCACCATGACCTCCCCATGGGGGCTATAAAAGGACCCCCATGGGCTCCTCATTTATGACCTTTTCTCTCCTCGGGCTCTTCTTCTTCTTCTTCCTCAGGTGATAGCTCTCCCTCCTCCTCCACCAAGTCGGCCTCCGCTCTCCGTGAACCACCATCAGCCACCAACACCCACCAGCGGCCACCAGTAGCTACCAAGCGGCTATAAGAACCCCATTAGCGCGTTGTTAGCAAAGGGACGCACAAGATCTTGAGGAAGTCGAAGGAAGAAGACATCCAGAGCTAGCAAGCGCGCGCCGCCCTGAGTGCACGCGCCAGAAAGCATCCCGCACGTTCCCTCGTCTAAGTCACTCCCGCGAAGCAGCCTGTTGCCCGCAAGAAACTACAGTCTCTCTCTCCTCTCAAGTTGTAACGGGAGAGGCCTGTCGCCCCGATTGACAAAAGCATACTATAATCACCAAAAGCTAGTGGAATTTGACCGGCACAGACCCGGTCACGTGGTTTTTTACCCATTTAAGGGGTTTTTCCACGTGATAAAGACTTGTGTCTACTATTCATCTTCATTGACTTTGTGCGCACTCAATCGCTCCGTGAGCTAAGACGGTTCAAGTTAATCTGGTCCGACCGGGGCATCGAGTTAGTCCGCAACACTTAATAAGACCTATTTTGTTTTCCTATTTCATGTATGGTGGAGATCGAGTGGTGTAAGGATATATATGCCATACTTGTTATTGACTTCATTAGTCAAGAATAAAATTTGAAAACCAAAAAAAAATCTTGAGAGATTTTCCTCCCCTAAGGCAATTTTTGGCCAACCCTTCTCCCTCCCTCTTCCTCCTCTCCTTGGCCGCCGACCACTCTTCTCTCCCTCCCTCTCTATTTCTCTCAGCCCCACTTCACTTCCCCACAAACCGCCGGCCACCCTAACTCCATCCAAACCGCCACTTCTCCTCTCCCTCCAAGAACAAACCGAATAGCAACCACACATCCTCCACCCCCACAATTTCCGGCCACCACAAGTCTCAACCCGAGCAACCCCTCCTTGCTCCAAGCCGCCGGCCACCACTTCCCCACTCTCCTAACTCACGACCACCCTTCACCACCACCAACCCGAGCCACTCCCCTCACCACCAAACTGAGCCCCTACTCCCCTCCAATTCCTAACCGACCCACAAATCCTCCCCCAAAAATAAAACAAATTCCGGCCATCCAATCTCCTAGCCTCCACCCTTCACCATATATTATAAATATTATCCACCACCTTTTCTCTCTCCTCCTTATATAACTATTGGATTTTTCAAGGAACTTCCTCTTCTAGGGTTTTGCGAAGGAAGATGGCTTGGGTTTTCATCGTCCGACGCGGAACCGTGGAGTTATGTGGAATTAGAATTAACCACCGTCGTGTGCGCATACTCCACCCATCTCGTGGACGGAATTCTCATGGGATTTTGGGTAACGATTTCCTTTACCATCTCTCGTGTGATTCTTTCTAAATTATTTTGAGTTTTGGTGGAAACAGAAGGCTAGTATTTGGTCCTGATTTATATTGAAAATCGTGCTTTATCTAAATCTAAATTTCAAGCGTTATTTTATCCAAAATTTCTCGTATAAATTGGAGTGTTAGGCTTACCCTCGAATTAATTATTTTTGGGAACAGATTTTTTTAATTTATTTCATAATCGCAATCTTAGTCAGGATTTTCTCTATTTGGAAATATGAATGTTTGCGCATAATTATATTTTGAATTGCTAGTTGTCCGTTGAAACCTTGGGTCTGCTTCAATTTGATATCAGAGGGAGGTTCACGTCAATTTCCTAATTGGCCCCCTCCCCCTTTTGCTTTGTGCACCGACACACACTTGCCCGTTTCATTGCACAATTTGATATAAATATATTTTTTTAAATTTTTGGTCTGCAAATAGGGGCCTAAATTTTTTAATTTTTCTAAAAATTCAAAAAAATAAAATTCTGGAATTTCTCCATCAATTTTTTAGTAAGAAATCAAAAAAATATTTTTTTTATTAAGCCATTATTTTTATTAAATCATTACAAAATTTTAAATTCTGTCTACCAATAGCTGCCTATATTTTTATTTTTCTGAAAAAAAATCAAAACAAATTATTTAATAATCTTCATATTATTTCCAGCAAGAAATAAAAATTTCATATTTATTACCCTAGTTTCTAAGCGGGAACAAATCCGTCTATCTTAGATTATATGGGTCAGAATCCTTAATTCATTGCATGTGCACAAAAATCAGATCGAGTTTTCTCTCCGGTTCTCTCTGATATGGCATATGACGTTCACGTTTCCCTTTTAGACTACTGGTATGATAAAGCAATGGCTAAACACACCCCAGCTATGCCTTCATACCCTAGGTGTAACACCCCAAAAAGACTCAAAAATAGTTTTGAGGTGCATGTCATTTTACACGGCCTGGGACACGGGCGTGTCCCAGGGCGTGTCGGGGGTACACGGCCTGGGACACGGGCGTGTCCCAGGGCGTGTCACGCAAATAAAATGCGTTTTGAGTCAAAAAGTTACACGGCCTAGAACCAAGCCTTGAACACGGGCGTGTCAGGTTGGACACGGGCGTGTCAGATGCCGTGTGCCTACCCGTGTACTGCTTGCAGCTCGATGAAGCAGGGGTGACACGGGCGTGTCTCAGGAATAACACGGGCGTGTCAGGTTCGACACGGGCATGTCGATGCCCGTGTTCTGGTAAATCTCAGTCGGTACGAATACCGCGTGTGCCGCTTAAGGGTACACGGCCTGTGACACGGGCGTGTCACAGGCCGTGTCAGCCAAAAAAATGAGTTTTTGGGCAATTTGTGGCCGTTCAGATTTCTCTCTTTGGATCCAAGGGCTCAGGTGATTCCTGGCTGGATTTAATCCGTGAAGGCTGATGAAGACTTTATTCTTCATTTGGTTAAGGAAGAGAGAAAGAGAGAGGAGGAAGAAGAAGGAGGAGGAGATCAAGCCACCGGCGGAGTTCCCGTGGTCCGATTCGTGATCCGAAGCCGGCGTTGTGAAGGCAAAGCTGCTACGGTTCTTTCTCACCGGCTAGTTTGCGATGGCTCCCAAGAGATCGACAAGGGTAACGATCTCCCTTCTTGGACATGTGAAGTCCTTCTTTTCTGCATTGCATAGGGAAAACCCTTCCCCGCGAGTGTGCGGTGGGTTGTGGTGTCCCTTGGGGTAGATATGTGAAGTCCCCCTTGTTAGAGGCCGGAATTGGAGTACGGCTCTAGGCATGCTGTGTGAAGCCCATCTGGACATGCTCTGGATTGGTGATGCTTGTTTGCATATCGGAGAAGGCTCCGTGATTATGGCTTGTGTTGCCTTGTGCCTACCTGTTGCTTGGTGCAGCAGGAAGTACTGGATGATGTCCAGGAAATGAAGAGGGTTGGATGCAACTCTTGTGGCCGTGCGTTGCCACTTTATGAGCGGTTGAGCCGTTGGGCTGCAACTCGATGAAAAGGCAGATTGCCGAACAGGAAAGGTGAAACCGACCCGCGCCTATAAATTGCCATGGATACTTCCGTATTCGAGGTGGCACGACGACTTGAGCAACGGGGGGTGGCTGATCCGTACCTGCGTTAGGTCCGTCCGACTTGGAAGCCTGGTTATAGGTTTTGTTGGAGCGCCTAATGAGAGTCTTAGGCCCGCGCGCCGGAAAGACTAGAATGCTCAAATACCGTGTAGACGGTGGTGTTGACCCTGGTATTCCGGTACACCAAGAATGTGCCCTGAGTGCACGGACTGTCGGTCCGTGTGGCCGATAGTTGTGATGGCTTGAATGTGCCTGCGCGCACATAGTTGCTATATGATGATGCCATGCTTTGCAGGGAAAGAATGCTAATGCCCCGAGAAAGGGGTAGGATTGTTATAATTGGGTCAGCTGAATGCTGACCGTTGCATTGTTTGCCACCGGTTGGGTGGATTGTTCCCATGCAGGTGCTGGAGAGCCAAGTGGTAAGTGAAGGGCTGAAGCCCTACTACTGTTGCTGCTGCTGCTGCGGCTAGCCCTTGAAGGCTAAGCGAATGTTTTTGCTTGTTTTCTTTTACTCATGTATGGCCGGCCTGCGCGCCGAGGTTTGTAAACCATACGGTGTGAAAAGAGGAACTGTAAGGCCTTAAGGCCAAACTTTATGTATTTGTTGTACATTCCGTGGTTATATATAAAGGTGGTTTATATATTGGACATTCCTGGTTAGAGTTCAAATTACAACTTAAAGCTTCTGCTAGAATGCTCTGAGTTAGGATTCGTGTTTGGTTTGGTATTATCCTGTGACCTCACCATCTGTTTGTGGCATATAGTGTGGGGCCCTGGCCGGACCTTCTACTATACGTCATTTAACGGATGGGGTCGTTACATTTTGGTATCAGCTTCGTTCGGTCTTCCTCTATCAAATTCGTGGACGAATTCTTTTATGGGGTGGCGAGCGCGTGTTTATGCGCCCTGCTGTAACGCTAATGAACTCTGGAATGTCCACTAAGGAATGTACAAAATCTTGTTTGAGGAATCTGCGCGTTCCTTTTTGTGTTGTTTTGCTTGCATACGTTCGCTAAATGTGTGTCTTGTCCACCTATAGATGACGCGTAGTGGTGCTGGGCAGTCTGAGCCCCAGCGCTCTGATGAGAGTGCGACACCAGCTGAGGTGCCAACACCTCCTCCATCTGCGGAAACTGTTCGCTTAGTTGCTGAGGCGCTATTTGCCATGATTCAGCCGACCGGGCAAGCGCAGCCGGCAGTAGAGCCAGTTCGTGTTGTTGTAAGACCCGAGCCGGTTGAGGCTGTAGATTCATGAGCAGCTGACCGACAGTTGAAGCAATTCTTGAGCTTCAGTCCGCCTACGTTTACGGGACTGGGATCCCCAACGCAGGCAGAGGATTGGTTATCGCGTGTCAAGCGGATCATGACAGCGATCAGGGCGGAGGAAACTCTAAAGGTCACCTTGGCCACCTTCATGCTTGAAGGCGAGGCGCGGTTGTGGTGGGACGAGGTTGAGGTACACCATTTGGCGGGCAGGCAATTAACGCAAGTGTCGATTGAGGAGTTCTCTCGGATATTTCTGGCGAAGCATGTCCCAGCGGCGCAACGCATTGCTATGGAAAATGAGTTCCAATGGTTAAAGCAAGGGGAAGATAGCGTGGATATCTACTTGCATGAGTTTACCAGGTTGGGACGGTATGGGGGAACAATCTTCGCGGATGACCAAAGGAAAACGAATCGGTTCTATGAAGGATTGCGGGATGAGTTGCGATTCCTGCTTTCGAGTTCAGTGAACCAAGGGTTTCAGGCGTTGGTTGATACTGCATGTGCGTTGGAGAAGGACATGCGGCGGGTGCAAGGGAACAAGGGCTTGGTTGTGTCGAAGCCAGAGGTTCAAGCACCTCGCCCTAGCAAATCATTTTACCAGAAGAGAGGGGGCAAGAGGTCCAAGCCGTCTGGGCAAGTGACTACGACCGTTGTGTCGGGAGCGACATCAAGGCCGGATTCTCGTACATGCTATAACTGTGGCCGGGTGGGGCATATAGCTCATGACTGTCGGGTTGTTCAGCCCAAAGGGGAAAAGAAGACGGTTGCGTCTTATGCTGAGAAGGGCAAAGCGGTGGTTGATTCCTCTGCGTCTCAGGCACAGCCCCGAATCTATCAGCTTGGCCAACAGGAAGCGATTAAGCAAAGTGACGCCGTCACAGGTACGAGTTGATTTAGCTTACTTGCTTACGTGCTCTTGTTTTTGGTTATGTATAGCTTGTGCATGATGTGTGTGCTGCAGGCTTTGTCCTGATTCGGAATAATTTGGCGAGAGCCCTGTTTGATACGGGTGCTTCGCATTCTTTTCTGTCTGAGGATTTCGTATCTCGAATTGGGGTACCGAGTCATGTGACGGTGGATAGTACAAGGGTGCTATTGCCGAATGGCTGTGTGATGCTTGCGGATAGGGCTTGCGATGTGGATGTGCAAATAGGAAGTCGGGATTTCGGTTTGAGTACAGCTGTGCTACCGTTATCGGAGTTTGATGTGATCTTTGGTATGGACTGGCTCTCGGAGCAGCGTGCCTTTATTGATTGCAACTCCAAGGAGATTACACTGGGCCAGAATACCGGACTTGTGACGAAGTTCGCTGGTATGCGAGGAGTTGGCGGAACTCTGTTGTCTGCGCTCCAAGTCGTCAATGCTGTTCGGAAGGGCGCGGAGTTATTCTTCACGCTAATTCAGGCTGTTGAGCCAAAGGCCAGTGTCGGTAAAGTACTAGTTGTGTCAGAGTTTGCCGATGTGTTTCCTAAAGATCTTCCTGGGTTACCACCCCAGCGGGAGATTGACTTCTCTATTGAGTTGGTGCCAGGTGCGAAACCTGTGGCCCGCTCTCCATATCGCGTCGCGCCAAAAGAGATGGCTTAGTTGAAAGTCCAATTGCAAGAGTTGTTGGAGCAGGGATATATACGCCCAAGTATGTCACCTTGGAGCGCGCCTGTTCTATTTGTGAAAAAGAAAGACGGTAGTTTACGGTTATGTATTGACTACCGCGAATTGAATAAGCTGACGGAGAAAAACAAATATCCGATCCCACGGATTGATGACCTCTTTGATCAGCTGGCAGGATCAACGGTCTATTCCAAGTTGGATTTGAAATCGGGATATTATCAGCTGAGGATTCGGGAAGGTGACATTCCCAAGATGGCGTTTGGAACACGCTACGGTCATTATGAGTTCACGGTAATGCCGTTTGGCCTATGTAATGCGCCTTCGGTATTTATGGACCTAATGCATCGAACGTTCTGAGAGTACTTGGATTTGTTCGTGATTGTGTTTATCGATGATATCTTAGTATACTCTCAGTCAGAAGAGGATCATGCAAACCATTTGCGGTTGGTCTTGCATACCCTGCGGAGGAATAAGCTTTTTGCCAAGTTCTCAAAGTGTGAGTTCTGGCTCTCTTCAGTAGCCTTTTTAGGCCATGTGATAAGTGGAGAAAGTATCGCGGTGGATCCGTTGAAGATAAGTGCCATTCGAGATTGGCCAGTGATGTCTTCAGTGGCCGAGGTCAGGAGCTTCCTTGGACTTGCGGGCTACTATAGACGGTTTGTGGAAAACTTCTCACGGATTGCTTTACCTCTGACCACGCTGACGAGAAAAGATCAAAAGTTCATTTGGACGGCGGAGTGCGCGCGAGCTTTTGAAGACTTGAACAGTCGTTTGACCACGGCGCCTGTGTTGACATCGCCATGTGGTACAGATGGGTATGAGATCTATAGTGATGCTTCCGGGAGCGGCTTAGGCTGCGTCCTTCTGCAGTTTGGTAAAGTGATTGCTTATGGCTCGCGCCAGTTGAAAGTGCATGAGAGGAATTACCCCGTCCATGATTTGGAGTTGGCGGCGGTAATCTTTGCGCTCAAGTTGTGGCGGCACTATCTATATGCGTTAAAGTGGATATCTATATAGATCACAAAAGCCTAAAGTATTTGTTGGATCAGAAGGATCTGAATATGCGACAACGAAGATGGATGGAGTTCCTTGGGGACTACACCTTCGAGATTCACTATACTCCCGGGAAGGGAAATGTGGTCGCTGATGCTTTGAGTCGGAAGACTCCGGTACGGGCAAGCTGGTTGCAGAGGCATGATCAGCAGTTAATCCAAGAATTGGAAGCGTTGGAGATATCTTGTGTTGACAAGGGTTCTTCGACTGATGCATGCTTGAACTGGACGGAGGTGCAATATGACCTTACGGATAGAGTTTGGCGAGCAACGGAGCTTGATGAAAGTCTCCAGCGCTATGCAAAAGATGGGCCGGATGACCAATTCTCTTGGGATAACAGTTTGTTACGAAGAAATGGTCGAGTGTGCGTCCCGAGTGTGGGTAAATTGAGGGAAGAGTTGATGTACGAAGCTCACTTTGCAAAGTACTCAGTTCACCCAGGGAGCACAAAGATGTACAGAGATCTGAAAAAGCTGTTCTGGTGGCCCGGACTAAAGAAAGATGTCGCACGTTATGTGGCTGAATGCAATACCTGTGCGTTGGTGAAAGCAGAATGCTAGAAGCCTGGCGGTTTCCTGAAGTCGTTACCTATTCCGGAGTGGAAGTTCGATGACATTTTGATGGATTTCGTGCACGGATTGCCGAGATCTCAACGCGGTCATGATTCAATCTGGGTGATTGTGGACCGGTTGACAAAAGTGGCGCACTTCCTTCCAAACAGAAGAGACGATTCAGTGGAAACCTTGGCCAAGCTTTATGTGGAGCAGGTTGTTCGACTGCACGGTGTTCCTCGGAGCATCGTTAGTGACCGTGATGGGCGGTTCACATCGAATGATTGGCGGCTCGTTCATCAAATGTTGGGTACAAAGTTAGCGTTTAGTACGACCTTTCATCCCCAAACGGATGGCCAGACTGAACGAACCAACCGGACGATGGAGGACATGCTCCGCATGTGCGCCCTAGACTTTGGTAAGAGATGGGAAGATTATATATTTCTTGTCGAATTTTCCTATAATAATAGCTACCAAGCGAGTATTGGTATGGCACCATTTGAGGCATTGTATGGTCGTAAATGTCGTACACCGTTAGCTTGGGCAGAAGCAGGCGAGTCTAAGCTGAGTGGGAAAAAGGAAGTCGAAGAAGCTACCTCGCTCATACGCTCTATTCGGGAGAGGCTATTGATAGCCCAAGATCGTCAAGCAAAGTACTACAATGCCAAACACCGGAACGTGGAGTTCGCGGTGGGTGATTGGGTATATTTGAAGATCAAACCCTTCAAAGGCGTGTCCAGGATTCGGCGTTTGAAAAAGCTAAGTCCGAGGTATCTTGGTCCGTTTGAGGTGGTGGAGCGAGTTGGGGAAGTTGCTTATCGACTAGCACTTTCAGCAGACTTGGGTGGATTACATGATGTATTTCACATCTCAGTCCTTCGTAAGGCGGTGAAGGATCCAACTCAAGTAGTGGAGAATGATCGGGTACCGGTCGAGTATGGGCTAACGACGAGGGTTAGACCCATTCGGATCGAGGATCGAGCCGAGAAACAGTTGCGGAACAAAGTGATCGGGATGGTCAAGGTCCGATGGGACAATTGTGACCGTGAAGAGCTAACATGGGAGCGAGAGCAGACCATGCGAGCTGATTTTCCCGAACTGTTTGTATAAACTGTAGACCGTGTACTTTTTGTTATAACAGAGTTATCAAGTTATAGCATTGTTGGTTCTTGTTTCCTTACCGTGCAAATTTCGGGACGAAATTTTGTTAAGGGGGGGAGGATTGTAACACCCCAAAAAGACTCAAAAATAGTTTTGAGGTGCAGGTCATTTTACACGGCCTGGGACACGGGCGTGCCCCAGGGCGTGTCGGGGGTACACGGCCTGGGACACGGGCGTGTCCCAGGGCGTGTCACGCAAATAAAATGCATTTTGAGTCTGAAAGTTACACGGCCTAGAACTAAGCCTTGAACACGGGCGTGTCCGGTTGGACACGGGCGTGTCAGATGCTGTGTGCCTACCCGTGTACTGCTTGCAGCTCGATGAGGCAGGGGTGACACGGGCGTGTCTCAGGAATGACACGGGCGTGTCAGGTTCGACACGGGCATGTCGATGCCCGTGTTCTGGTAAATCTCAGTCGGTACGAATACCGCGTGTGCCGCTTAAGGGTACACGGCCTGTGACACGGGCGTGTCACAGGCCGTGCCAGCCAAAAAAATGAGTTTTTGGGCAATTCGTGGCCGTTCAGATTTCTCTCTTTGGATCCAAGGGCTCAGGTGATTCCTGGCTGGATTTAATCCGTGAAGGCTGATGAATACTTCATTCTTCATTTGGTTAAGGAAGAGAGAAAGAGAGAGGAGGAAGAAGAAGGAGGAGGAGATCAAGCCACCGGCGGAGTTCCCGTGGTCCGATTCGTGATTCGAAGCCGGTGTTGTGAAGGCAAAGCTGCTGCGGTTCTTTCTCACCGGCTAGTTTGCGATGGCTCCCAAGAGATCAACAAGGGTAACGATCTCCCTTCTTGGACATGTGAAGTCCTTCTTTTCTGCATTGCAGGGAAAACCCTTCCCCGCGAGTGTGCGGTGGGTTATGGTGTCCCTTGGGGTAGATATGTGAAGTCCCCCTTGTTAGAGGCCGGAATTGGAGTACGGCTCTAGGCATGCTGTGTGAAGCCCATCTGGACATGCTCTGGATTGGTGATGCTTGTTTGTATATCGGAGAAGGCTCCGTGATTATGGCTTGTGTTGCCTTATGCCTACCTGTTGCTTGGTGCAGCAGGAAGTACTGGATGATGTCCAGGAAATGAAGAGGGTTGGATGCAACTCTTGTGGCTGTGCATTGCCACTTTATGAGCGGTTGAGCCGTTGGGCTGCAACTCGATGAAAAGGCAGATTGCCGAACAGGAAAGGTGAAACCGACCCGCGCCTATAAATTGCCATGGATACTTCCGTATTCGAGGTGGCACGACGACTTGAGCAACGGGGGGTGGCTGATCCGTACCTGCGTTAGGTCCGTCCGACTTGGAAGCCTGGTTATAGGTTTTGTTGGAGCGCCTAATGAGAGTCTTAGGCCCGCGCGCCAGAAAGACTAGAATGCTCAAATACCGTGTAGACGGTGGTGTTGACCCTGGTATTCCGGTACACCAAGAATGTGCCCTGAGTGCATGGACTGTCGGGCCGTGTGGCCGATAGTTGTGATGGCTTGAATGTGCCTGCGCGCACATAGTTGCTATATGATGATGCCATGCTTTGCAGGGAAAGAATGCTAATGCCCCGAGAAAGGGGTAGGATTGTTATAATTGGGTGAGCTGAATGCTGACCGTTGCATTGTTTGCCACCGGTTGGGTGGATTGTTCCCATGCAGCTGCTGGAGAGCCAAGTGGTAAGTGAAGGGCTGAAGCCTTACTGCTGTTGCTGCTGCTGCTGCGGCTAGCCCTTGAAGGCTAAGCGAATGTTTTTGCTTGTTTTCTTTTACTCATATATGGCCGGCCTGCGCGCCGAGGTTTGTAAACCATACGGTGTGAAAAGAGGAACTGTAAGGCCTTAAGGCCAAACTTTATGTATTTGTTGTACATTCCGTGGTTATATATAAAGGTGGTTTATATATTGGACATTCCTGGTTAGAGTTCAAATTACAACTTAAAGCTTCCGCTAGAATGCTCTGAGTTAGGATTCGTGTTTGGTTTGGTATTATCCTGTGACCTCACCGTCTGTTTGTTGCATATAGTGTGGGGCCCCGACCGGACCTTCTACTATACGTCATTTAACGGATGGGGTCGTTACATTTTGGTATCAGCTTCGTTCGGTCTTCCTCTATCGATTTCGTGGACGAATTCTTTTATGGGGTGGCGAGCGCGTGTTTATGCACCTACTGAGATTATATCTGAATTATCTGAGGAACCTGAGAGTGAAGATGTCCCAAGTGTTCTTGTGGATGAGTTACCATCTAAGGGAAGGGTAATTTTGGACGATTCTGTTGTTGTACACCCGGATGAGAGTTCTTTGACGATATCACCATTAGGTGAAATTTATACTGATTCGGATATTATCCCGAGCTTGATTTTGTTGACCCTTCCTCCTGATTATTGCCCACGTTGGTTGACTTTTTAGGACGTGGAATCGGTAGTCCTAGTCTGAGTTTTTGTGACACACCCACTCTGACACATCCTCCATTGGCGTTGTCTCAGCGTATAGATAATACTAGGTTGAGCGCTGTAGTACTTGGTCTGTTCACCGCACCACGTAGATCTGACTACGTGCCACCTTTGACTGTTTATTTTTCTTCGTGTCTGTCAACGTTTCTGTCCTCGACTGTCTTGGCCATTGTGCCTATGGATGTGGTTCCATTTAAACATACTTATATACCATACCCGGTGGCACGCATTTACCCACCACCTTTTGATGACCCTCATTTCCTCACATTAATAACTTTAGAAAGGCCACTTGAGTTATATCGCTTGCACATCCTTGCACATCCAGGAGCGACCAACTCTATTGTTCTTGATGAGCGGTTCTCCTTGGCATATCTTGATTCCAAGAGAGAGTATTTAAAGTATAAGATTACAACTGCCATTTTGGAGCCCATTAAAATCATTTTTTATTATAAGGCTCCCGTGCCACCTGACTTAACCCCATTATCCTACGCATTAGGGTCAAGTCATATAGTACATGGGTTCAGTCCTCATGTATCTAGGATGCTAGTGTTTCATTTTAAGATATGTCGCACGCACTTCCACTCCCATTTGAGACTATCCTACGCTAGAATTAGTGATTTGGGTTTACTCTGGTCAGTCCCGGAGCGGATGCCTTCTGGCCCCATTAATAAATTAATGTGTAGGTACACCGACCCATCCATGATTATGAAGAACGTAAGATTTACTGCTTTTATTTCAGATTTTTATAAAGCACAGGGTGTTTCACTTTATTTCAAATTTTCGGAATTTTTACTGTACGTCTCTATTCCACCTGAGTGGCTTTTTCCGTCGTTTCTTCCTCCCACTACATATTCACTTGGGTTGGGGAGTATTAGTTATGCCGTGTCTATTTTCCACGCAGACTCTATGGCTCTTGAACCGGATGGTAAGATTCAAGTTTTATTTCTTTTGCTTGACACTCTTTTGAGTTTCCTCGAAAGTCTTGTAGTTTCTATGCCTGACAGGTTCATCGTACTGTTGGATGTTCATGCTACTACGGTATGGATTGCGGGGCCAGATTTGCCCTATGTTGGTGCTGCTTTTGACTGTTCCCCCCTTACGGGCCACTCATCAGAGATAAGAAATTTTGAGTGGGGGAGAATTGATGGCGACGTTGCTGATGCGGCTATTGATCCCCGATATAGAGAGTTCGTTGATTGGGACGGTCGTTGCCGCAAGCTCGAAGATGGGAGTCTACCACAATGTTTCTTCTCCAGCGCCGCGACGTTCTTCGCCAACGCAGCTACGTATTTTGCACGACGTCCGCCTCCGCCATTTTAAATAAAATATATAATTATAATTATATATTTTATTATTTCATCATTTATTATTATTTCATTTCATATATGATAGGTGTCTATAACCATCAAGAGTATCTTTTATTTCATGCATGTTTTATTTTATTCTTATTTGATGCATTATATGTTTAGATTGTTTTCCTATTTTATGAATGGTGGAGATTGAGTGGCATAGCCTAAATAAGGCCTATATTGTTTTCCTATTTCATGTATGGTGGAGATTGAGTGGTTTAAGGCTATATATAGCCATGCTTGTTGTTGATTTCATTAGTGAAGAATAAAATTTTAAAACAAAAAAAAATCTTAAGAAATTTTCCTCCCCTAAGGCAATTTTCGGCCAACCCTTCTCCCTCCCTCTTCCTCCTGTCCTTGGCCGCCGGCCACTCTTCTCTCCCTCCCTCTCTATTTCTCTCAGCCCCTCTTCACTTCCCCACAAACGGCCGGCCACCCTAACTCCATCCAAACCGCCACTTCTCCTCTCCCTCCAAGAACAAACCGAACAACAACCACACCTCCTCCACCCCCACAATTTCCAGCCACCATAAGTCCCAACCCGAGCAGCCCCTCCTTGCTCCAAGCTGTCGGCCACCCCTTCCCCACTCTCCTAACTCACAACAACCCTTCAACACCACCAACCCGAGCCACTCCCCTCACCACTAAACTGAGCCCCTCCTCCCCTCCAATACCTAACCGACCCACAAATCCTCCCACAAAAATAAAACAAATTCCGGCCATCCACATCTCACCCTAGCCTCCACCCTTTCACCATATATTATAAATATTATCCACCACCTTTTCTCTCTCCTCCCTATATAACTATTGGATTTTTCAAGGAACTCCCTCTTCTAGGGTTTTGCAAAGGAAGACGGCTTGGGTTTTCATCGTCCGACGCAGAACCGTGGAGTTGCGGGGAAATAGAATCAACCACCGTCGTGTGCGCATCCTCCACCCATATCATGGACGGAATTCTCGTGGGATTTTGGTTAATGATTTCCTTTACCATCTCTCATGTGATTCTTTCTAAATTATTGTGAGTTTTGGTGGAAACAGAAGGCTAGTATTTGGTCCTGATTTATATTGAAAATCGTGCTTGATCTAAATCTAAATTTAAAGCGTTAGTTTATCCGAAATTTCTCGTATAAATTGGAGTGTTAGGCTTACCTCGAATTAATTATTTTTGGGAACAGAATTTTAAACTTTATTTCATAATCGCAATCTTAGTCAGGATTTTCTCTATTTGGAAATATGAATGTGTGCGCATAATTATATTTTGAATTGCTAGTTGTCCGTTGAAACCTTGGGCCTGCATCAGGCGTGTCTAATCCTGTGTCATGTTCGGGACGTGAATGTTTCAGCGTCGATTGAGGCACACGGCCCATGACATGGGCGTGCCCATGGTTGACACGAGCGTGTCCAAAGCCGTGTCATAGGCCGTGTGCTGTTCTGGATTTCCTGGTTTACGGCGAGTGTGGAACACGGCCTTGGACACGGGAGTGTCTCAAGTCGTATTCGGCCCATAAATTTTATGTTCAGGGCAAATCGTGGTCGTTCATTTCTTTCAAAAGCGATAAAAGGGTTCAGGGCTGTCCTGGCTGGGTTTAAACCGGGAATAAGGTTTTCAAACCCTCATTTCTTTGGTGCTTTCTGTAACACCTCTACCCATCAAAAAGAATATAATAGAGGGTCCGACCGGGGCCCCACACCATATTCCACAAATAGGCAGAGACGCTACTAAATAATATCAAAACCAACACATCCTAACACAAAGCATTCTAGCAGAAGCTTCACGGTTGAAAACTTGAACTCAAGAGTTACAAGAACTGTCCACTATAACAAAACAGGAATGTTTACACCCAAAGTAAATGGCCTTATGGCCTTATAGGTTTCTCTTAATAAAAGTGTGGTTTCCAAATATCGGCGCGCAGGCCGGCCACACATGAACAAGAAGAAACAAAAAAAAGCCTTCGAGGGCAGTAACGCAGCTTGGGCTTCAGCCCACTAAGTCCCGCTCGGACCAGAACCACCTGCACCTGCAAGAACCAATCCACCAAGCGGTGGAAAACAGGGCAACGGTCAGCATTCAGCTGACCAATTATAACGACCCTGCCCCTGGCAGGGGGCCGCAGAATTCCTTCCCTGCAAAGCATTTTACATCTCATACATATATATCCAGCCACCAAGGTAATACATATCACAAATACTGACACGACGACCTGACATTCCGCGCACTCATGGCACATTCTGGTGTACCGAAAAAACCGGGTCCCACCACCGTTCAAAGGTCCCAGACATGACGGTCCAATTTGAGCATTTCTAGTCTGATAGGCACACAAGCCATCGACTCTCACTATGTGATCCTAATAGGGCCTTAAGCACCCAAGTTTAGACAACCATAACGCGGGTACAGATCCACCTTTCCTATTGCTCAAAATCGTCAGGCTCAAGACTGGACTGACGCGGGTACAACTTCACTTTGCCCGTCCGCCACCAAGGCATTTCTCCAGTTGCAGCCTAATGGCTCAACTTCATAACATATGGCACTCACAGCCATAAGAGTTGAACCCAACTCTCACCATTTCCTGGACTTCTTCCAGTACTTCCCGCGACACCAAGCCACAGGTATCCACCTCGGATTTCATGCATACAAGCAACGTTCACGGAGTCTTCTCCGATGTGCAAACAAGCATCACCAATCCAGACCAACATGTACAGATGGGCTTCACACAGCATGCCTAACCATACTCACACTTCCGGTTCTAATGCAATACAACAAGGGACGTACTGCCGACCCAAGGGAATCACTTCGCCATCCACCTTTTGGTGGAGGTGAAAGTCCACCTAGTGTCAACTAGCTTCACCTATGGGGGGGGGGATAGGTGACTTGTAGCGTTTTTGCGGAATTAAAAACAGTACCTGCACAAGTAAATCAAACAACACAACACAGAAAAGAACACAGGCAAATTATAGTGGTTCCCTAATTTGGGTACGTCCACTCTCCCCCTACGACCTATCTCCCAACCAGGGACGACTCGGTCACTTCACCAACAGGATTGAAATCCAATCCTTGCACTAACAGAAGGAACCCTTCCTCACGTAGGAGTTACCACTCCCACAACACGGGTTGCACCCAACCCTTACAACTAGGAACCAATCGTTCCTTTACAAAGAAATTGAAACTAGATTGTATTAGAAATACAAATGACTTATGGAGATTAAGGTGTTCCTCTTCGTTCGACGACGTGTTCTTGAAGTCAACGAAGAGTCTACAACCTTAGATCTCTCTTGGAATGAACCTTCCCGAAACCGGTGACGGCTTGGAGCGGCGGCTAGGTACTCGGAATAAGCGGCGGCGACGGAGAGCTGCTGCAGTGCTATGGGGATTCAAAAATCGTAGCAAAGGAAGCAAGGTCTTCCAATGGTCACACTAGGATCGGTCGTCTCGATCAATTCGAAAGGGGAAGGTTTTTCCCAATCAACGAATCAAGAGACAAGGGATCTCTGGTTAGACGCGTGAGATGCTATGCTACCCAAAGATTCTATCGCCGGAGATCTGGAAGAACTTGAGATCAACAGCGGCGACAACTGCACGAACGACGGAGGCGGTCGGCGGAGCAAGATCGCGCGTTAGGGCTCGACGGCGGCTTGTCTTTTGAATTCGCGTATCTCGTTCTTTTTCCGCTCATACATATGGAGGTATATATACCTTAGGTCAAGCACATGACCGTTGTGGGCCACACCCACAAAAAGACCTAAGTCCGGTTCGAAATACCGCAGGTAATATGGACCGGTCCAGAAAGAATCGGAAAATTGCCCAAGTCAAATTCGGCGAGAATCATAGGTGATTCTCGACGAATCGGCGAGAATCACCTACGATTCTTGCCAAATTCTACTTAGCCGAATTCTGGCTGCACTGATATAGAAGCCAGGGAGAATCGGCGGGAGTCACACTTGATTCTCTTAGGATCGTCGAGAATGCAAAGTCATTCTCGACGAATCAGCGAGAATCACTTAGTGATTCTCGACGATTCTGCCTTAGAGAAATTTCTGGCGGCGTTGAGACTGCCGACTCCAACTGGCGAGAATCAGCTAGTGATTCTCGACGATTTGGACTTAGACGATTTCTCGTCTTTCCACCCGTGAGCTGGTCTTTGGCCCATCCTTGCTCCTTGTCTGCTCTAGATCTTTCATGACCCTGTGCTTGGAAATAAGTACACTCCAATAGAGAGAGTACACATAAGCCAACACACTGATCTGCTCAACGAGGGATTACGTTGTGCAGACCCGTGTATATTGACCTACTACACCCTGACATTGGTGTGTACTTAACGATGAATAGCTGCAAGCACAACTAGAAGACAAGTAATCAAATACATAGTCAATTCACCTTAGCTTGTTCAGGGGCTTCTTCAAATCAGGTACATTGTGGATACAATACCCAACAATCTCCCCCTATTTGAAGAAGCCTAAACCCAACGAGCTAAGGTGAATATAACGGCTTGGAAGAACACACAACTTTGAAAAATGAGAGTGAGTTGAAATTCCATACCATTATCTTTAGAGCATTTGGAGCACACACCTTAGCACCTTAGCCGAGAGGGTAATCTCCCCCTTTTTGGCTTCTGCAAATCTGGGACTGTAGCAAGATACACCATGCTCCCCCTCAGTTCTTGCACCTTTGCTTTCACTTAAGTTCCGAGCAGAGGCTCCCCTAGAAGCACGAGCCTGGAGTTTCTGTAGTCTTCATTCCTCATAGTTTAGCATCCCCAATTCAATTTTGAAAAGATTGAACTTGGCCTTGTCTAAGGGCTTTGTGAAAATATCTGCAATCTGCTTGTCCGTGGGGACATAACAGAGAGAGATATCCTTATTCTCCATGTGCTCCCGAATGAAGTGGTAGCGCACTTCAATATGCTTCGTTCTGCTGTGCGATATCGGATTGTTGGCAATGGCTATTGCACTGGAGGAGTCGCAGTACATCGGTACTACCTTAAACTGAAGATCATAGTCTGCTAACTGGTTTTTGATCCATAGGAGTTGTGCGCAACATCTCCCAGCTGAGATGTATTCTGACTCCGCTGTGGAGGTTGCTACACAATTCTGCTTCTTGCTATTCCATGAGATGAGCCTTCTTCCGAGGAATTGACACGTCCCGGAAGTGCTTTTCCTCGGCGAGTTTTGACACCGTCTCGATGATCTCCAATGATTTGATTTCTAGGATGATCCCTCACGTGTCGGATCTCTAGAAGTCTTGCATCAGGAGCTCTGGCAATTTCAGGGGCTCCTTCCTCTTCAGGATGGACTGCTCCATCCTGATCGTCATCCTCTCCGATCGGCGTTGAGGTGGAGACCTTGACGTATTTCGGAGTTGCATCTTTCTCGGGCTCATCCAGGTGTAGCTTTTCGAGTCTGGCACATGTGCCTGTGTTGATGGCACTGCTCCTATTCCAGATACTTTTTTCACATCATTCTTGGAGCATCTCCTGTCTGGTTCCCATCAAGTTTACGGGAACCTAGACTACCCTGCAAGAAAGAGTTATCTTTCCTTAGGAACCTAATAAGTATTGGGTCCTAGGTTCTTGTCAGCATAACAATTTGAATGCCTTCCCACAGGAATCCTGGTGGGAGGGCTAACTTTGCCTCGAGGATGTGGATATGCCCTTGCCCTTGACACAGAGGGGTTGTGCCAACAATCTATGGCAAAGTGACCCACTTTGCCACAGCACCAACACCTATGAATGTTGTATCGCCGTTTGTGACCTGATTTGGTGACTGAGGTAGTCATGGTCCTAGGTCTAAATGGGATAGTGCCGGATCTGCTCACAAAATTGTCTCTTCCACCGTGACACATGGAAGGGTGGAAAGAATGCATGTGGCGGGCGTCATGAGGCCTGGGAGGTGGTGCCTTCCTTTAAGTCAGCACCCTTCCAGAGGTCCCATGAGCGCTAACAGCATGACTTCTAACCTCCCTTTCCTGTGTCCTAGGGTGGTGAGAAGTGCATTGAGAGTTGATACCAGCAGATTCATGCCGAGTTGGGGCTGAGGCCGAGAATACAAAGGGTTTGGGATAAGCCTGAGGTATTCTCTTGTGGGTGGCCATGACAGCCCTTGCACTATGGGTGTCTCCACATGAGGGCTGATCCACCTTGCAGTGACCACGGGAGTTCCTGTGGTCATACCTGAAGGCATGATGAGTACCCTCCCTGCCTGGGGTGGGGGGGTCGGAATACCGTTTCCCCATTTCTCCATGAATTGATAATATGGGCGATCCACCCATTTTCTCCCTTTCTTTTGATAGCATCCACCTTGGAGAAGTTCGATACTATCCTTTTCTCATTTTCTAGACGACCCTCTAGATCAGAGATTTTAGAGTCCTTTACCTTGTTGGAAGCCAATTGGAGATCCAACAAGATCTTCAGTCGAGCAATCTCTTGAGCTTGCTCCTCAATAATTAGGTTGCTCTTCTGAAGGGCACTCTTCAGGGCATCAGGATTTTCTAAAGGGCAGTCATCCAAACTATTCCTGTCTTCAGGAACTTGAGGAGGAGAGGGGCAAGATGAAGAAGATACCTGATCCTGACTTGGCTGTTCAGAGATAGCGTTCAGACTGACAGGGACAGCTGTGTCATCTTCAACCGAGCAGTCTTCCTCAACTTCCTCCTCAGTCTCTGATAAGGACACAGGAGCCCTGATATTGAGAAATTGGTCATCACTTTCTTCTTCAGAAATGCTGACCCCCATATATGCCTCATCCTATTGCAGGCGACTTATCCCTGTTCTGTCTGATCCCTCCATGAGGTCTGATACTGTTTGCCACAAGGACTTGGCCGTCCTACACTTTTCTAGTCTTGACCGGGAAGGTCCAGACCAGACATCCAGGATGATTTTACGAATCACTTTATCCAAGTTGAATAGAGAGAATTCAATCTCAGACATTTCAGTAGTCTCCATGGGGATCTGCATATCCTTTCCAGAGCAGGAGGCCTTCATGGGAATGAATGGACCCTCTTCCAAGATGATTGATGCGCGAGGATCGATGGCCTCCAAATAAAAAGATACCCTTATCTTCCAGATGGGATAATATTTCTTTGTGCACGTGGGGAGTCTAAGCGGAGAGATATCATACTCCAGCTCCATTCTCGTTGACACCGGTGGTAGGATTCTCCTCAAGGTGTGAACCTTTTTGATGAGGAACCTCCCTCTGATACCACTTGAAAGTCCACCTAGTGTCAACTAGCTTCACCTATGGGGGGGGGATATGTGACTTGTAGCATTTTTGCGGAATTAAAAACAGTACCTGCACAAGTAAATCAAACAACACAGCACAGAAAAGAACACAGACAAATTATAGTGGTTCCCCGATTTGGGTACGTCCACTCTCCCCCTACGACCTATCTCCCAACCAAGGACGACTTGGTTACTTCACCAACAGGATTGAAATCCAATCATTGCACTAACGGAAGGAACCCTTCCTCACGTAGGAGTTACCACTCCCACAACACGGGTTGCACCCAACCCTTACAACTAGGAACCAATCGTTCCTTTACAAAGAAATTGAAACTAGATTGTATTAGAAATACAAACGACTTATGGAGATAAAGGTGTTCCTCTTCGTTCGACGACGTGTTCTTGAAGTCAACGAAGAGTCTACAACCTTAGATCTCTCTTGGAATGAACCTTCCCGAAACCGGCGGCGGCTTGGAGCGGCGGCTAGGTACTCGGAATAAGCGGCGGCGACGGAGAGCTGCTGCAGTGCTATGGGGATTCAAACTTCATAGCAAAGGAAGCAAGGTCTTCCAACGGTCACACTAGGATCGGTCGTCTCGATCGATTCGGAAGGGGAAGGTTTTTCCCGATCAACGAATCAAGAGACAAGGGATCTCTGGTTAGACGCGTGAGATGCTATGCTACCCAAAGCTTCTGTCGCCGGAGATCTGGAAGAACTTGAGATCAACAGCGGTGACAACTACACGAACGATGGAGGCGGTCGGCGGAGCAAGATCGCGCGTTAGGGCTCGACGTCGGCTTGTCTTTTGAATTCGCGTATCTCGTTCTTTTTCCGCTCATACATACGGAGGTATATATACCTTAGGTCAAGCACATGACCGTTGTGGGCCCCACCCACAAAAAGACCTAAGTCCGGTTCGAAATACCGCAGGTAACATGGAGCGGTCCAGAAAGAATCGGAAAATTGCCCAAGTCAAATTCAGCGAGAATCATAGGTGATTCTCGACGAATCGGCGAGAATCACCTACGATTCTCTCTGAATTCTACTTAGCCGAATTCTGGCTGCACTGATATAGAAGCCAGGGAGAATCGGCGGGAGTCACACTTGATTCTCGCCGGATCGTCGAGAATGCAAAGTCATTCTCGACGAATTGGCGAGAATCACTTAGTGATTCTCGACGATTCTGCCTTAGAGAAATTTCTGGCGGCGTTGAGACTGCCGGCTCCAACCGGCGAGAATAAGCTAGTGATTCTCGACGATTTGGACTTAGATGATTTCTCGTCTTTCCAACCGTGAGCTGGTCTTTGGTCCATCCTTGCTCCTTGTCTGCTCTAGATCTTTCATGACCCTGTGCTTGGAAATAAGTACACTCCAATAGAGAGAGTACACATAAGCCAACACACTGATCTGCTCAACGAGGGATTACGTTGTGCAGACCCGTGTATATTGACCTACTGCACCCTGACATTGGTGTGTACTTAGCGATGAATAGCTGCAAGCACAACTAGAAGACAAGTAATCAAATACATAGTCAATTCACCTTAGCTTGTTTAGGGGCTTCTTCAAATAGGGTACATTATGGATACAATACCCAACAGGAGGATTCCTATGCAAATGCAGGAAAGAAGGACTTCACTTGTCCAAGAAGGAAATCGTTACCCTTGAAGGACGTTTTGGTGCCATGGCGAAAAGTACACGGTTGGAAAGCTTCGCAGCGATCAAGCCTCCGCAGAGCTGAACTCGGCTCACGATTTGGACCACCGCAGTACCACCGGCAGCCGACTTTCCCTTCTTCTTCCTCCCCTTACTCTCCTCTCTCTCTTCACTTAGGAAAGAGAATGACACAACTCAAATGAGTTTTCTGTATCTCAAATCCGGCCTTATAAACCAAGGGAATAGCCTAAACCATTGGATCTAGGTCAAAGAAAATGGAAGGCTCAGATTAGCCATGAAATTGAATTTCCTGGGCCGAACACGGGTTGTGACACGCCCGTGTCACAAGCCATTTTCCTGAAGAGGTGCACAACCGACTTAAAACAAACCAGAACACGGGCAGCGACACGCTCGTGTCAAACCTGACATGCCCGTGTCACCCAATACACGACCGTGTACCTGCCTGTGTCACCCCTGTAACTCGATATCCAAAATCACTCGAGAACAACGCGGATAAGGCACACGCCCGTGTCCCTAGCCGTGTGCCAAATACGCCTCTGTGACACGCCCGTGTCACAGGCCGTGTCCTCCTCGGTCACAATTGGCCCTCAGCTAAGTTAGACACGCCCTGGGATACGCCCGTCTCCCAAGCCGTGTACACCTGACACGCCCTGAGACACGCCCGTGTCAGCCAACCTGAATCCCAATTTTGGCTTTTGAGATTTCTGGGGTGTTATAATCCTCCCCTCCTTAATAAAATTTTGTCCCGAAATTTCGGCATAGTAAGGAAGTACAAGCATTACACCATATGTGACACTTTACATATAAGGTTTAACAATATACAGACGAGCTAACAGCTTTACCTAAACAACTCGGGAAACTCAGCTCTCATGGTCTGCACCCGCTCCCACGTTAGCTCTTCTCGTCCACAATTGTCCCACCGGACTTTGACCATCCCGATCGCTTTGTTCCGTAGCTTTTTCTCGGCTTGATCCTCGATCCGAATGGGTCTAACCTTCAACGTTAGCCCATACTCAACTGGTACTCGGTCACTCTCAATTACTTGAGCTGAATCCTTGACCACCTTCCGCAACACTGAGACATGAAATACATCATGTAAACCACTCAGCTCTTGCGAAAGTGCTAACCGATAGGCAGCTTCACCAATATGTTCGACCACTTCAAACTGTCCCAGATACCTCGGGCTCAACTTTTTCAGACGCCATATCCTGGACACACCTTTGAATGGTTTGATTTTCAAATACACCCAATCGCCCACCGCAAACTCCACGTTTCGGTGCTTGGCATTGTAATACTTAGCTTACCTATCTTGAGCCACTATTAGCCTTTCACGTATCAACCGTATGATTGTGTTGGCATCATCTAACTCTTTTCGCCGGTACAACTTTGTTTCACCAGTCTCCGCCCAAGCCAAAGGTGTACAACATTTCCTACCGTATAAAGCTTCAAAGGGCGTCATCTGGATGCTAGCTTAGTAGCTGTTGTTGTAGGCAAATTCAATCACACCGAGATGATCTTCCCAATTCTTTCCGAAATCCAGCGCACATATTCAGAGTATATCCTCCAATGTCCTGTTGGTTCTCTCGGTCTGACCATCTGTTTAAGGATGGAAGGCCGTGCTGAAATGCAATTTCATACCCAACAGTTCATGGACTAACCTCCAACCGCCCGAAGTGAAACGCCCATCTCGATCACTAATGATGCTATGGGGCACACCGTGCAATTGTACAATAGTATCCACGTACATCTTTGTAAATTTCTCCACTGGATCTTCCCTTCGGTTCTGGATGAAGTGCGACACCTTGGTTAACCGGTCCACAATCACCCATACTGCATCATTTCCCCGCTGATACCTCGGCAATCCATGCACAAAGTCCATGGAAATATCATCAAACTTCCACACAGGGATAGGCAACGACTTCAGCAAACCACCCAGTTTTTGGCATTCCTCCTTTACTAAGGCACAAGTTTGATATTTAACAACATAGTGTGCTATGTCCTTCTTTATTCCAGGCCACCAGAACCGCTTCTTCATATCCTTATACATTTTCGTGCTCCCGGGGTGAACCAAATACTTGGTGAAGTGGCCTTCATACATTAACTCTTCAGGAAGTTTACCCCTATCTGGGACACACAAACGACCGTCCTTCCGAAACAGACCGTCAATAAACGAAAACCAAGAGTCGGCACTTTTCGCTGCATAGCGTTGCAGGCTTTCATCCAGTTCTGTTGCTTGCCGAACTCTGTCCGCCAGGTCACACTGTACCTCCATCCAGTTTAAGCACGCCTTTGCAGTGGTATTCCTTTCAAAACAAGAAATATTTAAGGCCTCCAGATCTCGAATTAGGCCTTTATCATGTCGTAGAAGCCAATTTGCCCTTACCGGAGTCCGACGACTCAAGGCATCCGCGACCACATTTCCCTTTCCGGGCGTATAGTGAATATCGAAGGTGTAGTACCCAAGGAACTCCATTCACCTCCGTTGTTGCATATTCAAATCCTTCTGATCGAGCAAATACTTTAGACTCTTATGATCTGTATAAATATCGACTTTAACGCCATACAGATAGTGCCGCCATAACTTTAGCGCAAAGATCACTGCCGCCAACTCCAAGTCGTGGACAGGATAGTTACGCTCATGCACTTTCAATTGGCATGAGCCATAAGCAATCACCTTGCCAAACTGTAGGAGAACGCATCCTAAGCCGCTCCCTGATGCATCGCTGTATATCTCATAGCCGTTTGTACCACATGGCGATGTCAACACAGGCGCCTTGGTCAAACGACTCTTTAGCTTATCAAAAGCTCTCGCGCACTCCGACATCCAGACGAACTTCTGATCTTTTATCGTCAATGTTGTCAGAGGAAAAGCAATCCGGGAGAAGTTCACCACAAACCGTTTGTAGTAGCCTGCCAGTCCAAGAAAACTCCTGACTTCGGCTACTGAAGACAACACCGGCCAATCTTGTATGGCACTTATCTTTACCGGATCTACTGCTATGCCCTATCCATTAACTACATGGCCCAGAAAAGCCATTGACGAGAGCCAGAACTCACACTTCGAGAACTTTGCATACAGCTTATTCCTCCGTAAGGTGTGCAGTACCAACCAAAAATGGTTTGCATGATCTTCTTCCGACTGTGAGTACACTAGGATGTCGTCAATGAATACGATTACAAACAAATCCAAGTACTCTCGGAACATTCGGTGCATTAAGACCATGAATACCAAAGGCGCATTACATAGCCTAAACGACATCACCGTGAATTCATAATGACCGTAGCGTGTTCCAAACACTGTCTTGGGAATGTCACCTTCCCTAATCCGCAATTGGTAATACCCGGATTTCAAATCTAACTTTGAATAGAAGGTTGAGCCTGCTAGTTGATCGAACATGTCATCGATCCGTGGAATCAGATACTTGTTTTTCTCCATCAGCTTATTCAATTCGCGGTAATCAATACATAGCCACAAACTACCGTCTTTCTTTTTCACAAAAAGAACAGGCGCACTCCAAGTTGACATAATTGGGCATATGTATCCCTGCTCCAGCAACTCTTGCAATTGAACTTTCAGTTCGGCCATTTCTTTTGGCGCTACACGATAAGGCGAGCGGGCCACAGGTTTTGTACCTAGCACCAGCTCAATAGCGAAGTCGATTTCCTTTTGAGGGGGTAACCCCGGAAGGTCTTTTGGAAACACATCAGCGTATTCCTATACAATCCGCACCTCATTCACACTGGCCTTCGCCTCCACCGCCTTAATGAGTGTGAAGAATAACTCCGCACCCTTCTGAACTGCCTTAATGACTTGGAGAGCAGATAAAAACATCCCACTCATCCCTCACATACCAGTGAACTTGGTCTCTTGTTCAGTATTTTGCCCCAGTGTGACCTCTTTTGAAGTATAGTCTATACAGGCACGCTGCTCTGAAAGCCAGTCCATACCAAAGATTATATCAAACACTGTAATCGGCAATACATATGTTTCCACCTTGAATTCCCGACTCCCTATCTTTACCTCAAGACCGCAAGATTTATCCGCACATAACAAACATCTGTTAGGTAGAAGCACCTTTATACTGTCTGTCGTGGTCCGTATAGGCACCCCGATTCGTAAAACAAAATATTCAGACAGAAACGAATGGGAAGCACCTGTATCAAACAGTGCTCGCGCTGGATACTCCCGTATAAGGACAAACCTATAACACCAAAATTAAACAAGCACAACACACATTATAAAATAGCATTAAAAACTGCGCGCACCTGTGATGACATCGGCCTGCTTAATGACCTCCTGTTGTCCAAGGTTGAAGACCCGGGGCTGCGCGTGCGATGCAGAAGACTCCACCATAGTCTTCCCTTTCTCCACATAGGACGCTCCCGTCTTCTTTTCACCCTTTGGAGGGCCAACTCGGCAATTACGTGCGAAGTGTACCACCTTCCAACACGTAAAATAGGCGCGAGATCCATACCCCGATGATTCCTCCATCACAGTCGTTGAAGGAGCTTGTCTAGTGGATTTGGACTTCTTATTCCATATCCTTCTGTACCCAGATTTCTTCGGACGCGGTGACTTGAATTCTGGTTTTGCAACAGCCAAGGTCCCCCCTTTGCTTTCCCCCTTTTCATGTCTGTCTCCAACTACCGAGCCGTACAGACTAAGGCTTGAAAACCCTGACTTATAGAACTCGAGAGAAGATATCGTAACTCGTCTCGCATTCCAGCATAAAACCGACTAGTCTTACGCTCCTCTTCGGCGAAGATAGAACCCCCATATCTTCCCAACCGCGTGAACTCATGAAGATAATCATCCACACTACAATCTCCTTGAGTCAATCGCTGAAATTCCATTTCCATTGATATTCTCTGCTGCATTGACAGATGCTTTGCCAAGAATAACCGAGAGAACTCTTCCATCGAGACCTCTGCCAACTGTCTGTCGGCCAAGTGATGTAGTTCAATCTCATCCTACCACAACCGAGCCTCTCCCTCAAGAAGGAAAGTGGCCAACATTATCTTCTGCTCCTCCTCAACTCTGATCGCTCTCATGATTTTCTTGATCCTTGCAAGCCAATCCTCTGCTTGGGCCGGGGATCCCGCCCCAGTAAATTGAGGAGGATTGAAGCTCATGAATTGCTTCAATTGTTGATCTACTTCCCGCGAATAAACTATAGCTTCTGCCGGTTCTTGCCTTACCCTAGCATGCGTTGGCACCACAGCAGGACGTACTTGCCCAGCCTGCTTAGCAGTCATCATAACAAGTACCGTCTCCGTAATGAAATGCACAGTTTCAGCAGATGGAGGAGGTGTGGGCACCTCAGCCGGTGCCGCACTTTCAACAGAATGTTGAGGTTCCGATTGACCCGCAACACTTCTAGTCACCTATATGTGTAAAAACACAATTTAGCGACTAAACAAACGGCAAACATACAAAAATGAACACACAAAATAAGTGTATTTACATTCCTAAGTGGACATTCTTGAGTTCAATTTATGTGTTATAATGACAGCACTGACTCGTGCTCGCCACCCCTCAAAAGAATTCGTCCGCAAATTCTGAAGAGATCGACCAACAAGCTTCACTTTGCCATTGCAGATCCATCTTTCCCGTTGCTCAAAATCGTCAGACTCAAGACTGGACTGACGCGGGTACAGCTTCACTTTGCCCGTCCTCCACCAAGGCATTTCTCCAGTTGCAGCCTAACGGCTCAACTTCATAACATATGGCACTCACGGCCACAAGAGTTGAACCCAACTCTCACCATTTCCTGGACTTCTTCCAGTACTTCCTGCGGCACCAAGCCACAGGTATCCACCACGGATTTCATGCATACAAGCAACGTTCACTGAGTCTTCTCCGATGTGCAAACAAGCATCACCAATCCAGACCAACATGTCCAGATGGGCTTCACACAGCATGCCTAACCGTACTCACACTTCCGATTCTAATGCAATACAACAAGGGACGTACCGCCTACCCAGGGGAATCACTTTGCCATCCACCTTTTGGTGGAGGATTCCTATGCAAATGTAGGAAAGAAGGACTTCACTTATCCAAGAAGGAAATCGTTACCCTTGAAGGACATTTTGGCGCCATGGCAAAAAGTACACGGTTGGAAAGCTTCGCAGCGATCAAGCCTCCGCAGAGCTGAACTCGGCTCGCGATTTGGACCACCGCAGCACCACCGACGACCAACTTTCCCTTCTTCTTCCTCCCCTTGCTCTCCTCTCTCTCTTCACTTAGGAAAGAGAATGTCAATAATCAAATGAGTTTTCTCCATCTCAAATCCGGCCTTATAAACCTAGGGAACAGCCTAAACCATTGGAAATTGGTCAAAGAATATGGAAGGCTAAGATTAGCCCTGCAATTGAATTTCCTGGGCCAAACACGGGTTGTGATACGCCTGTGTCACAGGCCGTGTTCCTGAAGCGGTGCACAACCGACTTAAAACAAACTAGAACACGGGCAGCAACACGCTCGTGTCAAACTTGACACGCCCGTGTCACCCAGTACACGGCCGTGTACCTGGCCGTGTCACCCCTGTAATTCGATCTCCAAAATCACCCGAGAACAACACGGCTAAGGCACACACCCGTGTACCTAGCCGTGTGCCAAACACGCCCCTGTGGTACGCCCGTGTCACAGGCCGTGTCCTCCTCGGACACAACTGGCCCTTAGCTAAGTTAGACACGCCCGTGTCCCAGGACGTGTACACCTGACATGCTCTGAGACAAGCCCGTGTATCAGGCCGTGTCATCCAACCTGAATCCCAATTTTGGCTTTTGAGATTTCTAGGGTGTTACACTTTCTCTTTATAAAAGTTTTAGATAGAGGGGAGAGCAAGGAGGAAGAAGGAGGTCAACTCCGGCCGTCGGTGGAGCTTTGGAAATGTGATTCTCGATCCGAGTCCAGATCTACGAAGGCGAGGCGGATACGATGCTTTCCATCTAACTAGATCGTCATGGCGCCAAAGAGAAATGCTAGGGTAATGATTCTCTTCTTGTACATGTAAAGTTCTCTCCCCTTTTTGCATAGGAAGCCTGCTCTCGCGAGTATGTAGTGAGTTTGAGGTGTTTCTTTGGGTAGACATGAATAGTCCCTATTATTTTGCATGTAGAGTCTAGAATCGAAGTATGGACATAGGCATGGTGTGTGAAGCCTACCCGGACAAGTTGGTCTGGATCGGTGATGTTTCATTATGCATGAATAGCCGGAGAAGACGCTGTGCTAATGGTTGTTTTTGAGTTTTCTATGTGGTAGATTGAAACAGGGAGTCTTGGGGATTAACCCCAAGGTACAACCGAAAATCTGGGCGGAAGCAAAGTTCTGCCATTTTGGTGGCCTGGGAGCCAGCCTGGTACATAGCGAGGCTATGTACAGTGTATGATCGATAGTTGGGACTGGGGTAAGCTTGGCCCGCGTCGAAGGCCAAATGGTCATGGCGGGGTGAGCAACGGGCTGGTGGAACCCTACCTGCTACATCTGCTTCGGTTAAAGTGACCTAAGGTACATGGGACTTACCAATAATTTGGATAATGAGTCTAGGCTGCGACTAAAAGGACTAAATGCTTAGAGGTTTACCGTCCTGGGGCGGTGGTGGAGCCGTGGAACGGATAAGGTTCAGACTAGATTCACCGAGTAAGTGCCCTGAGAGCACGAGGTGTGTGGCCGTGCGAGCCTGCACTTGTGGTGTATTGTGCAAATGTGTACTTTCACTTAAATTATTGGTTGTTATAAATGCAATGCAGGGAAGGAGCACAACCACCCCAAGTAAGGGAGTGGGGTCGTTAGAATTTGGTAAGCTAAAGCTAACCGTTGCTTTGTTTACCACCGTACGGTGGATTGTTGCTTGCAAGTGCTGCAGAGCCTAGTGGCAAGTAGCGGGTTGAAGCCCTGGTAGCTGAGCCGACCCTCGAAGGCCATGCAAATGTTTACTTATTTTATTCATGTTTGACCGTCCTGCATGCTGATGTTTGTAAGACACAGTTTAATTGAGTAAACTCTTGTAAGGCCATTAGGCCAGTACTTGTGTATTTTGTACGTTTGTTCCTATTTGGGTATCTTAGTGGGCATTCATGCTTTTGGGCTTGGGTTCTTAACTTTACAACTTATAAATTGCTTCCGCTAGAATGTACTCTGTGTAGGACGTATGTATTGGTTTAATGATTTCATTTAGTAACCCGCCGGTCTGTCTGTAGTATATGGCGTCGGGCCCTTGCCGAACCTACTGCTATATGTTATGCGACAGATATGGGTGTTACAATTTGGTATGAAAGGACCGGTTTCGGTCCTGCTTATTGGAATTCGTGGATGAATTCTTGTAAGGGGTGGTGAGCACATGTGTGTGCATCATCATTATAACATAAAAAGAACTCATGAATGTCCACTTAGGAATGAAAATACACATGTTTGAGGAACCTGCGTGTTCCTATAATTGCTTTTTGCAATATTGTTCGGTCACTTAATGGTGTTTTGTACGACTATAGGTGTCCGGGAGTGGCGTGTGGTAGTCTGAACACACGCTTTCTTAGAAAAGTACTGCACTCAGCGATATGCCTGAGACCCCTCCTTCTATTGAAACCATAAGAAGGGTAGTTGAAGCGGTGTTCGCTGTGACCAATGCACAACATGGAAGGAATGGGCAACCCTCTGTCCCTGAGGTGGCCTCAACACCGGGCGGTGTGATGGAGCAAATGACGTTTAGAGGACCATTGGGGCAGTAGGTGAACATGGTTTTAGTGCAGGGGGCGCACTCAGTTGATGAATATTTGCAGGCGTTCCTTATGATAAAGCGCTACCCAGAATTTGAGTTGGAATGCGAGCAGTCTATAGTCGATAGATTTTATAATGGTTTGCGTAACGAGTTGCGAATCCTACTGCTAGGACCAATGTTATTGGGATTCCGAGCCTTGGTGGAGTCGGCCAGATCTTTGGAAGTAGAGTTGGGGAAAACTCACCAGATACCAGTGAGTAGGGTACCGAACCCTGTAGATCCTATAAGGGCTGCCTACTGCAGAACACTGTGAAAGGAGGCTAGATCATCTACTAGAAAAGCTACTTACACTTGTCATACTTGTGGCAAGAAAGGGCACTTGTCCCGAGATTGTAGGGAGTGTGCTCAGAAGACAATGAAAGCTATGTCAGGAGCAGTTGAGGACTCTAGTTCAAAGAAAACAGTGTTCAATATGCCGAGCTCCTCAAAATCTGGGTACCGTAAGTGGTATAAGAAGGCTAGGAATTCAGGTCTAGTCCTTTCTTTTTGCACATCTGGGGCGACTACATGCCGAACCCCGGGCACATGCTACAATTGTGGGAAGCCGGGGCACTTTGCCCGTGATTGCTGGAGAGGACGCCCAATGTCCAAGAAGAAGCCGAGAGCAACATATGAGGAGAAGGGCAAGGCGGTGGAGTCCATCGCATCGCACTATACTTCGGCTCAACCGAGAGTGTACATCCTTGGCCAGCAGGAGGCCATGTGGCCGACTGTCGGGATGACAGGTATGGTTTAATTGATAGAAATTTAGCTTTTATACTTGTTACCTTATACAAGTTAGCTTAGGACTGGAGGTACTAGACTTTGTTTTGATTTTCGGTAATCTGGCGAGAGCATTGTTCAATACGGGCGCTTCACACTCCTTTTGTCCTAAGGATTTATATCGCCCATCGGAGTACCTTCTTCGATGGCAAAGAACAAATTGGATGTGTTGTTGCCTAATGGGTGTTCAATGTGCACGGATAGAGTCTGTGGCGTAAAGATACTGTTTGGGAGTCAGGGGTTCGACTTGCAAGCATCGTTACAGCCGCTACTAGAGGCTTTGAAGCTTAATCCTACTTTGGACAGTATATCGGTTGTATCCAAGTATCCTGTTGTGTTCCCTGACGATCTCCCTTGAGCCCCACCGCAACGAGAGATTTACTTCACGATTGAGCTAGTGCCAGGTGACAAACCTGTGTCACGCTCTCCAAATTGGTTAGCGCCTAAGGAGATGGCGGAACTAAAGGTTCAACTTGAAGAGCTTTTGGTACAGGGTTTTGTGCGTCCATGTTCATCGCCTTGGAGCGCACTGATCCTCTTTGTGAAGAAGAAGGACGGAAGCTTATGACTCTGTATCGATTACAGAGAGCTGAATAAGTTAATAGAAAAGAACAAGTACCCGATCCCAAGAATTGGCGATCTGTTCGATAAGTTAGTTGGGCCATCGGTATACTCGAAGTTGGATCTTAAGTTCGGGTATTATCAGTTGAGGATAAGAGAAAGTGATATCCCCAAGACAGCTTTCATCACGAGGTATGAGTATTACGAGTTTACTATCATGACGTTTGGGCTGACTAATGCACAATCCGTGTTCATGGATCTGATGAACAGAACATTCAGAGAGTACCTGGACCATTTCGTGATCGTCTTTATCGACAACATATTGGTATACTTGCAGTGCGAAGAGGATCACTTAAAGCATCTGCATTTGGTGTTGGAGACGCTGAGGAGGAATCAACAATACGTCAAGTTCTCCAAATGCGAGTTTTGGTTGTCCTCGGTAGCATTCCTCGGTCATATAGTTAGTAGAGAGGGAATTATAGTGGATACACAGAAGATAGTTGCTGTGAAAGTAGCGAACAGACGACTAAAAACAAGCCGGAAATTTGAATAATTGAAAGTTTTATTATCAGAAAATATAAGATTTACAAAGGTATGGCCTCACTTTTTTAGAATGGAGGAGAGAGGAGAGAGGAGAGAGTACAAATAGACAATATGGGACTAAAAAATTTACAGAGCTGTGCGGCTAGAAATAAAGAGACCGAACAGGCCGAGCGGTTATACAGATGGGCTATCCGCTCGGCAACACCAGAAGGAAGAGAACAAGCTGCAGTAGGAGACCGCTAGACCGCCCAGTCTCCAAGATGCCGGAGATAAACCGCCAGACCTATCGGCCTCATACTTCAATACTCCCCCTCAAGCTAGAGCATATATATCAATCATGCCCAGCTTGTCACAAATGTGGAAAAAGGAAGTAGAAACCGGCTTGGTGAAGATATCCGCCAACTCTTTGTCGGAGGTGATGAACGGAGTGCAAATCTGTCTCTTCTAGACCTCTTCCCTAATGAAATGGCAGTCAACTTCTATATGTTTCGTTCTCTCATGAAAGACCGGATTTTTGGATATGTATATAGCCGTCTTGTTGTCACAGAACATAAGAAGAGGATAGTCGTAGACCTCTCCTAGGTCAAACATGAGAGCACGCAACCATTTTAACTCACACGTGGTTGACGCCACACTTCGATATTCGGCTTCTGCACTAGACCTGGAGATAACAGACTGTTTCTTGCTCTTCCAGCTCACAAGATTTCCTCCAACGAATGTGCAAAAGCCTGATGTAGATTTACGGTAACCTTTATCATCCGTATAGCTTGAATCTGGGTAGGCTTCAACCCTCAGATGACCATTATTCTGAAAGAGTAGCCCTTTTCCTGGTGCTGCTTTGACATACTCTAATATCTTCAAGGCAGACTGAAGATGGCATTCCCTAGGAGCTTGCATGAACTGACTAACCTTGCCTACAATATAGGCGATGTCGGGTCTGGTCATCGTGAGATAAATGAGTTTTCCCACCAAACGTCTGTACCTCGTGGCATCGGATAGAAGAGGCGAGTCATCTATCCATGTTTTGTCTTCTCTAGTAGCCATGAGATACCGGGCCGGTTTCGCACCAGTTAATCCTGCCTCTCGTAGAAGATCAAGAGCATACTTCTGTTGGGAGAGAACCAACGAGTTGGGCTTCCGAGAGATTTATATCCCCAAAAAGTATTTCGGGGAGCCCATATCCTTCGTGACTAGGTGTTGATGGAGGTGTTTCTTTGTTAAGTCCACCCAACCTGATACCTTGATCATGAGAGTGCGAGCGATATCGAGGAGATGACGGTTTTTACGCTCCGCCACCCCATTTTGTTGGGAGGTGTAAACACAGTTGGTCTGATGGACAAGACCATGTTACATACAAAAAGAGAAAAATGCATGACTAAGATATTATTTAGCATTATCAGAGCGAAAGACTTTAATAGAAATATCAAACTGATTTTTAATCATATAATAAAAGTATTGCCATACAAAAAAGAGTTCAGAGTGATCTTTTAATAGATACACCCAGGTACATCTAGAGAAATCATCAATAAAGGTTACAAAGTAAGAACTACCCCGACCATCGGTGAGAGTAGGAGCAGGACCCCAGACATCAGAATGAATGAGATCAAACGGGCGAGAAGAGCCACGACCTTGCTTCGGAGGGAAGGATGATCGGTGATGCTTGCCAAGCTGACACGCATCACGGTTGAGCAGAGGACTGGTCGGAGGTAAGTGGGGCAGAAGCTGACGAAGAATCCGAGGAGGAGGATGTCCAAGGTGAATATGCCATTGAAGCATATCTATAGAAGAGGAGGATAAGGCAGATAGAGCGGAAACGTTGTCGAGGAAATAGAGGCTGCCACTCTCAGTCCTAGTAGCAATCGTCCGTTGGGTCCTCGGGTCCTAAAAAAAACAAGAAGTGGGAGTGAATAAGACAGAGCACTAAAGTTGCTTGCATAAAGTAGTAACAGATAATAAATTGAAAGGGAACTTTGGGACATAGAGGGTGTCCTCCAAGCGAAGAGACGGGATGACATGAACCATGCCCGTCCCATGAACCTGGGAAGGTAAACCATCTGTAACAAGAACTGGGGGCAACCGATCAAGCATTTTTAGGAGAGAGAAGCCTTGAGGATTGCCGGTCATGTGATTTGTAGCACCAGAGTCAATCAACCACTGACCTCAGGTAACGACATGGGCACTACCTGAAGTCGTGGCCATAGAGGTAGACGATCGAGAGGAGGCGGAGGTAGAGATGACGGGGGTGGAGAGACTAGAATTGTCCATAGAGAAACTGCGGAAACTGCGCAAGTAGAAGAGAAGTCGCGCGGATAGAAAGGGAGAAGGCCGCACGGACAAAAGAAAGAAACTGCAACGGGCTAAGAGAAGCTGCAATGGTCACGATGTCAGCACACCAGCGGCAAGAAGGTCCACGAACAGGAAGCATAACAAAGTAAAGGGACAGAGGTTGCGTGAACTGTAAAGAGTCCGGGCGAACAACGAAGAAGTCGCGCGAATAAAGGAACCACGAGACAGAGAGAAACCACAGCGAATTCGAGGAAAGCCACATCAGATAATCAAGGAGAACGCAACAGTCAATGTGCCAACACACCAGCGGCCATAGAAGCCATGACCAAGCCGCGAGACTAGAGAAGCAGAAAAAAGCAGAGGGTAAGAAGTCATGCGAACAAAGGAGATCGCATGAAGCAAGGCAGGTCGCGCGAACAAACAGAGTTCAGGCGAAAGAGAGGAAATTGCGCGACTAAAGGAGGTCGCGTGAAGAAGAGGAGAAGAGAGACCGCGAGAAATAGGTCACAAACAGATAAGGAGGAAGAGCAGAAAGGCCGCACATACATGGGGGCAGTAACAGGGCGCGCGAGCAGGAACAAGCAGCTCGGTCAAGTTGAGCGGACAGAGAGGGCTCAAAGAACAGGAGGAGAAGGGCAAGCCGCACGTACAAGACATAACAAACCGCGCGGATAGAGAAAAACTGAATCAGGTGGAAACGATCGAGTCCTCTGATACCATGTGAAAGTAGCGAACATGCGACTAAAAACAAGCTGGAAATTTGAATAATTGAAAGTTTTATTATAAAAAAAAGATAAGATTTACAAAATTATGACCTCCCTTTTATAGAATTGAGGAGAGAGGAGAGAGTACAAATAGACAGTGTGGGACTAAAAAATTTACAGAGCTGTGCGGCTAGAAATAAAGGGACCTAACAGGCCGAGCGGTTAGACAGATGGGCTAACCGCTCAGCAACATCAGAAGGAAGAGAACAAGCCGCAGTAGGAGATCGCTAGACCGCCCGGTCTCCAAGATGCCGGTGATAAACCGCCAGACCACTCGGTCTCATACTTCAACAGTTGCGATACGGGAGTGGCCTGTATTGTGTTCGGTAGCGGAAGTCCGGAGTTTTTCTGGGACTGGCTGGCTATTACAGGCATTTCGTAGAGAAATTATCGTGGATAGCGTTACCCCTCACAACTTTGATGAGGAAAGATCAAAAGTTTGTTTGGACGCCTGCGTGCGCACAAGCTTGCAAGGAGCTAAAGAGACGGTTGACCACAGTGCCTGTTCTATATTCGCCGAGTGGGACCGAAGGTTTTGAGATCTACAGTGATGCTTCGGGCAATGGCTTGGATTGCATTCTGTCGCAGCATGGGAGTGTAATAGCTTATGGCTTGCGCTAGCTAAAGGTACATGAGAGGAATTATCTGGTCCATGACTTGGAGTTAGCGGCCGTGATATTTGCTCTGAAGCTGTGGAGACACTATCTTTACAGGGTGAAGGTCGATATCTATACCGACCACAAGAGCCTAAAATACTTGTTGGATTAAAAGGATCTAAACATGAGGCAGCGGAGATGGATGGAGTTCCTGTGGGACTATACATTCAAAATTCATTATGTGTCTGGGAAAGGCAATGCAGTTGCGGATGCGTTGAGTTGCAGGGCTCCCGCACAAGCCAACTGGTTGTCGGTTCATGATGAGCGGTTGATACGGGAGCTGGAGGCATTAGAGATCTCTTGTGTGGACAAGCAAACTAGTGTCAAAGCGCAATTGAACTAGACAAAAGTTTAGTATGACCTAGCTGATCGGGTTCGACAGGCTCTAGAGTTGGATGGTAGCGTGAAGCAAATCTTGGATGAGGCTTTGGATGGGTCAAATTCCCAATTTCCTGTTGTTGATGGACTACTAAGGAAGGACAGTCATCTGTGCATCCCAAATGTGGGTAATTTATGGGTGGAATTGTTGTACGAGGCTCATCATACCAAGTACTCGATTCACCTAAGGAGGACCAAGATGTACCGTGATTTGAAAAGGTTGTTCTGGTGGCCAGGACTTAAGAAGGATGTGGCACTTTATGTGGCGAAGTGTCAAATATGCGCCTTAGTAAAGGAAGAGTGCCAGAAGCCTGGAGGTTTCTTAAAGTCCTTGCCTATCCTGAGTGGAAGTTTGACGATATCTCAATGGACTTTGTGCATGGTTTGCCAAGGTCGCAAAAGGGAAACGACACCATCTGGGTCATCGCAGATCGATTGACAAATGTGTCACACTTCATTCCGAATAGGAAGGATGATTCGGTGGAGAAACTGGTAAAAATTTATGTGGATAACATTGTTCGACTACACGGTGTGCCCCGCAGTATCGTGAGTGACAGAGATGGGCGTTTCACATCCAATGACTTGAGGTTGGTGTAGAAAATGTTGGGAACCAAGCTGAGGTTCAACACAGCCTTTCATCCGCAGACGGATGGTCAGACCGAGAGGGTCAACAGGACGATGGAAGACATGCTTCACATGCGCATCTTGGATTTCGAGAAGCATTCGGAAGATCACATATACTTGGTGGAATTTGCGTACAATAACAGCTACCAAGCGAGCATTCAAATGGCGCCCTTCGAGGCCCTTTATGGTAAAAAAATGTCGCACCCCATTGTCATGGATAGAAATGGGTGAGACGAAGCTTTTCAAGAGGCAGGAGGTGGAAGATGCAACGTCAGTGGTACGAACTATTCGGGAATAGTTGATGATCGCTCAGGACAGGCAGGATAAATACTATAATGCCAAGCATCAGAACGTTGCGTTCGCTATTGGCGACTGGGTGTATTTGAAGATCAAGCCGTTCAAGGGTGTCTCTCGGGTACAGCGCTTGAAGAAGCTAAGCCCGAGGTAACTTGGACCATTTGAGATCCTGGAGCGAATTGGTGAAGCAGCTTATCGGCTGAAGCTATCGTTGGAATTGAATGGTCTACATGACATATTCCATATTTTGGTGTTGCGGAAGGCAGTACAAGAGCCTTCGCAAGTGATTGTGGTTGATCAAATATCAGTTGATGTTGGGTTGATGACGAAGGTCAAGCCCGTTCGTATTGAGGAATCTGGAGTCAAGCGACTTTGTAACAAGGACATCAAGATGGTCAAAGTCTGATGGGACAACTGCGATCGTTAGGAGCTTTCATGGGAGCGATAACAGACCATGCTGGAGTACTCCGAGTTATCCCACTCAGGTAACGTTTTGTTTTGTGTATCTTTTCCTTTCGGTAATTTCGTGGACGAAATTCTTTTAAGAGGGAGGGAATTGTAATGCCCTGAAACTCAAAAGAGGAACGGGCAGCGTTTGAGCCAATTTCGGGACTTGGTAAGGTGAATACGGCCTGTGACACGGGTGTGTCATATGGATGTATCATTATCGGGTCGTCGAGGCAAGGTCGACGATTGTTGAGGCCTGGGAACATGGCCTGGGACATGGGCGTGTCAAGCACACGGCCTTTGACACGGGCGTGTCATATGGCCGTGTCCTTTTCTAGAAGTTTTGGTCCTGTGTCGATTGAGGAACACGACCCGGAACACGGGCGTGTAATGATTGACACGGGTGTGTCGAAGTTGACACGGGCGTGTCTAAGCCCGTGTCCTATTCGGGACGCGACGGTTTCAGCGTCGATTGAGGCACACGACCCATGAAATGGGTGTGTCCATGGTTGACACGTGCATGTCCCAAGCCATGTCAGAGGCCATGTCCTGTTCTGGATTTCCTTGTTTATGGTGAGTGTGGAATATAGCCTTGGACACGGGCGTGTCGCAAGCCGTGTTTGGCCCAAAAATTTGATGTTCAGGGCAAATCGTGGTCGTTCGTTTCTTTCAGAAGGGATCCAAGGGTTCAGGGCTATCCTGACTGGGTTTAAACCGGGAATAGGGTTTCAAACCCTCATTTTTTGGGTGCTTTCTCTTTCTAAAAGTTTTAGAGAGAGGGGAGAGCTAGGAGGAAGAAGGAGGTCAACTCCGACCGTCGGTGGAGCTTCGGAGCTCTGATTCTCGATCCGAGTCCAGATCTGCGAAGGCGAGGCCAATACGGTGCTTTCCATCCGACTAGATCATCATGGCGCCGAAGAGAAATGCTAGGGTAACGATTCTCTTCTTGGACGTGTGAAGTCCTCTACCCTTTTTGCATAGGAAGACCGCTCTAGCGAGTATGCAGTGAGTTTGAGGTGTTCCTTCTGATAGACATGAATAGTCCCCGTTGTTTTGCATGTAGAGTCCGGAATCGAAGTACATACATAGGCATGGTGTGTGAAGCCTACCCAGACAAGTTGGTATGGATCGGTGATGTTTCATTATGCATCAATAGCCGGAGAAGACTCCGTGCCGATGGTTATTTTCGGGTTTTCTATGTGGTAGATTACAACAGGGAGTCTTGGTGATTAACCCCAAGGTGCACCCGGAAATCTGGGCAGAAGCGAAGTTCTGCCATTTTGGTGGCCTTAGAGCCAGCCTGGTACATAGCGGGGCTATGTACCGTGTATGATCGATAGTGGGAACTGGGGGAATCTTGGCCCGCGTCGAAGGCCAAATAGTCATGGCGGAGTGAGCAACGGACTGGTGGAACCCTACCCGCTCAATCTGCTTCGGTTAAAGCGACCTAAGGTACATGGGACTTGTCGATAATTTAGAGAACGAGTCTAGGTTGCGGCTGAATGGACTAAATGCTCACGAGGTTTGCTGTCCTAGGGGAGGTGGTGGAGCCGTGGTATGGACAAGGTTCGGACCAGCTTCACCGAGTAAGTGCTCTGAGAGCACGGGGTTTGTGGACGTGCGAGCCTGCACCTGTGGTGTACTGTGCAAATGTGTACTTTCACTTAAATTGTTTGTTATAATAAATGCAATGCAGGGAAGGAGCGCCGCCACCCCAAGTAAGGGGGTGGGGTCGTTATAATTTGGTCAGCTTTAGCTGATTGTTTGTAATGACTCCATTAGTTAAATAACATATAATAGAAGGTTCGGCCGGGGCTGTAACGCCCCAGGTTTTTGTAAATTATTTTATCATGTCGGTGACGTCATTTTGACGTAAGGGCGTTACGTTCCGCGAGGTGACGGCGCGTCGCCGTTAGCGCGTCTTGAGTCCGTTAGGTTTGACCTGCCAAATTTTGGGATTTGCGCTGGAAGTGGAAAATTTTATGTTAGGAAATTAGACTGGAAAATTTAGACTTGCTCGTCAAATTTCGTCGCGTTCCAAGCATTTTTGGATCCTCGGCGCGCGATTGAAGTTTTGTATGTTTTCGCGTACGCTGTTAACTTTAGAAATTTTTATCTCGAAAACGGTGCGTCGGAATTCGATTTCGACTTTGCCTTTGGATTCGTAGCGTCGTCATTCGCCTACGGTGCGAATTTCGTTCGATTCGGCGCACGTTTGGTCCTCCGTAACGATATAATACTATATTAATATTATTATTATATATATAAATATTATTATTATATATATATAAAGAGTTTTAAAAAAAATAAAAAAAATAAATAAATAATATAGTAGCCCCCCCGGTCGGGCCTCACTTTGGTACGACTGAATCAGACTGAAAATACTGCTTCCCTAATTTACCCCCGGCAGTATTCGCATTTTACGCGTCTCCAGGCCGACAACTCGCTCGACACCTATTCCTTCCTGCAAATCTTTCGCGGGAGACGGAGACGGGTGAGAAATCGCTCGCTGGAGGCTTTTCTTCTCTACTCTCCAGAGGCTTTCCCCTCTGCTCGCCCAACCCTAAGCGGAAATCCCGTACTCTGCCGTCTCCCTCTCGCACTCAACCTCGCATCCTCCCGTCTCCCTCTCACGCTCGACGCCTCCTCCCTCTCACAACCACACCTCCTCCCTCTCACGGCCGCCGGCTGTAGTTTCTGGCACGCCTCATACCTCTTCCTTCTTCCTCCTCTCCTTCGCTGAATTTTTTGTGACTGCTGCTTGTTACCATTGATGGATTTCTTCCATGAAAGGGCCAATGCATTGAGGATGGGCTGGAGAGAAGGATTTTCAGGCAACCCGTGCTTTTGTATTAGGGTTCCAAGATAAGATCGAAGGATAAAACTCTACTCTCTCTCTCTCTCTCTTTCTCTCTCTCTTTCTATATCTATATATGCATATTTTTTTGGGGGAGCTGAGGAAACACTGATATAGGGGATCAAATTATTGGTGATATAGGGGATCGAATTATTGGGGGCGATGACGAATCATTGACGGGAGAGAAGGATGGCCTGTGGCGAGGCTTCTCAGGCAAAAGTCGATCCCCCATATCAGTGTTTCCTCAGCTCCCAATAATTGGATCATGCGTAGAGGATGGCCTGGAGAGTCTTCTCTGCCCCCTTATCTTTCTCTTTAACTAGTTTGGAAATGATCCGAGCCCCATGTTCTCCACTTAGGCTTCATTTGACGCTGCGATTTTGCTCTAGTGATTTTGGATAAAAATGCCACCGTTATAGAACATATGTTTGACATTATTGCATTAGGCATCTAATGTGTTCTTATTCTTCTTCCTTGCTCTTGTTCTTTGCTTTCAGAATGCTTACCTTGAATGGATTTCTTCCTTGAAAGAGACAATGCACGTAGGATGGCCTGGAGAGTCTCCTTAGGCAACCCGTGTATCAATGGTGGGTGTGCAAGCAAGATAAAATGCTAAAATATTGGGGGGGAGAGAGAGAGATCTAAATATGAGTTCAACTGCAGGTCTATTTTGTTAGAGTTTCACTTTGCAATTGTTGACATGCTTAATGAGATTTTATTTGCATCAATTAGAGGCGATGAGGAATCATGGAACTGACATGGACTAATGAAGTCTTTTATTTCTTGAATGTTGAGGGCATTGAGGATGGCCTGTGGAGAAGGCTCCTCAGGCAACCCCTGCAACTATCATTAGCACTGGAAGGTGGTTGGATAGTTTGGACTAGTTTGGAGATGATCTGAGCCTCTATTTCCTTCATAGTTTTTTTAATAATTATTAATTTAGGATTTGTTTGTTTGAGTGCTTTCTCTGACTTGTGTTTTTCAAAAAAAAAACACAAGTTTTAACGATGTTAACATTTTGCAAAAAATGTAGTGGTAGACTTAATATTTTTTTAAAAAAGTGTCACAATGCATCAATTATGTATCATGACATTTTTTTTCCAATCGTGGTGTTTTTGGGTGAAAATGTCAAAATGAGCTACGGTGATGGCCGCTAACCCTCCCACGCTCCTCCACGATTGAATCCACTGAATCTCCTGACGCACGACGCAATCCCGATCTTCCTCCGCCATGGATGATGCAGCGTGCGCCCCCGCCCTCTCCGATTACAGTACTTTATTTCTTTCAATTTTTGATCATTTTTTCCTTCTAATTTTGACCTCAGATGGAGTTTTGCATCTGCCTCCTCCTCACCATACTTGGATACATACCAGGTATCGTCTACACCATCGACGTGATCGTCTCCGTCGATCCTGAAAGGCCCAAGCCCTCCTGTATCAACGTCCACTCGGTCTTCTTCCATCAGCGGTGGCGGCTAGTGCTTGTCTTGATCTGTTCTCTATTATTGTAGTTGCAATGACATGTGAGTACTTATCTTCTCACAATTTTATTGTGTTGTTTTGGATGCAACTCCTCCAAAACCGAGTACTCTGAAGAAGCTATTTTGATCTCTGATGCAATTAGAGCTAATCTTGATGTTCTAGATGACAGGTTGCCGAAGAACCTTCGTCAGTTTCGGGGAAACCTTGATGCTAATCTTGTTATCGAGGTTCTGAGGCTTGTAAAAATTCCTAAATTGTCAATGAAATTCTTCTTATGGGCTGGGAGACAGATTGGTTATAGCCACAACACCATTAATTATGATGCAACTGACCTGATATTCTTGGTTTCAATGAGAATAGCGTTGTCCCCCAACATTTTCTTAGAGAGATTGAATAAGAAGACAGGGAAGTGCTAGGGAGGCTGCTTAATATCTTGATAAGAAAATGCTGCAAAAATGGATTCTGGAACAAGGCTATAGAGGAGCTTGGGAGGCTTAAGGACTTCGGTCTCCGTCCATCAGGAACGATTTATAATGCTCTGGTTCAGGTTCTTTTGACTGCTGGCAGGCTGGATTCTGCTATTTTGGTTCACAGGGAGATGTTGAATTCTTCTTGCTCAATGGACAGGTTTGCAATAGGGTGTTTTGTTCATGCATTGTGCAAATCGAGTAGGTGGGAGGAAGCTCTTAGTGTCCTAGAGAAGGAAGATTTTAGGCTTAACACTGTTTTATGCACTCAGATGATTAGTGGATTGACGCTAATCTTGTTTTATGCACTCAAATGATTCTCTCGTGTCTGCAGCTGAGAAATTATAATTCTTTTGATGGAGTCCTATGTTGCAGGCCTCACTTCGATCAACTCTTCAAGAGAACTGGAAGCCTGGACAAAAGCTTTGAAGGTAATCAAAACTTTCAGAATTCTTCCTTTGATCACAATAATGTAATCATTCTCTGGTTCACTATTAGGTACCCCCAAGGTTGTTAAACCAGATAAGCATATTGATAGCAAGGTACTAGCAGGCTTTCCGTCTATTGATTCCTCCATTAAAAGAAAAGAAATCTTTTCTTTTGCAAGCATGAATCAAGAAACAGCTGCTAATTTTAACCCGTGGCTAGTAAAGTATGTTGCAAGCATGAATCTTTTCTTTTGCAAGCATGTTGATAGCGAGTTTTGTATTCATGAATCAGAAGCCCGTGGCTAGTAAAGTATCAAATTCTTTTGCTGGAACCAGAGAGAAGTGTGTTGGATGCAGCACGACTGTGTATCCAATTGAAAGGGTAATGTTCTTTAATATTCTTGATTGTGAGCATTACTCAAAGTCAAATTATTTTACTTTTGCAATTGAAAGGATATTGTAAAGTTTTAACAAATGTTGACAGTTTAAAAAAACGTAGTGGTAGAGTTAAAAAAACTTTTGACTTTTTTTTAAAAAGGGTTACAATACATCAATTATCTATCATGGAAAAAATGTCACAATAGAGCAACATCCAATCGTGATGTTTTTTGGGTGAAAACGTCAAAATGAGCTACGGTGACGGCCGCTAACCCTCCCCCGCTCCTCCACGATTGAATCCACTGAATCTCCCGACGCACGACGCAATCCCGGTCATCCTCCGCCATGGATGTTGCAGCGTGCGCCCCTGCCCTCTCCGATTACAGTACTTTATTTCTTTCAATTTTTGATCGTTTTTTTTCTTCTTCAGATTTTGACCTCAGATGGAGTTTTGCATCTACCTCCTCCTCACCATACTTGGATACATACCAGGTATCGTCTACACCATCAACGTGATCGTCTCCGTCAATCTTGAAAGGCCCAAGCCCTCCTGTATCAACGTCCATCCGGTCTTCTTCCGTCAGTGGCGGCGGCGAGTGCTTGTCTTGATCTGTTCTCTATTATTGTAGATGCAATGACATGTGAGTATTTATCTTCTAATGATTTTACTGTGCTGTTTCGGATGCAACTCCTCCAAGCAAATCCCAAATGATTTCAAGATTTTTGATTTTACTGTGTTGTTCGGATTTCAGATTAGAATGCCCTCAAATTTTCTATGTTCTCAGATTTTCAGATTTACTATGTTTGGTTCTTCACTTCTTTGGTTCGTACTTGATACTTGATTTCAGAATATGTGGCTACAAAAATGTGTGTACTCAGAATATGTGAATATGTTTTCAGCTTTTTTGATTCTCTGATTTTCTGTCCAAAGTTATAGTAGAGGAATTTTAAAGTTACCACAACTTTAAAAAAGCCTTCTCCGATTTTCAGAATACATGATTTAATGATTTATGAGTATTTAATTATTTCCAAGTGATTAGTTGAACACTTCCTACCAAAAATATGATGCATCTACACTTGGAATTTAGTTGGAATTTAGTTTTTTTGTACTTTGTGTTCTCCGATTTTATGTTATTTTTGTTTTGGTCCAGATTATTTAGGCTCATTTTCTCAACAACGGAAGCATCATAGTTGGCTTAGGTATGCTTAAGGGTAAAATCCTTGGTTTACTCATCTGGGTATGCTTTGTGTTTTGATTAATTTATATACATCGGAAGCAATGCCTAAATGCAAGATGATTTTCATCGGCCTCTGTACTTGTAGGATGCTATTAAACATTACTCCAAAGTACATAGTCAAATAAATGCGGGCAATTGAAGAAATATGAGGTTGTCCAATTGAATTTGAAATATAGATTATCACTCAAGTTGTCCACCCGGTCTATGCACTTTTACCTGCATACCATCAAAACTCAAAAGCAACATCAATAATTACCAATATTTGTTATTTTCGGGCCAAGATAGAGTGTGGAATCACGTTCCAACAATACTAATCGAGAATGCTAGATCATACATGCAACGATATAGAGAAATCAATATCGTTTAAGGTGTTTGTCGAAAATGATATTTGCGTCTCTGTAAGTATTCACAAAAATCCACGGAATTTTGAAGCTACTATATGTGCTCAACTCATGAAAGGAAGAAGACTGCCTATGTGATACATTGCTTTCCATGCTCGTATTGTGCACATATTTTTCTCTAAAACTTAAGCTCTCACTGATGCCTCTGCCATCTTCCTCCCTTGTTGATCGTCGACGAATATCTCCACACCCTCCAGGTTCTTGTGTTGATATGAGTTTCCTTATTTAGATCATGTCTTCACATATTATGGATGCATTTTTGTTTTTCATGCTAATCTTGTGCGCATTTTTTTCTCCATGGACTTATTTTATGCATTCTTTATTATTGCACACAAATTCATTTGCGTATTTGTGTTAACTATGTTTTCATGTGACTGTTGACGACGGCGGACGTGCTGCGGGGGCGCGCTTGCGGGCGTGCATCGTGGTTGTGCTTAAATAATTCATGGTCCAACCGAATCTGAGTAGGAGAACCTCATCATACCTAATCTTAAATGAAATATAAGATTATGTTTATTTTGTTTTTTATTTTTTTAATGAGAAGATGGTGGAATTTTGATTTTTAATGGATTTTTTTTGTTAATTGGGTTGTAATGGATTTGCTTGCTAGAATATGCAGGCATGTCTTGAGGTTGTTGATTATGTTTTAATGGGTTTTTTATTAGTTGGGTTGTGATGATCTGTTTGGAATTATGAACTCTGCTTCTTCTTTTTCTTGCTCCCATGACTGGTTGTACATTTAAAACTGATTTTGATATATGTGTGGTAAATTGAAAATATATATTTCATTTTATTGTAAATGTTTTTTAAAACTATTCTGAATTTACAATTTTTTAGGACCGCGAATAAAGACATTGGACTGCGAATAAATTCAATGGACTGCGAATATTATTGTAGGACTGCTTGAAATGTAGTATTTTGTGACGTTTATTTCAAAAAACGTTAGTGTAGAGTTTTAACTATGATGATATTTTGTTAAAAAACATTGTGATATAGTTAATATTTTTCTCGACGTTTTCTTAGAAAGTGCCACCATTCAATTATTTATCATGATGTTTTTTGAAAAATTGTTACGATAGAGCAACTGTCAATTATGACGTTTTTTTGAAAGCGTCGCATAGAGCTACGACGACGTCCGCAATCACGACGATTTGGTGACGTTTTTATAAACGTCATGAAAATTATCACAACGCTTAAAAATCGTCACTAAAGACATTAAAAAATGTCGCCGTATAACAACTTTGTTGTAGTGGTTCAAGAATGATGTTTGATCTTATTATTTTTAATAGTTACCAAAATACATGTTATTTGACTTGGTGATTTGTTTTTGTATTGTGTTAATGATCATGAAGAGGTGTCCGTTGCAGAAAATCATATAGATGGAATGGAGAAAGTGTAAATAAAATTCTTAATGGAAGGGGTAGCATATCAGAAGAGCTTGTAGAAGGTACTGCACCAAAAATATTCAATAAAAAGTTACAAACATTAAAGAGATGTCAATTGACTCTCAAGGTTTGTACATTAGTTTATATATGTACATTTATGTTGGGTCTTTTTCACATTTGGATGCCGCCAAACAAAACCCACATGGCCACCACATCTCTCCCTCCCTTCCTTTTTTTTTCCTTTCCCCCTTCTCTCTTTCTCCCCTTTTCTTCTCCTCCCCCTCTTTTTCTCTCTTCCCTCCACCCTCCCCCCTTTTTTCCCCTCATACTAGAGTGGAACCCGGCGCCCCCCCGTACCTTCCCGCCCAACCAGCAGCCCCCCTTTTGTCATTCTATTTTTTTTCCATTTTTTTATTATTTAATCCTATTATTATAATACTTATAATATTATAATTAAGTATATAATAATAAAATCCCTCTCTTCTTCCCCGATCAAGAGCCGAGCCCCCCCTCCTCCTGTGTGAGAGAAAAACTCGGGCGGAAACCTCTCGTTCGCGAACCTTCCGGCGGCTGCCACCACCGATTCGGTGGACGGAATCTCGATCCGATCGCGGCGTTGGAAAGCTCTCGGCAAGAGATTCGAGATCGTGGTAAGTTTCTTCCGTTTCATCGACCTTTTCCCCATGGATTTTTTCGGCCCTAACCTCATTTCGTCCGTTTTTCGTAGATCTCGCCTCCTCGTGTCTTCTTTTGGGCGGATCTACGTTAGGGAGTTGATTGGAGACCAAATTCTGAGGCAAGTGGTGTTTCCCTCGTAAATTTCTTCTGTCGTTAATTTCGCTCCTGATGATTATCTAGAAGTTAAATTACGTCCAAACTAGAATCTCGATTAGGCAAGTGTACCTATCGAAATGCAGTATAGGAAGTGTCGTATTGCGATTCGGGGCCTGTTGAGTACTTGTACTCACAAGGAAGAGCTATTATTTTATCTAACGGAAAAGTGGGTTTGATTATACTAGATAATAAAAATAAAGCTGAAGCTAAAGAGAAATTCAAATATGAGAAAGCTAGCACTTGATCTAGAATCCCCTTTGACTAAAATAAATCTTTTTGGTAAATAATGAAATGCGAATTCTTAATTATACTCACTCGACCGTGGAGGTTCCTAAAGTATAGAAGCGTCTCTCTCGAGCTCATGCTTCTAACTAACCTTAGGTTGATCGATTAAGACCTCTCGGCCAGTCGAAACCCTAAGCTTGCTTTATGCGGTGAACCCCGCTATTGGATTTGACTCCAATCCGGAAGATTTACGTCGTCCTCTCTCGAGGAGTGCATTCAACTCCTTTTATCTTTGAGTGATCTCCTCGTATCTGCAACCTCTCGGTCATTTAGGATACGGATCTTAGATCGAATATCATATCCGCGTAATATGAATTCGACGAAATGAAAATCAAAGATAAATCGTAGCGAGATAATTAAGAACAAGACATTTAATAAGAAGAAGAAAGATCTATTTTATTCTAAGGTTCATCATGATCAAGTGCTAAAAGAAGATTAGCTACTCATCATGATTGGGGAAATACAAAATGAAGTAGGAAAAGACATGATTGAAATAGAAATAACTAAAATTAAAGTTACAACAAAGGTAAATCTAGCTTAGAAATGAGAAAATACAGCAAAATAAACAGAACATTACAAGACTCCAACTCCCAAAATTCGACTCCTCAGCATCTGAAGCTGTCTGGAATTTATAGAAAAATTTCTGTTTGGTCACGCCCCTAGGTCACGCCCGTGACCTAGGGCGTGTCAGGCTCGGAACCGTCATCTTGAAAGCCCGGGAACGTTGGAAGAGAAACCGCCAAAATTGCTTAACTGACGGGTCACGCCCCTAGGTCACGCCCGTGACCTAGGGCGTGTCACGGCTGTTTCTGGAAACGGCGGGAAGCTGAAAACGACGGGAGTAAACTGGTCTTCAAGGAGGTGTCACGCCCCCTAGTCACGCCCGTGACTAGGGGCGTGTCTTGCTGGAACGGAAATCTGGCGGCAACGGCTGGAACGGCGCGTTAATGCTTGGAAACTTCCTCGACACGCCCTGGGTCACGCCCGTGACCCAGGCGTGTAATTTTAATCCGACGTGGCAGCGGTCAACGGTTCTTCCATGGGCCGTCACGCCCCGTGTAAGGAGTACACGGGCGTGTCTTCATCCGACACGGGCGTGTCAAGGTCGATCGACGATCTTTTGGCGCGTTCGACGGCTCTGGCTGCAGGCTTGGTTATCACGTGTCACGCCCTATGTCACGCCCAGGTAGGGCGTGTCACAGGGCGTGTCTAGGCAGAAAAAATGAAAATCCTTTTTTTTGCTCCAGATAACCTGTAGATCAGCCCTGCAAGATTAAAATTGATTTTATTAGAACAAAGAGATATAAATTATAAAAACAAGTTAAAATAAACTTAATATTATAAAATTAATATAAAATATCTAACTATTAATATAGAAAAATAAGTAAAAAGAAAGAAATAAATAGAGTTATCAAATACCCCCATACTTATCCGTTTGCTAGTCCCGAGCAAACAACTTTCTATAGGGAGTAGAAAAATTTTAAATGCTAGAAAAGAAAATTGAACCTAAGGAGTAAAATGCGAAGTCTTATGCCTATGTTTGTAGATACTTTTGTAGAAAGACTTACTCAGCATATAAATTAGGTTTTTATTTTTCTTAAAAATGCGTTTTCACTATTATTTTTACTTTTAAGATGAAAGTCCGGTAAATCTTAAAATTATCTTTAGGGAGAGTGTAGCATGCGTACTAAGATAACATTGCACAAACAAAGATTAAGATACCCTCCAAAGAAATCCATCAATGTCGATGGCCATAGGCTTGCCCTTTCACACTCTCGCCACGGCACTAGTCTAACTTATAAACATAAATAAATAGGGCTTAATTAGGTTGAAATGTAGGCTTAGGTTTTTGGTGAGGGTAATCAAAGATAAACATGATGGCTAGTCACACCAAAACCTAGAGAAGCTTGTACATAAAAATTTGCTATGGCTCTTAAGGAACGTAGCCAATTTCCTAAATTCCTTTGTTTCTTTTCTTATTTTTTTAACTCTCTCATCATATTGATTTTTTTCTTCCTCTTCATTTATTATTTTTTTTTTGATGATAATTTTTTTCTTTAATTTGAAGAGGAGAAAAATAAATCAACTTTTTTTTTTTTTTATAAGAAGAGAGCCACCAAAAATGAAAAGGCTCCTAATCACTCACAAAATATTTGTACATTTGTTCTTTCAAGCTCGGGTTTAGGTGTGTAATTAGGATGCTTTTTAGGCTTTGGTAAATCATTTGGTGGAGCTAAAACAAAAGGAAAAGGTAATGGGCTCAAATTGGCTAAGCAAAGTTAAAATTTTAGGTGCGGGTACAAAAGCTCAAACTTGCCAAAAGAAGTGCCTAAATCATATTTATGCTAATGAGTTTAACTTATGCAAAGTCTTGAGAATAGTTAGAGGGCAAGTTCTAGACATCGAAAAAGAATAACTCTCTCTTGGTCCGCAAAATATCTCTCTAGCAAACTTCTACTTACTCACCTAAATTATTTTAAAGTTTTACCGGTTTTCAAAATTGAAGTAAAATAAGTTGTTTCTACGCATTTAGAAAAATGAAAATCTAATTATATGCTAAATATTTAGATCTATTAAAAATTCTACTTACACGTGCACTTAACTAGAAACACAGCATGGCCAACAGTTCTACTCCAAAATTCAACATTCAATTAAAGCATCAAAATTCTCTAAACACTATAAACAAGTTGAATTACTAGGAATTTTGCATATGAATAAGTATAGAAATAAAGACTTCCCTAATTTAATTTTTTATTTTCTATTTTTTTTTCAATTTTTTTTTTTTTGAAAAACAAAATTTTAAGATGAAATAAATTTTTTTATAAATTTTTAAAATTTTTGTTTCAAAATTTTTTTTAAACAAAATTTTTATATGTTTTGCTTGAGAAATATCCCTCCCCCATAATGAAGCAATACATTGTCCCCAATGTAAAAATTAAGAAAATACAAGAAGAGGGAACTTCTCTGAGAAGCGCAAACTAGCATCAAAAGATACCTGTAAGAGAGTAGCAAAGCAAAACATAATATTTTATAGATATATTTTTTTTTTATCATAATAAAAACAGATACATGAAAGTAAAATAAAGATACAGATACAAAGAGGTGGCCCTATACAGTTCCAAAGAAAAGAAAAAACAGCTACTCCTGGTCAGAACCGTCCTCGTGCTCCTGATAGAAAGTCCGCATGTTCGCGAACTCGCGAGTAATATGCGCTATGGAGGAAGTATGGTTTCGCTCGAGCACGGTGAAGCGCGCATCAAAAGAAGCGAAGCGACCGTCAAAATGGGTTTGCATCTGGTCTATGCGAGTATGGAGCAACCCAAATTGTCGGTCCCAATAATTTGCAGGATCGGGCGCTGGAGCAGAGTGCAGCGGCGGTGGCGGAATCTGTGGGGAAGGATGAGTACCGCTGGGACCGGCACCATGATCAAGATCAAGATCAAGATCACCGCCACCAACGAACGGGGGAACAGCCTCAAACTCGCCGTCGCGTCGGCGAGCTAAACCAAGCGCCTGAAGGGTCGGGAACTGAAGAGGCTGCGGCGTTTGCATGCAAGTGAGCCGCGGAAGAGCATCCCATACGCCGAGCTGCTTGGCGAGGAAAGTGATGAAATTCCCGTCGTGCACCGCTCCCAATCTCACATTTTCGGCCTGGTGCCGAAAGAAAATGGCGAGCATGTAACCAAGGTTGAGTGGGACCCGGTAAAACATACTATACAAGTATAGTAAGTCCGCCCGAGTCACCACGCCGTGGCTATCGCCGCGCCCGGAAATGGTAAAAGAGAGAAGGTTGTGCAGAATACGTAAAGCGGGGGAGATGAGCTGGCTGCCCTTAGATTTCTTTGGAGTGTAGGGGGCGACGTCATTACTAATTTCCGACCAAAAAGTGGGGAGACTGAAGTCGGGAGGGAAATCAGTTTTTAGGTCGGGGTAGGCGGTGGAAGTGGATAAGGCCTCCGAGCAAAAGCCCATGGCAACATTGAGTTGGCGGATGGTGAGCTGGTGCATCATCCCGCCCAAGCGAAAGACGATGAAATCATCTTGCGCCGCCCAATGGAATTCAAATGAGGCCAAGAACTCAATGGTGAGCTCGAGGAAAGCAGGCTCAGAAATGGAGAAGAGGGGATCCCACCCTTGGGTAGAGATGAGCTCCCGAACTAGCTCCGCTGCTCCGAATTGGGCGAGGATGGCCCAATCCAAGATCCGGAACACGTCAAAGGGTTTGGCGCGCAGTCTCTCGCTTCGATCTTGTTGGGTTGCATTCTCGAAAAGAAGCATGGCCTCCGCCGAGGCTGGATCAGCGGGGTGCTCGGAGGAGGAAGCGGTAGATCGAGCGTGGTGGCGAGGCATGGTGAGAAATGTGGAGGAAATTTCGGCCAAAGGGAGGAGAGAAGAGAAGGGTTGAAGGGTGGAGGTGTGAAGAGAAGAGGGGAGGAAAAATTCTATTTATAGAATTTTGCGGGTTAGTCACGCCCCCCTGTCACGCCCGTGACAAGGGGCGTGACAAGCTCGGGTCAAAGGAAAAAGGAATCCGAGGCGGCCTGTCTCGGATTCGGGGTCACGCCTCAGAGTCATGCCCGTGACTCTGCGGAACACGCCCGTGACGGGGGCGTGTAGGGGGAATCCAAAGGAACATCCGATGCTAAGGCATCGGATTCTTCGGTCATGCCCCAGAGTCACGCCCGTGACTCTGGGCGTGTCAGTCAAATCTGACTGACTAAGAAGGAATCCGAGGCGTGGCTGGTCAACGCCTCGGATACCCGCGACACGAGCTTGACACGCCCGTGACAAAAATTGTCACGCCCGTGTCATGTCCGAATGACGGGCGGGAAAACCGAGGGAGGAGGAACCTCCCGCAGTCTTGGCAAAACACGTCCGGGACACGCCCGTGACCATGGGGTCACGGGCGTGACGGACGCGAGTACGAGAAAATTTTTTTTTTGTGTTTTTTTTTTGTGTTTTTTTTTTGTTTTTTTTTATATCATCATTATATTAAATAATCTAAGAACAATAAATTAAAATTTACCGACTTGAAGAAATACGAAAATTCGACGTTCGTCTCCACCTGATCGTCATGCAGCGATGTCCTTCAAGCCTGTAAAAAAAAACTTAAAAAGAAAATTAGAAAATAATAAAAAAGAAAAAAAAACTGTGGGGTGCCTCCCACGAGCGCTTTGTTTATGGTCGGTGAGCTCGACCATAGTGGCGCGCGCTTATTATGGGTTTGACAACATTATGTTGTCTAATTTTTCGTTAATATTATCACCGGCAAAAAATAATTTTAGCCGGTGCCCATTCACTTTAAAGGTGCCTTTTTCCGGGTGTGAAATAAGATCCGTCCCGTAAGGCCAAACCTCCTTTACGACAAAGGGGCCGGACCAACGGGACTTAAGTTTACCCGGAAATAAGCGTAAGCGCGAGTTAAATAAAAGGACTTGGTCTCCCGGTTTAAAGTCCTTTGGGTGCTTAATTTTCTTATCATGATAAACTTTGGTGCGCTCCTTATAGAGTTTATTACTCTCATAAGCGAGGGAGCGCCACTCATCGAGCTCGTTAAGTTGGAATTTGCGGAGCTCGGAGGACAAATTTTCATCAAGATTTAAAAATTTAAGAGCCCAAAAGGCACGATGTTCAAGCTCAACCGGTAAGTGGCATGCTTTCCCATAGACCAATCGATACGGCGTACAACCGATAGCGGTCTTGTACGCGGTCCGATAAGCCCATAGAGCATCATCAAGCTTGACCGACCAATCCTTTCTATTAGTAGAAACCGTTTTTTCTAAAATACGTTTAATTTCTCGGTTAACTACTTCTACCTGGCCACTAGTTTGAGGGTGATAGGGGGTGGCTAACCTATGTGTAACGCCGTACTTAGATAATACTTTAGCGAATTGTGCGTTACAAAAGTGAGTGCCCCTATCACTAACTATAGCCCGCGGTGCTCCAAATCGTGAAAATAATTGTTTAAGAAATCGGGTCACGACTCGGGCGTCATTGGTGGGGAGAGCTTGCGCTTCCGCCCACCGTGACACGTAGTCAACCGCTACCAGAATATATTTATTTCCAAAAGAAGTTGGTAGCGGGCCGACAAAGTCGATTCCCCATAAATCAAAAACTTCAATTTCTATAAATAAATTTAAGGGCATTTCATCTCGGCGGGAAATATTACCTGAGCGTTGGCATTGTTCACAACGACTTACATGTGTGTGAGCGTCCTTGAAGATGCTCGGCCAATAGAAGCCTGCTTCAAGTACTTTCCGAGCCGTCCGATTAGCTTTATAATGCCCACCGGCGGGTCCCTCGTGGCAATGTTTTAAAATTTCTGCGCCCTCCTCATGAGAAACACACCTCCGCACTACTTGGTCCGCGCAAACTCGAAAGAGAAATGGATCCTCCCAAAAATAATTTTTCAAATCTGAAAAGAATTTCTTCTTTTCTTGATAAGAAAAACCATTTGGGAGGAATCTTGCAACAAGAAAATTTGCAAAATTGGCGAACCAAGGAGTGGGGAGAGTGATTACCTTATGCATAGCGAGGAGGCGCTCTTCAGGAAATGTGTCATCGATGTCCTTCTCTTTGAGCTCCTCTGAATTGGGGTTCTCCAACCGAGAAAGATGATCCGCCGCAAGATTTTCCGCTCCTCTTTTATCCCGAATCTCCAAGTCAAATTCTTGGAGAAGCAATACCCACCTAATCAATCGAGGCTTTGCATCTGTTTTGGTTAGTAAATAACGCAAAGCCGAATGATCGGTAAAAACAATAACTTTGGATAAAGTAAGGTAAGAACGAAATTTATCAAAGGCAAAAATTACGGCAAGAAGTTCTTTTTCGGTGGTTGTATAATTTTCTTGTGCGGTGGTTAGTGTTTTGCTCGCATAATATATCGGATGAAAATTTTTATTGATGCGTTGTCCTAAGACCGCACCAACGGCAAAACTACTAGCATCGCACATAATTTCAAAAGGAAGTCCCCAATTTGGAGCTATTACGATTGGTGCGTTTATCAATTTTTCTTTAATAAGAGAAAAAGCGCGCAAACAATTTTCATCAAAAATAAAAGGAGCGTCTTTTTCTAATAAGTGTGTAAGGGGCTTAGTGATTTTAGAAAAATCTTTAATAAACCGGCGATAGAAACCGGCGTGCCCCAAAAAACTACGAACGGCCTTAACATTTGAGGGTGGAGGTAATTTTTCTATAGTTTCAATTTTTGCTTTATCTACCTCTATACCCTTGCTAGAAATTTTATGGCCTAAGACCAAACCTTCCCGCACCATAAAATGACACTTTTCCCAGTTCAAGACTAGGTTCGTGTCCTCGCATCTTTGGAGTACACGGGAGAGATTTGCTAAACATAAATCAAAAGAGTCTCCAAAGACGGAGAAATCGTCCATGAAGACCTCCATGATATCCTCCACTAGTTCATCAAAGATCGCTAGCATACACCTTTGGAAGGTTGCCGGCGCATTGCATAAACCAAAAGGCATCCTTCGATAGGCGAAGGTGCCAAACGGACAAGTGAAGGTTGTTTTCTCTTGGTCTTCGGGCGCAATTGGGATTTGGAAATATCCCGAGAGACCGTCAAGAAAACAATAAAACGAGTGCCCGGATAACCGTTCAAGGATTTGGTCAATGAACGGTAAAGGAAAATGATCCTTTCGGGTTGCATCATTTAATTTACGGTAGTCGATGCAAACCCGCCATCCGGTAACGGTTCGAGTAGGAATTAATTCATTTTTATCATTAGGAACTATCGTTAAGCCTCCTTTCTTAGGCACCACTTGGACCGGACTCACCCAAGAGCTATCCGAAATCGGATAGATGATGCCCGCATCTAATAATTTAATCACCTCGGCCTTGACTACCTCCTTCATGTTAGGATTTAGCCGGCGTTGAGGTTGAATTGTTTTGTGAGCTTTTTCTTCCAATAAAATTTTATGGGTGCAAAAAGAGGGATTAATTCCTCTCAAATCCGTGATCTTCCACGCAATTGCGCGGCGATGGCGTTTTAAAATATTAGATAATTTAAATTTTTCATCATCGGTCAAGTAGGCCGACACAATTACGGGAAGTTTAGAATCCTCCGCTAAAAATAAATATTCTAAATGATCAGGCAATTGTTTGAGTTCAAGCGTGGGAGGTTCATCATAAGAAGTTTTCAAACGATCACTGCTAATTTCTAAAATTTCAAAAGTAGGTGTGCGAGTGATCGAATCCTTATCACTATTTTCATAAGTAATTAAATCTAAATTTTCAAAATAAGCGTTATGATCAATAGACGATAAAGAATGTTCAGAAAAAGAAATGAAGTCTTCTTCGGGAGAAGCCTCTAAATAATAACATGAGTCGTCATTGGAAAGCGAATTTTTCATAGACGTGTCAATAGTAAAGGTAACTTCTTCATCTCCGACTCTAAGGAGAAGTTTACCGTTACTAACGTCTATAACAGCGCGCGAGGTGGCAAGAAATGGGCGACCGAGAATGAGTGGTACCTCGGTGTCCTCTTCGATGTCAGAGATGACAAAATCTACCGGAAAGATAAATTTGTCAACTTTGACAAGCACATCCTCAATAATACCCATCAGATATCTTATAGACCGATCCGCCAATTGAATGCTCATTCTTGTGGGTTTAGGTTCTCCTAAACCCAATTTCTTAACTAAAGAATAAGGCATTAAATTTATTGAGGCACCTAAATCGGCTAACGCACGTTTTACCAATAAATCGCCAAATGAACAAGGTATAGAGAAACTACCCGGATAAGGTAATTTCTTAGGTAATTTATTAAGTAAAACCGCCGAGCACTCCGTGTTCAATTGAACCGTGCAGATATCCTCAAGTTTCTTTTTATTTGATAAAAGATCCTTGAGGTACTTAGCATATTTTGGCGTTTGTGCTATCACTTCGCATAACGGTAAATTTATTTGTATTTGTTTAAACATGTCTAAAAATTTACCGTGATGCTCATCTATCCGGTCTTTTTGCATTCTAGACGGATAGGGAAAAGGTGGTTGATAAGGTTTTGGTTTAATATAACTAGAAGGCTTAATCGGAGGAGAAGATGAAGAAATTGTTACCTCCGTATCAACCGGAATTGGAGAAGTTTCAACTGGAATTGTAGAAGTGGTTACCTCCTTCCCGCTCCGTAAAGTGATGGCTTTGGCTTGCTCCCTTGGGTTGGGCTCTGTATTGCCCGGTAGCGCTCCTTGTTGTCGATCGGAGAGCATCTTTGCAATTTGCCCAATTTGAGTCTCCAAACTACGAAGAGATCCGGTGAGATTCCGGATATTGGCATCATTTGTACTTGTATATTTGGAGAACAACTCCTCGAGATTGGGAGCTTTTGGAGCTTGTGGTGGAAAATATCCTGGTGGGATTGTGTTTGGTGGGCGAGCCGCGTTCCCCGGATTACTCCAAGAGAAGTTGGGATGGTTCCTTATACCCGGGTGATAAGTATTACCATAATTAGTATTACCCGGATTAAAGGGTGGCCGATTCGGATTTCCCATATAATCCACATGCTCGGCCAACGTAGTGGGAGAGGGGGAAGAAGTAGGATCCCAGGTAGGTATAGAAGAGGTAGCAGACATCTCTTCTAATCTTTTGTTTAGCATCTCAACCTGGAGAGATAGATTGGAGACCGTATCAATTTCATACATCCCGGCCGGTTTAGGTGATTTAGACCGTGGTGTACTCCATTGATAGGTATTCAAAGCCATACCTTCTATAAGCTCTTGGGCGGCCGCCGGTGTTTTGTTATTAAGCGTTCCACCGGCGGCGGCATCGATATGTTGCCTAGTTTGAGAATTTAGGCCGTTATAGAAGGTTTGGATTTGTAACCAATCCGGAATTGCATGATGAGGACATCGACGAAGCAATTCCTTGAAACGCTCCCAAGTATCATATAACGTTTCCGAATCAAGTTGGGAGAAATAAGTAATATCATTGCGCAATTTAGCCGTTTTAGCCGGCGGAAAGTATTTCGTAAGAAATCTTTCCGTCATTTCAACCCATGTTGTGATTGATCCTCTTGGTAGAGAACTCAACCATTGCTTGGCTTTAGTGCGCAATGTAAATGGAAATAACCTTAGCCGGATGGCATCATCGGATACACCATTAATTTTAAAAGTATCGCATATTTCTAAGAAATTAGAAATATGCGCGTTTGGATCTTCATCTTGAAGCCCATCAAATTGTACATATTGTTGTACCATTTGGATGATGCTTGTCTTCAACTCAAAATTATTAGGGGCAATAGCAGGGCGAACAATACTAGATTGAGCCTCGTCCAAGTTTGGACGGGCATAATAGGACATAGTTCGTTGTTCGACCGCATTTGGCTCACCCATATTGGAAGAAGAAGAAGAAAGAGATCTAGGAGAATGAGAAGAAGAACTAAATGAAGAAAGAGGAGAAGAAGAGGGTGACGGAGAGAGAATTAAAGACGGATTAGGAGTGTCTCCTAAGGATTCCGTATCTTGAAAATTCGGAACTCGAAATTGTAAGCGGTGCCGAAGGGTTCGCTCGATTTCCGGATCCAAATCAAAAAGAGGTGACGGATTCCCTCGGGTCATACACTAGAAAAAAAAACAAAAGATAAAAGTTTTAAGGTTTAAAAATTTATAAAATAGAATTTCCCGGACTTCCCAAGGGCTACCCAGTGACGGGTTCGCAAGGTACTAGGCGGTATTGCGGGATGAAAACCCGACACGGCCCTTTCGCAAGAAATTTTAAATATAAAAATTTAAAGATAAAACTTTTTGAAAGAAAAAGTTTGTGTTTTTTTTTTTTGAAATAAAAGAAAAAAAAATGATAAAATTAATAGATCCTTGCTTTCGAAATATCAACAAATAAAAGTTCCCCGGCAACGGCGCCAAAAACTTGATGATGATTATCTAGAAGTTAAATTACGTCCAAACTAGAATCTCGATTAGGCAAGTGTACCTATCGAAATGCAGTATAGGAAGTGTCGTATTGCGATTCGGGGCCTGTTGAGTACTTGTACTCACAAGGAAGAGCTATTATTTTATCTAACGGAAAAGTGAGTTTGATTATACTAGATAATAAAAATAAAGTTGAAGCTAAAGAGAAATTCAAATATGAGAAAGCTAGCACTTGATCTAGAATCCCCTTTGACTAAAATAAATCTTTTTGGTAAATAATGAAATGCGAATTCTTAATTATACTCACTCGACCGTGGAGGTTCCTAAAGTATAGAAGCGTCTCTCTCGAGCTCATGCTTCTAACTAACCTTAGGTTGATCGATTAAGACCTCTCGGCCAGTCGAAACCCCTAAGCTTGCTTTATGCGGTGAACCCCGCTATTGGATTTGACTCCAATCCGGAAGATTTACGTCGTCCTCTCTCGAGGAGTGCATTCAACTCCTTTTATCTTTGAGTGATCTCCTCGTATCTGCAACCTCTCGGTCATTTAGGATACGGATCTTAGATCGAATATCATATCCGCGTAATATGAATTCGACGAAATGAAAATCAAAGATAAATCGTAGCGAGATAATTAAGAACAAGACATTTAATAAGAAGAAGAAAGATCTATTTTATTCTAAGGTTCATCATGATCAAGTGCTAAAAGAAGATTAGCTACTCATCATGATTGGGGAAATACAAAATGAAGTAGGAAAAGACATGATTGAAATAGAAATAACTAAAATTAAAGTTACAACAAAGGTAAATCTAGCTTAGAAATGAGAAAATACAGCAAAATAAACAGAACATTACAAGACTCCAACTCCCAAAATTCGACTCCTCAGCATCTGAAGCTGTCTGGAATTTATAGAAAAATTTCTGTTTGGTCACGCCCCTAGGTCACGCCCGTGACCTAGGGCGTGTCAGGCTCGGAACCGTCGTCTTGAAAGCCCGGGAACGTTGGAAGAGAAACCGCCAAAATTGCTTAACTGACGGGTCACGCCCCTAGGTCATGCCCGTGACCTAGGGCGTGTCACGGCTATTTCTGGAAACGGCGGGAAGCTGAAAACGACGGGAGTAAACTGGTCTTCAAGGAGGTGTCACGCCCCCTAGTCACGCCCGTGACTAGGGGCGTGTCTTGCTGGAACGGAAATCTGGCGGCAACGGCTGGAACGGCGCGTTAATGCTTGGAAACTTCCTCGACACGCCCTGGGTCACGCCCGTGACCCAGGCGTGTAATTTTAATCCGACGTGGCAGCGGTCAACGGTTCTTCCATGGGCCGTCACGCCCCGTGTAAGGAGTACACGGGCGTGTCTTCATCCGACACGGGCGTGTCAAGGTCGATCGACGATCTTTTGGCGCGTTCGACGGCTCTGGCTGCAGGCTTGGTTATCACGTGTCACGCCCCTGTGTCACGCCCAGGTAGGGCGTGTCACAGGGCGTGTCTAGGCAGAAAAAATGAAAATCCTTCTTTTTGCTCCAGATAACCTGTAGATCAGCCCTGCAAGATTAAAATTGATTTTATTAGAACAAAGAGATATAAATTATAAAAACAAGTTAAAATAAACTTAATATTATAAAATTAATATAAAATATCTAACTATTAATATAGAAAAATAAGTAAAAAGAAAGAAATAAATAGAGTTATCAGCTCCGAATTCATAATATTTCGCGTAAAATTATTCGTTAGAAAGTCACGATTTACCGTAGGTTTCGCCGTCTAGAGAAGTTGCGCGTGTCGCCTCGCGTATAAATTAATTTTTGCGAGCGATCTCGTCGGGAACGTAACGGTTTACGGAAGTGCCGTACTGGTTTGCGGACGTGTCGTAGTGGTCGTGATGTTTCGATCGTCTCGTTGTTTTGACAAGTATAATTTGTGCAAAATGTTTAGTCGCACGAATCATTGTCGTGAAAGTGTTTTCTTAATGCGAGTGATTTCTCGCAAATCACCACACAAAATAAATAATTAACAGTTTAATGATTACATCCATCAAGAAACAATTAGGAACTAGTGATTTGGCATTTGGTTTTTCAACAAACAAGAAAGGGAGAAATGTACCTCTTCTAGGTCAACCTAGAAGGTGAAGCGGAGAGTTAATCCTCGCGGTTGTAGAGCAACCCTTGCAATGCGATCTCTGATAAACTTAGCCTCGAGTCCACCAAGGAGTTCAACCACCTCTTGTTTCACTTGTGCTAGCAAGGGGAAAAGAGGAGCCAATCCAATCGAGAAACCTTTGACGAGCACGTCAACATCCACTGCGGGTTTCACCAAATCCGGTGGAGAAAGACTTTGCACGAAAGGAGGAAGAGGGGGCGGCCGACCTAGGCTCGGCAAGAAAGAAGACCGACTAGAGCGGTGTCTTCTCCTTCTCTCGGTCGCCGACAGCCCACTAGGGAGAGGGAAAGGGAAAGCCCTCCAGCGAGAGGTTAGAAGCCTCCGGCGAAGTCGATCGAGGGAGAGAGAGAGGGGCGCCGATCGGATTTCCCGAGAGAAACCCTAGGGCTGCCGAAACCCTTGTCCGCCTTCTCCTTCGCTCGGGGGGGGGGGGGGGGGAGGGAGCCGATTTTTTCTGTTTACTTAAACCGGGGGGGAGGAAGTGGGGGCCCTTTTTTAATAATTAGGATATATATATATATATTATATGTTTATATATATATATATATTATATGTTTATATATATTATAAAATCTGATTTTATATATATATATGTATAACAATAACCCCTCTCAAAATCCCCTTAATTTTGATCACTTATCAAAATCACCTCAATCGATAAATCATCAAACCTTTTGACTGTTCATCGAATCGCTTAAATGATCGCATCATGAAAAACGCCCCTATGAGCTGCGAGTTGCAATTATGGATTTCAAACGACGAACGTTTCGTATTTGAAACTTCCATCAAATCTCCTATTCAATGGAATCACGATTCGCATCTTGCTTTGCCTCTCAAATCTCATTGCGCAATTACGAATTAATTCAGCGTCGCAAGATCTCTTTTCCTCGTTTAATTATTGCGTTCATCAATCATATTGATGATCAAAATTGGATTGGTTTAACTGTGGTCTAATTCCTATTTGTGTGACCCTTTGAGGATTCATGTTATATCGAACATGAAACGTGAATCTCTATTCACTTCCAATGGTCGTAAGCGGCACCATAGCAATGCGTTACGATCCTCGATTTACATAAATATCATGCTACCTTAGCATATCAATCCTACATACGAACACATAGAGTGTCCCGTTCGATTCTTATGTCATATGATATCCTTGTACAACGCAAGCTTGAAGCGTGTCACCCTTGCCATTCATACATTTCTTGATATAGTGTTGGTCGCACAAAGTTGCTAGCAAACGACCCAACACCATCAAGGAGGCCTCAACAGATATCATCGCTCACGAGACGATCTAATGAGAGACATGGTTTTCTTGACAAACGATCTTCTCCACACAACTCAAGAGAACATAAATATCGTCTGTATGGCAGCCCTTGACGGGAATCAGCGTTGGACGAAATTTAGTGAACCTATCCTTGTGAGTTGAAATCGGGCGTCTCAAACATAGAATCAAACTAATGAAATAAATAGTGACACATAATACAATACATGTATTTATTCCATCGCGGTCATGTTCTGTACTATGTTCCAATAACATAAACATCTGCAATTAAGGCGGCAACTCCTTACCTATGATTAGTAGAACTTAATCATCATTTAACTTGCTGACTGGTCTTATCCGACAATCAATGCTCCTTGTTGATCCTCAAAACCATGAACTTGTTTTAATTTTATCGTCGCCATTTCACAGATGGGACACATAGCTCTACTATTCAGGTCATCAACCCGAATGGTATGTCAACAATAAAACTAGGAACAAATGATCAAAATCATCAATTACATAAACTAATAACATATCATTATATGATTGGCTACTGGGGCATATCCCTAACAATCTCCCACTTGACCCAGAGTCAATCAAAGTGACATCTAGCAAGAGAATAGTATTCAACAAAAAAAAATATGTCTCATACTAAAACCATAAAATACAAAACACTCAAAGCCACTCAGGCATGCGTCTAATCCCCATGGATGCAACATGCAATTCGTGCGCGGCTCGAGATAATGGCTTTGTTAGAGGGTCTGCTGTGTTCGCAACACCATCTACCCTTTTCACCTTTATCCATCCATCGTTCACAAACTGTCGGATGAGATGGAATCGCCATAGAATGTGCTTGGTCCTTTGATGAGACCGAGGCTCCTTTGACTGGGCTATGGCTCCTGTGTTGTCACAGTAAAGATCTACCGGACCCGAGATGCTCGGAACTACTTCCAGCTCTGTCAGAAATTCTTTCATCCAAACGCCCTCTTTCGCTGCTTCACCAGCCGCTAAGTACTCAGCTTCGGTGACGGAATCTGCTGTAGTATCTTGTTTGGAACTCTTCCAACTTACAGCACCACCATTAAGCAAATATACGAAGCCGGTTTGAGACTTCGAGTCATCTCGATCGGTTTGGAAGCTAGCATCGGTGTAACCACTTACAACGAGCTCTTGGTCCCCACCGTAAATGAGAAAACTATCCTTAGTCCTCTTGAGATACTTGAGAATATTCTTAACTGCAGTCCAATGTGCTAGGCCTGGATTGGCCTGAAAACGACTAGTCGTACTAATCGGATACGCAACATCTGGGCGGGTGCACAACATGGCATACATGATCGAACCAATGACTGAAGGATATCTGAACTTTTTCATGAATTCCTTGTCACCATCAGTTGAAGGACACTGAGTCTTACTCAAGTATGTGCCATGTGACATAGGTAAGAACCCCTTTTTGGAACTAGCCAAATTGTGTGATTCCAACACTTTATCAATATACACCTCCTGGCTTAAACCTATCATCCTTCTTGATCTATCTCTATAGATCTTGATTCCTAGGATATAGGTAGCCTCACCCAAGTCTTTCATTGAGAACACTTTCTTCAATGAAGTCTTGACTGTATTTAATTCGGAAACTTCATTTCCAATTAATAGAATATCATCAACATATAGAATAAGAAACACCACTACACTCCCACTAATTCGCTTGTAAACACAAGCTTCCTTCTCACATTGAATGAAATTCAACTCCTTGATCTCATTATCAAAACGCTTATTCCAACTCCGCGATGCTTGCTTCAATCCATAAATGGATCTTTGAAGCTTGCAAATTTTATTAGCATTCTTTGGATCTATAAAACACTCCGGTTGTGTCATATACACATCCTCTTCCAAATCTCCATTTAGGAAGGCAGTTTTAACGTCCATTTGCCATATTTCATAGTCATAATATGCGGCAATCGCTAACAAAATCCGTATTGACTTAAACATAACAACGGGCGAGAAAGTTTCTTCATAGTCAACTCCTTGAATTTGTCGAAAACCTTTCGCTACGAGCCGTGCTTTGTAAATAGTCAAGTTGCCATCCATGCCGATCTTTCTTTTAAAGATCCACTTATTTTCTATGGGTTTGACCCCTTCATGATGATCAACTAAGGTCCACACCTTGTTGTCATACATGGATTGCATCTCGGATTCCATGGCCTCAAGCCATTTCTTGGAGTCGGGTCTCTTTCTCATGTCATCCACGGTCAACGGTTCATCATTCTCAATGATTAGAACGTCATACATATCCATATATCTATTGGGTGGAAGACTATCCCTTGTCGACCTTCGTGGGACCACATTCGGTGGCGTTTGAGATTCTTGAACTTGTTCCACAATGACTTGTGGGATTTGCTCTTGAGTCTCAACAGATTGAGTGCCTCGTCTACTATCGGCGAGCGATAAATCCGAAAACTCAATTGAGGGAATAGGCTCATTAACCACATCCACAACGACTTGTGGAATGGGTCGAGCTTCTACCTCATTCGGTGCCACGTCGGGAACAACTAGATCGCCTACTTGAGGTGCATCTTGTATTGGTTCATGAATTTCTTCAATGACCACGTCATTCCCACTACTAGGTTTTGAGAGAAACTCTTTCTCCAAAAATATCGCATGACGAGCAACAACTATCTTGTTCTCTTCACGATTGTAGAAGTAGTAACCCTTCGTTGCTTTAGGGTATCCCACGAAATAACATTTGTTCGATTTGGAGCTAAGCTTATCGTTTGTTAACTTTTTAACATAGGCTTCGCATCCCCAAATCTTGAGAAACATCATGCTTGGTTTCTTACCAAACCAGCATTCATAAGGCATTGTCGCAACAGACTTAGAAGGAACACGATTAAGTGTAAATGCTGCGGTTTCAAGTGAAAAACCCCAAAATGATTTAGGCAAGTCGGCTTGGCTCATCATTGATCGAACCATGTCAAGCAAGGTCCGATTTCTCCACTCGGATACTCCATTCCATTGTGGAGTCCCAGGTGGAGTGAGTTGAGGAACAATTCCACACTCTTTTAAATAATCACCAAATTCTACGCTTAAGTACTCACCACCTCTATCAGAACGCAAGGTCTTGATCTTCCTATCAAGTTGGTTTTCAACTTCATTTTTAAATTCCTTGAACTTTTCAAAGGATTCAGACTTATGCCTCATTAAGTAGATATACCCGTATCTACTATAATCATCGGTGAAATTGATGAAGTATGAATAACCTCCTCGCGCGCAAAAGTTCATGGGCCCACATACATCGGTATGTATGAGTTCCAACAAGTTACTTGCCCTTACACCCTTTTTGGTGAAAGGCGCTTTTGTCATCTTTCCTTTTAAACACGATTCGCATATATCAATTGATTCAAAATCAAACTGATCCAAGAGACCAACGGTTTACAATCTCTTGATGCGATTTTCGTTGATGTGACCCAAACGGCAATGCCACATAAAGGTCGAACCTTCATGCGAAAATTTACGTTTTCTATTATTATGTTCTATACTCAAGATATGTTCACTTGTATCTAGCACATATAAACCATTTAAATTTCGTGCAATACAAAAGCAAACATCATTACGAAATAAAGAGCAACAATTGTCTTTAATGGTTATACTAAAACCATCCATGTCCAAACACGAGATAGAAATAATATTGCGAGTGATAACAGGAACAAAATAAACATCTTTGAGTTCCAAAACCATTCCGGAAGGCAAAATCAACTCCACCGCTCCAATGGCCATAGCGGAGACGCACATGCCATTGCCTACGCGAAGTTGAATTTCACCTTTCTTTAGCTGCTTCTTACTCCTTAGTGCCTGCACATTTCGACAAATGTGAGCACATGAACCGGTATCAAATATCCAGTCATTATCAGAAGAAGCTAAAAGGGTTTCAATGACAAATATACCTGAGGTGGAAGGGGGAACAATTCCTCCCTTCTTGTCTGAGAGATACTTGGGACAGTTCCTCTTCCAATGGCCCTTGCCACTACAATAGTAGCACACCGTATCGGAAGTGGCAGGATTCTTGTTCTTCTTAGAACCCTCGGGGACAACCTTAGCAAAAGCCTTGGGTGTCACCTTGCCTTTGCCTTTGCCTTTATCATTCCTATGGAATTTCTTCTTGACTTTCTTACTCTTCTCACTCACCGCCAGAACATCTTTATGGTCCTTTTGTTTCTTTAAACTCTCCTCGGTTTCAACAAGCATGTTATGGAGCTCGTCCGTAGTCTTGTCCATACCGTTCATACGATAGTTTACAATAAACCCCGTATAAAGAGAAGGAAGAGAATTCAGGATGAAATCTTGAGCGGCCCCTACCGTGAAGGGTGTGTCAAGTTTCTCCTATTGTCGAAAATACCCCGCCATCTTCATGACGTAAGGACCAACCTCTTGGCCCTCTGCTAATCTAGCAGTAGCAATGGTTTTGATCAGCTTTCCTCTTTCAGTGCGGGCCTTAACTTGAAACATGTTCTTCAGGCGAGTCATGATGTCATATACACCAAGACCACTATCAATGAACTCTTTTTGGAGCTCAGGATCCATGACTGCTACGATCAGTGTAGATATCTCCATATCATCCATTACGTACTTGTCAAGATCACTTTGTTCCTTTTCAGAAGCCTCAGAGTCTATGGCTGGAAAAGGAGTGGTCAGGAGATACTCTTTCTTTTCAAACCGAAGGGCTAGCCTTAGGTTACGGTTCCAATCTAGAAAATTGGCTCCGTTAAAAGCGAGTTTCTCCTTTTCAATGATTGAGCGAAGCGAAAAAGACATATGAGAAGTCATTTCTCTTCCAAAAAAAAATATCAAATAATTAGTTTATGTATGATTTTATTTTCAACAAAATAAAATATCCATTACATCCAAAAAGAAAATTCCCTCTGTAATGGATTTCCAAGATCCCTACTTTCATTGAAATGACGACGGCGTCGGCACAATCATCAAACCAACTAGTGTAAGGTAGGTTCTCTAACCAATCGCATCAACTTATACGATTCTTGGTTCGCATTGCGAACTTCGTCCCAATGTCCTAATCAAATTAGGGTCCAATGATAAGTAACCGCTCTCTATTAGCACTTTGCAAATCTGATTTGCACTCCTACTATGATGATAAAACATGATGTCCGCGACGGCAGAAAAACATCAACGAAATATCAAACATCACGAAGGATTTAGAGAGAAGGAGGACGATTGACTCATTCAATTAGGGAATAAAAAAAATAAGCATACCACCACGGATTTCACCAAATCAGGAGGACAACCACACAAAATTCTCGCTTATGAAAATCCAAATGCCAAAATCACGCAACCTCCCTCTGATACCACTGAAAGTGTTTTCTTAATGCGAGTGATTTCTCGCAAATCACCACACGAAATAAATAATTAACAGTTTAATGATTACATCCATCAAGAAACAATTAGGAACTAGTGATTTGGCATTTGGTTTTTCAACAAACAAGAAAGTGAGAAATGTACCTCTTCTAGGTCAACCTAGAAGGTGAAGCGGAGAGTTAATCCTCGCGGTTGTAGAGCAACCCTTGCAATGCGATCTCTGATAAACTTAGCCTCGAGTCCACCAAGGAGTTCAACCACCTCTTGTTTCACTTGTGCTAGCAAGGGGAAAAGAGGAGCCAATCCAATCGAGAAACCTTTGACGAGCACGTCAACATCCACTGCGGGTTTCACCAAATCCGGTGGAGAAAGACTTTGCACGAAAGGAGGAAGAGGGGGCGGCCGACCTAGGCTCGGCAAGAAAGAAGACCGACTGGAGCGGTGTCTTCTCCTTCTCTCGGTCGCCGACAGCCCACTAGGGAGAGGGAAAGGGAAAGCCCTCCAGCGAGAGGTTAGAAGCCTCCGGCGAAGTCGATCGAGGGAGAGAGAGAGGGGCGCCGATCGGATTTCCCGAGAGAAACCCTAGGGCTGCCGAAACCCTTGTCCGCCTTCTCCTTCGCTCGGGGGGGGGGGGGGGAGGGAGCCGATTTTTTCTGTTTACTTAAACCGGGGGGGGGGGAGGAAGTGGGGGCCCTTTTTTAATAATTAGGATATATATATATATATTATATGTTTATATATATATATATATATTATATGTTTATATATATTATAAAATCTGATTTTATATATATATGTATAACAATAACCCCTCTCAAAATCCCCTTAATTTTGATCACTTATCAAAATCACCTCAATCGATAAATCATCAAACCTTTTGACTGTTCATCGAATCGCTTAAATGATCGCATCATGAAAAACGCCCCTATGAGCTGCGAGTTGCAATTATGGATTTCAAACGACGAACGTTTCGTATTTGAAACTTCCATCAAATCTCCTATTCAATGGAATCACGATTCACATCTTGCTTTGCCTCTCAAATCTCATTGCGCAATTACGAATTAATTCAGCGTCGCAAGATCTCTTTTCCTCGTTTAATTATTGCGTTCATCAATCATATTGATGATCAAAATTGGATTGGTTTAACTGTGGTCTAATTCCTATTTGTGTGACCCTTTGAGGATTCATGTTATATCGAACATGAAACGTGAATCTCTATTCACTTCCAATGGTCGTAAGCGGCACCATAGCAATGCGTTACGATCCTCGATTTACATAAATATTATGCTACCTTAGCATATCAATCCTGCATACGAACACATAGAGTGTCCCGTTCGATTCTTATGTCATATGATATCCTTGTACAACGCAAGCTTGAAGCGTGTCACCCTTGCCGTTCATACATTTCTTGATATAGTGTTGGTCGCACAAAGTTGCTAGCAAACGACCCAACACCATCAAGGTGTAACGACCCCATCCGTTAGATGACGTATAGTAGAAGGTCCGGCCGGGGCCCCACACTATATGCCACAAACAGACGGTGAGGTCACAGGATAATACCAAACCAACTACGCATCCTAACTCAGAGCATTCTAGCGGAAGCTTTAAGTTACAACTTTGAACTCTTAACCGGAATGTCCAATATATATAAAACCACCTTTATATATAAACCACGGAATGTACACAACCACAAGAGTTTGGCCTTAAGGCCTAACAGTTCCTCTGAACATACATCATGTTTTACAAACCTCGGCGCGCAGGCCGGCCATACATGAGTAAAAAGAGAAAACAAAACAAAGCCATTCGCTGAGCCTTCAAGGGCTAGCCGCAGCAGCAGCAGCAACAGCAGTAGGGCTCGCCAGCCCATCACTTACCACTTGGCTCTCCAGCACCTGCACGGGAACAATCCACCCAACCGGTGGCAAACAATGCAACGGTCAGCATTCAGCTGACCCAATTATAACAATCCTACCCCTTTCTCGGGGCATGAGCATTCTTTCCCTGCAAGCATGGCATCATCAATAGCAACTATGTGCGCGCAGGCACATTCAAGCCATCACAACCATCGGCCACCCGGCCCGACAGTCCGTGCACTCAGGGCACATTTTCGGTGTACCGGAATACCAGGGTCAACACCACCGTCTACACGGTATTTGAGCATTTCTAGTCTTTCCGGCGCGCGGGCCTAAGACTCTCATTAGGCGCTCCAACAAAACCTATACCAGGCTTCCAAGTCGGACGGACCTAACGCAGGTACGGATCAGCCACCCCCCGTTGCTCAAGTCGCCGAGCCACCTCGAATACGGAAGTATCCATGGCATTTTATAGGCGCGGGTCGGTTTCACCTTTCCTGTTCGGCAATCTGCCTTTTCATCGAGTTGCAGCCCAACGGCTCAACTACTCACAAAGTGGCAACGCACGGCCACAAGAGTTGCCGCCAACCCTCTTCATTTCCTGGACATCGTCCAGTACTTCCTGCCACACCAAGCAACAGGTAGGAACAAGGCATCACAAGCCATAGGCATCACAAGCCATTATCACGGAGCCTTCTCCGATATGCAAACAAGCATCACCAATCCAGATTCCATCCAGATGGGCTTCACACAGCATGCCTAGAGCCGTACTCCAATTCCGGCCTCTAACAAGGGGGACTTCACATATCTACCCCAAGGGACACCACAACCCACCGCACACTCGCGGGGAAGGGTTTTCCCTATGCAATGCAGAAAAGAAGGACTTCACATGTCCAAGGAGGGAGATCGTTACCCTTGTCGATCTCTTCGGTGCCATCGAAAACGAGCCGGTGAGAAAGAACCGCAGCAGCCTTGCCTTCACAACGCCGGCTTCGGATCACGAATCGAACCACGGGAGCTCCGCCGGTGGCTTGCTCTCCTCCTCCTTCTTTCTCTCTTCCTTAAGCACAAATGAAGAATGAATCTTCATCCTTCTCTCACGACTTATCCAGCCCAAGAAACCACCTGAGCCTTTGGATCAAAAGAGAGAAAACTGAACGGCCAAGATTTTCCCAAAACTTCACTTTTTGGCCGACACGGCCTGTGACACGCCCGTGTCACAGGCCGTGTACCCCTTAAGCGGTACACACAATTTGAACCGACTGAACAACACGGGTCATCGACACGCCCGTGTCGGACCTGACACGCCCGTGTCAAACCTGGGACACGCCCGTGTCTCCTGCTCCATCGAGCTGCAACCAGTACACGGGTCGGAACACGGCAGCTGACACGCCCGTGTCCAGCCTGACACGCCCGTGTTCCCGGCCGTGTTCAAGGTCGTGTCCGGCTCTGACTTGAATAGGCCAAATTCGCAAAATAAATCGAACACGCCCTGGGACACGCCCGTGTCCCAGGCCGTGTACACCCGACACGCCCTGGGACACGCCCGTGTCCCAGGCCGTGTAACCTGCCCTGCTACTCAAACTTTAAGTTGAGTCTTTTTGGGCCTTTTTGGGGTGTTACAACCCTCCCTCCCTTAACAAAATTTCGTCCCGAAATTTGTACGGTAAGGAAACAAAACCAGCAATGCTATAACACTGTTATAACAAAAAGTACACGGTCTACAGTTTATACAAATAACTCGGGAAACTCAGCTCGCATGGTCTGCTCTCGCTCCCATGTTAGCTCTTCACGGCCACAATTGTCCCATCGGACCTTGACCATCCCGATTACTTTGTTCCGCAACTGTTTCTCGGCTCGATCCTCGATCCGAATGGGTCTAACCCTCGTCGTTAGCCCATACTCGACCGGTACCCGATCATTCTCCACTATTTGAGCTGGATCCTTCACCGCCTTACGAAGGACTGAGATGTGAAACACATCATGTAATCCACCCAAGTCCGCTGAAAGTGCTAGTCGATAAGCAGCTTCCCCAACTCGCTCCACCACCTCAAATGGACCAAGATACCTCGGACTTAGCTTTTTCAAACGCCGAATCCTGGACACACCTTTGAAGGGTTTGATCTTCAAATATACCCAATCACCCACCGTGAAAGTGAAGGGATAGATACTACTCTAGAGGGGGGGTGAATAGAGTAATCAAATTTCGCACAATACAAAACTTAACTGTCTACCCAACTCCCTTGGAGTGAAGTGCGGAATGAAAAGATTATAGATATTGATTTAACCTTAAAGCCTAACACAAGTGATGTGCAACCACAAGCTAACTGTAATTACAGTTAAAGCTTGGAAAACCTAAACAGCAACTAGCAACCTAGTTATATCTATTCACAGCCACAGTACAGGAATTAAACAGTTGAATCCAGACGACACAAGGAAATTTATAGTGGTTCCCCAAACAACTTGGGTACGTCCACTCTTCTACCCACACGGTAGGAATCCACTCAGGTTTTTGATCAGGTGCCCTGCCACCAACAGAATCTGCTTCAGGTAGATTCAGAAACCCTTTAGACTTTTGATCAGGTGTCTAAAAACCAAGCACAGGTTTTTGATCAGGTGCCCTGCCACCAAGGGATACTTTTGAAGGGAGTAATAACCCTGTACAGGAGGGGGAAGAAGGTTAAGATGTCTTCTCTATTTTACAATAGATTAGAGAAGCATAAAAGCTTGCACTGAGCTAGAATGCTCTAAAGAATCAAGGCTCCCCCTGGCTCAAGAATGTCCAGGTGAAGTCTTGCTTCAGTGCAGAGAAAACTCTTCAGAAAATTCTAAAGGAAAAGCTACAGGAAGAAAGTAAACAATAAAAAGAAACAGTCTTCAAGCAGCAATCTTCTTCTTCTTCTTCAAAGAAACTCTGAGTTGAACTTCCTGAAAGCAGGAGAACTCAGGTGAAGAAGAGATGAAGATCTTAACACTTCTCAGTTAGATGGAGTTTGCTGAGAGCAGGAAGCTTGAGCTTGATGAAGGCTTGAGTGCTTTTGAATATGTGTGTAACACTAGCTTTAATCCTTCTTCAAAAGGTCCTTTAAATATTATCAGCAAGCAACGGCTCTCTTCCATTTGAATTATTTGTCTTCTTCTAAGCCTTGAGACCTGGGCTGTAAATATCAAGAAGACAGAAAAATCTCTGCAGCAAAACATTCTATAAAAAGGAATAAACCTCTTTCTAAGAAGCTGCAGGCTTAAATCAAATAATCAGATAGACTAAATAAAGTCACATCAGAAGCAATCTCTTTATAGCAAAAGAAGACTTTTCAGTCTAACGGCTATAAAGGGCTGTCAGCAGATAAAGTAATTTAAAGAGACAGCTAATAAGACAAACAACTTTATCTTAAAATATTTTAACACAGGCAATAAGAATAGAGCAAATAATGCCTGGAAACTTTATCATACAGCTTAAAATACTGTGCCAGAAAATATATTAATTAATTAAATATAATAAATAAATACAAAATACAAAGGCAGACAGAAAACGTCGAACGACCTTCGAAGATCGTCGAACGACGCCAGGAGATCGTCGAACTATCGGGCAGATAGTCGAACGATCCAGATAGTCGAGCTATCAAACAGATAGTCGAGCTACCGCAGCAGATAGTCGAACTATCAGGACAGATAGTCGAACTATCAGATAGTCGATCTATCTAGGACAGATAGTCGAGCTATCAAGCGCACAGAGATAGTCGAACTATCAAGCAGATAGTCGACCTACCTCAGAAAACAGATAGTCGATCTATCAAAAGATAGTCGAACTATCAAAACAAACAAGATAGTCGATCTATCAACAGATAGTCGAACTACCAGCGCAGAACAGATAGTCGACCTATCAACCGATAGTCGAACTACCAGCGCAGAACAGATAGTCGAACTATCAACAGATAGTCGAACTATCAGCGCAGAACAGATAGTCGACCTATCAACCGATAGTCGAACTATCAGCGCAGAACAGATAGTCGAACTATCAACAGATAGTCGAACTATCAGCGCAGAACAGATAGTCGAACTATCAACAGATAGTCGAACTATCAGCGCAGACAAAGCGTCGACCAACTGATAGACGATCGTCGATCAGCCGATAGACGATAGTCGAACGGCGTTCGACTATAGTCGAACGAAAAACCTACTTAACCAAATTCTCAATTTGGAAAAGCGAGGACTCTACAGCTAGACTTCTAACCATTGACCATAGATATTTCTTGGGTCAAGGGGCACAAAGGAGAGGACTGAACTCAAATCAAACTAGGGTACCAACAATCTCCCCCTATTTGAGTTAAGTCTCTCAAAAACTAAAACAGCTAGCAAAAGAATACTAAAAATAAATTCAGCAAATAGTTAACAATAAACTGGCAGATTATCAATCAGATAAATAAATAATCAAATATATCACAGCAGTTTAATCAAACTATTAAGAATCTTTAGGGTCAGGTAAAGGATCAGAAGAACTAGAGACAAAAGAAATTTTTCGAAGAGGGTCATCTGATTCCTTCTTTGACATCTTCAAATCCTGAGCACCAATTATCTTCAGCTCTGTAGCTCTGGGGACAACAGCTTCAGGATGTTTTTCCATGTACTTTGCTGGATCAAAAATCTCAGGATTGACTTGGAATTTCTCAAATTCTTTCTTTCTATACGCTGACATGGTAGTAAAACCAGTTGTATCTTTACCTTCGGCTCTTGCTTTTCTTATTTGGGCTGCTCCTACAAGCTCTTGAAAGCGAGCCATCCTAAAATTAGGATCGAGCTCAGGATTTTCATATACGGGCTCTGGAGAAGCAGCATCAGCTATTATATCTAGATAAGACATTAGATTAAACTTAGCAAAAGGGACTTGCTAGAAGGTTTTAAAACACTGTAAACTATTTACCTTTCGAAACACTTTTCTCAGATTGAACTGGAGAAGGAGGTGGGGAAAAAGTTGGTCTTTGGGCCACAACCTCCTTCACTTGTCTTTGAGAACCATAAGATGATTTGCCTTGAGAACTTTGATGACCTTGTCTTGGTTGGGGCTGAGCAGACGCAGATTTTCCATAGGCGGCAGATTGATTAGCAGGTAGATTCCCAGAGGCTCCTGCACCAGGAGGTGGAGGAGGACCTTTGGGAGTCCATCTGGAGACTGGACTGTCATACCTCTTAGTTCTCTTCCTTTCTTTTTGCTGATTTTTCGAAAACCACATCCAATGCTTAAAATCCTTGGATTTGGGGTCAATGCCCTTCAAAATATAATAGGGAATGTCATTATCCTTATTTGGAGGAGGAGGAGGAGCAGCTTTTCTTTTCTTTGCAGCAGATTTCTTTTTCTTTGACTTTTCAGAAACATCTGAATCATCATCATCATCAGAATGGGATGATGGAGGGTTCTCATAGGGATCATAGGCTTCTGAGACAGCCTTTTCTTTAAGCTTTGAGGCAGACTTTTCTTTTTCTTCTTCCATGGCATCCATAGCCAGAAGGGAGTCTAAATCTAAACCTGGAGAGTCATCCCAGATGGATGACTTTTCAAATAGCAAATCTTTCTCTTTCTCTTTTAAGGATTGAACTCTTAATTTCCATGCTGCTCTAGCTTGAGCTTCTTCCAAACTCAGAACAGAAGAGTCAACTTTGACTTCCTCTTTCTCAGACTCATCTTCTTTATTATCTAAGAAGGATTCCAACTCAGGGTCTACTTGAGTAGCAGGAATACTTGGGTCAGCCTCAGAAACTACTGCTATGATTTGAGCAGTTAAATCTTCTTTAATAATATCTGTAAAATTATGAATATAGATCTGCTAAATAAACAGAGATCATTCCTTCAAGGTATTCACAGACTATCAAATTAATAGACTCATCAACAAAGCGAATGAAAGAGTTACCTTCATATTTAACCATTTCCCATGATTCATTCAGATAAGACGTTATGATTCCTTCCAGGAATCTGGCAATCATAGGAGAGGTTAGATCTTCTAAGCATACTTTCACTGCAATTTCTGATAGCAGGATTCCATCTGCTATTTCCTTCTCAGTCAAAACTGGAGCTACAACTTGCTTAACTGGAGCAATCTCTTCCTCAGCTGGAGTTACCACTTCCTCAGCTGGAACAATCTCTTCCTCAGCAGGAGCTATCTCTTCCTGAACAGCCATAACAACATCTGGAACTTCTTCTGGCTCAACTTGAGCAGATTCTGGCTGGGCAGACAAGACTGAATCTTTCACAGCTGGAGGAGAGGCAGGAAGGCCTGAGACATCTTCATTGAACATCTCCCCCTGCCTGATTTCAGTGGGTACTGAAACCAGGCCCCTAGAGGAAGATGGCTCAGCTGATTTGGAGAGGGATTTGATGGAAGCAGATAATAGATCAATGGAGGCAGCAAGGGGAGCGATTGCCTCTTCAATCATGGTTTTGATTGATGGGGTAATCAGCTCCACAATGCGGGAGATGAAATCAGGAGTGATTTCAAAAGATGATGGAAGGGAGGTGGATGGAGCTGCAGCAGATATGGTAGATGTGCTGGGATGGAGGATGGTGTGAACAGGGGATCGAGCAGGAGATGAAGCAGGTGATGGAGCAGCAGAATTTATTGGGGAATGAATTGGAGATACAGGAGGAGTAGGGAATCTCTCTGATCCTAACAAATCAAAGCTAGGAGCAGATATCCTAGCCAGATGAGCAGGTAGAGGAGAGGCTGGAGGAGACAGAGGAACAACCACAGTTGTTTCAGGTGCAGCAGAAGAAGAGGGTCGTACCTCAGCAGAAGTTGATGGTACTTCAACTGCGGTAGACGGCAAAACAGAGGAGGAGGAAGGAATAGCTGAGCCAGCTTCAACAGGTTGAGGAGCGACTGATGCAGTCCTTGTGTCCTCAGATGTGGCTGGAGCAGATTTCACAAACGTCCTCTTCCACTTAGAGAACAAGTGGGGATCCATCTTCTTGCTGGCGTTGATTGTAGTTGCGGCAGAACTCAGCAGCTGGGGGAATTTCTCCTTAAGGAAGATTCCAATAACCCTTCCCAGGGTAACTTCCTTCTTTCCTGTCTTCTTCCTGATTAAATCAAACAGAACAGCTGCCCAATCGATTCTCTTTCGATTAACAATTACACACATAAGTGCGAATTGCTGTCTTGTAATATTGTCATGGGCAGAGTGCTTCCCTAGGAGCACTTTTCCGACTACCTCAGCGAGGAACTTGATCTTGAAGGGAAAGTTCACTTTGAGCAACTTGGAGGGAATGCCCTCAGCATGTCCCAGCTCGACCAGCATTCTTTCAAACTCCTGAGCGTCTTGCTCATAATCCTCATCACCAATAACTAAACCAAAAACATCAGAAAGAACGGCCGGAGTCAGGATAACTTCTACTCCGCCGATGGTACCGATCATCGATTCGTCTGTGGAAGACGACGTGAAAGCCCATTCTTTTATTTCTGGAATGTTGATCTTGATCCTTTCAGACATCAGCTTCTCTAAACCTTGATCCCTGCAGAGCTGGAGAACTTCCACGATTCCGGCATCGCAACTGCTGAAAGCTTCGAAATCCACACTGAATCCGGCGTCAAACTTTACTACGGCTAGAACAGCTGGGGAAATCGCCATGGATTCGCCGGAGAAAGCACGAGAAAGCTGGAGAGAGAACGAGAAAGACGAAGCGCCAGAAAATCGCAAGCGGGAAAGCAGAATGCGAAAGGGCACGCTCCGTCGACGATAAAGCACACGATCTTTTAACCTAGGTCGACTATCGGCTTTATATTGGACCGGAAATAGTCGATCTATTAAAAAGATCTTGAACCGATAGTCGAACGGCCGTTCGACGATCGGCTCAGAAGCAGAATAGTCGAACCATCGTTCGGCTAATTCTGGCTTCACAAGCAACAAGCTGTCGTCGAGTAGAGATCGACGATAAGCTCAGCCTGTTCGACGATGGTCGAACGTCGATCGACGATCTTCAAACAGATAAGCTATCATTAACCAGAGGTCGACGATAGGCTCAATCCGTTCGACGATCTTCGATCATCGTTCGACGATCTTCAAGCAGACCTCAACATAGGCAGATATCGTCACACTTAGTCTCATCCATTGATCATGCCTAGTTGGACTAAAAAGAACAGATGCTTCTGTTCATCTAAAGGCTTGGTGAATATATCACCTCTCTGAAACTCAGTGGATATGAACTCAAGACAGATCTTGTTCTTTTCCACACAATCTCTCAGGAAATGGTGCCTAATCTCAATGTGCTTGGTTCTAGAGTGGTGCACTGGATTTTGTGCAATAGAAATAGCACTGGTACTATCACACATGATCTTGGTGTTCTTGTGTGAGTAACCATAATCCACAAGCTGGTTTTGAATCCACAGGATCTGTGAACAACAACTGGCAGCTGCTATATATTCAGCCTCTGCAGTTGAAGTTGAGACAGAAGCCTGCTTCTTACAGAACCAAGAGACCAATCTCTCTCCCAGGAACTGGCAAGTTCCTGAGGTGCTCTTCCTGTCAACTCTGCAACCAGCATAGTCAGAATCAGAATATCCAATTAATTCAAACTCTGACTCAGCTGGGTACCAAAGTCCTAGATTTGGACATCCTTTCAGGTATCTCAGGATTCTCTTTAGAAGAATCAGATGAGATTCCTTGGGGTTGACCTGGAATCTAGCACAAAGGCATGTAGCAAACATTATATCTGGCCTACTTGCAGTTAGATATAATAGGGAACCAACAATGGCCCTATAATTCTTTTGATCAACTGGCTTGCCGTGATCATCAGAATCAATAACTACATTAGTAGCCATGGGTGTAGGCATTGCTGAAGCATCAGCCATCCCAAATTTCTTTACCAATTCCTTGGCATATTTGGATTGGGAGATGAAGATACCATCAGCATCTTGCTTAACTTGGAGACCAAGAAAGTAAGACAGCACACCCATACTACTCATCTCAAACTTAGAATGCATCAAGTTGGAAAACTTTTTGCACAGTTTGGGATCAGTGGAGCCAAAGATAATATCATCTACATACACCTGAACTAACAGGAATGTGTCCTTGTGATGCTTGACGAAAAGGGTTCTATCAACTACTCCCCTAGTAAAGTTGTGCTCTAACAGGAAACTAGCTAGAGTCTCATACCAGGCCCTAGGAGCTTGCTTTAGTCCATAAAGAGCTTTCTGCAACTTAAAAACATGAGAAGGCTGAGTTGAAGAAATAAACCCTGGTGGTTGTTCAACAAACACCTCTTCCTTAAGCTCACCATTTAGGAATGCACTTTTGACATCCATTTGGAACACCTTAAACTTCATGTAGGCTGCATAGGCCAAGAAGATCCTTATTGCTTCTAGCCTTGCAACAGGAGCAAAGGTTTGGTCATAGTCTATACCTTCCTCCTGTCTGTAGCCCTGAGCTACAAGCCTAGCTTTATTCCTTACTATTATTCCATTTGCATCTAACTTGTTTCTATACACCCACTTGGTGCCTATGATCAGTTGGCCTTTAGGTCTTGGAACCAAAGTCCAAACTTTACATCTCTCAAACTGATTGAGTTCCTCTTGCATTGCAATGATCCAGTGGGGATCTAGCTCTGCATCTTTAAAGGTGAGGGGCTCAACCTGTGAGAGGAAACAAGCATGCATCACATCCTGTCTTAATTGATGTCTTGTTTGCACACCAGCTGATATGTCTCCAATCACTTGAGATGTGGGGTGATCTCTAAGTGTGACAATATCAGCAGGTGGGATGTGATCTTCAGCAACAGTTGGGATTAATTCCTCAGGAGGAATTTGATCTACTGTTGGTGGTACAGCAACAGCTTCAACAGCTTCAGCAATGTCTTTATCACTGTCTGATTCAGTGATCTGAAGAGTTGATAGTTGGAGAATCTCTTGAGGAGCATCAGGTACCTGCAAAGAACTGGAGGAAGGAGAATTTTCTTTCTCCTTGTAAAACATCTGATGCTCATCAAATGATACATGCACAGATTCTTCTATCTTACAGGTTGATTTGTTATACACCCTATAAGCTTTGCTTACTTGGGAATATCCAAGCATAATTCCCATTGAAGCTTTTGCTTCAAATTTTCTAATATATTCTTTATTATTGTTATGAATATAAACAATACAACCAAAAACTCTAAAGTAATTAATTTTTGGTTTCTTTCCTTTAAGCAACTCATAAGGAGTTTTACACTTAAGTTTGTGTATCAAACTTCTATTCAAGACATAGTTAGCTGTACTAACAGCTTCTGCCCAATAGGATAGAGGCATGTTAGCATCTGCCAACAATGTACTAGCAGCTTCAATTAGTGTTCTATTCTTCCTTTCAACTACCCCATTTTGTTGGAGAGTTCTAGGAGCTGAGAAGCTATGTTTGATACCTTCTTTCTCACAGAATTCTTGCATGAGAAGAGAGTCAAACTCAGTACCATGATCACTTCTGATCAAGGCCACATGAGTAGAGTACTCAGTCTGCACACAAAGTAGAAAGTCTGTAAGGGCTTTGAAGTTATCAGACTTAGTTCTCAAAAAGAAAACCCAACTGAACCTAGAGAAGTCATCTATAATTACTAATGTGTAATACTTCCCTCCTAGACTCTGTACATTTATTGGGCCAAAAAGGTCCAAATGTAATAAATACAGGATTCTAGGAGAATCACTTTTATTAACAGATTTAAATGAATTCTTGGTTTGCTTGCCTAGCTGACAGGCCTTGCATAGGCTCTCCTTCTTGTAGGGGCAAGAAGGTAAACCTCTAACAAGGTTGTGCTTAGATAACCTAGAGATATTCTTAAGGTTTACATGACTAAGCCTTTTATGCCATAAAGAATTATTATTAAGGGTTAATTCATTAAACAGGCAGATTTCAGAGTGAGATGAATTAAAATCTACTAAATATATATTGCCTATTCTATTACCTATTAAAACAACATTATTATTCAAAGTAATATTGCAAGAGGAGTTAGAAAAAGAAACCTGGTAGCCAGCATCACATAGCTGGCTGACTGAAATCAGGTTATGCTTCAGTCCATTGACATAAGCAACTCTCTTGAATGTAACAGCTCCAATCGTGATCTTGCCATATCCTTCTGTCTGACCACAGCTGGAGTCTCCAAAGATAACCTTTGGGCCGAGCTTAGCTTTGTACTTTGACAGAAGCTCTTTGTTTCCTGTCATATGCTTAGAGCATCCACTATCCAAATACCACTTATTTTGAGTGATTGGATAGGCCTTCACCTGCAAAACAACTATTTAGACAGAGTGGACCCAGGTAACCTTGGGTCCCTTGTTTTTCACATAAGAAAAACTGGAAATATAAGAGACTGCAGGCTGAGGGTGATAACCTAGTGGGTGAGATCTCCTAGGTGGGATTCTCCATGCAGATGATGGGTCAACAAACCTAGGGTTTCTATTTTCATTTAGGTTTCTATGATACTGATTATGATTTTGAAAATCATGTTGAAATCGTCGATCGACGTTCGACGATGGGCGCTCAGATCGTCGAGCTTCGTTCGACCATGGAGCATCCGATCGTCGAGCGGCGTTCGACGCTCTTTGCATTTCTTTGAAAAACTTCTTTCTCTTTTCTCTCTTAGCTTTATTTAGGGTTTTATTTACAAGGTTTACTTGCTCAGTGTTCTTCTTTCCACTAGCTGAAATGAAGTTCACTGGAGTTGAAAGGTTATTTTTAAGGAGGACTGGGGGTTCACTGGGAGAAGCTCCTAAGCCTAATTTATCATTACCTGACCTAGTGTTAGTCATGCTGGTAATTTCTAACAGCTTAAGGCTTCTACCATTAAGGGATTCTTCTAATCTCTTAGACTTAGCTAATTCTATTTTAAGAAATTTAATTTCTTCACTACAAGTAGTGAGATCTTCCTTTAACCTAATGTTTTCAGAGGCTATTGATTCAGAGTCAGCTAGCCTATTTCTAAGTTCTTTTATCTTTTTTTCTGAACTAATTAAATCTAAACATAAAGATTTAAAATCTAACTTAAACTCTTCTGAAGTAAAATCATAAGATGAAAGTACCTCATCTTCAGTAGGCATCTCTTCATCAGAATCAGAACTCTCTGCAGCAGAGTGGTTGCTGCAGGCATCTATTGCCATTAGGCAAATTTCTTTGGCCTTCTTCTCTTCCTCATCTTCACTGGAGCTTGATGAGGATGATTCTTCATCAGAATCACTCCAGGTTTCAGCAATGAAACCTCTCTCCTTCTTCTTGTTTTTGTAGGAGGATGGCTTGGAGTGCTTCCTGTGTTGTTCTTTGTCTTTTCTCTTTTCCTTGTTCTTCTCCTCTGGACACTCTGGCAAAATGTGTCCAGGCTTCCTGCAACCATAGCAAATAATTTCTTTAGCAGGAGATCGATCATACCTTGGTTTGTCTTCATAGCGTGAAGACTTCTTTCTGAACTCCTTTCTCCCCATCTTGAGAAACCTCTTGGCAAACAGTGCCATAAGTTCCTCATTGGATTGGCTGCCTTCAGAAACATCTGCAGCCTTAAGAGCTAGGGATTGCTCTTTTCTTGTTGGAGTGGGGGTCTTGGCTTCAGCTTCTGCTTCTCTGGTCTTCAGCACTTGCTCAAAAGACTTGAGCTTGCCGAGGAGAGCTTCAGTTGAGATCTCATTGGTGCTTCTGGCTTCCTTGATGGGCCAGATTCTTAGATCCCATGTGCTAGGGAAGCACATAAGAATCTTATCATTGACCTCTGTCAATGATATGTCCTTGTCCAGGGTCCTCAGCTCATTGATGATTGAGCTGAGCCTGGTGTACATAGCTTCAACTGATTCAGCATCAGTCTTCTTGAAGTTCTCATATTGTGAGATAAGGTTGGACCTCCTGTCCTTCCTTTCATCAGCTGAACCAGCTACAATCTGGTTCAGTGTGTCCCACATGGCCTTTGCTGAGGAGCAGTCAGCCACCTTCTGGAACACCTCATCAGACATTGTCTGAGCCAGTATGTTCATTGCCTTGGCATCAGCAATTTTAGCCTTCTTGTATTCATCATTATAATCTGGAGGAGGCACTGCGCTCATATCAGATGATGAGGCAGTGGCAGCAGCAGGTGCTCTTGGGGGACCTGACAAAATAGAAGCAAAAATACTCTCATCAATAGAGTTCATATATAATTTAATCCTTGCCTTCCAGATGCCAAACTTTGCTAAGTTGCATGCTGGAGGTCTGGTGCTAGAATAATCCTTAGACTGGGCCATGATAGTGAATATCTATAAGCTCTTGGTATCTATCAGGATCTTGTGACTTAGGTGTTAGCCTATACAGTCAGTCAACCTCCCTCTGATACCAATTGAAAGTGAAGGGATAGATACTACTCTAGAGGGGGGGTGAATAGAGTAATCAAATTTCGCACAATACAAAACTTAACTGTCTACCCAACTCCCTTAGAGTGAAGTGCGGAATGAAAAGATTATAGATATTGATTTAACCTTAAAGCCTAACACAAGTGATGTGCAACCACAAGCTAACTGTAATTACAGTTAAAGCTTGGAAAACCTAAACAGCAACTAGCAACCTAGTTATATCTATTCACAGCCACAGTACAGGAATTAAACAGTTGAATCCAGACGACACAAGGAAATTTATAGTGGTTCCCCAAACAACTTGGGTACGTCCACTCTTCTACCCACACGGTAGGAATCCACTCAGGTTTTTGATCAGGTGCCCTGCCACCAACAGAATCTGCTCCAGGTAGATTCAGAAACCCTTTAGACTTTTGATCAGGTGTCTAAAAACCAAGCACAGGTTTTTGATCAGGTGCCCTGCCACCAAGGGATACTTTTGAAGGGAGTAATAACCCTGTACAGGAGGGGGAAGAAGGTTAAGATGTCTTCTCTATTTTACAATAGATTAGAGAAGCACAAAAGCTTGCACTGAGCTAGAATGCTCTAAAGAATCAAGGCTCCCCCTGGCTCAAGAATGTCCAGGTGAAGTCTTGCTTCAGTGCAGAGAAAACTCTTCAGAAAATTCTGAAGGAAAAGCTACAGGAAGAAAGTAAACAATAAAAAGAAACAGTCTTCAAGCAGCAATCTTCTTCTTCTTCTTCTTCAAAGAAACTCTGAGTTGAACTTCCTGAAAGCAGGAGAACTCAGGTGAAGAAGAGATGAAGATCTTAACACTTCTCAGTTAGATGGAGTTTGCTGAGAGCAGGAAGCTTGAGCTTGATGAAGGCTTGAGTGCTTTTGAATATGTGTGTAACACTAGCTTTAATCCTTCTTCAAAAGGTCCTTTAAATATTATCAGCAAGCAACGGCTCTCTTCCATTTGAATTATTTGTCTTCTTCTAAGCCTTGAGACCTGGGCTGTAAATATCAAGAAGACAGAAAATCTCTGCAGCAAAACATTCTATAAAAAGGAATAAACCTCTTTCTAAGAAGCTGCAGGCTTAAATCAAATAATCAGATAGACTAAATAAAGTCACATCAGAAGCAATCTCTTTATAGCAAAAGAAGACTTTTCAGTCTAACGGCTATAAAGGGCTGTCAGCAGATAAAGTAATTTAAAGAGACAGCTAATAAGACAAACAACTTTATCTTAAAAGATTTTAACACAGGCAATAAGAATAGAGCAAATAATGCCTGGAAACTTTATCATACAGCTTAAAATACTGTGCCAGAAAATATATTAATTAATTAAATATAATAAATAAATACAAAATACAAAGGCAGACAGAAAACGTCGAACGACCTTCGAAGATCGTCGAACGACGCCAGGAGATCGTCGAACTATCGGGCAGATAGTCGAACGATCCAGATAGTCGAGCTATCAAACAGATAGTCGAGCTACCGCAGCAGATAGTCGAACTATCAGGACAGATAGTCGAACTATCAGATAGTCGATCTATCTAGGACAGATAGTCGAGCTATCAAGCGCACAGAGATAGTCGAACTATCAAGCAGATAGTCGACCTACCTCAGAAAACAGATAGTCGATCTATCAAAAGATAGTCGAACTATCAAAACAAACAAGATAGTCGATCTATCAACAGATAGTCGAACTACCAGCGCAGAACAGATAGTCGACCTATCAACCGATAGTCGAACTACCAGCGCAGAACAGATAGTCGAACTATCAACAGATAGTCGAACTATCAGCGCAGAACAGATAGTCGACCTATCAACCGATAGTCGAACTATCAGCGCAGAACAGATAGTCGAACTATCAACAGATAGTCGAACTATCAGCGCAGAACAGATAGTCGAACTATCAACAGATAGTCGAACTATCAGCGCAGACAAAGCGTCGACCAACTGATAGACGATCGTCGATCAGCCGATAGACGATAGTCGAACGGCGTTCGACTATAGTCGAACGAAAAACCTACTTAACCAAATTCTCAATTTGGAAAAGCGAGGACTCTACAGCTAGACTTCTAACCATTGACCATAGATATTTCTTGGGTCAAGGGGCACAAAGGAGAGGACTGAACTCAAATCAAACTAGGGTACCAACAATCTCCCCCTATTTGAGTTAAGTCTCTCAAAAACTAAAACAGCTAGCAAAAGAATACTAAAAATAAATTCAGCAAATAGTTAACAATAAACTGGCAGATTATCAATCAGATAAATAAATAATCAAATATATCACAGCAGTTTAATCAAACTATTAAGAATCTTTAGGGTCAGGTAAAGGATCAGAAGAACTAGAGACAAAAGAAATTTTTCGAAGAGGGTCATCTGATTCCTTCTTTGACATCTTCAAATCCTGAGCACCAATTATCTTCAGCTCTGTAGCTCTGGGGACAACAGCTTCAGGATGTTTTTCCATGTACTTTGCTGGATCAAAAATCTCAGGATTGACTTGGAATTTCTCAAATTCTTTCTTTCTATACGCTGACATGGTAGTAAAACCAGTTGTATCTTTACCTTCGGCTCTTGCTTTTCTTATTTGGGCTGCTCCTACAAGCTCTTGAAAGCGAGCCATCCTAAAATTAGGATCGAGCTCAGGATTTTCATATACGGGCTCTGGAGAAGCAGCATCAGCTATTATATCTAGATAAGACATTAGATTAAACTTAGCAAAAGGGACTTGCTAGAAGGTTTTAAAACACTGTAAACTATTTACCTTTCGAAACACTTTTCTCAGATTGAACTGGAGAAGGAGGTGGGGAAAAAGTTGGTCTTTGGGCCACAACCTCCTTCACTTGTCTTTGAGAACCATAAGATGATTTGCCTTGAGAACTTTGATGACCTTGTCTTGGTTGGGGCTGAGCAGACGCAGATTTTCCATAGGCGGCAGATTGATTAGCAGGTAGATTCCCAGAGGCTCCTGCACCAGGAGGTGGAGGAGGACCTTTGGGAGTCCATCTGGAGACTGGACTGTCATACCTCTTAGTTCTCTTCCTTTCTTTTTGCTGATTTTTCGAAAACCACATCCAATGCTTAAAATCCTTGGATTTGGGGTCAATGCCCTTCAAAATATAATAGGGAATGTCATTATCCTTATTTGGAGGAGGAGGAGGAGCAGCTTTTCTTTTCTTTGCAGCAGATTTCTTTTTCTTTGACTTTTCAGAAACATCTGAATCATCATCATCATCAGAATGGGATGATGGAGGGTTCTCATAGGGATCATAGGCTTCTGAGACAGCCTTTTCTTTAAGCTTTGAGGCAGACTTTTCTTTTTCTTCTTCCATGGCATCCATAGCCAGAAGGGAGTCTAAATCTAAACCTGGAGAGTCATCCCAGATGGATGACTTTTCAAATAGCAAATCTTTCTCTTTCTCTTTTAAGGATTGAACTCTTAATTTCCATGCTGCTCTAGCTTGAGCTTCTTCCAAACTCAGAACAGAAGAGTCAACTTTGACTTCCTCTTTCTCAGACTCATCTTCTTTATTATCTAAGAAGGATTCCAACTCAGGGTCTACTTGAGTAGCAGGAATACTTGGGTCAGCCTCAGAAACTACTGCTATGATTTGAGCAGTTAAATCTTCTTTAATAATATCTGTAAAATTATGAATATAGATCTGCTAAATAAACAGAGATCATTCCTTCAAGGTATTCACAGACTATCAAATTAATAGACTCATCAACAAAGCGAATGAAAGAGTTACCTTCATATTTAACCATTTCCCATGATTCATTCAGATAAGACGTTATGATTCCTTCCAGGAATCTGGCAATCATAGGAGAGGTTAGATCTTCTAAGCATACTTTCACTGCAATTTCTGATAGCAGGATTCCATCTGCTATTTCCTTCTCAGTCAAAACTGGAGCTACAACTTGCTTAACTGGAGCAATCTCTTCCTCAGCTGGAGTTACCACTTCCTCAGCTGGAACAATCTCTTCCTCAGCAGGAGCTATCTCTTCCTGAACAGCCATAACAACATCTGGAACTTCTTCTGGCTCAACTTGAGCAGATTCTGGCTGGGCAGACAAGACTGAATCTTTCACAGCTGGAGGAGAGGCAGGAAGGCCTGAGACATCTTCATTGAACATCTCCCCCTGCCTGATTTCAGTGGGTACTGAAACCAGGCCCCTAGAGGAAGATGGCTCAGCTGATTTGGAGAGGGATTTGATGGAAGCAGATAATAGATCAATGGAGGCAGCAAGGGGAGCGATTGCCTCTTCAATCATGGTTTTGATTGATGGGGTAATCAGCTCCACAATGCGGGAGATGAAATCAGGAGTGATTTCAAAAGATGATGGAAGGGAGGTGGATGGAGCTGCAGCAGATATGGTAGATGTGCTGGGATGGAGGATGGTGTGAACAGGGGATCGAGCAGGAGATGAAGCAGGTGATGGAGCAGCAGAATTTATTGGGGAATGAATTGGAGATACAGGAGGAGTAGGGAATCTCTCTGATCCTAACAAATCAAAGCTAGGAGCAGATATCCTAGCCAGATGAGCAGGTAGAGGAGAGGCTGGAGGAGACAGAGGAACAACCACAGTTGTTTCAGGTGCAGCAGAAGAAGAGGGTCGTACCTCAGCAGAAGTTGATGGTACTTCAACTGCGGTAGACGGCAAAACAGAGGAGGAGGAAGGAATAGCTGAGCCAGCTTCAACAGGTTGAGGAGCGACTGATGCAGTCCTTGTGTCCTCAGATGTGGCTGGAGCAGATTTCACAAACGTCCTCTTCCACTTAGAGAACAAGTGGGGATCCATCTTCTTGCTGGCGTTGATTGTAGTTGCGGCAGAACTCAGCAGCTGGGGGAATTTCTCCTTAAGGAAGATTCCAATAACCCTTCCCAGGGTAACTTCCTTCTTTCCTGTCTTCTTCCTGATTAAATCAAACAGAACAGCTGCCCAATCGATTCTCTTTCGATTAACAATTACACACATAAGTGCGAATTGCTGTCTTGTAATATTGTCATGGGCAGAGTGCTTCCCTAGGAGCACTTTTCCGACTACCTCAGCGAGGAACTTGATCTTGAAGGGAAAGTTCACTTTGAGCAACTTGGAGGGAATGCCCTCAGCATGTCCCAGCTCGACCAGCATTCTTTCAAACTCCTGAGCGTCTTGCTCATAATCCTCATCACCAATAACTAAACCAAAAACATCAGAAAGAACGGCCGGAGTCAGGATAACTTCTACTCCGCCGATGGTACCGATCATCGATTCGTCTGTGGAAGACGACGTGAAAGCCCATTCTTTTATTTCTGGAATGTTGATCTTGATCCTTTCAGACATCAGCTTCTCTAAACCTTGATCCCTGCAGAGCTGGAGAACTTCCACGATTCCGGCATCGCAACTGCTGAAAGCTTCGAAATCCACACTGAATCCGGCGTCAAACTTTACTACGGCTAGAACAGCTGGGGAAATCGCCATGGATTCGCCGGAGAAAGCACGAGAAAGCTGGAGAGAGAACGAGAAAGACGAAGCGCCAGAAAATCGCAAGCGGGAAAGCAGAATGCGAAAGGGCACGCTCCGTCGACGATAAAGCACACGATCTTTTAACCTAGGTCGACTATCGGCTTTATATTGGACCGGAAATAGTCGATCTATTAAAAAGATCTTGAACCGATAGTCGAACGGCCGTTCGACGATCGGCTCAGAAGCAGAATAGTCGAACCATCGTTCGGCTAATTCTGGCTTCACAAGCAACAAGCTGTCGTCGAGTAGAGATCGACGATAAGCTCAGCCTGTTCGACGATGGTCGAACGTCGATCGACGATCTTCAAACAGATAAGCTATCATTAACCAGAGGTCGACGATAGGCTCAATCCGTTCGACGATCTTCGATCATCGTTCGACGATCTTCAAGCAGACCTCAACATAGGCAGATATCGTCACACTTAGTCTCATCCATTGATCATGCCTAGTTGGACTAAAAAGAACAGATGCTTCTGTTCATCTAAAGGCTTGGTGAATATATCACCTCTCTGAAACTCAGTGGATATGAACTCAAGACAGATCTTGTTCTTTTCCACACAATCTCTCAGGAAATGGTGCCTAATCTCAATGTGCTTGGTTCTAGAGTGGTGCACTGGATTTTGTGCAATAGAAATAGCACTGGTACTATCACACATGATCTTGGTGTTCTTGTGTGAGTAACCATAATCCACAAGCTGGTTTTGAATCCACAGGATCTGTGAACAACAACTGGCAGCTGCTATATATTCAGCCTCTGCAGTTGAAGTTGAGACAGAAGCCTGCTTCTTACAGAACCAAGAGACCAGGATTCTCTCCCAGGAACTGGCAAGTTCCTGAGGTGCTCTTCCTGTCAACTCTGCAACCAGCATAGTCAGAATCAGAATATCCAATTAATTCAAACTCTGACTCAGCTGGGTACCAAAGTCCTAGATTTGGACATCCTTTCAGGTAACGACTTCAGGAACCCGCCAGGCTTCTGGCATTCTGCTTTCACCAACGCACAGGTGTTGCATTTCGCCACATAACGAGCCACATCTTTCTTTAGTCCGGGCCACCAGAACAGCTTTTTCATGTCCCTGTACATCTTTGTGCTCCCTGGGTGAACTGAGTACTTTGCAAAGTGCGCTTCGTACATCAACTCTTCCCTCAGTTTACCCACACTTGGGACGCACACTCGACCATTTCTCCGTAATAACCCGTTATCCCAAGAGAATTGGTCCTCCGGCCCATCCTTAGCATAGCGCTGGAGACTTTCATCAAGCTCCGTTGCTCGCCGAACTCTGTCCGTAAGGTCATACTGCACCTCCGTCCAGTTCAAGCACGCATCGGTTGACGCACCCTTGTCAACACACGATATCTCCAATGCTTCCAATTCCTGGATCAAACGCTGATCATGCCTCTGCAACCAGCTTGCCCGTACCGGGGTCTTTCGACTCAAAGCATCAGCGACCACATTTCCCTTCCCGGGGGTATAGTGAATCTCGAAGGTGTAGTCCCCGAGGAACTCCATCCATCTTCGTTGTCGCATATTCAGATCCTTCTGATCCAACAAATACTTTAGGCTCTTGTGATCCGTATAGATATCCACTTTCACGCCATATAGATAGTGCCGCCACAACTTGAGCGCAAAGATTACCGCCGCCAACTCCAAATCATGGACGGGGTAATTCCGCTCATGCACTTTCAACTGACGCGAGCCATAAGCAATCACTTTCCCAAACTGCAGAAGAACGCAGCCTAAGCCGCTCCCTGATGCATCACTATAGATCTCATACCCATCGGTACCACATGGCGATGTCAACACAGGCGCCGTGGTCAAACGACTCTTCAAGTCTTCAAAAGCTCGCCCGCACTCCGGCGTCCATATGAACTTTTGATCTTTTCTCGTCAGCGTGGTGAGAGGTAAAGCAATCCGTGAGAAGTTTTCCACAAACCGTCTATAGTAGCCCGCAAGTCCAAGGAAGCTCCTGACCTCGGCCACTGAAGACATCACTGGCCAATCTCGGATGGCACTTATCTTCAACGGATCCACCGCGATACCCTCTCCGCTTACCACATGGCCTAAAAAGGCTACTGAAGAGAGCCAGAACTCACACTTTGAGAACTTGGCAAAAAGTTTGTTCCTCCGCAGGGTATGCAAGACCAACCGCAAATGGTTTGCGTGATCCTCTTCCGACTGAGAGTATACTAATATGTCATCGATAAACACAATAACAAACAAATCCAAATACTCTCGGAACGTTCGATGCATTAGGTCCATAAATACCGAAGGCGCATTACATAGGCCAAACGGCATTACCGTGAACTCATAATGACCGTAGCGTGTTCCAAACGCCATCTTGGGAATGTCACCTTCCCGAATCCTTAGCTGATAATATCCCGATTTCAGATCCAACTTGGAATAGACCGTTGATCCCGCCAGCTGATCAAAGAGGTCATCAATCCTCGGAATCGGATATTTGTTTTTCTCCGTCAGCTTATTCAACTCGCGGTAGTCAATACACAACCGTAAGCTACCGTCTTTCTTTTTCACAAATAGAACAGGCGCGCTCCAAGGTGACATACTTGGGCGTATATATCCCTGCTCCAACAACTCTTGCAATTGGACTTTCAACTCAGCCATCTCCTTTGGCGCGACGCGATATGGAGAGCGGGCCACAGGTTTCGCACCTGGCACCAACTCAATAGAGAAGTCAATCTCCCGCTGGGGTGGTAACCCAGGAAGATCTTTAGGAAACACATCGGCAAACTCTGACACAACTGGCACTTCACCGACACTGGCCTTTGGCTCAACAGCCTGAATTAGCGTGAAGAATAACTCCGCGCCCTTCCGAACAGCATTGACGACTTGGAGTGCAGACAACAACGTTCCGCCAACTCCTCGCATACCAGCGAACTTCGTCACAAGCCCGGTATTCTGGCCCAGTGTAATCTCTTTGGAGTTGCAATCAATAAAGGCACGCTGCTCCGAGAGCCAGTCCATACCAAAGATCACATCAAACTCCGATAACGGTAGCACAGCTGCACTCAAACCGAAATCCCGACTTCCTATTTGCACATCCACATCGCAAGCCCTATCCGCAAGCATCACACAGCCATTCGGCAATAGCACCCTTGTACTATCCACCGTCACATGACTTGGTACCCCAATGCGAGATACGAAATCCTCAGACAGAAAAGAATGCGAAGCACCCATATCAAACAGGACTCTCGCTAAGGTATTCCGAATCAGGACAAAGCCTGCATCACACACACATGCACAAGCTAAACATAACCAAAACCAAAAGCACCGCAAGTAAACTAAATCAACTCGTACCTGTGACGACGTCACTTTGCTTAATCGCTTCCTGTTGGCCAAGTTGATAGATTCGGGGCTGCGCCTGGGAAGCAGAGGAATCCACCACCGCTTTGCCCTTCTCAGCATACGACGCACCCGTCTTCTTCTCCCCTTTGGGCTGCACAACCCGACAGTCACGAGCTATATGCCCCACCCGGCCACAGTTATAGCATGTACGAGCATCCGGCCTTGATGTCGCTCCCGACACCACGGTTGTAGTCAGTTGCCCCGATGGCTTGGACCTCTTGCCCCCTTTCTTCTGGTAAAATGACTTGCCTGGGCGAGGTGCTTGAAACTCTGGCTTAGACACCACCAAGCCCTTGTTCCCTTGCACTCGCCTCATGTCCTTCTCCAACGCGCACGCAGTATCAACCAACGCCTGAAACCCTTGGCTCACAGAACTCGAAAGCAGGAATCGTAACTCATCCCGCAATCCTTCATAGAACCGATTCGTTTTCCTTTGGTCATCCGTGAAGATTGTTCCCGCATATCGTCCCAACCTGGTAAACTCGTGCAAGTAGATATCCACACTATCTTCCCCTTGCTTTAACCGTTGGAACTCATTTTCCATAGCAATATGTTGCGCCGCTGGGACATGTTTCGCCAGAAATATCCGAGAGAACTCCTCAATCGACACTTGTGTTAATTGCCTGCCCGCCAAATGGTGTAGCTCAACCTCGTCCCACCACAACCGCGCCTCCCCTTCAAGCATGAAGGTGGCTAAGGTGACCTTGAGAGTTTCCTCCGCCCTGATCGCTGTCATTATCCTCTTGACATGCGATAACCAATCTTCCGCCTGCGTTGGGGATCCCATTCCCGCAAACGTAGGAGGAATGAAGCTCATGAATTGCTTCAACTGTCGGTCAGCTGCTCGTGGATCTACAGCCTCAACCGGCTCGGGTCTTACATCAACACGAACTGGCACTACCGCCAGCTGCACTTGCCCGGTCGGCTGAATCATGGCAAATAGCGCCTCAGCCACTAAGCGAACAGTTTCCGCAGATGGAGGAGGTGTTGGCACCTCAGCTGGTGCCGCACTCTCATCAGAACGCTGGGGCTCAGACTGCCCAGCACCACTACGTGTCACCTATAGGTGGTCAAGACACACATTAGCGAACGTATGCAAGCAAAACAACACAAAAAGGAACGCGCAGATTCCTCAAACAAGATTTTGTACATTCCTTAATGGACATTCCAGAGTTCATGAGCGTTACAGCAGGTCGCACAAACACGTGCTCGCCACCCCACAAAAGAATTCGACCACGAATTCGAAAGAGGAAGACCGACGAAAAGCTGATACCAAAATGTAACGACCCCATCCGTTAGATGACGTATAGTAGAAGGTCCGGCCGGGGCCCCGCACTATATGCCACAAACAGACGGTGAGGTCACAGGATAATACCAAACCAACTACGCATCCTAACTCAGAGCATTCTAGCGGAAGCTTTAAGTTACAACTTTGAACTCTTAACCGGAATGTCCAATATATATAAAACCACCTTTATATATAAACCACGGAATGTACACAACCACAAGAGTTTGGCCTTAAGGCCTTACAGTTCCTCTGAACATACATCATGTTTTACAAACCTCGGCGCGCAGGCCGGCCATACATGAGTAAAAAGAGAAAACAAAACAAAGCCATTCGCTGAGCCTTCAAGGGCTAGCCGCAGCAGCAGCAGCAACAGCAGTAGGGCTCGCCAGCCCATCACTTACCACTTGGCTCTCCAGCACCTGCACGGGAACAATCCACCCAACCGGTGGCAAACAATGCAACGGTCAGCATTCAGCTGACCCAATTATAACAATCCTACCCCTTTCTCGGGGCATGAGCATTCTTTCCCTGCAAGCATGGCATCATCAATAGCAACTATGTGCGCGCAGGCACATTCAAGCCATCACAACCATCGGCCACCCGACCCGACAGTCCGTGCACTCAGGGCACATTTTCGGTGTACCTGAATACCAGGGTCAACACCACCGTCTACACGGTATTTGAGCATTTCTAGTCTTTCCGGCGCGCGGGCCTAAGACTCTCATTAGGCGCTCCAACAAAACCTATACCAGGCTTCCAAGTCGGACGGACCTAACGCAGGTACGGATCAGCCACCCCCCGTTGCTCAAGTCGCCGAGCCACCTCGAATACGGAAGTATCCATGGCATTTTATAGGCGCGGGTCGGTTTCACCTTTCCTATTCGGCAATCTGCCTTTTCATCGAGTTGCAGCCCAACGGCTCAACTACTCACAAAGTGGCAACGCACGGCCACAAGAGTTGCCGCCAACCCTCTTCATTTCCTGGACATCGTCCAGTACTTCCTGCCATACCAAGCAACAGGTAGGAACAAGGCAGCACAAGCCATAGGCATCACAAGCCATTATCACGGAGCCTTCTCCGATATGCAAACAAGCATCACCAATCCAGATTCCATCCAGATGGGCTTCACACAGCATGCCTAGAGCCGTACTCCAATTCCGGCCTCTAACAAGGGGGACTTCACATATCTACCCCAAGGGACACCACAACCCACCGCACACTCGCGGGGAAGGGTTTTCCCTATGCAATGCAGAAAAGAAGGACTTCACATGTCCAAGGAGGGAGATCGTTACCCTTGTCGATCTCTTCGGTGCCATCGAAAACGAGCCGGTGAGAAAGAACCGCAGCAGCCTTGCCTTCACAACGCCGGCTTCGGATCACGAATCGAACCACGGGAGCTCCGCCGGTGGCTTGCTCTCCTCCTCCTTCTTTCTCTCTTCCTTAAGCACAAATGAAGAATGAATCTTCATCCTTCTCTCACGACTTATCCAGCCCAAGAAACCACCTGAGCCTTTGGATCAAAAGAGAGAAAACTGAACGGCCAAGATTTTCCCAAAACTTCACTTTTTGGCCGACACGGCCTGTGACACGCCCGTGTCACAGGCCGTGTACCCCTTAAGCGGTACACACAATTTGAACCGACTGAACAACACGGGTCATCGACACGCCCGTGTCGGACCTGACACGCCCGTGTCAAACCTGGGACACGCCCGTGTCTCCTGCTCCATCGAGCTGCAACCAGTACATGGGTCGGAACACGGCAGCTGACACGCCCGTGTCCAGCCTGACACGCCCGTGTTCCCGGCCGTGTTCAAGGCCGTGTCCGGCTCTGACTTGAATAGGCCAAATTCGCAAAATAAATCGAACACGCCCTGGGACACGCCCGTGTCCCAGGCCGTGTACACCCGACACGCCCTGGGACACGCCCGTGTCCCAGGCCGTGTAACCTGCCCTGCTACTCAAACTTCAAGTTGAGTCTTTTTGGGGTGTTACACAAGGAGGCCTCAACAGATATCATCGCTCACGAGACGATCTAATGAGAGACATGGTTTTCTTGACGAACAATCTTCTCCACACAACTCAAGAGAACATAAATATCGTCTGTATGGCAGCCCTTGACGGGAATCAGCGTTGGACGAAATTTAGCGAACCTATCCTTGTGAGTTGAAATCGGGCGTCTCAAACATAGAATCAAACTAATGAAATAAATAGTGACACATAACACAATACATGTATTTATTCCATCGCGGTCATGTTCTGTACTATGTTCCAATAACATAAACATCTGCAATTAAGGCGGCAACTCCTTACCTATGATTAATAGAACTTAATCATCATTTAACTTGCTGACTGGTCTTATCCGACAATCAATGCTCCTTGTTGATCCTCAAAACCATGAACTTGTTTTAGTTTTATCGTCGCCATTTCACAGATGGGACACATAGCTCTACTATTCAGGTCATCAACCCGAATGGTATGTCAACAATAAAACTAGGAACAAATGATCAAAATCATCAATTACATAAACTAATAACATATCATTATATGATTGGCTACTGGGGCATATCCCTAACATGTCGTACCGTTCCGGTCGACGTGTCGCATTGCCCGTTCAATTCGAACTAATACACGAACCTTAACTAAAGAAACTGAATAATACTTTATGAATTAAAGAAATTATGATATGGTCTGTGCGCGTGGGGTTTCTCCCACGACACAAAATTATGAAATGAAGAAAGCTTGAAATGGTCTATGCGCGTTGGGGTTTCTCCCACGGCACAGTGCCTTAGGGCGAAGTCTGTGCGCGTGGTGGATTTGCATCCCCAACATGTTACCTTAGTTGTAGGACTGTGTGCGTTGGGGTTTCTCCCTCGGCATAGTGCCTTTAGGCTGGGTTTATGCACGTAGCGGTCCTACTCCCCCGGCACAGCACTCTGTCCCGATGAGCCGATTTGTCTCAATTTAAAATACTGAATGACTAGAATACCGAAGAAAAAGAATAAAGAAGAACTCTGATAGTAGATGTGATAGTTTGAGCAGACTGATCTAGCCTAGTTTTCCTGACTTGTTAGATTTCCTGTTTTGATTTCCTATACCATGTTTCTGACTCCTTTTGCAGCTGTTTGTTTTACCTTGCTCGTTTCGAGGTTTGTTAGCTTTCTTTTTACTCTTGCACCGCTTGTAGCTTGCTTTCTGAGGTATTCTTCTTTTGAATACCTCAGGCCCAGGGCAGCAGCAGAGTTAGCTGACAGGGTAGTGTTGTAGGTGTTGCAGGTTGCCGCCACCGCTTTTAGTCCCACCTCAGGGTGTTGAGGTAGAATTTTGTTAGACTTGATAGATTTTCTATGGGTTCGTGTCAGCTGTTGACGCCCATAGTTTTAGACTTTCTGTGATAGACTACTTGCTAGTTGTGCTATTTTACTTACTTTTAGCTTAGTACTTGCTCTCTGGGAATGTTTTATGTTAGGATGCATGTTAGGTATTTTAATATAAAATAAAACTGCATTTTTACATGACTCTTTAGCTTGCTTTTCAAGAGATCAAATCAATATTTTAAGGGTTATAAAAAAACAGTTTTCACTACTTATATAAATCTAGAAGTCACATGTTCATTGTATTTTATGTTGAATTTTTATTCTCATATAGGATGATAAATGAATCAAACTAGTGTTTTCCGCTGTGTAAACCTATACTTTCTAACCCGTGGACTAGTTGATCCACTAGACTGAGGGACACGGTCAGCATACCTAATAATAAAACAATGTTTTAAAACATAACTCATAGTCTTTTTATAAAAATAAGTGATAGGACATGGTTGCCTGAATGTCTGCAGTTGTCCCTTGCACGGCGTGGCATCACGATCGCATATTTTCTCTCACTCTGATAGTATTTTTATACTGAGAAAATGCGGGTTGTGACAGTTGGTATCAGAGGGAGGTTTTGCAAGAGGGTTGGTTGGTTTGGAAAGGCAGTCGAACAACTTTCCCTTAAGCAAAACCTCCAGCGTATAGTTTCATTTCATTGCATACACACACCAATATGTCATCCGTAGATCTTGATGGAAGCATGAACACTACACTCATATCATAATAAGAAGTATACAGGGCATATTATGTAGTATGGGATGCTTAATATGTGTTTGTATATGGATCCACCATAGGTGGTAACATGTAACAGTTATGTAGTATGGGATGCATAACCACCATTACATGGATGCCCATTAGCACGTTTTACTTTTTCGTTGCATACAATATTATGTAGTATGGGATGCATAGTATTGTATGTGTACGCCGCTCATAACATGCACTAGGGCCTTTTTAGAATGCATAACACTTCATACATAACATATCATTGCATAAGCACACGTGCCAAGTTAAAGATCTACATGATGACATATGTACACACATGGTTATAAAAAAAAAATTTGATCATTTATGCATTCATATCATTATCACAAGTGTTAGTGAGAGCATAACATCATTTATTGATTCCCAGAGCAAGGTAACAACTAGAGCAAGTATCTGTCTATTCCGATCTGATCTGAGTTAGGATATCTGAGTTTCTAGCTTAGGTGTCTTAAACTAGGTATTAGTTGTAGTATGTTTGTTCCGTAGAAATGCCGGCAAAGCGTATTGCGACGAGATCGACTCCCCAGTCTGAGGGCGAGTCTTCCTGTGCTCAGAGTGAAGCAGTGATCGAAGGATTGCGTCAAAGTAATGAGGCCTTGACGAGGCAGATGTTGGACATGCAGTCACAGATTCAGTCGTTATTAGCTGTCGCTGCTAGGCAGCAGCCTATAGCGCAGGACCTTGCCGTAGAACAAGCTGTTCCTACTCCTACTGCGTTAGTACCCCCAGTTGTACTGCCTCCAGTGATGAATTTCATTTCTCACTTCCAGCGTTTGGGACCCCCTACCTATGATGGTAGGGCAGACTTCGTGGCGTTAGATGATTGGGTCATAGCCATCGAGGAGATGTTCTCTTATTCTGGCATTTCTGCCGATCAGAAGGTAATGATCGGGGCTTATCAACTCAAAGGACTTGCGAAGAGTTGGTGGATTAAAGAGAAGGAGAACCTTACAGAAGGATGTACGCGGGATTCGTTTAAGAGTATGTTGCGAAAGAAGTTTCTTCCATCGGTCGAGCAAGACCGTCTGATGAATAATTTCCTGTATCTTAAGCAGAGACAACTTACTGTCAGCGAGTACGAGATCGAATTCAGTAAGCTCAGTTGTTTTGCCCCTGAGCTAGTAGCGTCTGAAGAAAGCAGAGTAAAACGCTTCTTAGGTGGTCTGAGGTTTGACATCCAGCAATTGACAAGTGCGTACAGATCAGAGACCTTCACAGAAGTGCTGGAAGCTGCCTTGAAGGTTGAGTCGATAGAAAATGCAAAGAATCGAGGAATGATGACAAGAAAAGATAAGAGAAAGTCTGATGACAGTGGTGGTGCAAGGGCGTCTGGCCCTGTGGTGAAGAAAGATCGAAAAGAAGTATGCAGCTTCTGTGGCAAGCCTGGACACCCGATGGAAAGGTGCTTTAAGAGGCGGGATGCGCAGAAGCAGTCTCAGGTTCACGCGATTCAAGATGCACCGAAAGGAACCCTTGTCTGTACCTACTGCCAGAGGAGCGGGCACGATGTGGCTCATTTTCATAAGAAGGATGGAGCTTGTTTTCTCTGTGGCCAGAAAGGGCACATTAAGGCTAATTGCCCGCAGTTCCAACCTGTATTGCATGCAGTTCCATTGCAGACTCTACCGCCGCCCCCTATACTCATGGACAAGGGAAAAGGAAAGTTGAATGTGCTGACAAAGGAAGAAGCTCAATCATCGGCTCAAGTGATCTCTGGTGAATTTAAGGTGAAGGATAAGTAGGCGCGCGTTCTGTTCGATTCAGGTGCTACTCACTCCTTTGTAGCGAGGAGTTTTGTAGACCGACATCGATGGGATCTCGACCAGCTTGACACTTCTCTGAATGTCAATTTCCCTTCAGGAGAGTTGGTGATGTCAAGTCAGGGTATCCAAGAATGCCCTATCTTTCTAGGTGGTTTTCTAGCTTTTGCGGATTTGAAGTTGTTAGACTTGGAAGACTTTGACGTGATTTTAGGCATGGATTGGCTGTCCAGCTATGATGCCGTCATTCAGTGCAAGCAAAAGCGCTTGGATTTCAAAGATGACAAAGGCCAGCCCATGAGTGTGTATGATATATCACGTCAAGAATCTCCAATCATGTCTGCGGTGCGTGCTCGTAAGTTTCTAGAGTCGGGCTGTGATTCTTTTCTTGTCTCTGTTTCTGTTTTGGAAATTGCACCTGTTGTGCCTCGGGTTGAGGACGTTTCTGTGGTGTGCGAGTTTCCAGATGTCTTTCCAGTTAGTCTTCTAGGACTTCCACCTGAGCGAGAGGTGGAGTTTGTTATAGATCTCGAGCCAGGCACTCGCCCTATCGCGAAAGCACCATACCGCATGGCCCCGCGTGAGTTAGAGGAGCTGCATTCTCAGTTAGATGAACTGCTTCAGTGTGGTTTTATTAGACCCAGTTCTTCCCCCTGGGGTGCACCAGTCCTCTTCGTGAAGAAAAAGGATGGATCAATGAGGCTGTGTATAGATTATAGAGAGCTAAACAAGGTGACCATCAAAAATAGATATCCATTGCCAAGGATAGACGACTTGTTTGATCAGCTTCGGGGTAGTTCCGTATTCTCGAAAATTGACCTTCGTTCGGGCTACCATCAGTTGAAAATCCGTGAGTCAGACGTGCCGCGAACCGCTTTTCGTTCCCGATATGGTCACTTTGAATTTCTGGTGATGTCGTTTGGATTAACAAATGCATCGTCAGCTTTTATGGACATGATGAACAGAGTATTCAAAGATTTTCTGGATAAGTTCGTGGTGGTATTCATTGATGATGTCCTCGTATATTCTAGAAATGCTGAAGAGCACGCCGTGCACTTGCGACTGGTCTTGGATACTCTGAGAGAGCACAAACTGTATGCGAAGCTTAGCAAGTATGAGTTCTGGTTGTCTCAAGTGTCATTCCTAGGACACATTATAAGCAAGGATGGTATCTCAGTGGATCCCTCAAAGATAGCTGCAGTCTTGGAATGAAAGAGGCCTACGACGCCTAAGGAGATAAGGAGCTTTTTAGGGTTGCCAGGTTATTACAGAAGATTTGTGGAAGGATTCTCTGTGCTTTCTTCATCGTTGACTAGACTCACGCAGAAGAACGCGGCGTTTGTTTGGAGTGAAGCCCGTGAAGAAGCTTTTCAGGAACTCAAGAGGAGATTGTGTTCTGCTCCAGTTTTGACTTTGTCTAGAGAAGGAGTGGAGTATGCTGTTTATGTGGACGCCTCGCGAGTTGGACTCGGTTGTGTGTTGATGCAGGACGGCAAAGTGATTGCGTATGGATCGACACAATTGAAGATTCATGAAAGAAATTATCCTACGCACGACTTGGAATTTGCGGCTGTCATTTATGCTTTGAAGTTGTGGAGACATCTCTTGTATGGAGTTTCGTGTAAAATCTACACAGACCACAAAAGTTTGAAGTATGTATTCACTCAGAAGGAGTTGAATCTGTGCCAGCGTAGGTGGTTAGAATATGTTGCGGACTACGAAGTCGATATCCTTTATCATCCCGGCAAGGCTAACGTAGTAGCGGACGCCTTGAGCCGAAAGCCCGCACATATCTTTATTCTCTCGGTGCAATCGCTTGCAGAAGAGTTTTTGCTCATGGATATAACTGTAGGGAATAGCGCTTCGCCGAGTGGCTTAGAAGTGGAAGAGCCTTCGTGGATCACTCTCACTAGGCTGCATCAGAAAGATGACCCTGATTTGCAGCACCTTCACAGTAGGACTGAGAAAGGGGAATTACCTGACTTTTCAATTGATGATGTGGGTACCCTAAAGTACCGTGACAGATATTGTATTCCCGCTGTTGAGAACATTCGGGTAATGATATGCAGTGAAGCGCATGGATCAAGTGTTGCTTATCATCCTGGTTCCACGATAATGTACAGAGATTTGAAGCAGATTGTATGGTGGTCAGGTATGAAGAATGACATCGCAAGATTTGTATCTGAATGTTATACCTGCCAGCGTGTAAAAGCTGATCATAGAAGGTCGGGTGGTATGTTAACGCCTTTAGATATACCGAGTTGGAAATGGGAAAGTATATCCATGGATTTTATAACCGGTTTGCCTAGATCGCCTCGAGGGCATGATGCAGTATGGGTCATTGTGGACAGACTGACCAAGTGTGCCCACTTTGTGCCTTTCAAGATTGATTATTCTATGGAAAAGATAGCAGAGCTTTACTTGGACAAAGTTATCAGACTGCATGGTGTGCCTATGAGTATCGTGTCAGATAGGGATTCCCGATTCATGTCTCGTTTCTGGCAGAGCTTGCAAGGAGCTCTAGGTACTGACCTTAGGTATTCTACGGCTATCATCCTCAGACAAATGGTTAGACAGAAAGAGTGAATCAAATTTTGGAAGACATGATAAGATGCTATATTCTGGACCATGGTGGACCTTGGGATAAACGCCTCGGACTGATGGAATTCGCGTACAATAATAGCTATCAGGAGAGTTTGCAGATGGCACCCTTTGAAGCCTTTTATGGTAGGCGTTGTAGAACTCCCCTCTTCTGGGCAGAGGTTGGTGAGAAGCCTTTGCTGGGTCCGGAAGCTTTAGAGGAAATGAGCATTTCAGTGACACATATACGTGAAAAGCTGAAGTTGGCTCAAGAGTGATATGAAAAGTATGCAAATCAACGTAGAGTTGATCTGGAGTTTGCAGTTGGGGACATGGTGTTTCTGAAGGTCTCGCCGATGCTAGGTGTTAAGAGATTTGGAAGGAACCATAAGCTGGATCCCAGATATGTGGGACCTTTTCTGATTCTGGAGCGCATCGGAGTTTCTGCCTACAGACTAGAGTTGCCTGTTTCTTTCCCTGGTGTTCACGATGTGTTTCACGTGAGCCAGTTGCGAAAATATATTCGTAGCGATCGTCAAATTCTTGACTCTGTGCCTCAGTTGCAGCCCAATCTTTCTTATGTCGAAGAACCTGTCCGGATTCTGGAATCGCAAGATCGGGTGCTGAGAAGGAAGACAATCCCATTGGTCAAGGTTCTCCGGCGCAATCAGGATGCTAGAAGTGCGACTTGGGAATTGGAATCCTCGATTAGAAAATCTCATCCTCAGCTTTTCGCCTAGAATTTCCAGGTTAGTAGTCTGTTTGAGAATTCCTTTTTCTAGCTTGTCTCTCCCTCTGTTCTTTTTGTTTTCGTTCCACGTCGCAAGTTTCGGGACGAAACTTCCCTTTTGGAGGAGTGACTGTAACGCCCCAGGTTTTCGTAAATTATTTTATCATGTCGGTGACGTCATTTTGACGTAAGGGCGTTACGTTTCCGCGAGGTGACGGCGCGTCGCCGTTAGCGCGTCTTGAGTCCGTTAGGTTTGACCTGCCAAATTTTGGGATTTGCGCCGGAAGTGGAAAATTTTACGTTAGGAAATTAGACTGGATAATTTTAGACTTGCTTGTCAAATTTCGTCGCGTTCCAAGCATTTTTGGATCCTCGGCGCGCGATTGAAGTTTTGTATGTTTTCGCGTACGCCGTTAACTTTAGAAATTTTTATCTCGAAAACGGTGCGTCGGAATTCGATTTCGACTTTGCCGTTGGATTCATAGCGTCGTCATTCGCCTACGGTGCGAATTTCGTTCGACTCGGCGCGCGTTTGGCCCTCCGTAACGATATAATACTATATTATTATTATTATTATATATATATAAATATTATTATTATATATATATAAAGAGTTTTAAAAACAAAAAAATAAAAATAAAAAAAACAAAAATAGGAAGAGGAAATCGGTGAGAATGGTAAACCATTCTCACCGATTCTGCCCCCCCCCCCCCCTTCCCGCCGAACCAGCAGCCCCCCTTTTGTCATTCTATTTTTTCATTTATTTTTAATATTTAATCCTATTATTATAATACTTATAATATTGTTATTTTTAATATTATTATTAAGTATATAATAATAAAATCCCTCTCTTCTTCCCCGATAAAGAGCTGAGCCCCCCCTCCTCCTGTGCGAGAGAAAAACGAGGGCGGAAACCTCTCGTTCGCGAACCTTCCGGTGGCCGCCACCGCCGATCTGGTGGACGGAATCTCGATCTGATCGCGGCGTTGGAAAGCTCTCGGCGAGAGCTTCGAGATCATGGTAAGTTTCTTCCGTTTCGTCGACATTTTCGCCATGGATTTTTTCGGCCCTAACCTCATTTCGTCCGTTTTTCGTAGATCTCGCCTCCTCGTGTCTTCTTTTGGGCGGATCTACGTTGGGGAGTTGATTGGAGACTAAATTCCGAGGCAAGTGGTGTTTCCCTCGTAAATTTCTTCTGTCGTTAATTTCGCTCCTAATTCGTAATATTTCGCATAAAATTATTCGTTAGAAAGTCACGATTTACCGTAGGTTTCGCCGTCTAGAGAAGTTGCGCGTGTCGCCTCGCGTATAAATTAATTTTTGCGAGCGATCTCGTCGGGAACGTAACGGTTTACGGAAGTGCCGTACTGGTTTGCGGACGTGTCGTAGTGGTCGCGACGTTTCGATCGTCTCGTTGTTTTGACGAGTATAATTTGTGCAAAATGTTTAGTCGCACAAATCATTGTCGTACCGTTCCGGTCGACGTGTCGCATTGCCCGTTCAATTCGAACTAATACACGAACCTTAACTAAAGAAACTGAATAATACGTTATGAATTAAAGAAATTATGATATGGTCTGTGCGCGTGAGGTTTCTCCCACGGCACAAAATTATGAAATGAAGAAAGCTTGAAATGGTCTGTGCGCGTTGGGGTTTCTCCCACGGCACAGTGCCTTAGGGCGAAGTCTGTGCGCGTGGTGGATTTTCATCCCCGGCATGTTACCTTAGCTGTAGGACTGTGTGCGTTGGGGTTTCTCCCTCGGCATAGTGCCTTTAGGCTGGGTTTATGCACGTAGTGGTCCTACTCCCCTGGCACAACACTCTGTCCCGATGAGCCGATTTGTCTCAATTTAAAATACTGAATGACTAGAATACCAAAGAAAAAGAATAAAGAAGAACTCTGATAGTAGATGTGATAGTTTGAGCAGGCTGATCTAGCCTAGTTTTCCTGACTTGTTAGATTTCCTGTTTTGATTTCCTATACTATATTTCTGACTCCTTTTGCAGCTGTTTGTTTTACCTCGCTCGTTTCGAGGTTTGTTAGCTTTCTTTTTACTCTTGCACCGCTTGTAGCTTGCTTTCTGAGGTATTCTTCTTTTGAATACCTCTGGCCCAGGGCAGGAGCAGAGTTAGCTGACAGAGTAGTGTTGCAGGTGTTGCGGTTTGCCGCCACCGCTTTTAGTTCCACCTCAGGGTGTTGAGGTAGACTTTTGTTAGACTTGATAGATTTTCTATGGGTTCGTGTCAGCTGTTGAGGCCCATAGTTTTAGACTTTCTGTGATAGACTACTTGCTAGTTGTGCTGTTTTACTTACTTTTAGCTTAGTACTTGCTCTCTGGGAATGTTTAATGTTAGGATGCATGTTAGGTATTTTAATATAAAATAAAACTGTATTTTTACATGACTCTTTAGCTTGTTTTTCAAGAGATCAAATTAATATTTTAAGGGTTATAAAAAAAACAGTTTTCACTACTTATATAAATCTAGAAGTCACATGTTCATTGTATTTTATGCTGAATTTTTATTCTCATATAGGATGATAAATGAATCAAACTAGTATTTTCTGCTGTGTAAACCTATACTTTCTAACCCGTGGACTAGTGGATCCACTAGACTGAGGGACACGGTCAGCATACCTAATAATAAAATAATGTTTTAAAACATAACTCATAGTCTTTTTATAAAAATAAGTGATAGGACAGGGTTGCCTGAACGTCTGCAGTTGTCCCCTGCACGGCGTGGCATCACGATCGCGTATTTTCTCTCACTCTGATAGTATTTTTATACTGAGAAAATGCGGGTTGTGACAGGGGCCCCACACTATATGCCACAAACAGACGACAAGGTCACAGGTTAATACCAAAATACCATCGCACCCTAACCCAGAGCATTCTAGTGGAAGTTTATAGCTCGCAAGAACTCATCCAATGAATGACCACTAATATATAAATACCACATTTATATATAACACCAGGAATGTATACAAGCACACACCGCTCACGGTCTTAAGGCCTTACATGTTTCTATTTACAAAATATGATTTCATACATCGGCACGCAGGCCAGCCACACATGAAATCCAAAGCTTCGCACAAACTTCAAGGGCCTACAAGCAACTGTAGTAGCAGCAGCAAGGGCTTCAGCCCACTCAATCCAAGTAAGTACCAACAAGGGCATCACCTGTATATGGACTTCCACCCCAAGGGTGATAAACAAAGCAACGGTCAGCATTCAGCTGACAAATTATAACGACCCTACCCCTTACCCGGGGCTGTGGTTCCTTGCCTTCATGAAGTGCAATCACAATATATATATAACACAACAATATCATAAACGCCGTCCTTTGTGCCAGGCGCTCCGTGCACTCATGGCACGCTTATGGTGTACCGAAATCCCCTAGGTCCCACCGCCGATTAGTGGTTATTAGCTTGTTGGCTTAGCATAAGCCTCCAAACACATATTAGAGACCTCACGCACCAACACCACTCAGAGGTGTTCACCTCACGACAACTGTGAGCACTATAGATCGACCTATGCCCATAGTGTAACAAGCTGCCGGGAAGGCCCGCAGCCGCCCATTTGTAGTGCTACAAATCGACCGCTCACACGCTCCTACCACTAAACTGGTGGGGTGGCCCACCCACTCAGAGGTTCTTAACTTTTTGGCAATGGGCATCAGCCTCCAAACCCCTATTGAAGACCTCTCGCGCCCATCCCACTCAGAGGTGTCCGCAATCCATCTCATAACACAGGCACACAGTGCCACTTTCCCATCTATCATCTAGCTCGTGCAGAGCATACAACCAAAGGAGCTATTCAAAGCTTCCTTACCATAATTCACAAGCGTCCTCACCATATCCGTAAGCTACTCGTTTTATACACAGAGTCTTCCCTGGTTCACAGCATCACCAATCTAGACTACTCGTCCAAATGGGCTGAACACAGCATGCCTATTCCGTACTACACATTTCCAGATCTAGATGCAGACTCAACCGTTGGAATTGTTTACACTTTCCACCTCTTGGTGGAGGATTCCATGCACATGCATAAAGTAGGACTTCACTTGTATAAGAAGGAGATCGTTACCCTTGACGATCGCTTTGGAGCCATGGAAAACTATCCAGTTGGAAATCACCGCAATGGCCTTACCTCCACAACGCTGGTCTCGGATCTCGAGTCAGACCGCTGTAGCTCCACCAGCGGTCGTAATCCTTCTCCTTCTTCCTCCTCCAAGCTCTCCCTTCTCTCTTAGCTTGAATGAGAGAATACTCTCAATCCATGGTCTTATCACTGCAAGGAGAAGCTTGGACCACATGATCCAATTAGAAGGAATTGAATGGCCGCGATCTTCCCTGAAATCACTTTCCTGGGCTGACACGGCTTGTGACATGCCCATGTCACAAGCCGTGTTCCCTAAGAGGTTAAGGAACCGAATCCATCTAGACAAGGACACGGGCTTAGACATGCCCGTGTCAAACTCCTGACATTCCCGTGTCACCAGGTACACGCCCTTGTTAAGGGGCGTGTCCCTCAATCGATACAGGACCAACAATCCTGAAGAGGACACGGCTAAGGCACATGCCTGTGTCCTTGGCCGTGAGCCAAATACGCCCCTGTGACTCGCCCGTGTCACATGCCGTGTGCCACACTTGACACAGCCTGGTTACCAACCAGAGCAGGACACGACAAGGGACACACCCGTTTTCCTGGCCGTGTCACCTCTCGACGATCGTCAACTGTACTGTGCCAAGAACTCGACACATACAGTGAAGGACACGCCCTGGGACACGCCCATGTCCCAGGACGTTTTCCTTACTTGAGACACACTAGAGCCCCACTCGAGTACTACTCGACCCACTCGAGTACCTAGAGCTGGACATGCCCTGGGATACGCCCGTGTCCCAGGCCTTATCACCCAGCCTGAACTCCAAATTTGGATTTGGGGTGTTACAACCCTCCCCTCCTTACAAAAATTTCATCCTGAAATTTAGCGCAACAGTAAACACCAACACAACCACACCTTTGTTGCACATTTACACAAAATAATCCGGGGTGCGTCACCCCACGACAATGCACAAACGAAGTCTTACAAACAAACATACAACAGGTACGGGAATATATCACTCCAGGAGTAAAGTATACTTTTTACTTCACGGTATTTCCGCTCGTCCGTGTCCTTCATAATCCTCTTTATGGACATGCTCTATCCATAATCGCTCTTTTCACCACGGCTATGTCAATCCACTCGTAGCGGTGATACCAAGATCAGTTCATAGGAGAATAAAAATCTTAAGCCAACACCCAACAACCTCTTTATTCATGATCACAACATATTTATACACGCAAAACAAAGATTGTATACATTATTATAGATATGAACACATAATTACAGATAGTATTGCCCTTCTTGCTTCGTGTCGTCTAAGGGCCACTTTTGCAATTTTGGGCTTTATGTCCTTCTCTGCCACATGAGTAGCAAATGTTTGGGGTTTGCCCTACAATTGCTTCATTCTCAAAATTCTTTGCCCTTGGTGTGGTACCATAATAGAATCTTCGGGCACGATGCCCCACCTTACCACAAGAAAAACAAATATGTGGACCACACCTTTTCTTTGTTCCCATGATGGTGGATGTGGTTGGTTCCAACAGATGTAACTGCTTCTTCCACGTATGACCATAGGATTTTGACCCACTTGCAACGATTGGCACATCGACACCGTGCCTTGCTTTGAACTTCTTTAAGTCCAGTTCCAAAGACCGAGCTGTCATTACCAAGGCATAAAATCCAAGCAACTTTGGATCCCCCAATACACGTGGTAGTTCATCGCGCAGACCATCGTAAAATCTGTTGGTCTTCGTCTCCTCGGTTTCAAACACAAACTCTGCATGTTGTCTCAACTCAACAAATGCACGAAATTACTCCTCGACCGTATATGGTCCTTGGGTCAGACACATATTAAACAGCAGGATCGATGCTCCTTCCCTTGCCACCTGCTCATGGTGGGCCTTGATCATCGCAAAAACCACACCCGCGATCAGCCAGGTCATCACGACCGAAGGAGGAGGTGTGGTCACTATAGCTGGTGCCGCACTCTCATCTGAACGTTGGGGCTCATACTTCAAAGTTCAACTCCTTTTCACCTATATGTGAACAAGACATCACTAACGTCCAATCCAAAATGGTAAACATGCCCAATATACACGCTCACATTCCTAGTGGACATTCTTGAGTTCATTAGTGTTAAAATGGTTCACACGTACACGTGCTCGTCACCCCACAAAAAAATTCGACCATGAATTCGAAAGAGGAAGATAAAAACAAGCTGATACCAAAATGTAACGACTCCATCCGTTAAATAATATATAATAGAAGGTCTGGCCAGGGCCCCACACTATATGCCACAAACAAACGGCGAGGTCACAGGTTAATACCAAAATACCATCGCACCCAAACCTAGAGCATTCTAGCGGAAGTTTATAGCTTGCAAGAACTCATCCAATGAATGTCCACTAATATATAAATACCACATTTATATATAACACCAGGAATGTATACAAGCACACACACCGTTCACAGCCTTAAGGCCTTACATGTTTCTATTTACAAAATATGATTTCATACATCGACACGCAGGCCGGCCACACATGAAATCAAAAGCTTCGCACGGCCTTCAAGGGCATACAAGCAGCAGCAGCAGTATCAAGGGCTTCAGCCCGCTCAATGCAAGTCAGCATCAATAAGGGAAGAACATGCATATGGACGTCCACCCCAAGGGTGATAAATAAAGCAACGGTCAGCATTCAGCTGACCAATTATAATGATCCTACCCCTTATCCGGGGCAGTGGTTCCTTCCCTGCATGTAGTTCAATCACAATATATATATAACACAACAACATCACAAACGTCGGCCTTCGTGCAAGGCGCTCCGTGCACTTAGGTAACGCTTATGGTGTACCAAAATCCTCTAGGTCCCACCACCGATTAGAGGTTATTAGCTTGTTGGCCGGGCATAATCCTCCAAACACACGTCGGAGACCTCACGCACCCACCCCACTCAGAGGCGTTCACCTCACGGCAACTGTTAGCACTATAGATCGACCTACTCCCATAGTGTAATAAGCCGTCGGGAAGGCCCGTAACCCTCCATTTTCAGTGCTATAAATCGACCGCTCACACGCTCCTACCACTAAACTTTTTGGGTGGCCCACCCACTTAGAAGTTCTTAACTTGTTGGCCATGGGCATCAGCCTCCAAACTCCTTTTGAAGACCTCTCGCGCCCATCCCACTCAGAGGTGTCCATAATCCATCTCATAACATAGGCAAACAGTACCGCTTTCCCATCCATCATAAAGCTCGTGCCGAGCATACAACCAAAGGAGCTATGCAAATCTTCCTTACAACAAATTCACAAGCGTCCTCACCATCTCTACAAGCTACTCATTTTATACACATAGTCTTCTCCAGTTCGCAGCATCACCAATCTAGACTACCCGTCTAGATGGGATTCACACAGCATACCTATTCCGTACTACAAATTTCCGGATTTAGATGCAGACTCAACTGCTGGAATCGCTTACGTTTTCCACCTCTTGGTGGAGGATTCCAAGCACATGCATAAAGTAGGAGTTTACTTGTCCAAGAAGGAGATCGTTACCCTTGACAATCGCTTCGGAGCCATGGAAAACTGGCCGGTTAGAAATCACCGCGACATCCTTGCCTCCACAACACTGGTCGCGGATCTCAAGTCAGACCGTTGTAGCTCCACCGGTGGCCGAAATCCTTCTCCTTCTTCCTCCTCCATGCTCTCCCTTCTCTATTAGCTTGAATGAGAGAATACTCTCAATCCATGGTCTTATCACTGCAGGGAGAAGCTTGGACCACATGATCCAATTAGAAGGAAATGAATGGCCACGATCTGCGATGGAATCACTTTTCCTGGGCTGACACGGCTTGTGAAACACCCGTGTCACAAGCCGTGTTCCCTAAGCGATTAAGGAACCGACTCCATCCATACTAGGACACAGGCTTAAACACGCCCGTGTCAAACTCCTGACACGCCCTTGTCACTAAGTACATTCCCGTGTTGGTGCGTGTCCCTCAATCGAGACAGGACCAACAATCCCGAAGAGGACACAGCTAAGGCACACGCCCGTGTCCTTGGCCGTGTGCCAAACATGCCCCTGTGACATGCCCATGTCACAGGCCGTGTGCCATACTCGACATAGCCCGATTACAACCTCGAGCAGGATACGACCTGGGACATACCCGTGTCCCTGGCCGTGTCGCCTCTCGACGATCGTCGACTATATTGTGCCGAGAACTCGACACATATAGTGAAGGACATGCCCTGTGATGCGCCCGTGTCCTAGGCCGTGTGCCACACTCGAGACACACTCGAGCCCAACTCGAGTACTACTCGACCCACTTGAGTACCCAGAGCTGGACACGCCCTGGGACACGCCCTTGTCCCAGGCCGTGTCACCCAGCCTGAACTCCAAATTAGGATTTGGGGTGTTACTCTTTTGCTTTGTTTTCCACCATGCGGTTGATTGTTTCTTGCAGGTGCTGCGGAGCCTAGTAACAAGTAGCGGGCTGAAGCCCTGGTTGCTGAGTGTAAGACCCCATTTTTTTTCTTTTTCAAACCCCCGGGTTCTTATGCCCAGAATCGTCGTTTTGAGGTGGCACAAACACTCGGGAAGGCTGCCACTACAAAACGCCAATTCTGCCGGCCTTTTAGATCATCAAAGAGTGAGTAGTAATCATAAATTGAAATGTAAATGAGTCTACAAACATCATATAAAATGAGAAATCACAACAAGTCCATCAATATAGAAAAGAGAGAGTACTGCAAAAGATCAGTACAGATGAAATATATAAACGGGCTTAAGCTCGGTACATTAGATCCTCACTACAATCTCTCGCAGAAGCTATAAAAAAGACTAATCACTCATGGAGATGGTCACTGGTTCTCTGGTACTAGATAGGCCCATCTCCATGCGCACCGTACTCCGTTGGTGCTGGTCCCTATGCTGTAGGTCCCTGTATTCCATCCAGAGCCCTTATAATATTGTAGTCCGAAAAACATTAGTCATAAAGACTAAGCCCTATCATCCCCTACCCCTCCCCCCATGACTCCTAGGCACCGGGCGGGGAGAAGGAAAGGGAAGCTAGGAAAGTGGAGAGTACAAAATTACAGGTGATGGTGGAGCTAATATAGTAGTTCTATGTAAATATATAGTAGTAGCAAAAGCATGTAGAGTAAGCATAACTATACGAAAGCATAATATGAAACATATAACCTTAACTTATAAGAATATGCATACAGACTTATAAGCTAAGGGATCTTCTGCAAGGCTCCTATCGTATAAAAAGCCCAATACCAATTTATACGATAAGGTGTCGGTTGTAAGCAGTTTAAAAGATATAATAAAGCATAACCTTAACTTATAGACCTTCCCACACAAGCCTATATGCTAAGGGGTCGTTTTACAAGGCCAAATGTATAAACCGTCCCATACCAATTTATACTTTAGGGGTAAGGGTTGAATGATGATGCCATGATGTGCAATGCTATGTTATGTGGGTTAATGTTTATGTCCATGCAGTGCAACTCACACACACGACTCTGTGCGCACAGAACTTTAGTTCACCCTATTTGGGCAGCTAGCTTCACTCCCAGGAACCTCCGTAGTGGTAAACGGAGACAGTGGGTCAGCCCCCCCACTCCTAGGAGGGTATCCACACTACCAGGCCTAGCCCTTACGTATGCCTGTAGAAGGACACAACTTAGAGTCTCCACGTACTATGCTGGCCATATCCACCAGACTTTCCCTAGCCAAGTTTCCCACACTGTCGAGTCAACGTATCGCCGTCGGTGAGAACGATCATCCAATACCAAAGACCCACCACCTTATTTTTATGCATATGCAACTTATGTATCAGCTACTAAGCCAAAGCTCCCCGGACCATCCCTTCCGTCACAATTACCAACCGAGCCAAAGCTCACCGAGCTATCCTGCCCATCACCAATACACCGAGCCCACTGCCCGAGTGATCCATCCTAACATCCCGAGACATTGAGGTGTATTGGTACCCTAGTTTGGATTTGAGTTTAGTATGCTCTTTTAGTTTCTTGACCCAAGATTTATCTATGGTCAAAGGTTAGCTAATAGGTTAGATTCCCTTAGTTATAGAATTGCTTATCCAGATGAAAATTTGGTTAAGTCATTTTTGGTTCGACTATAGTCGAACGCCGCTCGACCATCGTCTATCGACTGGTCCACGATCGTCTATCAGTTGGTCGACGTTCGTCTGTCAGCAGATCATCTTTCTCTGAGTTAGTTTAACTCTCGACGATCTGCGGTATCTGCCTTGACGATCGTCGAACCCCGCTCGACTTCTTTTGTTAAGACATATTTTTTTGATAGTTCGACTATCTGCTTGGATAGTTCAACTATCTGATAGCTTGACTATCTGTTTGATAGGTCGACTATCTGTTTTCTTTGATAGTTCGACTATTTGCTTGGATAGTTCAACTATCTGATAGGTCGACTATCTGTTTGATAGGTCGACTATCTGTTTTCTTCGATAGTTCGACTATCTGCTTGGATAGTTCAACTATCTGATAGCTCGACTATCTGTTTGATAGGTCGACTATCTGTCTTCGTTGATAGTTCGACTATCTGTTTTGCTTGATAGCTCGACTATCTGTCCTGATAAGTCGACTATCTGATAGCTCGACTATCTGCTCTGATAGGTCGACTATCTACTGAGGTAGTTTGACTATCTTCTTTGATAGTTCGACTATCTGTGTCGTTCGACTATCTGTTCTGATAGGTCGACGTTCTCTGTGCTTCGGTCGACGATCTCCGAGGTTCGTTCGACGTTCTTTTTGTCTGCCTTTAGTAAAGTTATATTATTTATTTCTTATCTGCTTGGCACATTTTATTAAAGTATATTTCATTGATGTTATGTTATTATTTCCAGGCAATCTTTGCCCCATCCTTTGTGCATAAGTCAAGCTTTATCTGACAAAGTTCTTTGTCTTATTAGTTGAAATATCTTTTTGCTTTATCTGCCAGGCTGTCCTTTATAGCCATTAGACTCAGAAAGTCTTCTCTGACCGTAAAGAGCTCTTTCTGATGTGACTTTTTCTACCACTCTTTTACCAGATTGATTTGCAGCTTCTTAGAAAGCTTTATCTTTTTATTGGATATTTGTCTGCAAGATATATTTTGCTTTATGCTTTTTGCAGCCCAATTTGCAGATTCCAGAAGAAGACAAAGTTCAAACTAAGATTAGAGCCGTTGCAAAGGCTCATATATAAAGTGCCTTCAAAAGACAGAGAAGAATATACATATACAATATACAATACAAGAAGTTTTACTCTGAGAAGTATAAAGATCTACAGCTCTCAGAAATTCACATTCAACTGAGAAGATCAAATCTCTTCAGCATTCTTTTTCATCCTAAGTTCATCTTGCTCACAGGAATACATTCACTCAGAGGCTTTTAGAAGAAGAAGAAGAAGAAGAAGAAAGGAAGCTGATTGAAGAAGAACACCTTTTCCAAATCAAGAGTCTTCTTCAAGCTTCTCCTTCAGAACTTCAAGACAGTTCTTTGTATCAGTTCAGAAGAGTTCCTGCACCCTGAAGCCAGACATCTTCCTGGATATTCTCTAAGCCAGGGGGAGCCTTGATTCTTTAGAGCTTTCTAGCTCTATGTAATCCACTAGCTTCTCTAATCTGTTTTAATAATAGAGAAGAAACTTTAACTCTCTCAACCTCCTGTATAAAGGGTTATTACTCCCTTCAAAAGTGAACCTTGGTGGCAGGGCACCTGATCAAAAACCTATGTTGGATTTTGAGCTCCTGATCAAAAGCTAAAAGGGTCTACTTGATCTACCTGAAGCAGATCAGTTGGTGGCAGGGCACCTGATAAAAAACCTGTAGTGGATTCCTACCAAGGTGGAAGAAGAGTGGACGTACCTATTTAGAGAGAACCACTATAAAATTTCTTGTGTCGTCTGTGCTGCTTATTTAATTTAATGCACTGTGGCTGTGAATAGAAATAACTAGGATTGCTAGTTGCTGTGATAGGATCAAAGCTCAACTGTAATTACAGTTGCCCTTCTCTAGTGCACTTCACTTTGTGTTAGGCTCTAGGGTTTAAAATATCTATAAACTCATTCCGCAAATTAACTCTAAGGGAGTTGAGTAGGGTGTCATAATTTTTGAATACTCTATTCACCCCCCCTCTAGAGTTGTATCTATCATCACTTTCAATTGGAATCAGAGGGAGGTTGACTGACTGTATAGGCTAACACCTGAGTCACAAGATCCTGATAGATACCAAGCTTATAGATATTCACTTCATGGCCCAGTCCAAGGATTACTCTAGCACCAGACCTCCAGCTTGCAACTTAGCTAAGTTTAGCATCTGGAAGGCAAGAATAAGATTATATATGAACTCTATTGATGAAGACATTTTCTCTTCTATTTTGACAGGACCTCCAACACCTCCTGCTGCAGCCACTACTACAACATCTACAAATCTAAGTGCAGTGCCTCCTCCAGATTACAATGATGCCTACAAGAAGGCAAAGATAGCTGATGCCAAAGCTATGAACATTCTGGCTCAGACTATGTCTGATGAAATTTTCCAGAAAGTGGCTGACTGTGTAAGACCCCAACCTCGGAGATGATCGCGGGGCGATCAAGCAGCCTTTTGGAGGTCTGAACAGGGGCACACGGCCTGGCACACGGCCGTGTGCCTACCCGTGTTCAGTGTTTTTGTGCAGTCTCTAGTCAAAGAAGGACACGGCCTGAGACACACGGCCGTGTCTCAAGCCGTGTATGGGGCACACGGCCTCGAACACGGCCGTGTTCGAAGCCGTGTTCTGGAAGCCCGACGATCGTCCTGAAGCTCCAGGTAACACGGCCCGTGGCACACGGCCGTGTCAGGAGCCGTGTCGATCGGCGAATGAGTTACACGGCCAGACACACGGCCGTGTGTCAAGCCGTGTTCGACCCAGTTTTTGGGATTTTGGATCTAATCTCGGTCGTTCGTTCCCTTGGATCTAAATCCGACGGTGGGGGCTGCTCCTGGGGGGTTATTAGCCGGGAAATGGGGGGAGAAACCCTCATTTTCATCTTGAGTTTCTCTTTCTTCATCTTAGAGAGAGGGGAGAACTCCCTTGGTGGTGTGAGCCCAAGATCCGGCCGCCGGAGGAGTTTTGAAGCACCGATTCGCGATCCGAGTCCGGATCCTCGAAGGCAAGGGCGAGGCGAAGCTTTCCATCCGACTACATCTTCATGGCGCCGCGGAAAAATGCGAGGGTAACGATCCTCTTCATAGGGCATGTGTAGTCGCCCTTCTTTCTATGCATAGGGAAATCCCCCTCTCGCAAGTGAGCGTTAAGGCGCGGAATCCCTTCGGGTAGATATGTAAAGTCCCCGTTGTTAGAGCCCGGAATCGGAGTACGGGCGTAGGCATTGTGTGTGAAGCCTATTTGGGTTTAACCCGGATCGGTGATGTTTGCATTGCATGGCCGGAGAAGACTCCGCGCCGATGATTTCAGTTTTCCGAAATTTCTACGCGGTAGATTGCATACAGGGATCCTTGGGGGTTAACCTCGAGGCGCACCCGGAAAGCTTGGGCGGAATCGCATTGCCGCCACGATGTTGCCTTGGAGGGCAAATCGGTACATAACGGGGTTATGTGCGTGTTTTGATCGATTGTGGGAATGAGGAGAAACTTGGCCCGCACCGATGGCTAAATGGCCGTGGTGAAGTGAGCAACGGGCGGGTGGAACTCTACCCATTCCAAGTGGTCTCGGTAGAAGCGACCTAAAGTACATGGGACTTCCCGGGGGGCTGGAAACGGGCCTAGGCTTCGGCTGAAAGGGCTAAATGCTCACGTGTGTTGCCGTCCGAGGGATGGTGGTGGAATCGCGGTGTCGGACTGGGTCCGGACCGGGTTCACCGATTAGTGCCCTGAGAGCACGGAGTGTGCGGCCGTGCGTGCCGACACTTGTGGCGAATAGATTACTCTATAGAATTGCTATGGTAGTTTTATATGCAGGGAAGGAGCACCGCCGTCCCGAGAAACGGGACGGGGTCGTTATAATTTGGTCAGCTTTTGCTGACCGTTGCCCCTTTTGTATTGCCACCTCTTGGGTGGGTTGTTTTCTACAGGTGCTGCTGCGGAGCCAAGTGGCAAATAGCGGGCTAAAGCCCAAGTTGCAGCGCCAGCCCTCGAAGGCTTAGTTATTAGCTTTTTCATATTCATGTATGGCCGGCCTGCGCGCCGATGTATGAAAGACGCCATCTTGTTAAGCGAACACTTTTGTAAGGCCTTAAGGCCGTGAACTCTTTTGTGTATGTACTCATTCCTGGGTTGTAGTGGACATTCATGCTCTGTGGCAGGGTTCTTATCTTTTTGCAACTTAATTAAATTGCTTCCGCTAGGTGTTGTGTAGGACGCTCTGATTGGTTGTGTGGTTTCAACGCGTAACCAACCGGTCTGTCCGTGGTATATGGCGTCGGGCCCCGGCCGGACCTACTGCTATATGCTATGCGACGGATAGGGGTGTTACAAATTGGTATCAGACTTCTGGTTTTGGTCAAGCTTAAATGAATTCGTGGACGAATTCACTTTAAGGGGTGGTGAGCACATTGTGTGCGTCATCGTTATAACATGAAAAGAACCCATGAATGTCCACTTAGGAATGAAAATACACATGTTTGAGGAACCTGCGTGTTCCTATAATTGCTGTCTGCAGTAATTCTTGGTCGCTTATCGGTATTTTGCACGATTTTAGGTGACCAGAAGTGGTGCTGGGCCGTCTGAACGGCCAGGTTCTGAGGCGAGCAGTGCGCCAAGCGATGCGCCTGCAACACCTTTGTCTGCTGAGACCATTAGGTTGGTGGCAGAAGCGGTCATGGCAATGATCAATGCGCAGCCTGCAAGGCAGGTGCAGCAGCCTGCTCCTGCTGTGGAACAGGTATCGCTTCAGGCGGCAGAGCAAAGGAGGGTTGAGCAAGTAGTTTTGGAGCTAGAGTTGCCTAGGAGAGCAACTGAAAGACAACTGAAGCATGTCATGGGCTTTCACCCACCGGTGTTCACGGGGGCAGAAACCCCGACCCAAGCAGAGGATTGGCTCTCAAGGGTCAACAGGGTGATGACTGCGATGCAAACTGAAGAGTGGCAGAAGACCACTATAGCGACGTTCCTTTTGGATGGGGACGCAAGACTGTGGTGGGAGGGCCTAGAGCTGCATCAGTTGAGGGGAAGGCCATTGGCCGAAGTCCCGATGGAGGAGCTTGCGAGACTATTTATGGCTCGATACCTCCCCTCGGTGCAGAGGATCGCGCTAGAGAGCGAATTCCAGAAGTTGGTGCAGGGTGATAGCACCGTTGATGAATACCTCCACGAGTTTACTCGGTTGGGGAGATATGCCGGCGCTACCTTCGCAGACGAGGAGCGCAAGACGAGCCGCTTTTATGAAGGGCTAAGGGATGATTTGAGGTTGTTGTTGTCGGGGCCCAAGACGCAGGGTTTCATGACCCTGGTCAGTTCGGCCCGGTCCTTGGAGAAGGATATGAGAAACGTGCAAGCAAAGAAGGAGAGGGAATCTGGTGGCAAGAGATCAGAGTTTAAGGCGCCGACTACGTCGAAGTCGGGCTACCGCAGATTCTCCAAGAATTCTAGGACGTCGGGTCCAGCTCCTTCTGCAGGTGCCTCGGGGGCAACTACCAATCGAACCCCGGGCGCTTGCTTCACGTGTGGAAAGCCGGGGCACTTTGCCCGTGACTGCTGGAGTGGACGCGCAAAGTCCGAAAGGAAACAAGGAGCTACCTACGAGGAAAAGGGCAAAGCGGTGGAGTCGACCGCGTCCCACTATGCTCCGACTCAGCCTAGAGTCTACAACTTGGGCCAGCAGGAGGCCATCAAGCAAGCGGATGTGGTGACAGGTACGAGTTAATTTATGCAGGTTGACTTGAGAATACTATTACCTATTGCTTGTTAAGCTAATGTCTTTTGCTTAGGCTTTGTGGTGATTAGCGATAGTCTGGCACGGGCACTGTTCGACACTGGTGCTTCGCATTCTTTCTTGTCCGAACAGTTTATATCGCGTATCGGAGTCCCTTCTTCGATGGCGAAGGACAAGTTAGATGTGTTGCTACCGAATGGGTGCTCGATGCGTGCGGACAGAGTGTGCGCCGTGAAGGTTCACATAGGGAGCCAAGAGTTCGACTTGCTAGCGTCATTATTGCCGTTAGTAGAGTTCGATGTTATCTTTGGAATAGATTGGCTGTCAGAGCAGAAGGCTTGGATCGATTGCGACCGTAAGGAGGTCAAGCTGGGTGTAGGGCGGGAGACTACTTTCGAGGGGCTTAAGGGGTCGAGCAATACACTGATGTCTGCTCTTCAGGTGGTAAAGGCGGTTCGTGCTGGGGCAGAGCTGTTCTTTGCAATAGTGGCGGCTGTGGAGCCAAAGTCCCCGTTGGATAGCATCCCCGTGGTTTGCGAATACCCCGATGTGTTCCCGGATAGCCTTCCCGGAGCCCCACCGCAGCGAGAGATTGATTTTACGATCGAGCTCATGCCGGGTGCCAAACCCGTATCACGTGCTCCTTATAGGTTGGCGCCAAAGGAGATGGCGGAGTTGAAGGTTCAGCTGGAGGAACTGATGGAGCAAGGTTATGTGCGTCCAAGTTCGTCGCCTTGGAGCGCACCGGTCCTCTTCGTTAAAAAGAAGGACGGTAGTATGCGGCTGTGCATCGACTACAGAGAATTGAACAAGTTGACGGAGAAGAACAAGTACCCGATCCCGAGGATTGATGATCTCTTTGATCAGTTAGTCGGATCGTCTGTATACTCCAAGTTGGACTTGAAGTCGGGGTACTATCAGCTGAGGATCAGGGAATGTGATATCCCAAAGACGGCGTTCAGTACGAGGTATGGGCATTTTGAGTTCACGGTCATGCCGTTTGGACTGACGAATACGCCATCGGTGTTTATGGATCTGATGAACAGGACGTTCAGAGATTTCCTGGATCGCTTTGTGATCGTCTTTATCGACGATATTTTGGTGTACTCGCAGTGCGAAGAAGACCACTTCAAGCATTTGCATTTGGTGTTGGAGACTTTGAGGAAGAATGAGCTTTACACAAAGTTCTCCAAGTGCGAGTTCTGGCTACCCTCGGTAGCGTTCCTTGGTCATATAGTGAGTGGGGAAGGTATAGCGGTGGATCCGGCAAAGATAGTTGCGATACGGGAGTGGCCTGTGTTGTCTTCGGTAGCGGAAGTCCGTAGTTTCCTTGGGCTTGCCGGATATTACAGGCGCTTCGTAGAGAACTTCTCGCGGGTAGCCTTACCTCTCACGAAGTTGACAAGGAAGGATCAGAAATTCTTGTGGACGCAAGAGTGCGTGCAAGCTTTTGAGGAGCTGAAGAGGCGGTTGACCACGGCGCCAGTGCTTAGTTCGCCGAGTGGGACCGAGGGCTTTGAGGTGTATAGCGACGCTTCGGGTAGCGGTTTGGGCTGCGTGTTGTTGCAGCATGGAAGTGTGATCGCGTATGGATCGCGTCAGCTGAAAGTGCATGAGAGAAATTATCCGGTGCACGACTTGGAGTTGGCGGCCGTGATTTTTGCACTCAAGTTGTGGAGGCACTACCTATACGGCGTAAGAGTCGATATATACACCGATCACAAGAGCCTAAAATACTTGTTGGATCAAAAGGACCTTAATATGAGGCAGAGGAGGTGGATGGAGTTCCTGGGGGACTACACCTTCAAGATACATTATGTACCCGGGAAGGGCAACGTAGTTGCGGATGCGCTGAGCCGCAGGGCTCCCGCCCGAGCCAACTGGTTGTCGGTGCATGATGAGCGGCTAGTGCGGGAGTTGGAGGAGCTTGAGATCTGTTGCGTCGACAAGCAGACGAGCGCCAAAGCAATGTTAAACTAGACAGAGGTGCAGTGCGATCTGGCTGACCGGGTTCGGCAGGCATTGGAGTTAGATGACTCCATGAAGGAGCTTTTGGAGGCCGCTATGGATGGGTCAAATTCCCAGTTCTCGGTGGAAGATGGTTTATTAAGGAAGGATCATCGGTTGTGCGTCCCGAGTGGGGGTAACCTCCGGGCGGAGTTGATGTACGAGGCTCATCATACCAAGTACTCAATCCACCCAGGGAGCACGAAGATGTATCGCGATCTCAAGAAGTTGTTTTGGTGGCCGGGGCTTAAGAAAGATGTGGCGTTGTATGTGGCCAAATGCCAAACATGCGCCTTGGTGAAGGCGGAGTGCCAAAAGCCGGGAGGATTTCTGAAGTCCTTGCCTATACCGGAGTGGAAATTCGACGATATATCTATGGACTTTGTGCACGGGTTGCCAAGGTCGCAGAAGGGGAACGACGTCATCTGGGTGATCGTAGATCGGCTAACTAAGGTGTCGCATTTCATTCCGCATAGGAAGGATGATCCAGTCGAGAAATTGGCAAAGTTGTACGTTGACAATATTGTTAGGCTGCATGGTGTGCCTCGTAGCATTGTGAGTGATCGCGATGGGCGGTTCACGTCAAATGATTGGAGGTTGGTGCAGCAGATGTTGGGAACAAAGTTAAAGTTCAGTACAGCTTTCCATCCGCAGACGGATGAACAGACCGAGAGGGTCAATAGAACGATGGAGGACATGCTCCGCATGTGTGTTCTAGACTTCGGGAAGCATTGGGAAGACCACCTTTATTTGGTGGAGTTCGCGTACAACAACAGCTACCAAGCGAGTATACAAATGGCGCCCTTCGAGGCCCTGTATGGTAGGAAGTGTCGCACGCCGTTATCGTGGCTTGAAGCGGGTGAGGCAAGGTTGTACAAGAAGCAGGAGGTGGAGAGTGCTACCTCGTTAGTGCGGATCATTCGGGAGCGCTTGTTGATCGCTCAGGACCGGCAGGCGAAGTATTACAATGCCAAGCATCGGAACGTGGAGTTCGCGGTAGGCGATTGGGTGTACTTGAAGATCAAGCCGTTCAAGGGTGTCTCACGGATTCGACGCTTGAAAAAGTTGAGTCCGAGATACCTTGGGCCATTTGAGGTTCTGGAGCGAGTCGGCGAAGCGGCATACCGTTTAAAGCTATCCGTGGAGTTGAGTGGATTACATGATGTGTTCCACATTTCTGTGTTGCGGAAGGCAGTGCAGGAGCCTTCGCAGGTGATCGCGGCTGATCAAGTACCGGTTGAGGAAGGGTTGACAACGAAAGTCAAGCCCATATCTATTGAGGATTTCGAAGTCAAGCGGCTTCGGAACAAGGAAATCAGAATGGTGAAGGTCCGTTGGGATAACTGCGGGCGCGAGGAGCTCTCTTGGGAGCGAGAGCAGACAATGCGCGAGGAGTACCCCGAGTTGTTCCCCTCAGGTACTCGATTTGTTTATTTTTTGTGTAGTCTCTGTTCTTAATTTCGGGACGAAATTCTCTTAAGGGGGAGGGAGTTGTAAGACCCCAACCTCGGAGATGATCGCGGGGCGATCAAGCAGCCTTTTGGAGGTCTGAACAGGGGCACACGGCCCGGCACACGGCCGTGTGCCTACCCGTGTTCAGTGTTTTTGTGCAGTCTCGAGTCAGAGAAGGACACGGCCTGAGACACATGGCCGTGTCTCAAGCCGTGTGTGGGGCACACGGCCTCGAACACGGCCGTGTTCGAAGCCGTGTTCTGGAAGCCCGACGATCGTCCTGAAGCTCCAGGTAACACGGCCCGTGGCACACGGCCGTGTCAGGAGCCGTGTCGATCGGCGAATGAGTTACACGGCCAGACACACGGCCGTGTGTCAAGCCGTGTTCGGCCCAGTTTTTGGGATTTTGGATCTAATCTCGGCCGTTCGTTCCCTTGGATCTAAATCCGACGGTGGGGGCTGCTCCTGGGGGGTTATTAGCCGGGAAATGGGGGGAGAAACCCTCATTTTCATCTTGAGTTTCTCTTTCTTCATCTTAGAGAGAGGGGAGAACTCCCTTGGTGGTGTGAGCCCAAGATCCGGCCGCCGGAGGAGTTTTGAAGCACCGATTCGCGATCCGAGTCCGGATCCTCGAAGGCAAGGGCGAGGCGAAGCTTTCCATCCGACTACATCTTCATGGCGCCGCGGAAAAATGCGAGGGTAACGATCCTCTTCATAGGGCATGTGTAGTCGCCCTTCTTTCTATGCATGGGGAAATCCCCCTCTCGCGAGTGAGCGTTGAGGCGCGGAATCCCTTCGGGTAGATATGTAAAGTCCCCGTTGTTAGAGCCCGGAATCGGAGTACGGGCGTAGGCATTGTGTGTGAAGCCTATTTGGGTTTAACCCGGATCGGTGATGTTTGCATTGCATGGCCGGAGAAGACTCCGCGCCGATGATTTCAGTTTTCCGAAATTTCTACGCGGTAGATTGCATACAGGGATCCTTGGGGGTTAACCTCGAGGCGCACCCGGAAAGCTTGGGCGGAATCGCATTGCCGCCACGATGTTGCCTTGGAGGGCAAATCGGTACATAACGGGGTTATGTGCGTGTTTTGATCGATTGTGGGAATGAGGAGAAACTTGGCCCGCACCGATGGCTAAATGGCCGTGGTGAAGTGAGCAACGGGCGGGTGGAACTCTACCCATTCCAAGTGGTCTCGGTAGAAGCGACCTAAAGTACATGGGACTTCCCGGGGGGCTGGAAACGGGCCTAGGCTTCGGCTGAAAGGGCTAAATGCTCACGTGTATTGCCGTCCGAGGGATGGTGGTGGAATCGCGGTGTCGGACTGGGTCCGGACCGGGTTCACCGATTAGTGCCCTGAGAGCACGGAGTGTGCGGCCGTGCGTGCCGACACTTGTGGCGAATAGATTACTCTATAGAATTGCTATGGTAGTTTTATATGTAGGGAAGGAGCACCGCCATCCCGAGAAACGGGACGGGGTCGTTATAATTTGGTCAGCTTTTGCTGACCGTTGCCCCTTTTGTATTGCCACCTCTTGGGTGGGTTGTTTTCTACAGGTGCTGCTGCGGAGCCAAGTGGCAAATAGCGGGCTAAAGCCCAAGTTGCAGCGCCAGCCCTCAAAGGCTTAGTTATTAGCTTTTTCATATTCATGTATGGCCGGCCTGCGCGCCGATGTATGAAAGACGCTATCTTGTTAAGCGAACACTTTTGTAAGGCCTTAAGGCCGTGAACTCTTTTGTGTATGTACTCATTCCTGGGTTGTAGTGGACATTCATGCTCTGTGGCAGGGTTCTTATCTTTTTGCAACTTAATTAAATTGCTTCCGCTAGGTGTTGTGTAGGACGCTCTGATTGGTTGTGTGGTTTCAACGCGTAACCAACCGGTCTGTCCGTGGTATATGGCGTCGGGCCCCGGCCGGACCTACTACTATATGCTATGCGACGGATAGGGGTGTTACAGACTGCACCTCTGCAAAAGCCATATGGGACTCATTGAACCAGATTGTAGCTGGTTCAGCTAATGAAAGGAAGGACAGAAGGTCCAACCTTATATCCCAGTATGAAAACTTCAAGAAGACTGAAGCTGAATCAGTTGAAGCCATGTACACCAGGCTCAGCTCAATCATCAATGAGCTGAGAACTCTTGATAAGGAGATTACATTGACAGAGGTCAATGATAAGATACTGATGTGCTTCCACAGCACATAGGATCTTAGTATCTGGCCTATCAAGGAGGCCAGAAGTACAACTGAAATCTCAACTGAAGCTCTCCTTGGCAAGCTCAAGTCTTTTGAGCAAGTGCTGAATACCAAGGAAGCTGAGGCTGAAGCAAAGACTCCAACTCCAACAAGGAAAGAGCAAACTCTTGCTCTCAAAGCTGCTGATGCTTCTAAAGGAAGTCAATCCAATGAGGAACTGATGGCACTCTTTGCCAAAAGGTTTCTCAAGATGGGAAGAAAAGACTTCAGAAAGAAATCTTCAAGATATGAAGATAAACCAAGGTATGATAGATCTCCTACTAAAGAAATTATTTATTATGCTTGCAGGACACCTGGACACATTCTACCTGAGTGTCCAGAGGAAAAGAGCAAAGAAAAGAGAAAGGAAAAAGAACATCACAAGAAACACTCCAAGTCCTCCTCCTACAAAAATAAGAAGAAGGAGAAAGGATTTGTTGCTGAGACCTAGAGTGATTCAGATGAGGAATCTTCCTCCTTAAGCTCCAGTGAGGATGAGGAAGAGAAGAAAGCAAAGGAAATCTGCCTTATGGCAATTGATGCCTGCAGCAATCACTCAGCTGCAGAGAGTTCTGATGATGATGAAGAAATGCCTACAAAAGATCAGGTATTATCTTCATATGATTTTTCTTCTTCTGAATTTAAATCTGAATTTAAATCCCTTTGCTTAGATCTAATTAGTTCAGAAAAGGAAATTAAGGAACTTAGAAATAAGTTAGCTGAATCAGAATCTATTTCCATTGAAAATGCTAGGTTAGAAGCAGAACTCACTAAGTCTAGTGAAGAAATAAAGTTTCTTAAAAATGAACTAGTAAAGTCCAAGAGATTAGAAGAATCCTTAAATGGTAGAAGCCTTAAGCTGGTAGAAATCACCAGCATGACAAACACTAGGTCAGGCAATAATAAGCTAGGCTTAGGAGCTTCATCATGTGAACCCCCAATTATTCTTAAAAATCATCTTTCAACTCTAGTGAACTTTATTTCAGCTGATGGAATAAAGAACACTGAGCAAGTAAGACAAGTTAATCAAGCCTTAAATAAAGCTAAAAGAGAAAAGAGAAAATAAAAGTTTAAGGAAATACAAAAAGCGTCGAACGCTGTTCGACGATCGAAGGCTCAATGGTCGAACGAAGCTCGACGATCTGAGCATCGATCGTCGAACGTAGATCGACGATCTCAATATGAATTTCAAAATTACCACCAGAACCTTAGAAACCTAAATATAAATAAAAACCTTAGGTTTGTGGACCCATTAACTGCATGGAGCATCCCACCTAGGAGATCTTACCCTTTAGGATATAAACCCCAACCTGCTTATTCTTTTATTTCTAGTTTTCATTATGTGAAGAATAATGGACCCAAGGTTACCTGGGTCCACAATGTCTAATTGTCTAGTCTGTAGGTGAATACCTATCCAATTACTAAAGACAAATGGTATTTGGATAGTGGCTGTTCCAAACATATGACAGGGAACAAAGAAAATCTGTCAAGATTTAAGGCCAAGCTTGGACTAAAGGTGATCTTTGGGGATTCTAGCTGTTGTCAAACTGAAGGATATGGTAGGATTACCATTGGAGCAGTAACTTTCAAAAGGGTTGCATATGTAACTGGACTGAAGCATAATATTATCTCAGTAAGTCAGTTATGTGATGCAGGATATCAGGTATCTTTTACTAACACTCTCTGTAATATTACTTTAAATAGTAATGTTGTGTTAGTAGGTATTAGACAAGGTAATATTTATTTAGTAGATTTTAATTCAACCCATTCTGAAATCTGCTTATTTAATGAAGTAACAAATAATAACAACACCTTATGGCATAGGAGGCTTAGCCATTTTAACCTCAAGAACATATCTAGGTTATCTAAATACAACCTTGTTAGTGGTTTACCTTCTTGCCCCTACAAGAAGGAGAGCCTATGCAAGGCTTGTCAACTAGGCAAGCAAACCAAAAATTCCTTTAAATCTGTAAATAAAAGTGATTTACCTATGAACCTATATTTATTACACTTGGATCTTTTTGGTCTAATAAATGTACAGAGTCTAGGAGGGAAGTATTACACTTTAGTAATTGTAGATGACTTCTCTAGGTTCACTTGGGTGTTCTTTTTGAGAACTAAGGCTGATAACTTCAAAGTTCTTACAGATTTTCTACTTTGTGTGTAGACTGAGTATTCTACTCATGTTGTCTTGATCAGAAGTGATCATGGTACTGAGTTTGATTCTCTTCTCATGCAAGAATTCTGTGAGAAAGAAGGTATCAAACATAGCTTCTCTGCTCCTAGAACTCCCCAACAAAATGGGGTAGTGGAAAGGAAGAATAGAACCCTAATTAAAGCTGCAGGAACACTGTTGGCAGATGCTAATATGCCTCTCTCCTATTGGGCAGAAGCTGTTAGCACAACCAATTATGTCTTGAACAGAAGTCTTATACACAAGCTTAAGAGTAAAACTCCTTATGAGTTGCTTAAAGGAAAGGAACCTAAAATTAATTATTTTAGAGTGTTTGGTTGTGTAGTATACATTCATAACAATAACAAAGAATACCTTAGAAAGTTTGAAGCAAAAGCTTCAATGAGAATCTTTCTTGGATATTCCCAAGTAAGCAAAGCTTATAGGGTATTTAATAAATCAACTTCTAAAATTGAGGAATCTGTGCATGTGTCCTTTGATGAATCTCAGATGTTTTACAAGGAGAAGGAAACTTCTCCTTCCTCAAGTTCATTACAGGTACCAGAAGTTAATAAAGATGTCACTCAAGAGATTCTCCATCTATCAACTCTTCGCATCACTGATTCAGACAGTAATGAAGACTTTGTAGAAGCTGTTGCTGTACCACCAACAGTTGATCCAATTCCTCCTGAGGAATTAATCCCAAATGTTGCTGAAGATCACATCCCACCTGCTGATGTTGTCACACATAGAGATCATCCTACATCTCAAGTGATTGGAGACATATCAGCTGGTGTACAAACAAGACATCAATTAAGACAGGATGTGATGCATGCTTGTTTCCTTTCACAGATTGAGCCTCTCACCATAAAAGATGCTGAGCTAGATCCCCACTGGATCATTGCTATGCAAGAGGAGCTCAATCAATTTGAAAGATGTAAGGTATGGACTTTGGTTCTAAGACCAAAAGGCCAACTGATCATAGGAACCATGTGGGTGTTTAGAAACAAGTTGGATGCAAATGGAATTATAATAAGGAATAAATCTAGGCTTGTAGCTCAGGGCTACAGACAGGAGGAAGGTATAGATTATGACCAAAACTTTACTCCTGTTGCAAGGCTAGAGGCAATAAGGATTTTTCTAGCCTATGTAGCCTATATGAAGTTTAAGGTTTTTCAGATGGATGTCAAAAGTGCATTCCTAAATGGTGAGCTAAAGGAAGAGGTATTTGTTGAACAACCTCCTGGGTTTGTCTCTTCAACTCAGCCCTCACATGTTTTCAAGTTGCAAAAAGCTCTTTATGGACTTAAACAAGCACCCAGAGCCTGGTATGAGACTCTAGCTAGTTTCCTGTTAGAGCACAACTTTGTTAGGGGAGTAGTTGATAGAACCCTTTTTGTTAAGCACCACAAGGACACAATCCTGTTAGTTCAAATCTATGTGGATGATATTATTTTTTGCTCCACTGATCCCAAACTGTGCAAAAAGTTCTCTGACTTGATGCATTCTAAGTTTGAGATGAGTAGTATGGGTGAGCTGTCTTACTTTCTTGGTCTCCAAGTAAAGAAAGATGCTGATGACATCTTCATCTCCCAATCCAAATATGCCAAGGAATTGGTAAAGAAGTTTGGGATGGCTGATGCTTCAGCAATGCATACACCCATGGATACTAATGTAGTTATAGATTCTGATGATCATGGTAAGCCAGTTGATCAGAAGAATTATAGGGCCATTGTTGGTTTCGTATTGTATTTAACTGCAAGTAGACCAGATATAATATTTGCTATATGCCTATGTGCTAGATTCTAGGTCAACCCCAAGGAATCTCATTTGATTCTTCTCAAGAGAATTTTGAGATACCTGAAGGGATGTCCAAATCTAGGACTATGGTACCCAGCAGAATCAGAATTTGAGTTAATTGGATATTCTGATTCTGACTATGCTGGTTGTAGAGTTGACAGGAAAAGTACCTCAGGAACTTGTCAGTTCCTGGGAGAGAGATTGGTCTCTTGGTTCTGTAAGAAGCATGCTTCTCTCTCAACTTCAACTGCAGAGGCTGAATATATAGCAGCTGCTAGTTGTTGTTCACAGATCCTGTGGATTCAAAACCAGCTTTTGGATTATGGGTACACACACAAGAACACAAAAATCATGTGTGATAGTACAAGTGCTATCTCTATTGCACAAAATCCTGTGCACCACTCTAGAACCAAGCACATTGAGATTAGACACCATTTCCTGAGAGATTGTGTGGAAAAGAAAAAGATCAGCCTTGAGTTCATATCCACTGACCTTCAGAGAGGTGATATTTTCACCAAGCCTTTAGATGAACAGAAGCATCTGTTCTTTTTGGTTCAACTAGGCATGATTAATGGAAAAGACTAAGTGTGACGTCTGTCTTTGTTGAAATCTGTTTGAAGATCGTCGAACGACGTTCGACGATAGTCGATCAGGTTGAGCCGATCGTCGACCTACGGGCGATGACAGCTTATTTGTTTGTGAAGACAGAAATAGTCGAACGATTGATCGACTATTATGCTTCAGGAAACGATCGTCGAACGACCGTTCGACCATCGTCTCCAGTATCTTTTAAAATAGACCGACGATTGCGGTTTTTATTTAAACCGATGGTCGATCTAGGTTAAGAGATCGTGCTTATTATAGTCGACGGAAATCGTCTTTTCGTATTCTGTCTTTCTGTTTGAGCTCTGCCTCGCGCTTTCTCCTCCTCGTCTCTCTCGTCTTCTCCGACAAATTGATGGCGATTGCTCCAGCCCTTCTGTCTGCGATGAAGTTCAACGCTGGCTTCAACGTAGATTTCGACTCTTTCGGTGCCTGTGATTCTGAGATAATAGAAATCCTCCAGCTCTGCAAAGAACAAGGTTTGGAAAAGCTTATGACCACAAGAATCAAGATCAATATAACAGAGATTAAAGAGTGGGTTTTTACTTCGTCTTCCAATGACGAATCGATGACTGGAACGATTGGCGGCGAAGAGGTAAGTTTGACTCCTGCCGCATTGACTGATATTTTTGGATTACTGAATGGTGAATAAGATTATGAACAAGATACCCAAGAGTTTGGAAGGATGTTAATCGAGTTAGGACACGCCGAAGGCATTCCTTCTAAGTTGTTAAAAGTTAATTTTCCATTAAAGATAAAGTTCTTGGCTGAACTCGTTGGAAAAGTGCTTCTGGGCAAGCACTCTGCTCATGACAACATCACCAGGCAGCAGTGTGCCTTGATGTGTGCCATAGTAAATAAGAAACAGATCAATTGGGCTGGGATTATGTTTTATTTGATAAGAAAGAAGAATGGCAAGAATGAAGTAACCCTAGGTAGGGTACTTGTGATTTTTCTAAAAGAGAAATACTCCCACCTGTTTGTAACAGTTTCAACAACTATCAATGCCAGTAAGAAGATGGACCCAACACTGTTTGTTAAGTGGAAAAGAAGTTTTCAGAAGCCTTCTCTAGCAGGGGTAGCTCTAGTTGTGTCTGAGAGCACAAGGACTGCTTCAGTCACTCCCCACCTACCTGAAGTAGGCTCATCCATTCTTTCCATTCCATCCACTTCTGCTGCATTCCCATCTACCTCTACTGAAGTACCATCCATATCTGCCTTACCATCTACTCAATTTGAAGTTCCATCTACTTCAATTGATGTACCATCTTCTGCCTCTCTTCTTCTTGAGTCCTCCATAATTCTCCATACTTCATCTCCAGCATCTCCCATTCCTGCACATCTAGCTGGGACTTCTATTCCAAGTTTTGATTTGTTAGGATCTGAGAGAATTCCAACCCCTCCTCAGTCACCACTTACTCCTCCAGATCACACTGACTTTCCCTCATCCACTCCTCAATCACCAATTCACAACACATCTCATCAGGAAACTGCCTTTCCTGATGATCTTCCATCTTCTGTTGTTCCCCCATCCACATCTATATCTCCAGCACTCATAGCCAATATCCTGGAGTTAATTACTCCTTCAATCAAAACCATGATTAAAGAAGCAATTGCTCCTCTTATATCCTCCATTTCTTCCCTGACTACCTCCATCCAAGCTCTCTCAAAATCTGCTGAGCCCTCTTCATCTAGGGGCCTGGTTTCAGTTTCCACTGAAATCAGGCAGGGGGAGATGTTCTATGAAGATGCCTCTGAACTGCCCCTGGCCTCTCTTCCAGCAGATCCTCCAGCAGATACTCAAAGAGAAACATCACTTACAGAAAAAGAGATAGTAGCTCAAGAAGAATCAGTACCTCAACTTTCTGAAAAAGAGATTTCTGATGCTATAATGGAAACAGAATTTGTTGTCAAAGTCTGCTTAAAAGAATCCTCCACTCCCTTAGTTGCCCTTTTCCTAGAAGGAGTCATTACCTCTTTTCTAGATGAATTATGGGAGTTAGGAAATTCTGAGGAAAATCCTGAAGGTAATTCATTTACTCATTTTCTTGACATGTTAACTGATATGCTAGTCTATGAATACCTAGAAGGGATGTTTATATTTCATTTAGCAAATCTGTGTTCCTGATACTACAGATATAGTGGAAGAAGTTTTAGTTGTCCAAGAATTTGTTCAACAACCTGCTCCAGAACCAGCTGATCCAGAACCTGCTGTTCAAGATCCTGAGTCTGCTCAACCAGCTCAGATAGTTGTGCAAGAAGAACTGGTCTCCATGACAGTTACAGTTGACAAGAGAATGTTTCAGTTGGACAAGAAGAAAAATCTACAGTATGGGATGACACCCCTGGACTAGATCTAGACACTCTTATGGCATAGGATGCCTTGGAAGAAGAGATAGAAAAAGCTGCTTTAAAGGATAAAGAAAAAGCTGTGCGAGAAGCTGTTGATCCTTATGATCATCCTCAATCATCTGATGATGAAGATGACTCTGATGATTCAGAAGGAACAAAGAAAAAGAAATCTGCCAAAAGAAAAAGAAAAGCTGTTGCTCCTCTTCTGATAGTTTAACTTTCAAGGCAGCCTAAACACCTAGAGGGGGGGGGGGGTGAATAGGTTCTGCTTCTCTTTCTAAAACTTCTAGGCAGAATTCAATTAAATAACTAATATAATAAACACAGCAATCACAGAAAACAAAACATCACAGATTGCACTATGTTTTATAGTGGTTCCCCAAGGTCTGGGTACATCCACTTTCCCCCTTCACCTATCTAGCAGTATGCTAGATTCGGCCAAACTTCCACTTATCTCAGATCAATAGATCTTACAACTCAGAACCCAACTGGTTCCTACAACTCAGGCACAACTGCCCTACCTCAGCCTTGCCCCAAGGCCTACAACTCAGAGAATATCCTTCTCCTACACTCAGGCAAACAGCCCTACCACTCAGAGTTCAACACTCTTACACTCAGCCTTTATAACATAGGCTTACAACTCAGATCTGTATAAACAGATCCTACAGAAATATAGAAAAGATTGTTTTAATTGTCTTGCCAAAGTTGAGAGAGAAAAGGCAATGACAATTCTTGATCAGCTGATGCAATCAACTGTTTCTTAGCCTTCTTCAAAGCTTCTTGAAAATGTACTTAGCTGAGTTGATTCCAAACAGCTTCTTGAGAATCCACTGGTGGATTCTTTCTTCTTCTTCAAATTCTGACTTGATCTCTCTCTATCCAGAACTTTGAATGATTCTTCTGAATTCTGATTAGAACTCTTCTTAGATCTATCCTTAGATAGTCTTCTTAGATCTCCCGGAGAAGATCTTCTTAAGTGCCTAGCACTTTCTTGAAATGAGTAGAATTGTAATCCTTCTCCACTTTCTGATCCAATGTATTTCAAAAGGTCAGTTCTATATGTTGTTTTTTATTTTCTCCTTCTGAATCTGTCTATTTATAGACATTCTTCATGGTAACCGGCTGATCTGGTTTCTAACCGTTTTCTGACAAGTCTGACAGCTTCAGTTAACCGGTGATAACCCACAGCTGTCAAGTCTTCAATCAAGTCCTGTGCCTTAGTCTTGAATCACAAGTTGTTGAAACAGTCTGTCAGAAAGTGTCGAGACCATCTGTCTATTTGTGTCGACATAATTGACTTTGGTGTCGACACAGTCTTCAGTGATGTCGACTAAGTTGCCTTTGAGTCGACACAGCTTCTTCTGCAAATAACTTGATCTTGACTCTTCAGTGTGTCGACACAAGTCCTGTGTGTCGACACAATTGTTGTAGAATCATAACTTTAGTAAGTGTCGACTTAGCCTTCAGGTGTCGACACATTCATCTTTTTAACTCTGCTATAATGTGTCGACTTAATCACAATGTGTCGACACATTCTGCTGGTGTCGACTAACTTGAGGTCGACTATTTTCTTCTGTGTCGACACATTCAGATGATGTCGACAATCTTGAGATCGACTATACTCTTCTGTGTCGACACATTCTCCCAATGTTGAGGTCGACGCTTTTCTTCTGTGTCGACACAATTTCCCAGTATTGTGTCGACTCTTTTCTTCTGTGTCGACACAATTTCCCAGTGTTGTGTCGACTCTTTTTCTGTGTCGACACAAATTCCCAGTGTTGTGTCGACTTACTTCTTCTGTGTCGACACTTTTTCCCAGTGTAGTTGTAGACTAACTGCTATGTGTCGACACTGCTTCCCAGTGTTGTGTCGACTATTTTCTTCTGTGTGTCGACACTGCTTCCTTTGTGTCGACACTTGGACTTAGAATTTTTCTGCATACTTTATCAATTCTCCACCTGCACATGTCAACTTAAAACAACATCAAATACACCTTGATGTATATCATTGAGCTAAGTTGGGCTTCTTCAAATCAGCTACACATTTTCCAATGTACCCAACATCTTCTACCTAACCCTGACCATGATATTCCTTATTACATCTTGAAAGGAATAGATCCTAAGTCAAAAGAATATCAGCACTGGATGGGATTCTCTAAAAATCAGCAAAAATAAAGAAAGAAATCTAAAAGATATGACAGTCCAGCTCCTAAATTGAATTCTAAAGGACCTCCTCCTCCTCCTCCTAGTGCAGGAGCGTCTGGGAATGTTGCCAGTCCCTCTGCTCCTCCTTCTAGATTCACTTCTTCCCAATCTTATCAGAAGAAAGGAAATCAAAGCTACCATGGCAAGTCTCAATCTGGACATCAGAGACAGGAAGCTGAGTTACAAGAACAAGTGAAAGAGGTAATTTACCTAAAGCCAACCTTTTCTCCTCCTCCTCCACCCAAGAAAAGGACATCACCAGATAAAGAAAGCAAAATTATATCTTCCAGAGAATCTGATCAGAAAATGAAAATAGATGCAAAAGGCAAAAGAGTTATATACTCTGAGAAATCAAGTAAAAGATATGCTGAATTTGCTCCTCCAACATCTTTAGTTATTCAAGAAAAGAAAGAGCCAGCTGCAAGCATGTAAGAACTTTCTACTAAATTCAGAACTGTAAATCCTTTAAACCCAGCTGATGAAAATGAGTATGAAAGCTTAGAGCTTAATCCTGACTTCAGGATGGCCAGATTCCTTGAATTAGTTGGATCAGCTCAGATTAGAAAAGCCAGAGCTGAAGGAAAAGATGTTACAGGATTAACTATTATGTCCAAATTCAGAAAGAAAGAACTTGATAGATTCCAGGTAAGAACTGAAGTTTTTGATGCTACCAAGTATATGGAAAAATATCCAGAAGCAGTTGTTCCAAGAGCAGGAGAAACCAAAGTTATTGGAGAGCAAGATCTGAAGACATCAAAGAAGGAAGTTCTAGATCCTCTCAGAAAAATCTCTTTTATTCCTGACTCTTCTATCTCTAAACTAGATTCTGATGCTACTTAAGTTTTATTGTCAATCTGTTTATGTTAACTATTTGATTGATGTATTTGATGCTTAGATGTTTCTTTCCTGTAGTTTGTTTGTTTTGTTTTGTTTTGAGAGACTTAACTCAAATAGGGGGAGATTGTTGGTACCCTAGTTAGGATTTGAGTTTAGTCTGCTCTTTTAGTTTCTTGACCCAAGATTTATCTATGGTCAAAGGTTAGCTAATAGGTTAGATTCCCTTAGTTGTAGAATTGCTTATCCAGATGAAAATTTGGTTAAGTCATTTTGGTTCGACTATAGTCGAACGCCGCTCGACCATCGTCTATCGACTTGTCGACGATCGTCTATCAGTTGGTCGACGTTCGTCTGTAAGCAGATCGTCTTTCTCTGAGTTAGTTTAACTCTCGACGATCTGCGGTATCTGCCTTGACGATCATCGAACCCCGCTCGACTTCTTTTGTTAAGACAGATTTCTTTGATAGTTCGACTATCTGCTTGGATAGTTCAACTATCTGATAGCTCGACTATCTGTTTGATAGGTCGACTATCTATTTTCTTTGAAAGTTCGACTATCTGCTTGGATAGTTCAACTATCTGATAGCTCGACTATCTGTTTGATAGGTCGACTATCTGTTTTCTTTGATAGTTCGACTATCTGCTTGGATAGTTCAACTATCTGATAGCTCGACTATCTGTTTGATAGGTCGACTATCTGTCTTCGTTGATAGTTCGACTATCTGCTTGATAGGTCGACTATCTGTTTTGCTTGATAGCTCGACTATCTGTCCTGATAAGTCGACTATCTGATAGCTCGACTATCTGCTCTGATAGGTCGACTATCTGATGATGTAGTTCGATTATCTTCTTTGATAGTTCGACTATCTATGTCATTCGACTATCTGTTCTGATAGGTCGACGTTCTCCGTGCTTCGGTCGACGATCTCCGAGGGTCGTTCGACGTTTTTTTTGTCTGCCTTTAGTAAAGTTATATTATTTATTTCTTATCCTCTTGACACATTTTATTAAAGTATATTTCATTGATGTTATGCTATTATTTCCAGGCAATCTTTGCCCCATCCTTCGTGCATAAGTCAAGCTTTATCTGACAAAGTTCTTTGTCTTATTAGTTGAAATATCTTTTTGCTTTATCTGCCAGGCTGTCCTTTATAGCCGTTAGACTCAAAAAGTCTTCTCTGGCCGTAAAGAGCTCTTTCTGATGTGACTTTTTCTAGCACTCTTTTACAAGATTGATTTGTAGCTTCTTAGAAAGCTTTATCTTTTTATAGGATATCTGTCTGCAAGATATAATTTGCTTTATGCTTTTTGCAGCCCAGTTTGCAGATTCCAGAAGAAGACAAAGTTCAAACTCAGATTAGAGCCGTTGCAAAGGCTCATATATAAAGTGCCTTCAAAAGACAGAGAAGAATATACATATACAATATACAATACAAGAAGTTTTACTCTGAGTAGCATAAAGATCTACAGCTCTAAGAAATTCACATTCAACTGAGAAGATCAAATCTCTTCAGCATTCTTCTTCATCCTGAGTTCATCCTGCTCACAGGAAGACATTCACTCAGAGGCTTTTAGAAGAAGAAGAAGAAGAAAGGAAGTTGATTGAAGAAGAACACCTTTTCTAAATCAAGAGTCTTCTTCAAGCTTCTCCTTCAGAACTTCAAGACAGTTCTTTGTCTCAGTTCAGAAGAGTTCCTGCACCCTGAAGCAAGAATTCTTCCTGTATATTCTCTAAGCCAGGGGGAGATTTGATTCTTTAGAGCTTTCTAGCTCTGTGCAATCCACTAGCTTCTCTAATCTGTTTTAACAATAGAGAAGAAACTTTAACTCTCTCAACCTCCTGTATAAAGGGTTATTACTCCCTTCAAAAGTGAACCTTGGTGGCAGGGCACCTGATCAAAAACCTGTGTTGGATTTTGAGCTCCTGATCAAAAGCTCAAAGGGTCTACTTGATCTACCTGAAGTAGATCAGTTGGTGGCAGGGCACCTGATCAAAAACCTTTAGTGGATTCCTACCAGGGTGGTAGAAGAGTGGACGTACCTATTTAGAGGGAACCACTATAAAATTTCTTGTGTCGTCTGTGCTGCTTATTTAATTTATTACACTGTGGCTGTGAATAGAAATAACTAGGATTGCTAGTTGCTGTGATAGGATCAAAGCTCAACTGTAATTACAGTTGCCCTTCTCTAGTGCACTTCACTTTGTGTTAGGGTCTAGGGTTTAAAATATCTATAAACTCATTCCGCAAATTAACTTTAAGGGAGTTGAGTAGGGTGTCATAATTTTTGAATACTCTATTCACCCCCCTCTAAAGTTGTATCTATCATCACTTTTAAGGTGAGTGAAAGTGAATCCCTATTTATGCCAGTTACTCTTGCAATTTAGTTTTTCCTACAGTTTAGGTTAGCCCAAGACTTCCCCCGGCATACCCCGTGAAGGGCTCTCAAATGGCACTAGGAACTACGATGGGCTGAAGCCCAAAGCTCCCTTACGCAAGGCACTTACTATTATTGATTGTTACCCAACTCCCAATCCCTTTCATATTGTACTGTATCTAACCCAAGTTTATTTTGACTCTTTCTCTTTCCACGGGAAAGACGATGTTTCGTCGTCCCCGAGCACCTCTTACCACTTGTCTAACCTCCACTCCTCATCACGACTCTGATGATGAATTCATTCTACTTAACCGATCAATTCACAGATTTCCCAAATCCCTAGGTTCATTTTGCACCATATTTTGATTTCTGCAGTTTTTCTAAATGCAGACCATCCTAAGCTATATGATGTACATGATAGGAAATACTCCAAATATTTATCCAAAAGTCTTAATATATTTAATGGGGATCTATCATGACATTTTTAGCCAAAATCCATAAAATTATTATTTTCCTAATTAATTTGGCATTTAATTAATTTTTCCCAAAAGTTAGGTCATGAGTAATTTTGAACATGAAGTACTAGATTCTCTTAAGTTATGGCCACCCAAAAATTATGAACACTAGAATATAGATAAATAACAGTAAAAGCCAAATTTCACAGATATATATTAAATGTATAACTTCTAATTATTTAATTCAAGATAATCTAAGAAAATGAGGTTAATAAAATAGTATCATAAATCATGGTCTAAAAATTATGTAAAAATTACCAAAAATTTAGTATGATCAATAAACATTACTGAATAGATTTTATAACATTCTAAATTATTTTAACCACTGTTTTATCAAAATTATCAATTGAGGCAATACAAAGATTATAACTACAAGTACAAGCTACACTCTTCCAAACATTCCACAATAATAACTAGAGGCTCATACTAGTATAAAAACCTTCCTACATAAATTTCATAAGGATCCAATGTCATATGACCCTTCAATATTTTCCAATGAGGTATAAGCCTAAATTAACCCTAATTGGTTTATGTTGTGTGCCTAAGTCTAAATATCATCAAATTCATCCCTAGGGTATTTCACCACCCTATAATTATTTGTGCTAATTACCAAGTCCATACAAGGATATCTTACCCTATGTCCTTCACAACCCCCCCCCCCCTCCCCCACCCAAGTCCAACCTTAGGGTTAGAACTAGGGTCCTAGGGAAAATCCACCCTAATCCACCCCATCTCACATGGGAGGGTGTTAAAAGTAATGCCAAGTCAGTGGCCCAAATTTTAACCTCTGTTGAGGTGTTTTGACCACCTAAACCCACAAGTGCACTTTTGACCTAAATACCCCCTTTTGGGGCAAGCCTAGGGTTTTCCCATTTCCCAAGTAAATCACCTCTAAATAGAGTGAAAATTTATACACAGCCTCCTAATGACCCCAAGGACCAATCACCATAATTTGGGATCATTTGGAGTTCATTAGTTCCCTTAATTAATTTAATCATGATTTATTAAATAATTACAAAAACTCTAGGAAAACAATATCCAAAAATTCTCATTTTTGGATATGGTGTTTGTATAGGTGAGAGTGATCCCCAGTCCCATTTTCACATCATTTGGATGGCTGGATTAGTGGGATAACTCAAACCAAGCTCTTATCAAGCGTATGGATAGACCTCACCCAAATGGGTGCTTTTGTCAAACTTGTTGACCAAAATGGATGAAATCAATTTTAAAATAAAGTAGACTCATAGGGCTACAGTTTATATGTTGACTACTTTTTCTGATTTAGCCTCTAGGTATTTTTAAATTAATTTGCAAAGTGACTGAATATGTGTGATAGAAATCATTAAAATGAAATATTAATATACTGATCCTGCACGGATCTTGACGTAGGATCCAACAGCCACTGATCATCTTCTTCCTCCAGCAATGGCTGGGATTCTCCTGACCTGGAGGTACTTTAATCCACCACAACAGTCCATCCGGCCACCTCCCTGGCCGGCCACCGCCACCACCACCTCCGTCGAGGTGGTGGCCATCATTGGGCGGCGGAATAGCCGCCGGAGGGTCCGTCTCCGACGATCCTGAGAGGTAAAAATTTTGACTCAAAAGCTTAAAAATCCAAGCTTCTATCGGGCTCAATTGATCCCGAACCTTATTCCTAATGAATCCCTAGATCTACTCATAGAAGAAAAGGAAGGGGAGGACCTTGCTTGCGGCCTGGAGACGCATCGATCGTCGGGAAGCCATTGGTGGTGGTGGCGGCGCTCGGCTTCTGCAACAACACAGAGGACTTAGTCGGCTCCTTCAGGTAAAGGTTGTAACCGACTCCTATGGGTCCAGTGAGTCTTTTAAAATAGTGAACAGAGGGAGGGGAAAGGCCAAGCATCAATGGCCATTGAAAGCTTATTTCGGCCATGACAATACTCCTCCCCTAGCCACTGTTATGGTCGGGAAGTTGCTGGAATCTCCTCCTCTTCCCTAGGGGAAACTGAATCCAACCCTTTAATGGGGGAGTGGAGGGGTCAAGCCAATTCCACCATTAATGGCCCCTTTTGGCTCAATTCGGCCATGGCGAGCTAGCACTGTTCCGGCCATGAACAACCACCTAAGTGGCTCCATGATCTTCCTAAATTAAATGGGGAATTGGATCAGGCCATGAGGAATGGCCCTTGGCCTCCTTGGCCATGAATGGCTCTCCCTCACCATTTCTCTCTCCTCCATTAAAGAGGAATAGAAGCTTTCTCTCTCTTCCATTTAAGAGGAATTTGGGTCAAACCGTCTGCCACGTGGCACCATACTACTGGACCGCTTATTATTATTTAAATAGGTCTTAATGAAAGAAATGGGCCAATAAATCCATCTTGGCGCAATTCCCGAAAATATGTGTTGGGTATTGTATCCACAATTGACCTGATTTGAAGAAGCCTCTGAACAAGCTAAGTTGAATTGACAATGTATTTGATGATCTTTTATCAAGTTGTGCTTGCAGCTATTCCATGCTAAGTACACACTAATGTAAGGGTGCAGTGGGTCAATATACACGGGTCTGCGCAACGTAATCCCTCGTTGAGTAGATAAGTGTGTTGACTCACGTGTGCTCTCTCTATTGGAGTGTTCTTATTTTCAAGTACAGGGTCGAGGTAGATCAAGAGCAGAAGAGGAGCAAAGATGAGTCAAAGACCAAGTTCATAGAAGGAAGAGAAAAATCGTCTAAGTCAAAATCGACGGGAATCACTAAGTCATTCCCGCCGACTTCGACGTGAGTCACTTGTGATTTTCGCCGATTCAACGAGAATCAAGCTGCATTCCTGCCGACCTCTTTCGGATGACTGTTTTCTTATAGGAATTCTTCTAAGGTAGAATTGACGGGAATCACCAAGTGATTCTCGCCGACTTCGACGGTAATCGTTGTGATTCCCGCCGAATCGACGAGAATCAGTTTGCATTCCCGCCGATTCCCACCGGCTGACAAGGTTTTCAATTGGAATTCGGCCAAGGCAGAATCGACGGGAATCGTGAGTGATTCTTCCCGACTTCGACGGGAATCACCAACGATTCTCGCCGATTTTGCCTTAGGCAATTTTCGTCTGTTCGCTGGACCGAACCAAGAGACCGTGCGCTGTTTCGGCTGGGGATAGGGTTTCTCCTTGTGGGTCCCACAACGGTCATTAGGGTTGGCTCGGGTATATATACATGCATATTTCGAACTTATGCAGTAACTCATTCACGCGAAATCAAAAAGCCGATGCCGTGCCCTAACAGATCGCGGAAAATCACCGATCGCTGTCGCCACTCGCAAGTTCGTCACCGCCGCAGATCTCAGAGCTTCTTTGATCTTCAGATGACAGAAACGAGGCTAGCAGTGCGTCTCATGCATCTCTCTTAAGATCTCTTGTCTCTCGATTCGTTGAACGAGGTTTGTTCTTCATTCCGAATCGATTGAGACGACTGACTCGACTGAGATCGTTCGTAGACCTTGCTTGCTTCGTCAAGAAGTTTGGATCTACAAAGCATCGCCGCCGCAATCACTTGCCGCCGCCGATCTTGACAAGATCCTCTCCAAGAGAGTACTCCGGTTGTGGACTCTTCACATCCTTCAAGAAAGCTTCAACGATCGAAGAAGGACATCAGAAACTCCAAAAGTAAATTTAATTCCGCAAAAGACTGCACGACACCTATTCCCCCCCCATAGGTGGACTTAGTCGACACTAGATACTTTCAAGTGGTATCAGAGGGAGTTTACTCATCAGTAAGGTTAACACCTTGAGTAAGATCCCGCATCTAGTGTCAAGAAGAAAGAAGATCTCTTAATTGGACAGACCCAAGTATTCAGGGAAGATCCCAGTGTGCACCAAGCTGAACTTTCCTATCTGGAAGGAAAGGATCAGGTATTACATGGAAGCAGTCGATCCCCGACTCTTCATGATAGTGGAGGAGGGACCTTATATCCCCACTAAGGCCTCCACCATTGATCCAACCAAGAAAGTGCCCAAGAAACTCTCCGAAATGGATAAGGATGAGATGGTGCTTATCGGACTTGACAAGAAAGCTCAGAACATTCTAGTAAGTGTCGTCGATGATTCCATGATGCAGATTTTCTTCAACTACAGGACTGCCAAGGACATATGGCACTGCCTGATCATTCTGATGGAAGGAACAGATGAAGTAAGGGATGATCGAAGATCCCTTCTGAACCAGAAGTATGAGGCCTTCAGGCAAGGTCCTAAGGAAGAAATCGGAGTGACATTCGAGAACTTCCTGAAGATCATCAATGCCCTGAAGGGTTATGGCAGAGTGTTCACCGATGGTGAACTAAATGACAAATTCCTTAGATCCCTTACTAAGGAATGGGACACCAAGATCTTCGCCATCAGAGAATTTGGCAAGTTGGCAGAAACTTATCCCCAGATTCTGTTTAGGAAACTCTTGTCATATGAGCTTCAGCGGAACACCAGAAAAGCTGAAGAAGAAGCCGATAAAGCCGCTGCTAGAGAAAATACTGTGGCCCTGAAAGCCAATCACTCAAGGAAAGGCAAGGGTGCAGCCTCGTCCCGCTCTCGTAAAAAGGATGAGGAAGAAGACTCTGAGCCATGCTCTTCCAGCTCAGAGCTATCTGAAGAAGACTTCTCCCTCATCACTTGAGAGTTCAAGAAGTTCCTCAAGTTGAGGAATCAAAGAAAGAGAGACGGCTCCTCCTCCACACATCAGAAGAAGAATTATTCTTCTGACAGGTATGAATCCAAACAGAACAAACATCACTCTGATGACTTTATTTGCTTTGGATGCAATAACGTCATTGCTGACTGCCACCAAAGTAAGAGGGATAAGGGGAAGGGAGAGGAGCACAGGTCCTCTAGAGATAAGAAGAAGGAGATGAGCTACATTGCTAAAAGCCAAAGATACTGAGTGAATCTGATTCTTCAGACTCCAATGATGATGATGAAGCCTACTTCGGGCTAATGGGTCGCTCCGACTCAAAAGGAGACTGCCCCCCATTTACTGGGAAGGTAAAAGATCGTACCCCCCTCTCTGACTCTGACTCTGAGTCTCCTGATGATGATCTCGAGGACAGCCCATCTGCCCGTGAAGCTGAGCTCCTCGAAAAGTATGAGCTTCTGCTCAATACCTTTGAGGAATGCCGCAAGAGGTTGAGGGCTCAGAAAAAGGAAGTCAAATTCCTTAAGGCTGAGGGTGTGTCTCTAAGAGAAGAGATCACTAGCTTGATCTCTCTCCGACAGGGACACTTGGACCTGAATTCTGAGCACTCAGAGTCTCTAAGGCTCCTTGACCATAAACAGGAAGAAATCAACAAATTGGAAGAATAGCTTGTGGCAGAAAGGAAGATTGTCAAAAGCTTCTCCATGCCCAAGACCGTTCTTCCTCTGGTTGATGAATTCTCTGCTCAGGCTAAGGGGGCTAGCTTAGGGCATATGGGTGTGCCTGGTAAATCATCCAGGAGAAACAGAAAATAGAGGAAAAATAAGCCTGCTAAGAAGGCATCTGCTGCAGAAAAGGGAAAGACCCCACTCGATCCTGTTTTATTCAGAAAGCCTGGCTTTCCTTGCAATGAGCAGGACTTTGAGTTAACCTATGGCCACTTATTCCGGCCCTCGGTTAAAAAGCCCAAGAGCCGGTATGATGGTTGCGCCTTCCCCCGCAACTACGGTGAGAGTGTCTTCAAAGCACCTTATGAGGAAATTCAAGTAGAGAATTATGGCCACTTCTCTAGCGGGCATAATAGGAAGATGGCACCAAAGGCCAAGCTTGTTATACTGAAGGAACAGGAAGTAAAGAAATCATGTGACTGCTGTCATCATGATGCCTCCACCTCTAGATCCAAGGCCCCTGCAGGACCCACCGTTCCAAGGGTGAAGCTAGAGCCTAGGAAGCGGTACAACATGTTTAACTGTTGGTGCTGTCGCAAAGTTGGTCACTTTGCCGTGGATTGCTGGTTTAATCCAAGATTCAATGAGACTCCTCATGTTAGCAATGCGAGGCCGACCACTCGTAGGGTTAACCACCCGAGGGGGAGTGTGATAACCAGGAATCTAGGACCCAAGTTTGATTGGGTTCCTAAGGGAAACTAATTCTGTTTTGCAGGTATGTCCAAAGGCCACCAAAAATCCAATCAGGTACTTTGACAGTGGATGCTCCCGGCATATGACCGGGACAAGAAGCCTGTTGCATGATTACTCCCCAGTCAAAAATGGTCCCAAAGTCATCTTTGGAGGATCTGATCGAGGATTCACCAGGGGTTATGTTATGATTTCCAACGGTGTATTCTCTATCACTGATGTGGCCTATGTTGAAGGGTTAAACCATAACCTGATCAGTGTAAGCCAGTTGTGTGATAAAGGATACGACGTTAAGTTCTGCAAGGATAAGTACTTGATAATATCGTGTGCCTCTTCGGATACGGTATTAACTGGCTTTAGGAGAGGAAATATCTTTTGCTTAGATTTTCTTAGCTTAGACTCTTCTACCCCCGTGTGCCTAGTAGCCAAAGGCAGTGCATCTCTTTGTGAGCAATGGCACAAGAGATTAGCACATATTAATTTCAAGACTATTAATATGTTGTTTTCTAAGAATTTAGTAAGGGATGCCCCTACTATTAAGTGTATCAAAGATAGCCCCTGTCCTGCATTCTAGAAGGGAAAACAGACTCGGGCTACCTTTAAGGGCATTGCAGACAAAGACTCCTCCAGATGTCTTTATCTTCTGCATATGGACTTGTTCGGTCCAGTGCAAGTTCATAGCTTAGGAGGCAAATCATATACGCTAGTGATTGTTTATGATCACTCTCGATTTACGTGGGTGTTCTTCTTGAAATGAAAGTCAGATACGTTTGACATCTTCACTAATTTTGTCAAGCAGATTCAGAATGAACTTGATCGCTCCGTGGTCAAAATCAGAAGTGACCAAGGAACAGAATTCGAGTCTGGTGCTATGAAAAAATTCTATGAAGAACATGGTATCTTTCATGAGTTTTCCTCCCCGTGTACTCCTCAGCAAAACAGAGTTGCGAAGAGGAGAAATAGAACGCTCATTTAAGCATATACGATAATGTTGAATGACGCTTCTCTTCCAGAGTACTTCTGGGCAGAGGCTGTCAATACGGCTTGTCATGTGCAGAACCGGGCATTGATCAACAAGAATCATCGTAAGATGCCTTATGAGCTACTGAAAGGCAGGAAATCGACCATATCCTATTTAAGTATTTTTGGCTGCAGATGTTATGTACTCAATAATGGGAAGTACCCATATACTAAATTCAGAGAAAAATGCTTCGAAGACATCTTCATGGGCTATAGTAGTCATAGTCGGGCATATAGGGTCTTCAATAAGAAAACCCTAGTTGTAGAGGAGTCCATTAATATTTTTTTTGAAGAAGGAAGCTTGCTTCATAACAATTCTTCCAGTGACATTCTTGAAGATGCAGGTGCAAGGCTTGAACAGATAAGTCTCGATGAGACTGCAAAAGGTGCAACTCCCAAGTATGTCAAGGTTTCCACCTCAACGCCAACTGGAGAAGTTGACGATCAGGATGGAGAAAATCTCCCAGAAGAAGGAGAAGCCTGAGAAGCTCTAAGAGCTCCAGATGCAAGACTCCTAGAGCTCCGACACGTGAGGTATCATCCCAGAGATCAGATCATAGGAGATCCTCGTGACGGTGTCAGAACTCGGAGAGGTACAATTAACGAGATTTTGCACCTTAGTTTTCTATCACAGGTTGAGCCAAAGAAGTTCGACGAAGCAAACAAAGATGCATCATGGATATTGTCCATGCAAGATGAACTGCATCAATTCGAACGATGCAACGGCTGGACGCTTGTTCCCAGACCAAAGAACTAGAATGTGATCCGCATTAAGTGGATCTTCAGAAACAAACTGGATGAACACGGTGTCATCATCAAGAATAAGGCCAGACTGGTGGCTCAAGGTTACAGACAGGAGGATGGGATTTACTTTGACCAAACCTTTGCACCAGTTACGAGGCTGGAGGCGATTAGATTGTTCCTGGCATATGCCTCTCACAAAGGATTCACTGTCTATCAGATGGACGTGAAATCTGGGTTTCTAAATGGAAATTTTAAAGAGGAAGTATATGTCACGCAACCCCCAGGTTTTGTTAATCCATCGCTCCCTAATCATGTCTATTTTCTTAATAAAGCATTAAATGGCTTAAAACAAGCTCCTCGAGCTTGGTATGAGACTCTGTCTAGTTTTCTTTTTGAGAACAAGTTCTCGAGAGGAAAAATAGATAAGACATTGTTTCTTAGGGAAGTCAAACGCAAGATTTTGTTGGTGCAAATCTATGTTGATGACATAATATTCAGCTCAACGGACAACAATCTTTGCAAGAAGTTTTCTAAACTTATACAAGGAAAGTTTGAAATGAGCAGCCTGGGAGAGCTAATGTATTTCTTGGGACTTCAAGTGAAAAAGTCTGAGGATGGAATTTTCATTTCTCAGACGAAGTTCACAAATAAACTCCTCAAGAAATTTGGAATGGAGAATGCAACCTCTATGAGGACTCCAATGGGATCCACTGTGTCTCTAGACAAGGATGAGAAAGGGAAACCTTTTGATGAAACAAAATACAGAAGCATAATTGGATCCCTGCTCTACCTTACTGCTAGTCGACCAGATATTTTTTTTTCCACATGCATTTGTGCCAGATATCAGGTGAACACTAAGGAATCTCATTATGTCGCTGCAAAGCGAATTCTTAGATACCTTAAAGGTACACCAAATCTTGGCTTGTGGTACCCAAGAAACAATGATGTCGAGCTGATAGGCTTTTTAGATGCTGACTTTGCAGGAAGTAGGGATGATAGGAAAAGCACTTCCGGGACGTGCCAATTCCTCAGATGAAGGCTTATTTCATGGAACAGTAAAAAGCAGAACTGTGTCGCAACCTCCACGGCTGAATCTGAGTACATCTCAGCAGGCAGCTATTGCGCACAACTTCTATGGATTTGAAATCAACTCGAAGATTATGACTTGCAGTTCAGAGAAGTTCCTATGTATTGTGACTCCTCGAGCGCAATAGCAATTGCGAACAATCCTGTGTCGCACAGCAGTACAAAGCACATTAAAGTGTGCTACCACTTCATTCGGGAGCATGTGGAAAACAAAGATATCTCTCTCTGCTATGTCCCCCACGGATAAGCAGATTGCAGATATCTTCACAAAGCCCCTAGACGAGGCCAAGTTTAGTCTCTTCAAAACTGAACTCGACATGCTGAACTATGAAGATTGAAGCCTGAAGGGCTCAAGGCTCTTGGATCAAGGGGGAGCATCTGCTATGGATTCAAGTTCGAGCACTGATGCAATAATTGAGGGGGAGCTTTGTGCTCCAAGTAAAGTACCTGATTTGCAGAAGCCGAAAAGGGGGAGATAACCCTCTCGGCTAAGGCTAAGGTGGCTGCCAATGTTAAGTATGCTCTCAGGAAAATGGTAATGAATTTCACTCTCAGCTGAATTTTCATTGTATGATTTTCATTCTCATCTGTTCTATTCACCTTAGCTTGTAGGGTTAGGCTTATTCAAATAGGGGGAGATAGTTGGGTATTGTATCCACAATGGACCTGATTTGAAGAAGCCCCTTAACAAGCTAAGTTGAATTGACAATGTATTTGATGATCTTCTATCAAGTTGTGCTTGCAGCTATTCCATGCTAAGTACATACCAATGTCAGGGTGCAGTGGGTCAATATACACGGGTCTGCGCAACGTAATCTCTCGTTGAGTATATCAGTGTGTTGACTCACGTGTGCTCTCTTTATTGGAGTGTACTTATTTTCAAGTACAGGGTCGAGGTAGATCAAGAGCGAAAGAGGAGCAAAGATGAGTTAAAGACCAAGTTCATAAGAAGGAAGAGAAAAATCGTCTAAGTAAAAATCGACGGGAATCACTAAGTCATTCCCGCGGACTTCGACAGGAGTCACTTGTGATTCTCGCCGATTCGACGAGAATCAGGATGCATTCCCGCCGACCTCTTCCGGATGACTATTTTCCTACAGTAATTCTGCTAAGGCAGAATCGACAGGAATCACCAAGTGATTCTCGCCGACTTCGACTAGAATCGTTGTGATTCCCGCCGAATCGACGAGAATTAGTTCGCATTCCCGCCGATTCCCTCTGGCTGACAAGGTTTTAAACTGGAATTCGGCCAAGGCAGAATCGACGGGAATCGTGAGTGATTCCCGCCGACTTCGACGGGAATCACCAACAATTCTCGCCGATTTTACCTTAGGATATTTTTGTCTGTTCGCTGGACCGAACCAAGAGACCGTGCGCTGTTTCGGCCGGGGCTAGGGTTTCTCCTTGTGGGTCCCACAACGGTCATTAGGGTTGGCTCGGGTATATATACATGTGTATTTCGAATTTCTACAGTAACTCATTCACGCGAAATCAAAAAGCCTACGTCGTGCCCTAGCAGATTGCGGAAAATCACCGATCTGTCGCCGCTTGCAAGCTCGTCGCCGCCGCAGATCTCAGAGCTTCTTTGATCTTCCGATGACAAAACCGAGGCTAGCAGTGCGTCTCACGCATCTCTCTTGAGATCTCTTGTCTCTCGATTCGTTGAACGAGGTTAGTCATTCATTCATAATTGATTGAGACGACTGATCCGACTGATATCGTTCGTAGACCTTGCTTGCTTCGTCAAGAAGTTTGGATCTACAAAGCATCGCCGCCGCAATCACTTGCTGCTGCCGATCTTGACAAGATCCTCTCCAAGAGAGTAATCCGGTTGTTGACTCTTCGCATTTTTCAAGAAAGCTTCAACGATCAAAGAAGGACATCAGAAACTCCAAAAGTTAATTTAATTCCGCAAAAGACTGCACGACACCTATTCCCCCCATAGGTGAACTTAGTAGACACTAGATACTTTCAATATTGTTCGGCCTATTAAAATGAACCAGCAAACTGGGCCGAGAATTTCTCTAAGGCAAAAGCGTTGAGACCAGTCAGCTCACTCAATGCCTAAATCGCCAGGAATTTTCTAATTACAATAGCGTGGAGTGAGCTCAGCTCACTCAAAGCCATTCAGTCTATGGCATTGAGTGAGCTCAACTCACTCAACGCCATATTTCCAGAAAATCCTTTCTCAGTATGATGGCGTTGAGTGCACTCAACGCACTCAACGCCATTCATCCCATAGCATTGAGTGGACTCAGCGCACTCAACTCCCCGAGCTTAATATTCAGAATAATGGAGTTGAGTGCACTCAATGCACTCAACACCATTAATTCTATGGCGTTGAGTGCACTCGATGCACTCAACGCCTGAGCCAAAAATTCTTCCTAAGTAAGATGGAGTTGAGTGCACTCAACGCTATTCAGCCTATGGCGTTGAGTGCACTCGACGCACTCAATGCCCGAGCCCAAAATTATTCCCAAGTGAGATGGCATTGAGTGCACTCAACGCACTAAGCGCTATTCAGGACATGACATTGAGTGCACTCCACGCACTCAACGCCCGAGCCCAAAAACCTATCTAAGTAGATACCTGATCTACTCGTCGAGTCTTGTCGACTCACTCGACGCTTCCCGGACTTGAGTCAACTTGACCTCTTTTTGGTTGACCCTGATGGGTCCTTAGCGACATATTGGCCTCCCTTAGGGTTAGAGGGGTCTTGATGGGATCATGAAACCAAGTTAAAACCCTAAGGTCATGCCTAAAGTAGTAATTGGGATTCTACTACTTGCAGACCAAGGTGATTTTCACCTTGGGTCTTGTTCACTTGGTCTTCTTGGGCTTTCTAGGGTTTTGTCATGACTTGGTCATGACAAAACCACTCCTAGGGGGTCTAGTCGTTTAAGAAATGAAACAAATCCCAATATATTAAAATAAAAATTTTGTCCCCAAAATTAAGGTTAAGCCTTTGGGGGTTTCTACTAGAATTAAGAAACTGTAACATCCCAAAGGTTTAAGGAATACCTGACTCGAAGAGACTCGTGTACTTTTGCTGCATCAAGTACTGTGGCTCTTATGTATGCTCCTCCTGCCCATGGTTTCTCCACAGAACCTTGACAAGCGGAACCTTCTTGCGTCGCAAGACCCGCACTGTCGTGTCTTCGATCCTGATCGGCTCCAAGATGACTGATCGATCTGAGGCCATCGGGCCGTCTGCTGTGGAAATCTACTGCTCAGGGTGTAGTAGAGCCCTCCATAGTGAGAAGACTTGAAAGACGTTATGCAATCGCGCTAACTCCGGCGGTAGCTCCATTCTATAACCCAAGGGGCCGATCCGCTCCAGGATCCTGTAAGGCCCTATATACCTCAGACTGAGCTTCTTCCGCCCGCAAACCCGCGAGACTCCGTGCATCAGCCGTATCTTTGAGAAAACCCAGTCTCCCACCTAGAACTCCACCTGACAATGCCTCGCGTCGTAATATTTGGCATGCCTGCTCTGGGCTTCCAACATCCTATCCTGGATCAATCTAATCTGAGTATCACTATCCTCCACAAACTCCGAGCTGAGTGCCTTTGGATCCTCATCCTGAACCTATAATAGTGGGGTCCTGCAACTCCGTCCATATAATGCCTCGTAAGGGTCCATGCCTATGCTGGACTGATGGGTGTTGTTGTATGAAAACTCAATCAGCGATAGCAATCTCTCCCAAGGCTCACCGCGGTCCAAAATACATAGGCGCAAAAGATCCTCCAATATACGGTTGGTGTGCTCCGTCTTCCCATCAGTCTGAGGATGAAAAGTCGTGTTGAATGTTAATCGAGAACCCAGATAGGCTTGAACTGACCTCCACTCCTTGGACGTAAACCGCCCATCCCGATCTGAAATGATATTTATGGGTACTCCATGATAGCGCACAAACTAATCGATGAATCTCTGTACTAATACGCTGACCGGAGTGTCCTTTGCTATTGGAATGAATCTGGCCACCTTCGTTAGCCTGTCCACTATCACCCAGATCGAGTCATTCCCCGCATGGGATTGGGGTAGCCCATGTATGAAATCCATGGCGATATCCTCAAACTTCCACTCCATCACTGGAAGTGGCCGTAGTAATCCGGCCAGTTTCTTGCACTCTACCTTTACGAGTTGTCAAGCCTGGCAATGCATCACAAAATACGTAATGTCCTTCTTCATTCCCGGCCAGTACATTGTCCTCTTCAAATCTGCTGACATCTTTGTGATCCTTGAGTGCACCGAGTATCTTCTGCAGTAAGCTTTCGTCATGATGTCTTCCCGAATCCGGCCTCCTGCCGGTATATAAACCCTGCCTCTGAAACATAGGAGCCCATCCATCAAGGAGTAATCCCCTACTGTGCCTTCCTCCAAGGCCCTAAATATCGGCTCTGCTCTCGCATCCAGCCTCTGCCCGTCTCTGATGTGATCACGTATGTCATCGGTGGTAATCATCGATCCTAGATACTCCATGTATAACTCCGGATCATCCTCGTACACTAGTGATATCTGCATCTCTTCTGAAAGTGAGGGGATAAGTTGTAAACTACTCTAGAGGGGGGGTAAATAGAGTATTCAAATTTTATGAACAATTAGTCAGCTCCCTTGGAGTTTATTTGCGGAATAAATAATCTGATACTTGAACCCTAAGAGCCTAACACAGTGAAGTGCACAAGTGAGAGAGTTAACTGAAATTTCAGTTTAACTATAAGCCTATCACAGCAACTAGCAATCCTAGGTAGTTCTATCACAGCCACAGAATAGACAATTAAACAAGATAGCCAGAGACACAGGATATATAGTGGTTCCCTCTAAATAGGTACTCCACTCTTCTACCACCCTGGTAGGAATCCACTACAGGTTTTTGCTAAGGTGCCCTGCCACCAATGATCTGATTCAGGTAGATCAAACAGACCCTTTGAGCTTTTGATAAGGATGCTCAACCACAGGTTGTTGATAAGGTGCCCTGTCACCAATGTTCACTTTTGAAGAGGTGTGAACAAACTCTTTTACAAAGGGGTTGAGAGGGTTATATTATCTTCTCTGTTGTAAATACAGATTAGAGAAGACTTGTGGATTCTCTAAAGAATCAAAGTCTCCCCCTGGCTCAGTGAAAGTCCAGGGAAAGCCTTTGCTTCATGATGAAGGAGTTTCAGATATACTGAAACTAAATCCTCAGAGATCTGTAGACTGATTTTTATCAGGTCTTCAGATTCTGGAATAATTGAAGCAGAACTGGAGCTCTTTCTGAAGTCTTGAAAACTCTAAGCAGATGCTCAGGAGACTTGAGAATGAAAGTAATTGCTCTGGGCTTTTTCTTCAGGGGAGCTTTTCTTCTTCTTTTTGTGAGATGGTGAAGAGTTGCTCTGAAGATGCTTGAGAGAATGCAGCACTGAGAAAAAAAATCTCTCTGTATCTGTAACTTGTAATTTTTCTGAGAAAAAAATCTCTCTTAAATATGTCTTCTCATTTTTCCTTTGGAACGGCTCTATTGATTTGAATTCTCGAGCCCTGCGACAGATTATCTCAAAATAGAATATAGCAATAGGAATAGAATGACCTATTAGCTTACTGTCAGTCCCGATAAGGAATTAAATAAGTGGGAAAATACTTCAGTACAAGGACTTACCATTCTTGGAAATAGCAAACAGTGCCAACGGCTAGAATACAGCCTGGCAATATATTTTGTATAATAGGACAAAAATGCTTTATCAAAATACTGAATCCCGTGATTTAAGCTTGACATATTTGGTAATTAATTTATTTTGAATTTAAGCCATAAATCTGCAAAAACAACTTCAGAAAATTCTCTAACCACAAGCTAAAACACTTGGAAATAAACCAAGGAATAGAATGAATACAAAAAGATAAAGGCAGACAATAATTGTCGAACAGGGGTTCGATGATCGTCGACCTAGCTAACAGATCATCGACTAAAAGCAGAAATCTGTCGAAACAGAAATCGTCGAACAGAAATCGTCGACCAGCTCAAGATATCGTCGACTAAAGCAGAAAATCTGTTTAAACAGAAATCGTGAAGCAAGAACACGATCGTTGAACTGCTGATGGCAGATCGTCGACCAACCTTCAGAGCATAATAAACTTGCTCTGAGATCGTCGACCATCGGTCGACGATAATTGTCTTGACTTCAACGATTCTATAGCCCTGCTATCGTCGACCAATGATCGACGATCGCGAGGCCTCGTTCGACGATGGTCGAACGGAAAATGCCTTAACCAAAAATACATCTAGAACTTCTAGCCTAAGCTCTAGGTCAGTTATAAACTGTCCTAGGGAAACTGAACAAGGCCTAATCATGATCATATATAGTTATATGGATCAAGAGGGGCTGGAAAGGGATTACATAAGCCAAATCACATCTAGGGTACCAACAATCTCCCCCTATTTGGGTTATATTATCCAATCCGATCTAAAAACTAATGCACAAAATAACAAAAGCAGAGATTAACCAAAAATTTAAATCACAGGCAATCCACAGAAAAACATAAAAACATAAATCAGCAGAACTATAAAGTATCAAACAGATTTATCAGAGGTTTTAGCATCAGATGAGTTCTTAGGGATTACAGCTGGTTTGAAAATAATTTCTCTGTTTGGATTTGCTGCTTGTCTTTTGGATAGCATTAGGTCATGTTCACCAATAATTTTCTTTTCAGCATAGCTTGGCAGAACTGCAGCAGGGTGCAACTTCATGTATTCTTCAGTATTAAAAATTTCAGAGTTGACTTGAATTTTGCTGAGTTCCTTTTCTCTGAATTCAGACATAGTTGTATATGCTGTAGGGTCTAGTCCTTGAGCTTTGGCTCTCTCCATCATGCTTAGTGCAATAGATTCCTTAAATCTTGCCATAGAGGCAATTCTTTCTGTTTCAGTCATATCTGATGGAGATGGTGGTCTGTTAGTATCAGCTTGAGCTGCAATCTCCATGTTCCTTTGAAGAGCTGTGGCTAATTTGCTTGAGTCAAGAGGAGTCTGTGCAGCCTTCTTAGGATCAGTTTCAGCATATAGAGATCTTGGAGGTGCAAGTTCAATGAACTTCTTGTGGGATTTCTCTGAATAGACCACTCTTTTTTCCTTTTGTTTCAACTGTCTCAGAAGCAGCAGGTTTCCTTGATGTGGAGGATGGACCTCTCCTGGGAGGAGAAGGTTTCCATTCTGGAACTTTCTTTTTAGGAGAAGGAGGAGGAGAGAAAGTAGGTTGCTGAAATGTCATCTCCTTTATTTGTTCCATGGGAACATTTTCATTTCTTTTCCTTCCTTATCCTGATACATCTTGGCCTCCCTGGCTTTGGTTACTCCTTCTCTGGTAGGACTGAAAGGTGTTAGAACTGGCTGATTTTGCAGATGGGGCAGAAGAGAGACTTCCAGAGGCTCCAGCACCAGGAGGTGGAGGAGGACCTCTGGGGGGGAATTTCTGAATTGGAGTGTCATATCTTTTTGTTCTCTTCTTCTCTCTTGTCTGATTCTTTGAGAGTCTCATCCATGGTTGAAATTCTTTGCTCTTGGGATCAATTCCCTTCAGAATGAAATAGGGAACATCCTTGTCTGGATTAGCAGTAGGAGGAGCAGATGCTTTTCTTTTCTTGGATACAGCCTTTTTCTTCTTCTGGGTGCTATCAGAATCCTCAGAATCATCATCATCAGAGGAGTGGGATGAGGTTCTGCCAGCATAATCATCAAAGTCTTGTTCTGAGATATCCTTGGCAACTATAGCATGTTCAGCCTTTTCTTTCTCCTGCTTCTCTCTATCTTCTTTTTCTCTTGCTTCCTTAATGGCATCTTGCTCAAGGAGGGCATCAAGATCAACATTTGGAGATCTCTTCCAGAGTTCTGATTCAGGATACAAGTCAGGAACTATCCTGGGGACCAGTTCTGCAATAGAAGGAATGGATAGAGGATAGGTAAGGATAGGTGGAGAAAAGATGACTGTATCTGCAGGGGCAGATGCTTTTCCTAGAGAGATGGCTAGGGAAACCATATGAGATTTAGCCAACTCTTCAATGTACTCAGAGGCAATATTCTCAGCCATAAAGGCTATATATTGTTCAAGGTTTAGAGTACCTGAGCTTGATTCCTTTTCAGTCATCTTGGAGGCATTCTCTGGTAAGTCTTGCACAGCCTCAGCTTCTCCAGCAGCAGCAGCAGCAGCAGCATTCTCAAGTTATTGAACCACTACTTCTGAGTCAGTAGTGTTCATTGGAACTTTTTCACACAAGTCCATGAGGACTTCCTCATTATCTCTCTCAGAGACTTCTTCATCAGAAGCTAGATTCACTAGGGAGTGAATGTCTTTGTTAGATAAAGATATCAATTTAAAGTCCTGATTATAACCTTTAGAGGAATTGTTTTACCTTCTGGTTGCTCTGGATCTTTCATCAGAGACTCTTTCTTTGGAATAGCTTCCTTTAGAAGCTCTTGAGGTTCTTCTACAATTGCTGGAAGGGGAAGGGAAGAATTGTCCTGAAGGGTCAAGGCATCACCTGAGACCACTTCAACAGACATCTCCCCCTGCATGACTTCAGTGGGGACTGGAGTCATGCATCTTACTGAAGAGGGCTCAGCAGAGGGTGGAAGTGATTTGATGGCTTCAGTAAGGGCATTGATGGATGCAATGAGAGGGGCATTGGCAGCCTCAATCATGTTTTGGATGGATGGAGTGATGAGCTCTACAATATGTGCAAGCAATTCAGGAGTTATCTGAAATGCTGAGGGTGTGGAGGTGGATGGATGACTGTGGGATGCAAATTGAGGTGGTGATGGAATGGAAGCAGTATGATCTGCCACATGATCAAATGAATCATGTGGAGATGGGTGATCATCACCATGAGTGTGGGATTCATGTTGAGAGAGGTGTGTGAGGATGGTAGCAGTTACTATGTCAACACTGGCTGAGGCTGCCAGATGTTGTGGTGTGAGTGACTGGGGTGGAGATGCATGTAGGATGGGAGATGCATGTAGGGATTCATGTTGTGGTGGCACTGCAGATTGTGTGGAGGGTAATGCAGGAGATGAGGATGCAGGTGTAAAGAGGGAGGATGGAGGGATTACTGAGCCTTCCCCAGCAAGCTGGAGAGTGGCTGAATCAGCCCTTGTGTCTGATGGAGGGTTAGGATCAACCCTGGCTGACTTCTTGATGACTCTCTGGGATTTCTTGAATAGAGAGGGGTCCAACCTCTTGCTGGCGTTGACTGCAGAGGGTGCAGAAACAAGCAGCAGGGGTGCTTTCACATACAGAAACACACCCAACACCCTGGCAAGGTTTACTTCTTTCTTGTTGTTCTTTCTCCTTATCAGTTCAAACAGAACTTTTCCCCAGGCTATCTGCATCTTATTCACCAAAGCTGACATTAGGGCAAATTGTTGCCTGTTGATGTTGTCGTGAGCAGAGTGTTTTCCCAAAACGACCTTGCCCACCAGGCCTGCCAGAAACTTATACTCTGGAGACAGATTGATCTTCAGCAGCTTAGCTGGAATATCCTCAGCATGGCCCATCACAGTTAGCATGCAGCCATATTCCTCTGTATTTTGCTCATAGTCCTCAGTACCGGTTGGTAGTCCAAACAGCTCAGTCAGAACTTCAGGAGTCAGAATGACCTCCTCTCCATTTATCTTTCCAGTCATGGCTTCGTCGCTGGAGGACGAAGTATATACCCATTCTCGAATCTCTGGTATATGAATCTTCGGTGAGAATGACATAAATCTCTTTAGGCCTTGATCTTCACACAGCTGCAGAATGTCTTGGATGGGTTGATCACATCGATTGAAGGAATCGAAGTCGACACAGAATCCAGTGTCGAACTTCATCCCGAAGAGAACTGCTGAAGGAATCGCCATTGGATTGAAGAGAGAATGGAGAATCGAGATGCAAGGTAGGGGAGAAGAGAATCACGCGGGATTAGAGTTCGAGAGCGAGTTCTAAGCCAGAAGATTGAATATGAAAAGACGGAGCGGAAGAACGACGATCTCCAGACCTAAATCGACTATCAGATATAAATCTGCGATCGTCGAACCCGAAACAAAATCGGTCGTCGAACAATGACCGACGATAGTCAATATTTGACTAATCGTTAAACATCGACCGACTACAAGCAATCACCACGATCGTCGATCAATATATGTTGGTCGACGATTCTCCACACAGCACAGAAAATCTGTCGTCGACCATTGGTCGACGATAGATACCTAAGGAGAGATCGTTGACCAGTTGATCGACGATTTCTGCCTTACTACAAAAACGATCTGTCGTCGACCATTGGTCGACGATAGATACCTAACCTGGTCAAAGATCGTCGAGCAGTCGTTCGACGATTTTAGACAGAAAACAAAACTATCCAAATTTTCACTACTCTGAACCATTAATCATACCAAGCTGGTTCAGGAAGAACAAATGCCTTTATTCATCAAGGGGCTTAGTGAAAATATCTCCTCTCTGCAGGTCTGTGGATATAAATTCCATTGCTATCTTGTTCTTTTCCACATTATCTCTCAGAAAATGATGTCTAATCTCAATGTGCTTGGTCCTGGAATGGTGCACAGGATTTTGAGCAATTGATATTGCACTGGTACTGTCACACAGAATTTTTGTTTTTGAGTGTGTGTACCCATAATCCACTAGCTGATTTTGAATCCACAGGATCTGTGAACAACAACTAGCTGCTACTATATATTCAGCCTCAGCAGTTGAAGTAGACACAGATGCCTGTTTCTTACAAAACCAAGAGACAAGTCTCTCTCCCAGGAACTGACAGGTCCCTGAGGTGCTTTTCCTGTCAACTCTACAACCAGCATAATCAGCATCTGAATATCCAATTAATTCAAATCCTGACTCTGCTGGGTACCACAGTCCTAAGTTAGGGCATCCCTTAAGGTATCTCAAGATCCTCTTGAGAAGAGTTAAGTGGGATTCCTTTGGGTTGACCTGAAACCTAGCACATAGGCATGTAGCAAACATTATGTCAGGCCTACTTGCAGTCAAATACAGCAGGGAACCAACAATGGCTCTATAGTTCTTTTGATCAACAGACTTGCCATTGACATCAGAATCAATAACTGCATTTGAGGCCATAGGTGTGCTCATTGATGAAGCATCAGACATTCCAAATCTTTTAACCAGCTCTCTGGCATATTTTGATTGAGAAATGAAGATACCATCAACACACTGTTTCACTTGGAGACCAAGGAAATAGGATAACTCACCCATGCTGCTCATCTCAAACTTGGAGTGCATTAGTTCAGAGAACCTCTTGCATAGTTTGGGATCAGTGGAGCCAAATATAATGTCATCTACATAGATTTGAACTAACAGTTGTGAGTCCTTATGATGTCTAATAAATAGGGTTCTATCTACTACACCTCTCACAAACTTGTGTTCTAGAAGGAAATTTGCTAAGGTCTCATACCAAGCTCTAAGAGCTTGCTTAAGTCCATATAGAGCCTTTTGGAGTTTGAACACATGAGTGGGTAAGGTTGATGAAACAAACCCTGGTGGTTGTTCAACAAACACTTCTTCCTTTAAATCTCCATTGAGGAAGGCACTCTTCACATTCATTTGGAAGACCTTAAATCTCTTATAGGCAGCATAGGCTAGGAAAATCCTAATGGCTTCTAGTCTAGCTACAGGGGCAAAAGTCTGATCATAATCTATGCCTTCCTCCTGTCTATAGCCTTGAGCTACTAGCCTAGCCTTATTCCTAACTACTATGCCTTGGGCATCAAGCTTGTTTCTAAACACCCACTTGGTGCCTATGATCAGTTGGCCTCTTGGTCTTGGAACCAAAGTCCAAACTTTATATCTTTCAAACTGGTTAAGTTCCTCTTGCATGGCTATAATCCAGTGTGGATCAAGCTCAGCATCTTTAATGGTTAGGGGCTCAACCTGAGAAAGGAAACAAGCAAACATCACATCTTTGTTGAGTTGATGTCTTATCTGGACTCCTACTGAAATGTCTCCAATCACTTGAGATACAGGGTGATCTCTAAGTGTGACAAGATTAGTAGGTTCAACAATGATCTGATCTTCAACATGTTCAAGATTTAATTCCTCATGTGGAATTTGATCAACTGTTGGAGCAGGTGCTTTAACTTCTAAAAGTTCTACATCAGATTCAGAATCTGAAGAAGCAACCTGAGGAGTTTGTTGGGGATGATTCTCCTGTGTGAGTCTCAAACCTTCCAAATCCTTACTTACTCCTAGGACTTGCACTGTACTTTTAGAGGAAGAGTCCTTCTCCTTATAATACATGACTGTCTCATCAAAAGAGACATGTGCAGACTCTTCTATCTTAAGAGAGGATATATTAAGGACCCTATAGGCTTTGCTTACTTGAGAGTATCCTAGAAAAACTCCCATTGAAGCTTTTGCCTCAAATTTTCTAAGGTATTCTTTGTTATTGTTATGAACAAAAGCAACACAGCCAAATACTCTAAAATAGTCTATTTTAGGTTTCACTTGCTTAAGTAACTCATAGGGAGTCTTACCCTTAAGTTTATGTATCAGACTTCTGTTCAATACATAGTTAGCTGTGCTAACTGCTTCAGCCCAAAAGGACAGAGGCATGTTAGCATCTGCCAACAATGTACTAGCAGCTTCAATTAGGGTTCTGTTTTTCCTTTCAACTACCCCATTTTGTTGAGGAGTTCTAGGAGCAGAGAAGCTATGTTTGATACCTTCCTTCTCACAGAATTCTTGCATAAGAAGAGACTCAAACTCAGTACCATGATCACTTCTGATCAAGGCAATCTGAGTAGAATACTCACTCTGTATACACTTTAGAAAATCTGTAAGAACCTTGAAGTTATCAGCCTTAGTTCTCAAGAAGAATACCCAAGTGAACCTAGAGAAGTCATCTACAATTACTAGAGTGTAAGACTTTCCTCCAAGACTCTGTACAGCAATAGGACCAAATAAATCCAAATGTAGCAAGTACAGAATCCTGGGAGAATCACTTTTATTAACTGATTTAAAGCTATTTCTTGTTTGCTTACCTAATTGACAAGCTTTGCAAAGGCCTTCCTTCTTGTAGGGGCAAGAAGGTAAGCCTCTTACAAGATTGTATTTAGCCAACCTAGAAATGTTTTTCAAATTTACATGACTAAGTCTCTTATGCCAAAGGGTATTATTACTGGTTACTTCATTAAATAAGCATATTTCAGATTTGGATGAGTTAAAATCTACAACATAAACATTACTAATTCTAATACCTACTAACACAACAGTATTATTTAAAGCAATATTACAAGCAGTGTCAGTAAACCATACCTTGTACCCAGCATCACACATTTGGCTTATAGAGATTAGGTTGTGCTTTAGTCCTGAGACATAAGCAACCTTCTTGAATGTTACAGCTCCTATGGTGAAGCTGCCATACCCTTCAGTCTGTCCACAGCTGGAATCCCCAAATACAACTTTTGGTCCCAGCTTGGCTTTGAACCCTGACAGATTCTTCTTCTTTCCTGTCATATGCTTTGAGCATCCACTATCCAGATACCATTTGTCATGTATGACTGGATAGGTCTTCACCTGCAGAGAGAACAGTTATACATTGTGGACCCAGGTTACCTTGGGTCCAGTATTCTTCACAAAAGAAAAACTAGATATAAAAGATTTTGCAGGCTTAGATTTATATCCTAAAGGGTGTGATCTCCTAGGTGGGATAATCCATTCAGTTGAAGGATTAAACAACCTAGGGTAGTGATTGGGATTAGCAATTCTGGAAGTTTGAAATTTATTTTCCAGCTTAAGTCCAGATCGTCGATCCACGGTCGACGATCGCAAGCCATATCGTCGATCATTTGTAGTAGTGCTATGTTCTGGATTCCACGATCGTCGATCACTGGTCGATGACTCAAGATGAGATCGTCGATCACCTGCACCAAAGATATCATACTTGGTGAAGGTATTCAGCGATCGTCGATAGACGTTCGACGATTGGTTTGACGATCGTCGATTAATGTTCGACGATTTTTGTAAAGCTAGAAATTTTTTCTTCCTGTTCTCTTTCTTAATCTTATTCTGAATTTTCTTACATTTTTCAATTTCCTCAGTATTCTTTATTCCTGATTCAGAAATAAATTTTACTGGAGTGCTAAATCTCTCCTTTGTGAGGAGGATGAGTTCACTAGATGTAGCACCTAAGCCTAGTTTATCATTACCAACCCTAGTGTTTGCTATACTGGTTATTTCAGATAATTTAAGGCTTCTGCCATTTAATTGTTCTTCTAACCTCTTAGATTTAGCTAGTTCTAATTTTAGGAATGTTACTTCTCCTCTTAAGCTTTCTAATTCTTTTTCTAATCTGATTATTTCAGTACCTTCCATGTCTAGTTCCATTATCTTTGATCTAAGTGACTTGATTTCTTTTTCAGATAACAGTAGATCTAAACATAGAGTTTTAAATTTTAATTTGAACTCAGGAGATGAAAAATCAAATGAGTTGATTACCTGGTCTTCCATAGGAAGATCTTCATTGTCTCCTTCTTCTTCAGAATTCTCTGCAGCTGACAAAGAGCTGCAGGCATTGATAGCCACGAGGCAGACCTCTTTGGCTTTCTTCTCTTCTTCTCCTTCTGAATCACTGGAGCTAGAGGAGCAGGTATCCTCTTCTGTTTCACTCCAGGTAGCAGCCACAAATCCCTTGTCCTTCTTCTTGTATTTGTGTGAGGAGGACTTGGAGTGGTGCTTCCTGTACTCTTTCTCATGTTTCTTCTCCTTGTGTTTCTTCTCTGGACAATCTGGAGCAATGTGTCCAGGCTTGCTGCAAAAATAACAGATGATTTCTTTAGATGGAGTCTTGTCATACCTTGGTTTGTCCTCATACTTGGAGGACTTCTTTCCGAGGTCTCTTCTTCCCATGTTGAAGAACCTCTTGGCAATGAGTGCCAGTAACTCCTCATTTGATTGACTTCCTTCAGAAGTCTCAGCAGCCTTAAGAGCTAGAGAGTGCTCTTTCTTTGTAGGTGTAGGAGTTTTTACTTCAGTTGCAGCAGCTCTGCTCTTTAAAGTTTGCTCATATGACTTGAGCTTTCCTAACAGAGCTTCTGTGGAGAGTTCCACAGTGTTTCTTCCATCCTTGATGGGCCATATCCTTGTGTCCCAAGAGATGGGAAGGCACATCAGGATCTTGTCATTGACTTCTGACAAAGTTATCTCCTTGTCCAAAGACCTCAGTTCACTTATTATTGAACTGAGTCTTGTGTACATTGAGTCAATGTCTTCAGCATCATCCTTCTTGAAATTTTCATACTGAGAGGTGAAATTGGATCTCCTGTCCTTCCTCTCATCAGCTGAGCCAGCAACTATGTGGTTGAGGGAATCCCACATAGCTTTGGCTGAGGTACATTCAGCAAGCTTCTGGAATATTTCATCAGACATTGTCTGAGCTAGGATATTCATTGCTTTTGCATCAGCTGCTTTTGCCTTCTTGTAGCTTTCATTGTAATCAGGAGGTGGCACAACACTGAGATCAGCAGATGTGATAGAAGCAGCAGCAGGCCTAGCAGGTGGTCCTGTCAAAATAGAAGAAAAGATATCTTCATCAATAGAATTCATGTATAGTCTTATCCTGGCCTTCCATATGCCAAACTTGGACAAGTTGCATACAGGAGGTCTGGTGCTTGCATAATCCTTAGACTGGGCCATGTGTGAAAGTGTTTGTGAATGGTATCAGGAAACAACTTATCACTGGATCTTTTAACTCAGGTGTTATCCTGTATGAACAGCTAACCTCCTTATGATACCAATTGAAAGTGAGGGGATAAGTTGTAAACTACTCTAGAGGGGGGGTGAATAGAGTATTCAAATTTTATGAACAACTAGTCAGCTCCCTTGGAGTTTATTTGCGGAATAAATAATCTGATACTTGAACCCTAAGAGCCTAACACAGTTAAGTGCACAAGTGAGAGAGTTAACTGAAATTTCAGTTTAACTATAAGCCTATCACAGCAACTAGCAATCCTAGGTAGTTCTATCACAGCCACAGAATAGACAATTAAACAAGATAGCCAGAGACACAGGATATATAGTGGTTCCCTCTAAATAGGTACTCCACTCTTCTACCACCCTGGTAGGAATCCACTACAGGTTTTTGCTAAGGTGCCCTGCCACCAATGATCTGATTCAGGTAGATCAAACAGACCCTTTGAGCTTTTGATAAGGATGCTCAACCACAGGTTGTTGATAAGGTGCCCTGTCACCAATGTTCACTTTTGAAGAGGTGTGAACAAACTCTTTTACAAAGGGGTTGAGAGGGTTAGATTATCTTCTCTGTTGTAAATACAGATTAGAGAAGACTTGTGGATTCTCTAAAGAATCAAAGTCTCCCCCTGGCTCAGTGAAAGTCCCGGGAAAGCCTTTGCTTCAGGATGAAGGAGTTTCAGATATACTGAAACTAAATCCTCAGAGATCTGTAGACTGATTTTTATCAGGTCTTCAGATTCTGGAATAATTGAAGCAGAACTGGAGCTCTTTCTGAAGTCTTGAAAACTCTAAGCAGATGCTCAGGAGACTTGAGAATGAAAGTAATTGCTCTGGGCTTTTTCTTCAGGGGAGCTTTTCTTCTTCTTTTTGTGAGATGGTGAAGAGTTGCTCTGAAGATGCTTGAGAGAATGCAGCACTGAGAAAAAAAATCTCTCTGTATCTGTAACTTGTAATTTTTCTGAGAAAAAAATCTCTCTTAAATATGTCTTCTCATTTTTCCTTTGGAACGGCTCTATTGACTTGAATTCTCGAGCCCTGCGACAGATTATCTCAAAATAGAATATAGCAATAGGAATAGAATGACCTATTAGCTTACTGTCAGTCCCAATAAGGAATTAAATAAGTGGGAAAAATACTTCAGTACAAGGACTTACCATTCTTGGAAATAGCAAACAGTGCCAACGGCTAGAATACAGCCTGACAATATATTTTGTATAATAGGACAAAAATGCTTTATCAAAATACTGAATCCCGTGATTTAAGCTTGACATATTTGGTAATTAATTTATTTTGAATTTAAGCCATAAATCTGCAAAAACAACTTCAGAAAATTCTCTAACCACAAGCTAAAACACTTGGAAATAAACCAAGGAATAGAATGAATACAAAAAGAAGGCAGACAATAATCGTCGAACAGGGGTTCGATGATCGTCGACCTAGCTAACAGATCGTCGACTAAAAGCAGAAATCTGTCGAAACAGAAATCGTCGAACAGAAATCGTCGACCAGCTCAAGATATCGTCGACTAAAGCAGAAAATCTGTTTAAACAGAAATCGTGAAGCAAGAACACGATCGTTGAACTGCTGATGGCAGATCGTCGACCAACCTTCAGAGCATAATAAACTTGCTCTGAGATTGTCGACCATCGGTCGACGATAATTGTCTTGACTTCAACGATTCTATAGCCCTGCTATCGTCGACCAATGATCGACGATCGCTAGGCCTCGTTCGACGATGGTCGAACGGAAAATGCCTTAACCAAAAATACATCTAGAACTTCTAGCCTAAGCTCTAGGTCAGTTATAAACTGTCCTAGGGAAACTGAATAAGGCCTAATCATGATCATATATAGTTATATGGATCAAGAGGGGCTGGAAAGGGATTACATAAGCCAAATCACATCTAGGGTACCAACATCTTCAAACAACTTAACCAACTCTGAGGCCATCAGCTGCGGGCCTACTCTTGACGTACTTGCTCTCCGGCACAGAGCATCTGCCACCACATTTGCCTTCCCGGGATGGTAGTGCATGGTGTACTGGTAGTCCAATAAAAAATCCACCAAGCATCTCGTCCTGATGTTCAACTCCTTTTGTGTGTCTACATACTTCAAGTTCTTGTGGTCTGAGAAAATATCGCAGTGAACCCCGTAGAGGTAGTGTTGCCAGATCTTTAAAGAAAATATAACTGCCCTCATCTCCAAGTCGTGCACCGAATAGTTATGCTCATATTTCTTCAGCTGACGGGAGGCATAGGATATCACATGCCTGTTCTGCATAAGAACGATACCCATCCCCTGATAAGGAGCATCCGTGTACACCTGGAATCCTTCCTTCCCTGATGGAAGAGCAAGGATGGGGGTCGAGGTAAACCGATCCTTTGTAACATCCCATTTTCGGCTAGACCCCTGGGAGTCGGTTAGTTGTGACGGAACCCCAGGAAACACATAAAATTGAAATAAAGCGATCAATATTTCGGGTCACGGGTTGGTCACGCCCGTGACCGACCCGTCACGCCCGTGACCTGGGCGTGACTACTTCGACGATCGTCGATCTCCACGAGACGATCGTCGAACGTGCTGTCTGGGCATGTCACGCCCGTGACCAAGGTGTCACGCCCGTGACTATGGGCGTGACCCCATCGACGATCGTCGATCGCCGTGAGACGCTCGTCGATCTTGCGGACCGGGCATGTCACGCCCGTGACATGATTGTCACGCCCGTGACCTAGGGCGTGACCAGCCTTCGACGATCGTCGACCTCAATTCGACGATCGTCGACCTCGAAATTTGCCGTTCGGGCATGTCACGCCCGTGACCTAGAGGTCACGCCCGTGACCTAGGGCGTGACCAGCCTTCGACGATCGTCGATCTCAATTCGACGATCGTCGACTCAAAATCTGCCGTTCGGGCCTGTCATGCCCGTGACCCAAGGTGTCACGCCCGTGACCATCCATCGACGATCGTCGATCTCAGTTCGACGATCGTCGAACCCAGAATTGGCTATCCAGGCCTGTCACGCCCGTGACCTATGTGTCACGCCCGTGACATTGGCCGAAACGACGGTTCAGGCCCGAAATTATTCTAACACGCGTGGTAATAAATGCTGGTGTGGGAAGTTACACCAGGAGTAACTACCGGCCGTTTTCCTTCTATAATTATATAATAAATGAGGAAAAGGTGGTCCAATAGAAAACCTCCAGCTGGACACACCGGTTCAGTTTTCCACCGTTTCTTATCCCTGCATCATAACCGAAGCGTTAAGGGGAGGAGCCTTCATGGCCATTAAGGATTTACCCATTCACCTTCCCACTTCCTGACTTATAAAAGCCCACCTAGTGAAAGAGGAGAAGGTTACACGCTCAAGTAATCAGATCAGACCCTTGTTCTTGCTGTAGGAGAAGTTCAGCAACGCCACCACCGCGCCATGGCACCCCGTCGTTCTTCTCGCCTTCAAACCGCGAACAAGGTCCTCCTCTACTCCTTCTCTTTCATGGGTAGATCTTAGGATTTTTAGAAAGGAGGTTCGCGCTCAACGGAGCCGGACCCGTCTCTCGTTTTCATGGAAAAACCATGAAAAAGGTATTTTGAGTTCGCCGGAAACCGCCACCTCCGGCGGCCAAACCACCGCCGACCGATAGCCATCGCCTCAACGGAGGTGGTGGTGGTGGTGGCTGGCCAGGGAAGTGACCGAACGGCCGGCGACGGATCACGGAATGCTTACAGGAAAAATGATTTTTCTGTGTCTGGTTTTCGGGTTCATGTAGAAGATGAACAGTAGAAATAATTTTATAATATATAGATTATTATATAATACATATGGAAAAAATAGATTATTTGGATATATGTTGAGGCTGCGAAACGAGGCACGTAGAGGCCGTTTTAGGAAAAATGACCAGACACAAAAGTTGTAGCCCTCGGGGTCTACTTTAATTTAAAATTGATTTTATTCAATTTGGGTGAGTGGTTTGAACACAGCACTCATTTTGGTGGGATCAAGACCCAGGCAAACCAGAAATTAAAATGGTTGCCCACGGTTCATAACATGTCCAAATGACTTGAAATTTGGACTGGAGGTCTATAATATGTATATCGAGAGGCTGTCCAAAAATGAGAATTTTTGGAGAACTTTTGCCTAAAGTTTGTGTAAAAATTTAATAAACAATATAAAATTAATTAGGAGATGAAATTAAGTCCAAACTCCCCCAAATTTTGGGTGGTGGTCCCTGACATCAATATTAAGATCTGTACAAAATTTCAACTCGATTGGTCGAGTTTTGAATAGGGAAGTATCAAGTCCTAGATAGGTCTTGGTGAGGGGTACTTTGGGGAAAAGTACGATTGGAGATGGAGTGGACAAATCTCCTCAAAAGAGGCTGAAGTTGTTGGCCACTGATTTGTTGAGTCTATGTCTACCCTCTTGGGTAACATGGTGTGGCTTAGGGTGGATTTTACCCTAAGAGATTGGCTCAAATCCAACGGGTGGGAGTTTGAGGTTTGTGAAGGACATAGGAGCAAAAGCTCTTGTATACCCTTGAAATTTGGAGGAGAGTGGGATGATATGATGAAAACCCTCTGGTTGAAATAGTGAAGGAATTGGAGGTAGTTAGGTACCTCGAAAGTTGAGATGTCGGATTAGGATAAAAATGTTATTTAGTTATTTTAAGCACTAAATCTAATCCAAAAATTGTGAAACTCGGGAAGAGGGAGTTTTAGGATGTTTTAGTCTTATGATAAATCTTCTGGAATTTTATGATTAATAAATGTTATACTTCATGTGTTAAAGGAATAATTGCCAGATTTATTGTTTCAATTATTTGGAGGTTTTAAATTAATTATAATCAGTTGAAATTCTGGATTTAGATATTGATTAGTAGCACCATCATCCCTGGATTTTTATAGAATTTTATGTTGAGTAAATCTAGTACCTTATTCACAGATGATAGAAAGAGCTTTTATGTTTAAAAATTAATTATGGATAAAATACTTGCTGGAAAATTATGAAACTTGGCCAGTGCTAATTTTAGGCCTTTATCTGCATGTCATGAATTATTTATAATTTTTGGAAGAATATTTTCTGTACTTGCTTCATAAACAATAGAAGTTAGAGATTATTTCTAAAATAGCTTTCATGCCAATTTGATGATTGAAAAATTATGATACTTAGGATTTAACCTATTGAGATAACCTAGTATTTATCATAAAATTGCTGGACATCTTGCATGAGAACTTAGGGTAGTTCATGTTCAAACCGGTAGTCCTTGGATTTTCGAGGAATTTAATTAAATGCCAAATAAATTAGGAAAATTTCCATTTTCTGGATTTAGGTCATTTAGGTCATGGTAAGTCTCCAGTAAATAATTTAGGGCATTTGGATGAGTAATGGATCATTTCATAACCGGCTCGACATGTAGCCTAGGTCGGTCTGCATTTAGTAAATTGTGAAATGCAATAGGACATGATCTGAGGAAGATATAAAGAGTAGTGAGTAGTGGTGATAGTTAGAGTTAAGAGGTGCTCGGGTTTGGCAAAAGATCGCTTTTCCCGAAGAGTGGAAGGTTTAAAAATCACCCTAGGATAGTCTATCGTAATATGAGAAGGGAATCGGGCTAAGGGAAAACAACCAATAACAATAAGTGCCTTGCGAAAGGGAACTTCGGGCCGTAATGCCGCCGTCTTGGTTCCTAGTGCCCCTTGAGAGCCCTTCACGGGGTATACCGGGGGCAGTCCTGGGCTAACGTAAACTGTAATAATAAACTAGCAAGAGTAACTCAGTAACTAGGTTTGCACTTTTCACAAACACTGTTGGCACAGGAAGATTGATGTGAGCTTTGGCACGGGTGATTTGGAAACGGACGTTTGGGTCCGGGGAGCTTCGGCTCGGTTGTTCTGGAGACGGACGGGATGGTCCGGGGAGCTTCGGCTCGGTTGGTTGGAGACGGACGTTTGGTCCGGGGAGCTTCGGCTCGGTTCTGTTTGTTTGCGATTAAACTTGCATGTGCATAAGATAGGAAAAGTTAAGGTGGTGGGTTTTACGATATCGGGGAGTTCGATTGCACCAACACCGATATCGTTGACTCGGCGAGGTGGTTAGCACTTCGCCAACAGAAGTCCGGTGCGCCAGCCGGCAAGAGTACGCAGGCGTCCGCTTAGTGCACCAAGCGTTGAGGCGTACGATAGGTCAGACCAGTGGTGCTTTTACTGGTTTTGGAGGTGGGCGAGGCCCAACCCACCGCTTCCGTCTGCCACTACGGAAGTATCCTGGGAGGTAACGGCTCCGAAAGGGGGAACTAAAGGTCTGTGTGCACAGAGTCGGGTGTGTGCGTTGCACTTGCATGTTTCATCATACCCACTAGCATGTCATAGCATAATCGATTCATTTAAACCTGACACCTAAAGTATAAGTGGTATGGGACGCTTATACATTAGGACCTGCAAAATGACCCCTTGGTCTATAAGCTTGTGTGGGCAAGTTTATAAATCAAAGGTTAATTTCAATATATAACAACCATTGCTGTTTGATAACCGACACCCCAACGTATAAGTGGTATGGGACACTCTATACGATGGGAGCCTTGCAAAAGATCCCTTTTGCTTATGTGTTCTCGCATAAGTGAAGGTTTAAATTCATATAATTGCTTTTCTTACTGCTAGACCTATTATAACAATTTATTAACTGCTCACCTAATACAACTTGCTAGATTAGTTTCCGCTGCCATCTGTTTCATGTTTAATCTCTACCATCATGTCCTTCCCTTTCTTCCTCCCCGCTCGGTACCTAGGAGCCATGGGGGAAGGGGTAGGGGATGATAGGGCTTAGTCTTTATGACTAACGGTTTTCGAACCGCATCATTTAGGGGATCGTGGAGCCCAGCATGGAGGAGCAGCCCCAGAGATCGGTGCGCCTAGAGATGGGGCAGTCTAGCTCCGGAGTTCACACAGCCGGGACCGTGAGTCTCGACCTTGAGTAGCTTCTGTTTTCGCTTCCGCATGAGAGACTTGTAGTGAGGACATTTTGTACCGGGCATAAGCCCGTATTTTTAGTACTCTGATGATTTCTGTGGACACTCCCTTCGTGGAGCTTTATTATATATATGTGATTTTATTAATGTGGACTGCATTGCTCTTACTGTTATAATTATGCTACGTTTCTGTGATCGAAATGGCCGGCGGAATCAGCGCCTTGTGGTGATGACCCTTCGGGACGTGAAGGCGTCACCGCAAAGCGGCGATTCTGGGCCTAAGACCCCGGTGGTTGAAAAAGAAAAAAAAAAGGGGGTCTTACAAGTGGTATCAGAGGAAACATCGATCAGAAGGAAGTAGCAGTCCACAAACCCTAGGTCACCCCCCGCTCGAGTTTAGTTTGGGGACAAACTAAGCAGCGGAAGCAGTGGTGTGCCCATATGGGGATCACATATAAATTGTCCACCTTTATGTAATATTTGAACGTTTTCTCAGCGTGTGTTTTTGTTACGCAGCCTCCAGCACGGACTACGCCGCAAGGTGGAGTTCAACAGGCTCAGGATGTGGCACCACCCCCACCGGCCCCCACTCCTTTCCTTCAGTCAGACATGGGACAGACCCTGACTGCCATTCTAGAGGCCTTCAGGGCCCAGCAGGTTCCGGCCCCGCAGCCAAATCCGGGGGCCAACTGGCTAAGCATCTTCCGAGGACTGGCTCCCCCGTCCTATTTGGGGACAGAGTCGGCTGTCCGGACGGAAGAGTGGCTAGATATCATGTACGAGATGCTGACCGGGATACGATGTCCCTGGGAGGAGAGGGTGGCTCTGGTTGTCTCCTGCCTGGAGTCCCATGCAAAGAGGTGGTGGAAGACGCTGTTGGACACGACCTTTGCTGATAGGGAGGTTGCGGAGGTTACTTGGGAGGAGTTCAGGGCCGCACTGCTGGAGAATTTCGTTCCGCAGTCGGCTAGGGATGATTTGGAGGAGCGGTTCTTACAGCTGAAGCAGGGTACCCGGACCGTGGTGGAGTACCATCGAGAGTTTGACCATCTGGCTCGATACGTAGATTCCTACCAGCTGGATGAGGCAGGGTATATCAGGAGGTTCTATAAGGGCCTGCGGGAGGACTTGAGGGAGGCTCTGTTGTTCGTATCTGACGGGCCCATCTCCCGGATTTTGGAGATGGCCAAAAGGATTGAGGCAGATTGGCACGCCACCCGGGGCCGGAAGCGGCCAGCAGAGGATCAGGGACGGAGAGGTAGGAATGACCAGCGGCGGGGTGCTGTACCAGAGGGGAGGAGGACAGAGGACCAGCCTCGTCAGGACGTGAGGCCGGAGCCGAGGGAACAGGTGGTATTAGCCCCTCCCCCTCTTCGGATGCAAGAGATGCCGAGACCCGGGGGAATGGCGTATCCCCCACCAGAGTGTTTTCTTTGTCATCAGATTGGGCACATTCGGAGGAACTGCCCCATGAGGGGGGCACCACCTCCAGCACATCAGGGCGGCCCACCAGCTCAGCATTATGGAGGCCGAGGACGCGGCCGTGGTCGTGGATACCAGTGGGGAGATCGTAGACAGGAAAGAGAGCAGGTATATGCTTTGGACCTTGCGCAGCCTCGAAATCCGGAGCAGGCCATAGCAGGTACGCAGCAATGCTTCTTTACTTTCATAGAATTTTCCTTTAAGTTGTTAAAACTCAGAACCGCACTAGATAGATTAACAAGGAAAGAAAACTCTTTATAGAACCCTGAGATATTTAATCACCCTAGGTATAGTCTTCATCAGCGGCAAGCCTGCCCGCACGCTTTTTGATACTGGAGCTACTCACTCCTTTGTGTCGGAGTCGTTCGTGGAAGGACTGGAAGGTGTGGAGCGGTTCACAGGCTCGAGGATGAGGGTGTGACTATCGGATGGATCTGAGCTCCTTACCACGGATCACTGCAATATGGAGGCGGAGATTGGTGGAAAAGCGTTTGAGGCTCCAGCGACGATTTTGAAGCTGACGGACTACGACCTGATCCTGGGCATGGTATGGCTGCACTGGAACTATGCCCAGATTGACTGCCAGGCAAAGAGGATCACCGTGAGACACGGGGACTCTTTCATTACCATTGAAGGTATAAGACCTGTCTCTCGTATACTCTTATCTTCGGTACAGGCCGTTAAGGCCCATCTGCAGGGAGAGGAGGTCTATCAGATTCTATTTGAGATGGCGGAGGTTAAGGAGTCGGTGACAGACATCCCGGTGGTGCGAGATTTCGCTGACATCTTTCCGGAGAAACTGCCAGGACTACCACCACACCGAGAGCAGGATTTTCAGATACAGCTTGTGCCAGGAGCCAAGCCGGCGTCTAGGGCCCCTTATCGGATGGCCCCAAAGGAGTTGGCAGAGTTTCGGACTCAGTTGCAGGCATTAGTTGAGGCAGGTTTTGTTAGACCGAGTTCCTCGCCATGGGGAGCACCGGTCCTGTTCGTGAAGAAAAAGGATGGGACACTCCGCCTGTGCATCGATTATCGAGCACTAAACAGGCTGACCGTCCGGAATACCTATCCGCTCCCACGGATAGACGAATTATTCGACCAGCTGGAGGGGGCCCATTATTTCTCGAAGCTGGACTTGAGATCAGGATACTACCAGCTGCGGATCCAGGAGGAGGATATCCCGAAGACGGCCTTTAGTAGCAGATATGGCCTGTATGAGTTCACCGTGATGCCCTTTGGGCTCACGAATGCCTCGTCGGCGTTCTGAGTCTCATGAACCGGGTTTTCGAGGCCTACTTGGATGTGTTCGTCATAGTATTCATAGACGACATCCTGATCTACTCTAGGATGGAGGAGGAGCACACTCGGCATCTGGCACTGACCTTGGAGAGGTTGCGGGAGCATCGCCTTTATGCAAAATTCAGCAAGTGTCAGTTCTGGTTGAAGGAGGTGGCCTTCCTAGGCCACATCATCAGCGGAGCCGGGTTAGCAGTAGATCCAGCAAAGATTCGGGCAGTTCGCGATTGGCCGCAGCTGAGGACAGCCACCGATATACGCAGTTTCTTGGGACTTGCCGGTTACTACCGGAAGTTCGTGGAGGGGTTCTCTCGGATTGCCCTCCCCCTCACATCTTTGACAAAGAAGGAGGCACCTTTTGTTTGGACCCCGCAGTGCCAGGCGGCTTTCCAGGAGCTGAAGGACCGACTCATCTCGGCCCCTATTCTGGCCCTTCCATCCGGAAAGGAAGGATTCCAAGTGTATACCGACGCATCATACCAAGGGATGGGAGCGGTGCTGATGCAGAACGGACATGTCATAGCATATGCCTCCCGCCAGCTGAAGACCCATGAGAGGAACTACCCGGTGCACGACCTCGAGATGGGAGCGGTCGTTTTTGCTCTGAAGGTCTGGCGTCATTATCTTTATGGAGTCCACTGTGATATCTTCTCCGATCACAAGAACTTGAAATACGTGGACACGCAGAAGGAGCTGAATATCAGGCAGAGGCATTGGGTGGAGTTCTTAGCAGATTATCAGTATGAGATGCATTACCATCCAGGGAAGGCAAATGTGGTGGCCGACGCGTTGAGTCGGAGAGCGGCCACTTCCGAAGCTGGGCCCCAGGTTATGTCCATGGAGCTAGTCCAGTCATTCAGAGATATGCAGATATCCCTAGTGTCCGAGGATGACCCAGATTTGTATAGGGAGTATCTGGCATCGATAGTGGCCATTGACGATATTCGGGATCGCATTCGGGACGGACAGAGGACAGATGCGTGGGCGGAGCCGATGTTCCGAGCTGTGGAGGAAGGTTCGACAGGGGATTATTCCCTAAGAGATGGTTTGCTCCACTTCAGAGGCAGAATATATATACCCGCAGGAGGCCAGATCCGAGAGGATATTATGATGGAGGCGCATTGCAGCCGGTACTCGGTGCACCCGGGGATCACAAAGATGACCGCTGATTTGAAGAGGACGATGTTTTGGCCGGGCATGAAGAAGGACATTACGTACTTCGTGACCCATTGCGAGGTGTGTCAGTTGGTGAAGGCGGAGTGCAGGAACCCCGCAGGACTATTGCAGCCACTCCCGGTGCCGGAGTGGAAGTTTGACGATATAGCGATGGATTTTATACATGGTCTTCCCCGGTCTCGGACGGGGAACGACTCGATTTGGGTGATTGTCGATCGGTTGACGAAGGTGGCCCGCTTTGTGCCGATCAGGAAGGATGACTCGGTGGGAGTGCTGGTACGGAAGTTTGTGGAGCAGTATGTCCGGTATCATGGCGTGCCCCGGACGATAGTATCGGACCGCGATGGACGGTTTACATCCAGGGAGTGGCGGTCAGTGCAGGCATATTTGGGCACCCAGTTGACTTTTAGCACGGCCTTCCACCCTCAGACAGACGGGCAGACAGAGCGCACCAACAGGACGTTGGAGGATCTACTACGACTGTGTATACTGGACCGAGGGGAGCCGTGGGAGAAGATGTTACCGTTGGTCGAGTTCTCCTACAATAATAGCTACCAGTCCAACATCAGGATGGCGCCTTATGAAGCCTTGTATGGACGAAAATGTAGGACCCCGCTTTCTTGGGTTCAGGACGAGGATCCGAAGCTGCTGGGATCGGATTTCGTTGAAGACACCGAGGCTCAGGTGAGACTGATCAGAGATAGGATGTTGGAGGCGCAGAGCAGACAGGCTAAATACTATGACGCCCGACATCGTCAGGTGGAGTTTCGGGTAGGGGATCGAGTGTTCTTGAAGATCCGGCCCATGCACGGAGTCTCACGGGTGCGCGGTCGGAGGAAGAAACTCAGCCCTAGGTATATGGGCCCTTACCGGATCCTGGAGCGGATCGGACCCCTAGCCTACAGGCTAGAGTTGCCACCGGAGCTGGCAGCTCTACACGACGTCTTCCACATCTCTTCGCTGAGAAGGGCTCTACTACGCCCGGAGCAGCGGATTTTGACCACCGAAGGGCCGGTAGCTTCAGACCGATCTGTTCACTTGGAGCCGGTTCGGATCGACGACAAAGGAGTGCGGATCTTGCGGCGCAAGAAGATCCCCTTAGTCAAGGTTCTGTGGAGAAACCACGGTCAGGAGGAGCACACCTGGGAACCGCAGGATCTGATGAGGCAAAGATACCCGGAGTGGTTCAGTCAGGTACATCTCACCACCTCTCGGTATACTATAGATTGCCTTCTTGTTTTGGAATGTTAAGACTAGATACGGAAAATCCAGGACCTAGGCATGCGCACTTAATCAGAAAGGTAGGGGCTAATCTTTTGTTTATTGGGGAGATTGTCTTCGTTATCAAACGAACAGTCGCCTGAACCCAATAGAAAGATCGTATGGGATGTTACAAGTTTAATTTATTCTGATAGAAATCCCCGTAGGCTCAACCTCAATTTCGGGGACGAAATTTTTGTTTTGTTTATTGGGATTTGTAACATCCCATTTTCGGCTAGACCCCTGGGAGTCGGTTAGTTGTGACGGAACCCCAGGAAACACATAAAATTGAAATAAAGCGATCAAGATTTCGGGTCACGGGTTGGTCACGCCCGTGACCGACCCGTCACGCCCGTGACCTGGGCGATACTACTTCGACGATCATCGATCTCCACGAGACGATCGTCGAACGTGTTGTCTGGGCATGTCACGCCCGTGACCAAGGTGTCACGCCCGTGACTATGGGCGTGACCCCATCGACGATCGTCGATCGCCGTGAGACGCTCGTCGATCTTGCGGACCGGGCATGTCACGCCCGTGACATGATTGTCACGCCCGTGACCTAGGGCGTGACCAGCCTTCGACGATCGTCGACCTCAATTCGACGATCGTCGACCTCGAAATTTGCCGTTCGGGCATGTCACGCCCGTGACCTAGAGGTCACGCCCGTGACCTAGGGCGTGACCAGCCTTCGACGATCGTCGATCTCAATTCGACGATCGTCGACCCAAAATCTGCCGTTCGGGCCTGTCACGCCCGTGACCCAAGGTGTCACGCCCGTGACCATCCATTGACGATGGTCGATCTCAGTTCGACGATCGTCGAACCCAGAATTGGCTATCCGGGCCTGTCACGCCCGTGACCTATGTGTCACGCCCGTGACATTGGCCGAAACGACGGTTCAGGCCCAAAATTATTTTAACACGCGTGGTAATAAATGCTGGTGTGGGAAGTTACACCAGGAGTAACTACCGGCCGTTTTCCTTCTATAATTATATAATAAATGAGGAAAAGGTGGTCCAATAGAAAACCGCCAGCTGGACACACCGGTTCAGTTTTCCACCGTTTCTTATCCCTGCATCATAACCGAAGCGTTAAGGGGAGGAGCCTTCATGGCCATTAAGGATTTACCCATTCACCTTCCCACTTCCTGACTTATAAAAGCCCACCTAGTGAAAGAGGAGAAGGTTACACGCTCAAGTAATCGGATCAGACCCTTGTTCTTGCTGTAGGAGAAGTTCAGCAATGCCACCACCGCGCCATGGCACCCCGTCGTTCTTCTCGCCTTCAAACCGCGAACAAGGTCCTCCTCTACTCCTTCTCTTTCATGGGTAGATCTTAGGATTCTTAGAAAGGAGGTTCGCGCTCAACGGAGCCGGACCCGTCTCTCGTTTTCATGGAAAAACCATGAAAAAGGTATTTTGAGTTCGCCGGAAACCGCCACCTCCGGCGGCCAAACCACCGCCGACCGATAGCCATCGCCTCAACGGAGGTGGTGGTGGTGGTGGCTGGCCAGGGAAGTGACCGAACGGCCGGCGACGGATCACGGAATGCTTACAGGAAAAATGATTTTTCTGTGTCTGGTTTTCGGGTTCATGTAGAAGATGAACAGTAGAAATAATTTTATAATATATAGATTATTATATAATACATATGGAAAAAATAGATTATTTGGATATATGTTGAGGCTGCGAAACGAGGCACGTAGAGGCCGTTTTAGGAAAAATGATCAGACACAAAAGTTGTAGCCCTCGGGGTCTACTTTAATTTAAAATTGATTTTATTCAATTTGGGTGAGTGGTTTGAACACAACACTCATTTTGGTGGGATCAAGACCAAGGCAAACCAGAAATTAAAATGGTTGCCCACGGTTCATAACATGTCCAAATGACTTGAAATTTGGACTGGAGGTCTATAATATGTATATCGAGAGGCTGTCCAAAAATGAGAATTTTTGGAGAACTTTTGCCTAAAGTGAAAGTGAAGGGATAGATACTACTCTAGAGGGGGGGTGAATAGAGTTATCAAATTTTGCACAGACAAAACTTAATAGTCTATCCAACTCCCTTGGAGTGAAGTGCGGAATGAAAAGATTATAGATATTGATTTAACCTTAAAGCCTAACACAAGTGATGTGCACAAACACAAGCTAACTGTAATTACAGTTAAGCTTGGAAAACCTAATCAGCAACTAGCAACCTAGTTATATCTAATCACAGCCACAATGCAGGAATTAAACAATGGAATCCAGACGACACAAGGAAATTTATAGTGGTTCCCCAAACAACTTGGGTACGTCCACTCTTCTACCCACACGGTAGGAATCCACTCAGGTTTTTGATCAGGTGCCCTGCCACCAACAGGATCTGCTTCAGGTAGATCCAGAAACCCTTTAGACTTTTGATCAGGTGTCTAAAAACCAAGCACAGGTTTTTGATCAGGTGCCCTGCCACCAAGGGATACTTTTGAAGGGAGTAATAACCCTGTACAGGAGGGGGAAGAAGGTTAAGATGTCTTCTCTATTTTACAAAGATTAGAGAAGCACAAAGACTTGCACTGAGCTAGAATGCTCTAAAGAATCAAGGCTCCCCCTGGCTCAAAGATGTCCAGGTGAAGTCTTGCTTCAGTGCAGAAAACTCTTCAGAAAGTTCTGAAGGAAAAGCTACAGGAAGAAAGTAAATAATAAAATCAAAGATCTTCAAGCAGCTATCTTCTTCTTCTTCTTCTTCAAAGGAACTCTGAGTTGAACTTCCTGAAAGCAGGAGAACTCAGGTGAAGAAGAGATGAAGATCTTAACACTTCTCAGTTAGATGGAAATTGCTGAGAGCAGAAAGCTTTTTCTTGATGAAGGCTTGAGAGCTTGAATGAACAACTGGTTAGCTATTAGCTAGCTTGAATCCTTCTTCAAAGGGTCCTTTTTATAATCATCAGCAAGCAACGGCTCTCTTTCATTTGAATTATTTGTCTTCTTCTGAGCCTTGAGACCTGGGCTGTAAATATCAAGAAGACAGAAACAACTCTGCAGCAAAACATTCTATAAAAGGAATGAACCTCTTTCTAAGAAGCTGCAGGCTTAAATCAAATAACAGACGGACTAAATAAAGTCACATCAGAAATAATCTCTTTATAGCAAAAAGAAGACTTTTCAGTCTAACGGCTATAAAGGGCTGACAATAGATAAAGTAGTTTATAATGACAGCTAATAAGACAAACAACTTTATCTTAAAAAGATTTGACTCAGGCAAAAGAGATGGAGCAAATATTGCCTGGTTATTTTATCATACAACTTAAAATAATGTGCCAGAAAATGTATTAATTAATTAAATATAATAAATAAATACAAAATACAAAGGCAGACAGAAAACGTCGAACGACCCTCGAAGATCGTCGAACGACGCACGGAGATCGTCGAACTATCGGGCAGATAGTCGAACGATCCAGATAGTCGAACTATCGAAGAAGATAGTCGAACTACCCCGGCAGATAGTCGAACTATCAGAGCAGATAGTCGAACTATCAGATAGTCGATTTATTTGGGACAGATAGTCGAACTATCAAGCGCACAGAGATAGTCGAACTATCAAGCAGATAGTCGACCTACCTCAGAAAACAGATAGTCGATCTATCAACAGATAGTCGAACTATCAAACCAAACGAGATAGTCGATCTATCAGCAGATAGTCGAACTATCAGATAGTCGAACTATCAGGACAGATAGTCGAACTATCAAAGACAACAGATAGTCGAACTATCAACAGATAGTCGAACTATCAAGGCGGAACAGATAGTCGACCTATCAACAGATAGTCGAACTATCAGATAGTCGATCTATCAGAACAGATAGTCGAACTACCTCGCCAAGCAGATAGTCGAACTATCAACGCAAAACCGATAGTCGACCCATCAACAGATAGTCGAACTATCAACGCAGACAAAGCGTCGACCAACTGATAGACGATCGTCGATCAGCCGATAGACGATAGTCGAGCGGCGTTCGACTATAGTCGAACGAAAAACCTACTTAACCAAATTCTCAATCTGGAAAAGTGAGGACTCTACAGCTAGACTCCTAACCATTGAACATAGATATTTCTTGGGTCAAGGGGCACAAAGGAGAGGACTAAACTCAAATCAAAACTAGGGTACCAACAATCTCCCCCTATTTGAGTTAAGTCTCTCAACATCTAAAACATACAGCTAGCTAAAGAGCAATAAAATAATACAGAAAATAGTTAACAATTAACTAGCAGATTATCAAACAGATAAACAAATATAGCACAGCAGTTAATCAAACTATGGATCAACAGAGTCAGGCTTAGCTACAGAAGAGCTAGAAATAAAAGAGATTTTCCTTAAAGGATCATTAGATTCTTTCTTTGACAGTTTCAGGTCCTGCACACCAATGATCTTCAGTTCTGTAGCTCTTGGGACTACTGCTTCAGGATGCTTTTCCATATATTTTGATGGATCAAAAATCTCAGGATTGACCTGGAACTTTTCAAATTCTTTCTTTCTGTAAGCCGACATGGTAGTTAGACCAGTCGTATCTTTTCCTTCTGCTCTAGCTTTTCTTATTTGAGCTGCTCCAACTAGTTCTTGAAAGCGAGCCATCCTAAAGTTAGGATCGAGCTCAGGATTTTCATACACAGGCTCAGGAGAAGCAGCATCAGCTATTTTATCTTGAATAACTAGATAAGACATTAGAGTATACTTAGCAAAAGGGGTCTTGCTAGAAATTTTAGAACAAAGTAAACTATTTACCTTTTGAAACAATTTCCTCAGACTGAACTGGTGTTGGAGATGGAATTCTCTTCTTTGGAGAAGGAGGTGGGGAAAAGGTTGGTCTTTGAACCACAGTCTCCTTCATTTGTCTTTGAGAACCATAAAATGATTTGCCTTGTGAGCTTTGATAACTTTGTCTTGGCTGGGGCTGAAAAGACGCAGATCTTCCAGAAGAGGCAGCAGGATTAGCTGATAGGTTCCCAGAGGCTCCTGCACCTGGAGGAGGAGGAGGAGGACCTCTGGGAGTCCATCTTGAGACAGGACTATCATACCTCTTAGTTCTTTTTCTTTCTTTCTGCTGATTCTTTGAAAACCTCATCCAGTGCTGAAAATCCTTGGATTTAGGGTCAATGCCCTTCAGAATGTAATAGGGAATATCATTATCCTTACTGGGAGGTGGAGGAGGAGCAGCTTTTCTCTTCTTTGAGGCAGCTTTCTTTCACTTTGAATTCTCAGAAACATCAGAATCATCATCATCATCAGAATGAGATGAGGGAGGATTTTCATAAGGATCATAGGCTTCTGAAACAGCCTTTTCTTTAAGCTTAGGATCAGATTTCTCCCTTTCCTCTTCCATGGCATCCAGAGCCAGAAGGGAATCTAAGTCCAACCCTGGAGAGTCATCCCAGATGGTTGACTTTTCAACTTGCAGATCTTTTTCCTTCTCTTTTAAAGATTGTACTCTTAAATCCCAGGCTGCTCTTGCTTGAACTTCTTCCAAATTCAGAACAGGAGAGTCAACTTTGACTTCATCTTTCTCAGACTCATCTTCTTTATTATCTAAAAAGGATTCTAATTCAGGATCTACTTGAGTATCAGAAACACTTGGATCAGCTTCAGAGACAACTGCTATGATCTGAGCAGCTAAATCTTCTTTAATAACATCTGTAAAATTATGAATACATATCTGCTAAATAAGCGATAATCATTCCCTCAAGGTATTCACAAACTATCAAATTAATCGACTCATCAACAAAACGAATGAAAGAGTTACCTTCATACTTAACCATCTCCCATGATTCATTCAGATATGAAGTTATAATTCCCTCTAGGAATCTAGCAATCATAGGAGAGGTAAGATCTTCTAAGCAGACTTTAACTGCAATCTCAGATAACAAGATTCCATCTGCTATTTCCTTATCAGACAAAACTGGAGCTATTTCTTTCTCAGCAGGAGCTATTTCTTCCTGGGCAGTCATTACAACATCTGGAACTATTTCTATCTCAGCTTGAGCAGATTCTTCCTGGGCAGTCATGACTGTATCCTTTATAGCTGGAGGGGAGGCAGGATGGTCTGAGGCATCTTCATGGAACATCTCCCCCTGCCTGATTTCAGTGGATACTGAAACCAGGCCCCTTGAGGAAGATGGCTCAGCAGATTTTGAAAGGGATTTGATGGAGGCAGATAAGAGATCAATGGAGGCTGCAAGGGGAGCGATTGCCTCTTCAATCATGGTTTTGATTGAGGGGGTAATCAGCTCCACAATACGGGAGATAAGCTCAGGAGAGATCTCAATAGATGAAGGATGTGAGGTGGATGGAGCTGCAGCAGATATGGTAGTGGTGCTGGGATGAGAAACGGTGTGGACAGGGGATCGAGCAGGAGATGGAGCAGGAGAGTTAATTGGGGAATTAATTGGGGAGTGAACGGGAGACAGAGGAGGAGTAGGAATTCTCTCTGATCCTAACAAATCAAAGCTAGGAGCAGATATCCTAGCCAGATGAGCAGGTAGAGGAGAAGCTGGAGGGGAAAGAGGAACAACCGTAGTTGTTTCTGGAGCAGCAGAGGAAGAAGGTCGTACTTCAGCTGAAGTTGATGGTACTTCAACTGAGGCAGACAGCAATGCAGAGGAGGAGGAAGGAAGAGCTGAGCTAGCTTCAACATGGTGAGGAGCGACTGATTCAGTCCTTGTGTCCTCAGATGTTGCTGGAGCAGGTTTCACAAACGTTCTCTTCCACTTAGAGAACAAGTTGGGATCCATCTTCTTGCTCGCATTGATTGTTGTTGCAGTTGAACTTAGCAGCTGGGGGTATTTTTCTTTAAGGAAGATTCCAATGACCCTTCCTAGGGTTACTTCCTTCTTACCAGTCTTTTTCCTGATTAAATCAAACACAACTGCTGCCCAATCGATCCTTTTTCGATTAACAATCGCACACATGAGTGCGAATTGCTGCCTTGTTATATTGTCGTGAGCAGAGTGCTTACCCAGAAGCACTTTTCCTACTAACTCAGCCAGAAACTTGATTTTGAAAGGAAAATTCACTTTGAGCAGCTTTGTGGGAATGCCCTCAGCATGTCCCAGCTCAACCAGCATTCTTCCGAATTCCTGAGCGTCTTGCTCATAATCCTCGTCACCATTAACTAATCCAAAAACATCAGATAAAACGGCCGGAGTCAGGATTACCTCTTCTCCGCCGATGGTACCGATCATCGATTCATCTGTGGAAGACGACGTGAAAGCCCATTCTTTGATTTCTGGAATGTTGATCTTAATCCTTGCAGACATTAACTTCTCTAATCCCTGATCCCTGCATAGATGTAGAACTTCTACTATTCCTGCATCGCAGCTGCTGAATGCGTCGAAATCCACGCTAAATCCTGCATCAAACTTCACGACGGCTAGAACTGCTGGGGAAACCGCCATGGATTCGCTGGAGAAAGCTCGACAAAGCTGCAGAGAACGAAGAAGACGAAACGCCCGGAAATCGCAAGCGGGAAAGCAGAATGCGAAAGGGCACGCTCCGTCGACGATAAAACACAAGATCTTTTAACCTAGGTCTACTATCGGCTTTATATTAGACCGGGAATAGTCGATCTATTAAAAAGATACTTGACCCGATAGTCGAACGGCCGTTCGACGATCGGCTCAGAAGCAGAGTAGTCGAACCATCGTTCGGCTATTTCCGGCTTCACAAGCAACAAGCTGTCGTCGTTCAGAGATCGACGATGAGCTCAACCTGTTCGACGATGGTCGAACGTCGATCGATGATCTTCAAACAGATAAGCTATCATTAACCAGAGGTCGACGATAGGCTTAATTCGTTCGACGATCTTCGATCATCGTTCGACGATCTTCAAGCAGATTTCAACATAGGCAGATATTGTCACACTTAGTCTCGTCCATTAATCATGCCTAGTTGAACTAAAAAGAACAGATGCTTCTGTTCATCTAAAGGCTTGGTGAATATATCACCTCTCTGAAACTCAGTGGATATGAACTCAAGACAGATCTTGTTCTTTTCCACACAATCTCTCAGGAAATGGTGCCTAATCTCAATGTGCTTCGTTCTAGAGTGGTGCACTGGATTTTGTGCAATTGAGATAGCACTGGTACTATCACACATGATCTTGGTGTTCTTGTGTGAATAACCATAATCCACAAGCTGGTTTTGAATCCACAGGATCTGTGAACAACAACTAGCAGCTGCTATATATTCAGCCTCTGTAGTTGAAGTTGAGACAGAAGCCTGCTTCTTACAGAACCAAGAGACCAATCTCTCTCCCAGGAACTGGCAAGTTCCTGAGGTGCTCTTCCTGTCAACTCTGCAGCCAGCATAATCAGAATCAGAATATCCAATTAATTCAAACTCTGACTCAGCTGGGTACCAAAGTCCTAGATCTGGATATCCCTTCAGGTATCTCAAGATTCTCTTTAGAAGAATCAGATGAGATTCCTTGGGGTTGACCTGGAATCTAGCACAAAGGCATGTAGCAAACATTATATCTGGCCTACTTGCAGTTAGATATAATAGGGAACCAACAATGGCCCTATAATTCTTTTGATCAACTGGCTTGCCGTGATCATCAGAATCAATAACTACATTAGTAGCCATGGGTGTAGGCATTGCTGAAGCATCAGCCATCCCAAATTTCTTTACCAATTCCTTGGCATATTTGGATTGGGAGATGAAGATACCATCAGCATCTTGCTTAACTTGGAGACCAAGAAAGTAAGACAGCACACCCATACTACTCATCTCAAACTTGGAATGCATCAAGTTGGAAAACTTTTTGCACAGTTTGGGATCAGTGGAGCCAAAAATAATGTCATCTACATACACCTGAACTAACAGGATTGTGTCCTTGTGATGCTTGACGAAAAGGGTTCTATCAACTACTCCCCTAGTAAAGTTGTGCTCTAACAGGAAACTAGCTAAGGTCTCATACCAGGCCCTAGGAGCTTGCTTTAGTCCATAAAGAGCTTTATGCAACTTAAACACATGAGAAGGCTGAGTTGAAGACACAAACCCTTGTGGTTGTTCAACAAACACCTCTTCCTTAAGCTCACCATTTAGGAATGCACTTTTGACATCCATTTGGAACACCTTAAACTTCATGAAGGCTGCATAGGCCAAGAAGATCCTTATTGCTTCTAGCCTTGCAACAGGAGCAAAGGTTTGGTCATAGTCTATACCTTCCTCCTGTCTGTAGCCCTGAGCTACAAGCCTAGCTTTATTCCTTACTATAATTCCATTTGCATCTAACTTGTTTCTATACACCCACTTGGTGCCTATGATCAGTTGGCCTTTAGGTCTTGGAACCAAAGTCCAAACTTTACATCTCTCAAACTGATTGAGCTCCTCTTGCATTGCAATGATCTAGTGGGGATCTAGCTCTGCATCTTTAAAGGTGAGGGGCTCAACCTATGAGAGGAAACAAGCATGCATCACATCCTGTCTTAATTGGTGTCTTGTTTGCACACCAGCTGATATGTCTCCAATCACTTGAGATGTGGGGTGATCTCTAAGTGTGACAATATCAGCAGGTGGGATGTGATCTTCAGCAACAATTGGGATTAATTCCTCAGGAGGAATTTGATCTACTGTTGATGGAACAACAATTGCTTCAGCAATGTCTTCATCACTGTCTGATTCAGTGATCTGAAGAGTTGATAATTGAAGAATTTCTTGAGGGGCATCAGGTACCTGCAAAGAACTGGAGGAAGAAGAATTTTCCTTCTCCTTGTAAAACATCTGAGACTCATCAAAAGTCACATGCACAGATTCTTCTATCTTACAGGTTGACTTGTTATAAACCCTATAAGCTTTGCTTACTTGGGAATATCCAAGCATGATTCCCATTGAAGCTTTTGCTTCAAATTTTCTAATATATTCTTTATTATTATTATGAATATACACAATACAGCCAAAAACTCTAAAGTAATTAATTTTTGGTTTCTTTCCTTTAAGCAACTCATAAGGAGTTTTACACTTAAGTTTATGTATCAAACTTCTATTCAAGACATAGTTGGCTGTACCAACAGCTTCTGCCCAATAGGATAGAGGCATGTTAGCATCTGCCAACAATGTACTAGCAGCTTCAATTAGTGTTCTATTCTTCCTTTCAACTACCCCATTTTGTTGGGGAGTTCTAGGAGCTGAGAAGCTATGTTTGATACCTTCTCTCTCACAGAATTCTTGCATGAGAAGAGAGTCAAACTCAGTACCATGATCACTTCTGATCAAGGCCACATGAGTAGAGTACTCAGTCTGCACACATAATAGAAAGTCTGTAAGGGCTTTGAAGTTATCAGACTTAGTTCTCAAAAAGAAAACCCAACTGAACCTAGAGATGTCATCTACAATTACTAATGTGTAATACTTCCCTCCTAAACTCTGTACATTTATTGGGCCAAAAAGGTCCAAATGTAATAAATACAGGATTCTAGGAGAATCACTTTTATTTACAGATTTAAATGAATTCTTGGTTTGCTTGCCTAGCTGACAAGCCTTGCATAGGTTCTCCTTCTTGTAGGGACAAGAAGGTAAACCTCTAACAAGGTTGTGCTTAGATAACCTAGATATATTTTTAAGGTTTACATGACTAAGCCTTTTATGCCATAGGGAATTATTATTAAGGGTTACTTCATTAAACAGGCAGATTTCAGAATGAGATGAATTAAAATCTACTAAATAAATGTTACCTATTCTAATACCTACTAAAACAACATTATTATTTAAAGTAATATTGCAAGAGAAATTAGAAAATGAAACCTGGTAGCCAGCATCACATAGCTGGCTGACTGAAATCAGATTATGCTTCAGTCCATTGACATAAGCAACTCTCTTGAAAGTAACTGCTCCAATTGTGATCTTGCCATAGCCTTCTGTCTGACCACAGCTGGAGTCTCCAAAGATAACCTTTGGGCCAAGCTTAGCTTTGAACTTTGACAGTAGATCTTTATTTCCTGTCATATGCTTAGAGCATCCACTATCCAAATACCACTTATTTTGAGTGATTGGATAGGCCTTCACCTGCAAGACAATTATTTAGACAGAGTGGACCCAGGTAACCTTGGGTCCCTTGTTTTTCACATAAGAAAAACTGGAAATATATGAGAATGCAGGCTGAGGGTGATAACCTAGTGGGTGAGATCTCCTAGGTGGGATTCTCCATGCTGATGATGGGTCAACAAACCTCGGGTTTCTATTCTCATTTAGGTTTCTAGGGAATTGATTATGATTTTGAAAATCATATTGAAATCGTCGATCGACGTTCGACGATGGACGCTCAGATCGTCGAGCTTCGTTCGACCATGGAGCTTCCGATCGTCGAGCGGCGTTCGACGCTCTTTGCATTTCTTTGAAAAACTTCTTTCTCTTTTCTCTCTTAGCTTTATTTAAGGTTTTATTTACCATATTTACTTGCTCAGTGTTCTTCTTTCCACTAGCTGAAATGAAGTTCACTGGAGTTGAAAGATTATTTTTAAGAAGGACTGGGGGTTCACTGGGAGAAGCTCCTAAGCCTAGTTTATCATTACCTGACCTAGTGTTAGTCATGCTGGTAATTTCTAACAACTTAAGGCTTCTACCATTAAGGGATTCTTCTAATCTCTTAGACTTAGCTAACTCTATTTTAAGAAATTTAATTTCTTCACTACAAGTAGTGAGTTCTTCCTTTAACCTAACATTTTCAGAGGCTATTGATTCTGAGTCAGCTAACCTATTTCTAAGTTCTTTTATTTCCTTTTCTGAGCTAATTAAATCTAAACATAAAGATTTAAATTCTAACTTAAATTCTTCTGAAGTAAAATCATAAGAAGAAAGTACCTCATCTTCAGTAGGCATCTCTTCATCAGAATCAGAACTCTCTGCAGCAGAGTGGTTGCTGCAGGCATCTATTGCCATTAGGCAAACTTCTTTTGCCTTCTTCTCTTCCTCATCTTCACTGGAGCTTGATGAGGAGGATTCTTCATCAGAATCACTCCAGGTTTCAGCAATGAAACCTCTCTCCTTCTTGTTTTTGTAGGAGGATGGCTTGGAGTGCTTCCTGTGTTGTTCTTTTTCTTTTCTCTTTTCTTTGTTCTTCTCCTCTGGACATTCTGGCAAGATATGTCCAGGCTTCCTGCAACCATAACAAATAATTTCTTTAGCAGGAGAGCGATCATACCTTGGTTTGTCTTCATAGCGTGAAGACTTCTTTCTGAACTCCTTTCTTCCCATCTTGAGAAACCTTTTGGCAAACAATGCCATAAGTTCCTCATTAGATTGGCTGCCTTCAGAAACATCTGCAGCCTTAAGAGCTAGAGATTGCTCTTTTCTTGTTGGAGTGGGGGTCTTGGCTTCAGCTTCTGCTTCTCTGGTCTTCAGCACTTGCTCAAAAGACTTGAGCTTGCCGAGGAGAGCTTCAGTTGAGATCTCATTAGTACTTCTGGCTTCCTTGATAGGCCAGATTCTTAGATCCCATGTGCTAGGGAAGCACATGAGAATCTTATCATTGACCTCTGTCAATGATATGTCCTTGTCCAGGGTCCTCAGCTCATTGATGATTGAGCTGAGCCTTGTGTACATAGCTTCAACTGATTCAGCATCAGTTTTCTTGAAGTTCTCATACTGTGAGATCAGGTTGGACCTTCTGTCCTTCCTTTCATCAGCTGAACCAGCTACAATCTGGTTCAGTGTGTCCCACATGGCCTTTGCTGAGGAGCAGTCAGCCACCTTCTGGAACACCTCATCAGACATTGTCTGAGCCAGTATGTTCATTGCCTTGGCATCTGCAATTTTGGCCTTCTTGTATTCATCATTGTAATCTGGAGGAGGCACTGCACTCATATCAGATGATGAGGCAGTGGCAGCAGCAGGTGCTCTTGGGGGACCTGACAAAATAGAAGCAAAGATGCTTTCATCAATAGAGTTCATATATAATTTAATCCTTGCCTTCCAGATGCCAAACTTAGCTAAGTTGCATGCTGGAGGTCTGGTGCTAGAATAATCCTTAGACTGGGCCATGATAGTGAATATCTATAAGCTCTTGGTATCTATCAGGATCTTGTGACTTAGGTGTTAGCCTATACAGTCAGTCAACCTCGCTTTGATACCAATTGAAAGTGAAGGGATAGATACTACTCTAGAGGGGGGGTGAATAGAGTTATCAAATTTTGCACAGACAAAACTTAATAGTCTATCCAACTCCCTTGGAGTGAAGTGCGGAATGAAAAGATTATAGATATTGATTTAACCTTAAAGCCTAACACAAGTGATGTGCACAAACACAAGCTAACTGTAATTACAGTTAAGCTTGGAAAACCTAATCAGCAACTAGCAACCTAGTTATATCTAATCACATCCACAATGCAGGAATTAAACAATGGAATCCAGACGACACAAGGAAATTTATAGTGGTTCCCCAAATAACTTGGGTACGTCCACTCTTCTACCCACACGGTAGGAATCCACTCAGGTTTTTGATCAGGTGCCCTGCCACCAACAGGATCTGCTTCAGGTAGATCCAGAAACCCTTTAGACTTTTGATCAGGTGTCTAAAAACCAAGCACAGGTTTTTGATCAGGTGCCCTGCCACCAAGGGATACTTTTGAAGGGAGTAATAACCCTGTACAGGAGGGGGAAGAAGGTTAAGATGTCTTCTCTATTTTACAAAGATTAGAGAAGCACAAAGACTTGCACTGAGCTAGAATGCTCTAAAGAATCAAGGCTCCCCCTGGCTCAAAGATGTCCAGGTGAAGTCTTGCTTCAGTGCAGAAAACTCTTCAGAAAGTTCTGAAGGAAAAGCTACATGAAGAAAGTAAATAATAAAATCAAAGATCTTCAAGCAGCTATCTTCTTCTTCTTCTTCTTCAAAGGAACTCTGAGTTGAACTTCCTGAAAGCAGGAGAACTTAGGTGAAGAAGAGATGAAGATCTTAACACTTCTCAGTTAGATGGAAATTGCTGAGAGCAGAAAGCTTTTTCTTGATGAAGGCTTGAGAACTTGAATGAACAACTGGTTAGCTATTAGGTAGCTTGAATCCTTCTTCAAAGGGTCCTTTTTATAATCATCAGCAAGCAACGGCTCTCTTCCATTTGAATTATTTGTCTTCTTCTGAGCCTTGAGACCTGGGCTGTAAATATCAAGAAGACAGAAACAACTCTGCAGCAAAACATTCTATAAAAGGAATGAACCTCTTTCTAAGAAGCTGCAGGCTTAAATCAAATAACAGACGGACTAAATAAAGTCACATCAGAAATAATCTCTTTATAGCAAAAAGAAGACTTTTCAGTCTAACGGCTATAAAGGGCTGACAATAGATAAAGTAGTTTATAATGACAGCTAATAAGACAAACAACTTTATCTTAAAAAGATTTGACTCAGGCAAAAGAGATGGAGCAAATATTGCCTGGTTATTTTATCATACAGCTTAAAATAATGTGCCAGAAAATGTATTAATTAATTAAATATAATAAATAAATACAAAATACAAAGGCAGACAAAAAACGTCGAACGACCCTCGAAGATCGTCGAACGACGCACGGAGATCGTCGAACTATCGGGCAGATAGTCGAACGATCTAGATAGTCGAACTATCGAAGAAGATAGTCGAACTACCCCGGCAGATAGTCGAACTATCAGAGCAGATAGTCAAACTATCAGATAGTCGATCTATCTGGGACAGATAGTCGAACTATCAAGCGCACAGAGATAGTCGAACTATCAAGCAGATAGTCGACCTACCTCAGAAAACAGATAGTCGATCTATCAACAGATAGTCGAACTATCAAACCAAACCAGATAGTCGATCTATCAGCAGATAGTCGAACTATCAGATAGTCGAACTATCAGGACAGATAGTCGAACTATCAAAGACAACAGATAGTCGAACTATCAACAGATAGTCGAACTATCAAGGCGGAATAGATAGTCGACCTATCAACAGATAGTCGAACTATCAGATAGTCGATCTATCAGAACAGATAGTCGAACTACCTCGCCAAGCAGATAGTCGAACTATCAACAGATAGTCGAACTATCAACGCAAAACCGATAGTCGACCCATCAACAGATAGTCGAACTATCAACGCAGACAAAGCGTCGACCAACTGATAGACGATCGTCGATCAGCCGATAGACGATAGTCGAGCGGCGTTCGACTATAGTCGAACGAAAAACCTACTTAACCAAATTCTCAATCTGGAAAAGTGAGGACTCTACAGCTAGACTCCTAACCATTGACCATAGATATTTCTTGGATCAAGGGGCACAAAGGAGAGGACTAAACTCAAATCAAAACTAGGGTACCAACATAAAGTTTGTGTAAAAATTTAATAAACAATATAAAATTAATTAGGAGATGAAATTAAGTCCAAACTCCCCCAAATTTTGGGTGGTGGTCCCTGGCATCAATATTAAGATCTGTACAAAATTTCAACTCGATTGGTCGAGTTTTGAATAGGGAAGTATCAAGTCCTAGATAGGTCTTGGTGAGGGGTACTTTGGGGAAAAGTACGATTGGAGATGGAGTGGACAAATCTCCTCAAAAGAGGCTGAAGTTGTTGGCCACTGATTTGTTGAGTCTATGTCTACCCTCTTGGGTAACATGGTGTGGCTTAGGGTGGATTTTACCCTAAGAGATTGGCTCAAATCCAACGGGTGGGAGTTTGAGGTTTGTGAAGGACATAGGAGCAAAAGCTCTTGTATGCCCTTGAAATTTGGAGGAGAGTGGGATGATATGATGAAAACCCTCTGGTTGAAATAGTAAAGGAATTGGAGGTAGTTAGGTACCTCGAAAGTTGAGATGTCGGATTAGGATAAAAATGTAATTTAGTTATTTTAAGCACTAAATCTAATCCAAAAATTGTGAAACTCGGGAAGAGGGAGTTTTAGGATGTTTTAGTCTTATGATAAATCTTCTGGAATTTTATGATTAATAAATGTTATACTTCATGTGTTAAAGGAATAATTGCCAGATTTATTGTTTCAATTATTTGGAGGTTTTAAATTAATTATAATCAGTTGAAATTCTGGATTTAGATCTTGATTAGTAGCACCATCATCCCTGGATTTTTATAGAATTTTATGTTGAGTAAATCTAGTACCTTATTCACAGATGATAGAAAGGGCTTTTATGTTTAAAAATTAATTATGGATAAAATACTTGCTGGAAAATTATGAAACTTGGCCAGTGCTAATTTTAGGCCTTTATCTGCATGTCATGAATTATTTATAATTTTTGGAAGAATATTTTCTGTACTTGCTTCATAAACAATAGAAGTTAGAGATTATTTCTAAAATAGCTTTCATGTCATTTTGATGATTGAAAAATTATGATACTTAGGATTTAACCTATTGAGATAACCTATTATTTATCATAAAATTGCTGGACATCTTGCATGAGAACTTAGGGTAGTTCATGTTCAAACCGGTAGTCCTTGGATTTTCGAGGAATTTAATTAAATGCCAAATAAATTAGGAAAATTTCCATTTTCTGGATTTAGGTCATTTAGGTCATGGTAAGTCTCCAGTAAATAATTTAGGGCATTTGGATGAGTAATGGATCATTTCATAACCGGCTCGACATGTAGCCTAGGTCGGTCTGCATTTAGTAAATTGTGAAATGCAATAGGACATGATCTGAGGAAGATATAAAGAGTAGTGAGTAGTGGTGATAGTTAGAGTTAAGAGGTGCTCGGGTTTGGCGAAAGATCTCTTTTCCCGAAGAGTGGAAGGTTTAAAAATCACCCTAGGATACTCTATCGTAATATGAGAAGGGAATTGGGCTAAGGGAAAACAACCAATAACAATAAGTGCCTTGCGAAAGGGAACTTCGGGCCGTAATGCCGCCATCTTGGTTCCTAGTTCCCCTTGAGAGCCCTTCACGGGGTATACCAGGGGCAGTCCTGGGCTAACATAAACTGTAATAATAAACTAGCAAGAGTAACTTAGTAACTAGGTTTGCACTTTTCACAAACACTGTTGGCACAGGAAGATTGATGTGAGCTTCGGCTCGGGTGATTTGGAAACGGACGTTTGGGTCCGGGGAGCTTCGGCTCGGTTGTTCTGGAGACGGACGGGATGGTCCGGGGAGCTTCGGCTCGGTTGGTTGGAGACGGACGTTTGGTCCGGGGAGCTTCGGCTCGGTTCTGTTTGTTTGCGATTAAACTTGCATGTGCATAAGATAGGAAAAGTTAAGGTGGTGGGTTTTACGATATCGGGGAGTTCGATTGCACCGACACCGATATCGTTGACTCGGCGAGGTGGTTAGCACTTCGCCAACAGAAGTCCGGTGCGCCAGCCGGCAAGAGTACGCAGGCGTCCGCTTAGTGCACCAAGCGTTGAGGCGTACGATAGGTCAGACCAGTGGTGCTTTTACTAGTTTTGGAGGTGGGCGAGGCCCAACCCACCGCTTCCGTCTGCCACTACGGAAGTATCCTGGGAGGTAACGACTCCGAAAGGGGGAATTAAAGGTCTGTGTGCACAGAGTCGGGTGTGTGCGTTGCACTTGCATGTTTCATCATACCCACTAGCATGTCATAGCATAATCGATTCATTTAACCCTGACACCTAAAGTATAAGTGGTATGGGACGCTTATACATTAGGACCTGCAAAACGACCCCTTGGTCTATAAGCTTGTGTGGGCAAGTTTATAAATCAAAGGTTAATTTCAATATATAACAACCATTGCTGTTTGATAACCGACACCCCAACGTATAAGTGGTATGGGACACTCTATACGATGGGAGCCTTGCAAAAGATCCCTTTTGCTTATGTGTTCTCGCATAAGTGAAGGTTTAAATTCATATAATTGCTTTTCTTACTGCTAGACCTATTATAACAATTTATTAACTGCTCACCTAATACAACTTGCTAGATTAGTTTCCGCTGCCATCTGTTTCATGTTTAATCTCTACCATCATGTCCTTCCCTTTCTTCCTCCCCGCTCGGTACCTAGGAGCCATGGGGGAAGGGGTAGGGGATGATAGGGCTTAGTCTTTATGACTAACGGTTTTCGAACCGCATCATTTAGGGGATCGTGGAGCCCAGTATGGAGGAGCAGCCCCAGAGATCGGTGTGCCTAGAGATGGGGCAGTCTAGCTCCGGAGTTCACACAGCCGGGACCGTGAGTCTCGACCTTGAGTAGCTTCTGTTTTCGCTTCCGTATGAGAGACTTGTAGTGAGGACATTTTGTACCGGGCATAAGCCCGTATTTTTAGTACTCTGATGATTTCTGTGGACACTCCCTTCGTGGAGCTTTATTATATATATGTGATTTTATTAATGTGGACTGCATTGCTCTTACTGTTATAATTATGCTACTTTTCTGTGATCGAAATGGCCGGCGGAATCGGCGCCTTGTGGTGATGACCCTTCAGGACGTGAAGGTGTCACCGCAAAGCGGCGATTCTGGGCCTAAGACCCCGGTGGTTGAAAAAGAAAAAAAAAAGGGGGTCTTACATCCTTCACCTCCTGAAAGGCAGACTCGCATCGCGGTATCCAAATAAAAGGAGACTCCTTCTTGGTCAGGGATGTAAGAGGGAGGGCAATCTGAGAGAACCCCTTTACGAACTTCCGATAATAACTGACAAGTACTAAGAAACTCCGAACATCCGTGGCGGTCTTCAGCGATGGCCAATCTCGTACTTCCTGGACCTTTGCCGGATCTACTGCCAAACCTGCTCCACTGATTACATGGCCCAAATAGGCAACCTCCTTTAGCCAAAATTGGAACTTATTGAACTTAACGTACATCTTATGCTCTTGGAGCTTCTCCAAAGACAAAGTCAGATGCCTCGCATGCTCCTCCTCAGTCCTCAAATAAATAAGGATGTCATCGATGAATACGATAATGAAAACATCCATATAGTCTTCGAACACCCGGTTCATAAAGGTAATGAATGCGGAGGGTGCATTCGTGAGCCCGAAGGGCATCACGGTAAACTCATACAGTACATATCAACTGCTGAAGGCCTTCTTCGGGATGTCCTCCTCCCGAATGAGTAGCTGGTAGTACCCCGATCTCAGGTCCAGCTTTGAGAACTAATGATCCCCCTCCAGCTGGTCAAATAGCTCGTCTATCCTTGGCAAGGGATACATATTCCGGACCGTCAGCCTATTCAGGGCCCGGTAATCAATACACAGCCGAAGTGTCCCATCCTTATTCTTGACGAATAGCACCGGAGCTCCCCATGGTGAAGAGCTGGGCCGGACAAACCAGACTTCCACTAACTCTTGAACCTGGCTTCGAAACTCCACCAACTCCTTCGGGGCCATTCGATAAGGAGCTCTGGATGCCGGCTTAGCCCCCGACATGAGCTGAATATGGAAGTCCCTCTCCCGGTGCGGGGGTAGCCATGGTAGCTTCTTCGAAAATACATCGACAAAGTCCCGCACAATTGGAATATCTGAAATAGAGTCCTTGGCCACGACCATCTTAAAAATAACCTGATAAACTTCGTCTCCCTGCAGGTGGGCCTTGACGGCCTGCACAGACGATAATAATATGTGGGGGGATGGTGTAATACCTTTGATAACAATAAAGGAGTCCATGTGCCTCACGGTGATCCTCTTCGCCAAGCAGTCAATCTCGGCATGGTTCCAGAGCAACCATGTCATGCCCAGGATCAGATCGTAATCTGGCATCCTAAGGATCATCGCTAGTGCCTCAAATTCATTCCCACCGATCTCCACCTCCATATTATAATGAGAAGAGGTCATTAGCTTTGATCAATCGGGTAGACGCACCCTCATCATCTTTCATGTGAATCGGTCTTCGTCTGCCAGTTCTTTCACGAAATATTCTGATACAAACGACTGTGAAGCACCAGTGTCGAAGAGCGTGTGAGCGAGCTTGCCGCGGATAAAAACTATGCCTGAGGTAATTAATTGTCTTAGTGTTCCAATTATAATTTTTACTTTCTTAATTTCAAACTAGTTTATGCCTATGAAACTAGTTCTTAAGAAGGAAAGAATTTAAATGTACTGGCATACCTGCTATAACCTACTCCGGGTTTTGGGGTTATGCCAGATCGAGAGCATACACCTGCTCCCTCTCTGGCCCGTGGTCTCCACCCTGATATCCCCGTCCTCGGTCGTGTCTTCGGCAACCAAACTGCCGAGGAGGTGGGTCACCCTGAAGTGCTAGTGAGGATGCTCGCCTCATGGGACAATTCCTCTTGAAATATCCCGGTTGATTACACTAGAAGCATACTGATGGCTGCTCTGCTCTCCTCGGTATCTCCAGCATCTGTAAGGGCTGGGGAGCCAATAACCCCTGGTTCCTCTACTCCTGTCCAATCTTCTGATGAGGTTGATCCCTGTTCCTTCTTTCCCCAATGACCTAGCCTCGAGGACGGTCTCTACGACCTCCAATCACTCCATCGTCAGTCGGTCTCTCCTGGCTCTTGACTGTAAGCTAATCTACTTCCCTTTTCTTGGCCATTTCCAGAATCCTGGCCAAGCTTCCCTCGGAGAAGAAGAGGAGGGCCTGTCTCAAGTCATCTTGAAGCCCCTTGTAGAACCTCCTGGCATATCCAACGTCATCCAACTGATAAGAGTCTGCATAGCGGGATAGGTGAGTAAACTCCTGATAATACTCCAGCACTGTCCTATTCCCCTGCCTCAACCGCAGGAACCTATCCTCCAACTTGCCCCTTGCCGACTGAGGTACAAAATGTCCCAGGAGTGCTGCTCTGAACTCCTCCTAAGAGATATCTGCGCAATCCATATCCGGAAAAGTGGTGTCCAGCTGTGACTTCCACCACCTCTTCCCATGTGACTCCAGGCAAGAGAGTGCCAAAGCAACTGCCTCCTCAGTGGGGCATCAAATCCCCGCAAGCATCTCATAGATGATATCTAACCATTCCCCCGTGTGAACTGTCAACTCTATCCCCAGGTAGGATGGAGGGGAAAGTCCCCAGAAGACACTCATCTAGTTGGCCCCATTTGGCTGTGGAGCCGGGGCTTGCTGAGCTCTAAAGGCCTCCAGAATGGCCGTCAGTGTTTGCCCCATCTCCGTCTGCTGAAACGAAGCTGGAGCTGGCGGAGGTGGAACCATATTTAGAGCCTGAGGTGTCCCCTGCTGTGGAGTAGGGTTCGTCGCAGGCTACAAGGGAAAATTCCATTTGTTAGATAGCGTACGAATGAGATAAAAGAAAGGGGTAACATGGACTTCTATATTTGATTTCCCTTATGGGCACACCACTTCTTCCGCTGCTAGTTTGTTCACAAACTAAGCTCGCACGGGGGTGGCCTAAGGTTTTTGTGGACTACTTTTCTTTTTGATTGAGGTCTCCTCTGATACCACTTGTAAGACCCCATTTTTTTATTTTTCAAACCCCTGGGGTCTTATGCCCAGAATCACCGTTTTGCGGAAGCACCGACACTCGGGAAGGCTGCCTGATGGCGACGACGGCCATCAAGAAGGTGAAGACGATGATGGCGCGCTTACGGATTCCATTTCTCTGCCTCCAAATAAAGTCTGGCGGTGCTGTGACGATCATGTGGAACGGCGCCAGAATATCCGCCCGCGGCGCAAGCCCATTTTTAGTTTATTAATAATTATTATTAATAAATTAATATGGAGAATTAATATAGTTTATTATTTATTTTATCGCGAGATTAATATTTTTATTTCATGTATTAATTTCATGTAGATGGAGACGTATAACCATCATAGCTATTTTATTTCATGTACGGACTATAGTTATCTCATGTCATGATGGGTGTTATTAGCCATCATGAGTGTTTTCATTTGTATGGAGGAGATGGAGTGGTGTAGCCTATATAAAGGCATGTTTGTTCTCATTTTAGGTATTGAAGATGAAAAATTGAAACCAAAATTCAAGATTGAATTTCCCCCTCTTTTCTTTTTCCCCCTTAGGAAATTTTCGGCCCTCCTCCTCTTGCTCCCTCTCTTGGCCGCCGGCCACACCTCCTCCCCTTCTCTATCTTGGCTCCCTCCCCTCCTCCTCCTCTCCCTTTATCTCCAAGGAAATCCGACCCTCTTCTTGCCTCCACAATTTCGGCCACCACCATAGCCGCCAACCTCCATCACCTCCTCTTCATTAGGCTCGGCCACCACTATAGCCGCCAACCTCCATACCCCAAACCCGTCCATCCCCCTTTTCCCCAACCCAACATCCGACTACCCTCAAAGGCCCCAACCCCTTGGTGTAAACATCGGCCAAGATCAAAGGTGTTTCCTCCTTTGTGGTTTGCCTCCACCGGCGTGAAGCGACGAAGGCGAGCAAGATTATCATTTCCTTCCGGCGCAACTCCAGCGGATCCGTTGAGAGACGATCCAAGTAGAGAAATAATTGGAATCATCTATTCCGATTGGGGTAACGAAACGTTTCTACTTCCCTTGTGATTTCCTTCTTGAATATTCTTGTGGTGGAATAATCCGTAGCGTTACGTTGAATCGTTGAAACCCATCGTGGTTGATTTCCTATTGTATTGCTTTTCTCTTGTTATGTTATTTGATCCTACGGGTTTGGCGAACCCTCGTTTTATTTTCGTTGGGAGAGATCTACCTAATCCGAATCGAAGCTTAATCGGTAGATCTCTTTTGGTACAACGCCGCTCGGTCGGACGCAATATTCGTCCATTTAGCTCGATCAAATATTGGCCTCATAGCCCTTATTTGATCCCTACCGGTTTGGCTACCCGTTGGCTAGCGTTAATTGATAGATTTATTTGTGTGGTATTGCGTAGGGCGAAGTTGTTAAAATAAGATTTAACCATAACGAGTCGAACGTGAAGGATAATAGGCTTAATCCATTGATCTTCGGATATCCCCCGGTATCCCTACATCAATTTGGTATCAGAGGGAGGTTCACGTCAATTTCCTAGTTGGCAATCCTCCCCCTCATATTTTGGCAAGTTTGCATGCACGCACTCGTAAAATTGGTAAAAAAAAAAAAAAAATTCATAATTGGAAAAAAATTCAAATTTGGTAAACACTCAAATTTGGTAAAAATTCAAAATTCAAATCTCAAAAATTCAAAATTCAAATTTCGAATTTCAAAATTCAAATTTCAAAATTTCGAATTTCAAAAGTCAAATTTCATATTTCAAATTTCAAATTCAAAATTCAAAGTTCAAAATTTGACATTCAAATTTCAAAATTTCAACTTTCAATTTGTATTTCATGAAAACTAGCTTTTCTACATTTTGGTTTGCAAATAGTGGCTTTAGAATGCCCAAATATTTTCAAAATTAAAAATTAAAAATTTCTGGAAATTCTTCATATAATTTTCAGTAATAAAACAAAAAAAAATTATTTTTCCATTAAGAATTTGTTTTTATTAATTAATTTGAAAATTTAGTATTTGGTGTGCCAATAGCGGCCTAGATTTTTATTTTCTTAATAAAAAAATTCCAGAAAATTTTTTTAATAATCCTTATATTTTTCCAACAAAAACCCTATTTTAAAATGTTTAAAACCTTAGTGGTTAAGCGGGAACAATTCCGTCTTTGATAGAGTTAAGTGGTCCAGATCTTATTTCCCTAGCACATGCACTAATTCCGGGTGAATTTTCACCTCCGGTTCGCGCTAGGATGGCTTACGATGTCCATGCTACTCGTTCCCACATCTACCCTCCCACAATTAGTATGACCCCCACTTATGACGGTTTAGGAGGTCTACGTGTTTTCTTAGATTGGGTTAAGGATATGGAGTATTACTTTGAGTGGTACGATTTGAACAACGCAGATATGGTGCGAATAGCTAGACTTAAGTTGATAGGAAAAGCTAAACTATTTTGGATAGTGGAAGAGATTCAATTAATAGTTAAGTATGGTAGATCACGTCTAAGTTGGGATAGCATGAAGGCCATATTGAAGGATGAGTACGCCTCTCCGTACCATCGTACGCTAGCGTATGAGTCTCCTCCTAATTTACCCAAGTTAGTCGTTGATTCTCTCTTGAAATCTGAGGTTGTGATTACAAGTGTACCCGTCACTAAGGACGAGGTTATTATTGATGACAATTTGAGTGACGATGAGGAGATTGGTTACCCAAGTGACTTGGATGAGGATTTCTCATTTGAGGAACCACCCCCACTTCCCTTCGACGACATTTCACAGTCATCCCCTCTAACCGTTGTGGAACCTTTTGATGATCCTAAGTCGATTGATATTTTGTCTGAGACAGAAGAGTTACAGTCTGCTGATGATCTTGAGTTAGTAGATATGTTGGCTGAGATAGTAGAGTCGTCCGATGTAGAGAGCTTACATGTTACTGAGTTAGATGATGACTTGCTTGGACCCGATGTTATATTGGTTGACCCTGGCTTATTAGTTGTTCCTACGATATTGGACGAGTCACCTTGGGATGGTTGTTCAGTCTGGGATAATCTTAGTGTGATACATCCGAGAGTTAGTTCTTTGACGATATCATCGCCGCTTGGGATTCAAGCTAATTATAATACTCCCTTGGATTCGATTTGTCTATCCCCTATTTTTGACGATGTCCCTACCTCATGGGAAGAATTATGTTTGGAAGAATGTCCTAGCGAGAGAGTTTTATTTCTAGAAGACGTTATTGGAGTGGAACCGGATAAGCATTCCCTGATGCTAACCCCGTTGCCTGATATGGAATATGAACTTAACTCTCTCCCGTCTGTCGTGCTACCAACTCTTTCTTCTGACCCGATCACTGAGTTGGAATTACACGAATTACCTCATGAATTGGAAGACACGTCGGATGAGTTTTCCGTATGGGTGAACCCCCTGTTTGAGTTTTCCTATGATTATAATGGTTTGCAACCGGATGCTCCTTTCTGGACGTCAAATCCGTGTTTTGGGATTTCGAGTCAGACTGCTAGTGATCCCTTGGCTATAGTGCCTTATGATGTGATGTCGCCTCGACACACTTATCTGCCAAGCCCGATCGCACGCATTTATCCTCCTCCATTTGTTGACCCTATCATGCACACATCCGTGATGGAATATGGGTACTTTGAGTTAGGTCACTCGCACTTCCCTTCATTTCTGCAAGCGTCCACGTCTATATTTGGTGATGAGTGTTTTCCGTTAGTTTTTATTCATGACGTTCTAAAATTTAAATATAAGTCTACTTGTATTAGTGAAGAGCGGCTTACCTTGGCATATTTTCGTGCCAAGCGTTATTATTTTAAGTATCACATTAGAGCTGCGAAGTTTATGCCTCTAAAAATCATCTTTGCTTTTAAGGCCCCCATTCCCCCGGACTTAAATCCTTTATGTTTTGCATTTGGGGTCAGTCACGTTGCACATGATTTCACACCACACCGTAACCATTTCTCTCGGTACTATTTTAATGAATTTTTCACTTTGGTATCATTTCATGAGTTACCCGCTAGTTTGTCGCCGAATCTCACTCCGGATTATGCTAATTATGATTTCTTCTTATGTACGCACGATCGTAATGCGCTAGCTATACAAATTACCTCATATCATTTTATTGCTAGCTTACAAAAAAGAGTGTCTTACTTTAAGAGTGACGATTTTGTTTTGGTGTTACTCGTCCCTGAACGGATGCCTTCGGGCACTTTAGAAAATTGGCGAGTTGGTAAGTTGGACCCTGTATGGATTTTAATAACGTTCGGAGAATACGCATATCATTTGGAATCTTTCACTGATTGGGATTTTTCCCTTGTTTTTGATGTTTTTGATTTAACGCTATACGATTCTCCGCCACTTGAATTTCATATCTCTCCGTGTGGGTCCACTTTGTTCTCTTTGGGTATGGGTAGTGAGTTTTTACTTGGATTGTTTTCTTCACCGGTCTCCTCTGGAGGTACGTTGGTTGATGATGTTAAAGCTTGTTTTCCTTTATTGCCTAATGCTTTTCCAAGGTTCCCTAGGGACATTTTATTGCATGACAGGATACTCCAGGTGGATGTGCTTTGCTCTCCAAGTGGTGACGTGTGCCGCTTCATGGTTCTAAAGGTTGATGCCTCCCCGCACCGGTACTCATCGGTGATGAGTAACTTTAAGAGGGGGAGGATTGATGGCGACGACGGCCCTCAACAAGGTGAAGACGATGATGGCGCGCTTACGGATTCCATTTCTCTGCCTCCAAATAAAGTCTGGCGGCGCTGTGACGATCATGTGGAACGGCGCCAGAATATCCGCCCGCGGTGCAAGCCCATTTTTAGTTTATTAATAATTATTATTAATAAATTAATATGGAGAATTAATATAGTTTATTATTTATTTTATCGCGAGATTAATATTTTTATTTCATGTATTAATTTCATGTAGATGGAGACGTATAACCATCATAGCTATTTTATTTCATGTACGGACTATAGTTATCTCATGTCATGATGGGTGTTATTAGCCATCATGAGTGTTTTCATTTGTATGGAGGAGATGGAGTGGTGTAGCCTATATAAAGGCATGTTTGTTCTCATTTTAGGTATTGAAGATGAAAAATTGAAACCAAAATTCAAGATTGAATTTCCCCCTCTTTTCTTTTTCCCCCTTAGGAAATTTTCGGCCCTCCTCCTCTTGCTCCCTCTCTTGGCCGCCGGCCACACCTCCTCCCCTTCTCTATCTTGGCTCCCTCCCCTCCTCCTCCTCTCCCTTTATCTCCAAGGAAATCCGACCCTCTTCTTGCCTCCACAATTTCGGCCACCACCATAGCCGCCAACCTCCATCACCTCCTCTTCATTAGGCTCGGCCACCACTATAGCCGCCAACCTCCATACCCCAAACCCGTCCATCCCCCTTTTCCCCAACCCAACATCCGACTACCCTCAAAGGCCCCAACCCCTTGGTGTAAACATCGGCCAAGATCAAAGGTGTTTCCTCCTTTGTGGTTTGCCTCCACCGGCGTGAAGCGACGAAGGCGAGCAAGATTATCATTTCCTTCCGGCGCAACTCCAGCGGATCCGTTGAGAGACGATCCAAGTAGAGAAATAATTGGAATCATCTATTCCGATTGGGGTAACGAAACGTTTCTACTTCCCTTGTGATTTCCTTCTTGAATATTCTTGTGGTGGAATAATCTGTAGCGTTACGTTGAATCGTTGAAACCCATCGTGGTTGATTTCCTATTGTATTGTTTTTCTCTTGTTATGTTATTTGATCCTACGGGTTTGGCGAACCCTCGTTTTATTTTCGTTGGGAGAGATCTACCTAATTCGAATCGAAGCTTAATCGGTAGATCTCTTTTGGTACAACGCCGCTCAGTCGGACGCAATATTCGTCCATTTAGCTCGATCAAATATTGGCCTCATAGCCCTTATTTGATCCCTACCGGTTTGGCTACCCGTTGGCTAGCGTTAATTGATAGATTTATTTGTGTGGTATTGCGTAGGGCGAAGTTGCTAAAATAAGATTTAACCATAACGAGTCGAACGTGAAGGATAATAGGCTTAATCCATTGATCTTCGGATATCCCCCGGTATCCCTACATCACTGCCACTACAAAGTGCTGATTCTGCCGGCCTTTTTGATCATCAAAGAGTGAGTAGTAATCATAAACTGAAATATAAATGAGTCAACAAACATCATATAAAATGAGAAATCACAACAAGTCTATCAATATAAAAAAGAGAGAGTACTGCAAAAGATCAGTACATATGAATTATATAAACGGGCTTAAGCCCGATACATTAGATCCTTACTACAATCTCTCACGGAAGCTATAAGAAAGACTAATCACTCACGGAGCTGGTCACTGGTGCTCCGGTACTAGACTGACCCACCTCTATGCGCACCGTACTCCGCTGGTACTGGTCCCTGTGCTCTTGTCCCTGTCTCCCATCCGGAGCCCCTGTAATGTTGCGGTTCGAAAACCATTAGTCATAAAGACTAAGACCTATCATCCCCTCCCCCTCCCCCCATGGCTCCTAGGCACCAGGCCAGGAAGAGGAAAGGGAAGCTAGGAAAGTGGAGAGTACAAAATGGCAGGTGACGGTGGAGCTAATCTAGAAGTTCTATGTAAACATATAGTAGTTGCAAAAGCATGTAGTGTAAGCATAGGTATACGAAGGCATAATATGAAACATGTAACCTTAACTTATAAGAATGCCCATACAGACTTATAAGCTAAGGTATCTTTTGCAAGGCTCCTATCTTATAAAAAGTCTCATACCAATTTTTACGATAGGGTGTCGGTTGTAAGCAGTTTAAAAGATATTATAAAGCATAACCTTAACTTATAGACCTGCCCACACAAGCCTATATGCTAAGGGGTCATTTTACAAGGCCTAATGTATAAACCGTCCTATACCGATTTATACTTTAGGGGTAAGGGTTGAATGATGATGCCATTATGTGCAATGCTATGTTATGTGGGTTAATGTTTATGTCCATGCAGTGTTACTCTCACACACGACTCTATGCACACAGACCTTTAGTTCCCCCTATTTAGGCAGCTAGCTTCACTCCCAGGAACTTCCGTAGTGGAAAACGGAGATAGTGGGTCGGGCCCCCCACTCTTAGGCGGGTATCCACACTACCAGGCCTAGCCCTTACGTGCGCCTTTAGAAGGACACAACCTAGAGTCTCCACGTACTATGCTGGCCATATCCACCAGACTTTACCTAGCCAAGTATCCCACACTGCCGAGTCAACGTATTGACATCGGTGTGAACGATCGTCCAATATCGAAGACCCACCACCTTATTTTTAAGTACATGCAACTTATGTATCAACTACTGAGCCAAAGCTCCCCAGACCATCCCGTCCGTCATAATTACCAACCGAGCCAAAGCTCGTCGAGCTATCCTGCCCATCACCAATACACCGAGCCTACTTCCCGAGTGATCCATCCTAACATCCCGAGACATCGAGGTGAGTGAATGTGAATCCCTATTTTTACCAGTTACTCTTGCAATTAAGTTTTTCCTACAGTTTAGGTTAGCCCAGGACTACCCCCGGCATACCCCGTGAAGGGATCTCAAAGGGCACTAGGAACTATGATGGGCTGAAGCCCAAAACTCCATTTCATAAGGCACTTACTATTATTGGTTGTTACCCAACTCCCAATCCCTTTCATATTGTACTGTATTTAACCCTAATGTATTTTGACTCTTTCTCTCTCCACGGGAAAGACTATATTTCGTCGTCCCCGAACACCTCTTACCACTTGTCTAACCTCCCACTCCTCATAACGACTCTGATGATGAATTCATTCCACTTACCCGATCAATTCACAAATGTCCCAAACCCCTAGGTTCATTTTGCATCATATTATGATTTCTGCAGTTTTACTAAATGCAGACTATCCTAAGCTATATGATGTACATGATATGAGATACTCCAAATATTTATCCAAAAGTCTTAATATATTTAATGGGGATCTATCATGACATGTTTAGCCTAAATATAGAAAATTATAATTTTCCTAATTAATTTGGCATTTAATTAATTTTTCCCAAAAGTTAGGTCATGGGTAATTTTGAACATGAAGTACTAGATTCTCTTAAGTTATTGCCACCCAAAAATTATGAACACTAGAATATAGAAATAAAATAGTAAAAGCCAAATTTCGTAGATATATATTGAATGTATAACCTCTAATTATTTAATTCAAGTTAATCCAAGAAAATGATGTTAATAAAGAAAGTATCTTAAAACATGGTCTAAAAATTATGTAAAAATTACCAGAGATTTAGTATGATCAATAAACATTACGGAATAGATTTTATAACATTCTAAATTATTTTAACCACTATTTTATCAAAATCATCAATTGAGGCAACACAAGGATTATAACAACAAGTTCAAGCTACTCTCTTCCAAACATTCCAAAATAATTACTAGAGGCTCATACTAATATAAAAACCTTCCTACCAAAATTTCATAAGGATCCAAGGTCATATGACCCTTCAATATTTTCCTATGAGGAATAAGCCTAAATTAACCCTAATTGGTTTATGTTGTGTGCCTAAGTCTAAATATCACCAAATTCATCCCTAGGGTATTTCACCACCATACAATTATTTGTACAAATTATGAAGTCCATACAAGGACATCTCACCCTATGTCCTTCACAAACTCCCCCAAGTCCAACCTTAGCATTAGAACTAGGGTCCTAGAGTAAATCCACCCTAATCCACCCCATATTCCATGGGAGGGTGTTAAAAGTCATGCCATGTCAGTGGCCCAAATTTAAACCTCTGTTGAGGTGTTTTGACCACCTAAACCCACAAGTGCACTTTTGACCTAAATACCCCTTTTTGGGGCAAGGCTATGGTTTGCCCATTTCCCAAGTAAATCACCTCTAAATAGAGTGAAAATTTATACACAGCCTCCTTATGACCCCAAGGACCACTCACCAAAATTTGGGAGCATTTGGAGTTCATTAGGTCCCTTAATTAATTTAATCATAGTTTATTAAATAATTACAAAAACTATAGGAAAACAACATCCAAAAATTCTCATTTTTGGATACGGTGTTGGTATAGGTGAGAGTGATTCCTTGTCTAAATTTCACATCATTTTAATGGCTAGATTTGTGGGAGCACTCAAACAAAGCTCTGATCAAGCTAATGGATAAACCTCACCCAAATGGGTGCTGTGGTCAAACCAGTTGACCAAAATGGTTAAAATAAATTTTAAAATAAAGTAGACCCATAGGGCTACAGTTTATATGTTGACCACTTTTTCAGATTTAGCCTCTAAATATTTTAAATTAATTTGCAAGGTGACTGAATATGTGTGATAGAAATCATTAAAATGAAATATTAATATACTGATCCTGCACGGATCTTGATGCAGGATCAAACAACCACTGTTCATCTTCTTCCTCCAACAACGGCTGGGATTCTCCTGACCTGGAGGTACTTCCAACTGCCACAGCTAGCCATACGGCCACCTCCCTGGCCGGCCACTGCCACCACCACCTTCGTCGAGGTGGTGTCCATCATTGGGCGGCGGCAAGGCCGCCGGAGGGGCCGTCTCCCACGATCCCAAGAGGTAGAAATTTTGACGGAAAAGCTTGAAAATCCAAGCTTCGATCGGGCTCAATTGAGCCCGAACCTTGTTCCTAATGAATCCCTAGATCTACCCATAGAAGAAGAGGAAGGGGAGGAACTTGCTTGCGGCCTGGAGACGCATCGATCGCTGGGAAGCCATTGTTGGTGGTGGCAGCGCTTGGCTTCTGCAACAACACAGAGGACTTGGTCGGCTCCTTCAGGTAAAGGTTGTAACTGACTCCTATCGGTCCAGTGAGTCTTTTAAAACAGTGAAAAGAGGGAGGGGAAAGGCCAAGCATCAATGGCCATTAAAAGCTTATTTCGGCCATGGAAATACTCCTCCCCTAGCCACTGTTATGGATAGGAAGATGTTAGAATCTCCTCCTCTCCCCTAGGGGAAACTGAATACAGCCCTTTAATGGGGGAGTGGAGGGGTCAAGCCAATTCCACCATTAATGGTCCCCTTTAGGCTCAATTCGGCCATGGCGAGCTAGCACTGTTCCGGCCATGAACAGCCACCAAAGTGGCTCCCTGATCTTCCTGATTTAAATGGAGGAATTAGTTCAGGCCTTGAGTAATGTCCCTTGGCCTCCTTGGACATGAATGGCTCTCCCTCACCATTTCTCTCTCCTCCATTAAAGAGGAATTGAAGCTTTCTCTCTCTTCCATTTAAGAGGAATTTGGGTCAAACTGTCTGCTACGTGGCACCCTACTACTGAGCTGCTTATTATTGTTTAAATAAGTCTTAATGAAAGAAACGGGCCAATTAATCCATCTTGGTTCAATTACCGAAAACATGGTTCGGTCTTAAAATGAACCAGCAAACTGGGCCGAGAATTTCTCTAAGGCAAAAGCGTTGAGACCAGTCAGCTCACTCAACGCCTAAATCACCAGGAATTTTCCAAGTACAATGGTGTGGAGTGAGCTCAGCTCACTCGACGCCATTCAGTCTATGGCGTTTAGTGAGTTCAACTCACTCAACGCCATAATTCCAGAAAATCCTTTCTCAGTATGATGGCATTGAGTGCACTCTACGCACTCAATGCCATTCAGCCCATAGCGTTGAGTGGACTCAGTGCATTAAACACCCCGAGCTTAACATTCAGAAAGATGGAGTTGAGTGCACTCAACGCACTCAAAGCCATTCAGCCTATGGCGTTGAGTGTAACATCCCATTTCCAACTAGACCCCTAGAAGTGGTTTTGTCATAACAGAACCCTAGGAAACCCAAGAATTGAAGTCTATCGGCCAAGATTTCGAGTAACGGGTTGGTCACGCCTGTGAATGACCCGTCACTCCCATGACCTAGGGCGTGACCCCTTCGACGATGGTCGACCTCAAAAGACGATCGGCGAGCTCAAAAATTTAAAAATGGGCCTGGCATGCCCGTGACCGATCCGTCACGCCTGTGACCTTGGAATGGCGTTGAGTGAGCTGAGCTCACTCAACGCCGTTGTCTGGATAGCATTAAGTGAGCTTAGCTAACTCAACGCCATAAGCTAGATGGCATTGAGTGCACAGACTGCACTCAACACCATCTTAAGTAGGCTGGACGGCGTTGAGTGAGCAGATCTCACTCAACGCCATAAGCTAGACGGCGTTGAGTGCATAGACTGCACTCAACTCCATCTTAAGTAGGTTGGATGGCATTGAGTGAGCAGAGCTCACTCAACTCCATAAGCTAGACGACGTTGAGTGCACAGACTGCACTCAACACCACCTTGAGGAGGCTGTGTTGGAACACCCTTTTTATATTTGGGTCAGGATAACTATGCTAAGGATGTTGACCTAATTGTATAGCATAGGTCATTGAGTGTGAGTTTAGAACTTAGGTTATTTGATATTTAGTTCTGCTCAGCTCGACGGAGAGTCGACCCCAGCTCGACGTAGAGTCGTCCTCAGCTCGACGCATAGTCGACCGCTGCTCGACGCACAGTCGATCACAGCTCGACGCAGCGTCGTTCTCAGTTCGACGTAACGTCGAGTTCTGCTCGACGTTTTGGCGTGTATCTCTCTGCTTCAATTTTACTCTCTGATCGACGGTCAGTCGAGCTCAGATCGACGCTTCAGGATGAGTTCGACGTTTTAAGTTCTCCCGTCTGTCGACATTTGAAATTCAAATGAGAGATTTTTCAAGCAGTTATTGCAAGAGATCCCCTGGCCGTTTCAAGACTTAATTGCTCCATATCTCAAGGAATTTTCAATGGAAATCAATTAAGGCTTTCCTTCTAGGCATGGACAGTTATGGAATACATTAAATGCCCTGCCAACGGCTATCAATCAAAAAGGTAATAATCCCATTACTCAGAGATCTATTCGAGAGAGACAAGGAGAACAGGAAGAACATTCATTCTGATAACACAGAGAACATCTATCTTCATCTCTCGCTCAAGAAATCGGTCTGCAGAGAATTTACAGAGAAGAACTACACTCAGAGAAACATCTTGATCAACATTCTCTGAAACCTCTTCTGCCTCTGCATTCAACTCTTCTCAATTTGCTTTCTACCTTCAGACATCAAATACTCAGTTTCTGAGTCATCTATTGCTGAAGAAGGACAAGCAGTGAAGAGCCTGTCACCCTTGTGCAAAGCTTCTTCTACCTGAACTTCTATATCTCAGGGGGAGCTTTGACAACATCTACATCCACTAGCTTCTCTCTGATTGTTGACAGAGAAGCAAACTCAACCCTTCTTATCTTACCTCTTCTGTACAGGGTTTTAACTCCCTTCAAAAGTTACCTTTTGGTTAGCTGAGACCTTGTCAAAATCAGTGGTGGCAAGACACCTTATCAAAAAATCTGGTGGTGCCCAGGACACCTGATCAAGCATCCTGCAGTGGATTCCTATCAAGGGGTGATAGAAGAGTGGACTACCCAAGTTTGGGGAACCACTATAAATTTCCTTGTGTCTTCTGTGGATTGCTTTTCTTCTTGCTTGTGTGCTGTGTGATTTTACTTTAAATATATTTATCTGTTTGCATCACTCACTACCTACACTAAGTAAATCTAAAGGTTTTAAATATATCAATTTATTTGAACTTACTCTATTCACCCCCCCTCTAGAGGCTGTTAGATCTTATCACCTAACTTTCAATTGGTATCAGAGGCAGGTTGGTCTTTACTTCAGGCTAACACCTGGACCACAAAGATCTTTGATAAGATCAAACCCTATAGAGTGGTTACTTTATTTTGTTTTGTTATAAATTGTTTTTATAAAACTCATGGCACAAAACAAGGAGTATGCAAGCACAAGACCTCCAGTGTGCAATCTTTCCAAGTTTGGACTCTGGAAAGCAAGGATAAAACTTTACATGAATTCTTTTGATGAAGATATCTTTAATTGTGTCTTAACAGAATGTCCAAGACCTCCTACTTCAACAAGTACTTCAGCTGTTCCACCTCCTGCAGGAACAGACACTGATATAAAGAAGTGGAAAGTTGTAACATCCCATTTCCGGCTAGACCCCTAGGAGTCGGTTGGTTGTGGTAGAATCCTAGGGAGCCCAAAAACTAGAAATAAATCGGCTAAGAAATCGGGTCACGGGTTGGTCACGCCCGTGACCCGCCATGTCACGCCCGTGACAAGGGCGTGACACGCTCGACGATCGTCGATCCCGATTCGACGATCGTCGAACCAAATTTGACCACACTGCCTGTCACGCCCGTGACGCTTAATGTCACGCCCGTGACATAGGGCGTGACCGTGACCGTCGACTTCAGGTCGACGGGCGTCGACCCAAAATTGAACACACGCCATGTCACGCCCGTGACTTGCCCTGTCACGCCCGTGACATTGGGCGTGACCGCGCTCGACGATCGTCGATTCCAGTTCGACGATCGTCGAACCAGAACTAGACATCAGGCATGTCACGCCCGTGACCCGCATTGTCACGCCCGTGACATTGGGCGTGACCACGCTCGACGATCGTCGATTTCAGCTCGACGATCGTCGGCCAGAATTAGTCACCAGGCCTGTCACGCCCGTGACCCAAGTGTCACGCCCGTGACCATCCTTCGACGATCGTCGATCTCAGTTCGACGATCGTCGAACCCAGAACTACTAACCGGGCCTGTCACGCCCGTGACCCATGTGTCACGCCCGTGACCAAGGCCGAAACGTCAGCCAGACTGGAAATTTCGGTAACCGACGCCTTAATAAATTCTGGCTGTGGGGATGAAAAATCAAGAGCATTCATGAGCCGTTCCCTACTTTAATTATATTAATAATTAAGGAAAAATTGGGTCCAATAGGAAATTGCCACCTGGCAAGCACCTCTTCATTCCCAACTTTTCAACTGCCATTCGGCATAACCGAAACGTCATAAGAATGTGATTAATGGCCGCCAACGTTTCATCTCCAACGTTCCACCCTTTCCCCTCCCCATTGGCTCATCTATATAGATTCCTGACTGCAAGAGGAAAAGGTTACACTCCCTTAACTATTCAGACTTCCTCCTTGCTGTTGAAGAATTTCCGGCGACGCCACCACCGCGCAAATGGCTTCCCGACGCTCTGCACGCCTTCAACCCGCGAACAAGGTCCTCCCCTCCCTCTTCTTCTGCGGATAGATCTTAGGAATCGTTAGGAGAGATATCGGGCTCAAAAGAGCCAGATCGGGTGAGCGTAATGGTGGTTTTCCGAAAATTTCATGGTGGCGGGTTCGCCGGAAACCGCCTCTCCGGCGGCCGTGCCGCCGCCCGACGTTAGCCCTCGCCTCAACGGAGGTGGTGGTGGTGGTGGCCGGCCAGGGAGATGGCTGGGTGGCCGGGAAATAGCTTGGAAAGGCTACAGGAAAATTAGGTTTTCAGTCTCTGGTTCGGGCTGTAGAAGAAGATGAACAGTGCCTTTAATTAGATTTTATTTGTAAAATCAATTTCTGAATGAGATTTCTGTCATGTTAAATAATTTGGGAAAAATACTTAGAGGCTCCTACAGGAAAAGTGGTCAACATAGAAACTGTAGCCCTTGAAGTCTAGTTTTATTCAAAATTAATTTCATTCAATTTGGATTCCTGGTTAGACCACAGCACCCTTTTTGGTGAGGTCTATCCAGAGGGCTGCCTTGACCTTAGAAAAATTCCCCACTCCAATCCAGTCATCCAAACGACTTGAAATTTGGGATGTGGTCTAATCTTACATATATCTAGGTGATATCCAAAAAATGAGAATTTTTGGAGAATATTTTTCTATAGTTTTTAGAAAAATTCAATAATCCTAGCCGAATTTAATTAGGTGGTTAAATAATTTCCAAACCCTCCCAAATTTTGGTGAGTGGTCCCTGGGTTCACCATAAGGTTCTGTATAATTTTTCATCTCACTTGGAGATGGTTTGGTTTAGAATAGATCAACCCTAAGTTTTGCCCTAATAAGGGGTCTTAGGTTAAAAGTGCACTTTTGAAGTTTGAGTGGTGAGATCACCTCAACAGAGGCTGAGATTTTTACCACTGGCTAGTAATGTTCTCTAGCACCCCCTCATGGAGTTTGAGGTGGATCGGGGTAAGTTTACCCTAAGGACCAAGGCCAAACCCTAAGGATGGATCTTGGTGGTTTGTGAAGGTCATGTGGTCAAATGACCTTGGATTGAACCGAGGTCGGATTATGAGAACCATAGGGCTAATATATTTCTCTGGATGAAATTTTAGTGGATTTGGAGATCGTTGGGATGTCTAAAAACCTAACCCTAGTTTAGGGCGCAAAACTTATAGAGATAGGAAATGACACCAAACCACATTGAAGAGTGATGGGAATTGGGTAGAGTGGATTATAGGGGTAGTACAAGCTCTGGATATTTTTCTATGAATTTTATGCTCACTATTTTGGGTACTTCTTTAATGAATTGGTAGTTGCATGATTTGCTTAGAAAATTTATTAGAGAGTACAAACTTCCTGGAAAATTGATGAGATTTAGGCAGAGAACCTTTATTATGATTTCAAAACTCTGTGAATTTTTATGGGATTTTTTAGAAGCTTAATTCTAGGGCTTGCTTCATTAAGTATTATTTATCATGGATATCGGATTAAATCTATTTTGGTGCTTAGCAAGCTGATAAAATTATGATTCTTTGCACAATGATCTCTTCTATATCATACTATTAATCAGTAATTTTTCCATAATTTTATGAAGAGTAATTTCAGTACTTCCTTCTTTACATGAGAATAATAGGATTATAATGGATAAATTAATTAGAGGCTAAATATCTTTTGTAAAATCCTGCAAATTAGTATTTGATGATACCTTACTGTTATCTAGTGATCACAATTTCTGGGTGGCCATAACTTAAGAATATCATATAGTTCATGTTAAAAAATACCCATGGCCAATCTTTGAGAAAAATAAAATAAATATCAGATTAATTAGGAAAATTATAAATTCCTGGATTTAAGCTAATTAAGTCATGATAGTCCTCCAGTAAATATTATAGGAGATTTGGAAGATAATTTGGAGTACCTCCCCTGTGTACCACATATAGCTTAGGATGGTCTGCATTTAGTAAAACCACGGAATTCTAATAATCGATGGTTGGTAGGGCAAATTTAGAATGAGTTCATTATTAGAAGTCAGGATAAGTAGAATGTGGGACTGGTTAGGATAAGAGAGTACGGGAACGACGAAAGATCGTCCGTCCCGGGAGGAAGAGGAAGAGTCTTAATACGCTAGGGTTAGATTCATTATAACATTAAAAGGGGATTGGGTAAAGGGTAGACAACCAATAATAATAAGTGCCTTGCGAAAGGGAACTTCGGGCCGTAATGCACCGTCTTGGTTCCTAGTGCCCCTTGAGAGCCCTTCACGGGGTATACCGGGGGCAGTCCTGGGCTAACGTAAACCATAGGAGTAATAAATTAAAAGAGCAACTAGTATAACTAGGGTTGCACACACTCACTCCCCGGTAGCTAGGAAAGTAGAATTATAGGATTACTTGCCATCAGACAGTAACTCTGAAGGTAGATGCACGGACAGTACTGTCCGGGGGGCCGCGGGCTCGAGGGTTGGAGTACGGAGAAAGGTGGTGGGTCATCGGTACTAGGCGATCGATCACACCGACAGCGGTACGATGACTCGGAGAAAAGTCTGGAGGGTACATCCAGCAGCAGTACGCGGATACTCTAGGTTGTGTTCTTCTAGGGGCGTACGGAAGGGCTAGGCCTGGTAGTGTGGTTACCCGCCTAGGAGTGGGGGGCCCGACCCACTGTCTCCGTTTGCCACTACGGAGGTTCCTGGGGGGTGAAGCTAGCCTCCCGAACAGGGGGAACTAAAGGTCTGTGCGCATAGAGTCGTGTGTGTGGGTTGCACTTGCATGAATCATGGCATAGCATGTTTGCATATAACCGTCACCCCAACGTATAAATCGGTATGGGACTTTTTATACGATGGGAGCCTTACAGAAGATCCCTTAACTTATAAGTTTGTATGGGCATTCATATAAGTTAAGGTTACTTACATACTTACTTACTGTTCTCTAGTTGTCTTTTTAAATAAATTGCTTCTTATTAATTGTTCTACCTATTACAACATTTATACTGCTCCCCGATATAACTTGCTAGTTAGGTCCACCGACACTTGCTTGTCTATTCTCCACTTTTGTAGCTTCCCTTTCCTCCTCTCCGCCCGGTGCTTAGGAGCCGTGGTGGGAGGGGTAGGGGATGATAGGGCTTAGTCTTTATGACTAATGGTTTTCGAACCAAACATTACAGGAGCTCCGGATGGGAGACAGGGACCAGCACCAGCGGAGTACGGTGCGCATGGAGGTGGGACAGTCTAGCACCGGTGCACCTGCGACCAGCTCCGTGAGTGATTAGCATTTCCTTAGCTTCCGTGATGAGAGACTTGTAGTGAGGACTCTGATGTACTGGGCTCAAGCCCATTTATCTATTTTCTTATTATTGTATTGATGGACTGGATATGATTCTCTCTTATATACATGTTTTCTGTGGACTTGTTTACACTTTTGTATAAATGCTTCTCTCGTTTGTGATCGAAAAGGGCCGGCAGAATTGGCGATTTGTAGTGGTTGCCTTCCCGAGATGTCGGTGCCACCGCAAAGCGGCAATTCTGGGCTAAGACCCCCGGTGGTTGAAAAAAGAAAAAAAAAGGGGGTCTTACAAGTGGTATCAGAGCGCAGACCTCGATCGAAAGAGAAGTAGTCCACAGAAACCTTGGGCCACCCCCGTGCGAGCTTAGTTTGCGGACAAACTAGCAGCGGAAGCAGTGGTGTGCCCATAAGGGAAATCACATGTGAAAGTCCATTATAACTCTTCTTAAATTCCATTCATTCGCTCTCTAACAAATGGAATTTTTGCTTGTAGCCTGCGACGAACCCTACATCGCAGCAGGGGACACCTCAGGCCCCGGATGTGGTCCTGACTCCGCCAGCACCCGTTCCGTTCCAGCAGACGGAGATGGGGCAAACATTGACGGCCATCTTGGAGGCCTTCAGAGCTCAGCAAGCCCCGGCCCCACAGCCGAACCCCGGGGCCAATTGGATGACTGTCTTCCGGGGACTATCCCCTCCATCCTACCAGGGGACGGAGTCCGCAGTACATACGGAGGAGTGGTTGGACACCATTTACGAGATGCTGGCAGGGATTCGATGCCCCACGGAGGAGGCAGTTGCCTTGGCAGTCTCCTGCTTAGAGTCACACGGAAAGAGATGGTGGAAATCTCAGCTGGACACCACCTTTGCAGGGGTGGATTGTGCTGATATTACCTGGGAGGAGTTCAGAGCAGCGCTCTTGGGACACTTTGTACCTCAGTCGGCGAGAGATGACCTGGAGGATAGGTTCCTGCGGTTGAGGCAGGGGAGCAGGACCGTGGTGGAGTACTATCAGGAGTTCACACACCTGGCCCGATATGCGGACGCTTACCAGTTAGACGATGCTGGCTATGCCCGGAGGTTTTATAAGGGGCTGCAGGATGACATGAGGCAGGCCCTCCTTTTCGTTTCAGAGGGGAGTCTGGCCAGGATTCTGGAGATGGCTAAGAAGAGAGAGGCGGATCAGCTTACAGTGAGGAGCCGGAAGAGACCGGCTGATGATACAGTGATTGGAGGACGTAGAGACCGCCCTCGAGGCCAAGTTATTGGAGAGAGAAGGAACGGGGATCAGCCCCGTCAGGAGTTTGGGCAGGAGCAGAGGACTCAGCGGGTATTGGCTCCCCAGCCTATACAGATGCTGGAAATGCCAAGGACGGCAGGGCAGCCACCGGTATGCTATCAGTGCAACCAGCCGGGGCATATCAAGCGAAACTGCCCAGTGGGGCGAGCACCCCCACCAGCACATCAGGGCGCTCCACCCCCCAGACAGTTTGGCGGACGAGGACAGGACCGAGGACGAGGATTTCAGGATCGAGGCCGTAGGCAAGAGAGAGAGCAGGTGTACGCTCTAGACCTGACACAGCCTCGGAACCCGGAGCAGGTTATCACAGGTATGGCGGCACTTTTAAATTTTCTTCATACAAACTACTATTTTAGACGTAACCTGCTTAGAAATTTAAGAGAAGATGAACTGCAACAAAATACTAAGACACTTAATCACCCCAGGCATAGTTTTCATTAGCGGCAAGCCCGCTCACACCCTCTTTGACACCGGTGCGTCGCAATCATTCGTGTCAGAGGATTTCGTGAAAGGACTGGCAGGAGTGGAGCTGAGCACCGGGAAGATGCTGAGGGTGCGCCTACCCGATGGATCGGAGATATTGACCTCTACTCATTGTGATATGGAAGCAAGGATCGGCGGAAAGGCGTTTGAGGCACCCGCGACGGTTTTGAGGATGCCAGATTACGATCTGATTCTGGGCATGACCTGGCTGTACTGGAACCATGCCCAGATCGATTGCGTGGCAAAGAGGATCACCGTGAGGCACGGCGACTCCTTCATTGTTATCGAAGGTATTACATCAGCACCCCGCACCTTACTTTCTTCTATACAGGCCGTTAAGGCCCACCTGCAGGGGGAAGAGGTTTATCAGATCCTCTTTGAGGCGGTCGTAGCCAAGGACTCCATTGCAGATATTCCAGTGGTGCGGGACTTCGCCGACGTGTTTCCGGAGAAGCTACCAGGGTTACCCCCGCACCGAGAGAGGGACTTTCAGATTCAGCTTATACCAGGGGCTAAGCCGGTATCCAGAGCTCCCTATCGAATGGCCCCAAAGGAGTTGGTGGAATTCCGGAGTCAGCTTCAGGAGTTAGTGGAGGCCGGGTTCGTTCGGCCTAGCTCTTCACCATGGGGAGCTCCGGTGCTGTTCGTTAAGAAGAAGGACGGGACCCTCCGACTGTGCATAGATTACCGGGCTCTAAACCGGTTGACGGTCCGGAATACTTATCCCTTACCACGGATAGACGAGCTATTTGACCAGCTGGAGGGAGCCCATTGGTTCTCAAAGCTGGATCTGAGATCAGGATACTACCAGCTTCGCATTCGGGAGGAGGACATCCCGAAGACGGCGTTCAGCAGCAGATACGGCTTGTACGAGTTTACCGTGATGCCGTTCGGGCTCACGAATGCACCCTCCGCATTCATGACTTTGATGAATCGGGTGTTCGAGGAATACCTAGATGTCTTCGTCATTGTATTCATCGACGACATCCTCATCTATTCAAGGACGGAGGAGGAGCACGCGAGACATCTAGCCTTGACCTTGGAGAAGCTGCGGGAGCACGAGATGTATGCCAAGTACAGCAAGTGCCAGTTTTGGCTAAAAGAGGTGGCATTTCTGGGTCACGTCATCAGTGGAGCAGGTCGGGCAGTGGATCCGGCAAAGATCCAGGCAGTACGGGATTGGCCACCACTAAAGTCGGCCACGGATGTTCGGAGTTTCTTGGGACTTGCCGGTTACTACCGGAAGTTCGTAAAGGGGTTCTCTCAGATTGCCCTTCCTCTTACGTCTCTGACGAAGAAGGAGTCCCCTTTTACTTGGACGCCGCGGTGCGAATCTGCCTTCCAGGAGCTGAAGGATCGTCTCACCTCGGCCCCCATCCTTGCTCTCCCATCAGGGAGGGAGGGATTTCAGGTATATGCAGATGCTTCCTATCAGGGGATGGGCGCCGTCCTTATGCAGAATGGGCACGTAATCGCCTATGCCTCCCGTCAGTTGAAGCAGCACGAGCAGAACTACCCCGTGCATGATTTGGAGATGGGGGCAGTCATTTTTGCTCTTAAGATCTGGCGGCACTATCTCTACGGGGTACATTGTGATATCTTCTCCGATCACAAGAATCTGAAGTACGTCGACACCCAGAAGGAGTTAAACATCAGGCAGAGACGCTGGGTGGAGTTCCTTTCGGACTACCAGTATACCATGCACTACCATCCGGGGAAGGCGAACGTGGTTGCGGATGCTCTGAGCCGGAGAGCGAGTACGACTGGAGTAGGCCCGCAGCTGATGGCCTTGGAGTTGATTAGATCATTCGAGGAGATGCAGATTTCGCTAGTATCTGAGGATGACCCGGAGCTGTACATGGAGTACCTGGGGTCGATGGCTACTACAGATGATATCCGAGACCGCATCAGAGATGGGCAGAGGCTGGACGAGAGAGCTGAGCCGATATTCCGGGCCTTGGAGGAAGGCACGACAGGAGATTATACTTTGAGGGATGGGCTTCTGTGTTTCCGGGGCAGAGTCTACATACCAGCAGGAGGACGGATCCGGGAGGACATTTTGGAGGAAGCTCACTGCAGCCGGTATTCGGTGCACCCGGGGATCACCAAGATGGTAAAGGATTTAAAGAGGACGATGTACTGGCCGGGTATGAAGAAAGATATTACATATTTTGTGACGCATTGTGAGGCCTGCCAGCTCGTGAAGGCGGAGTGTAGGAACCCGGCAGGATTGCTGCAGCCGCTTCCAGTGCCGGAGTGGAAGTTTGAAGATATAGCCATGGACTTTATACATGGGCTACCTAGATCCCGTGCGGGGAACGACTCGATCTGGGTGATAGTGGACAGGCTGACAAAGGTGGCCAGATTCATCCCAGTGGCGAAGGACACGCCGGTCAGTGTATTGGTACGGAGGTTCATCGAGCAGTTTGTGCGTTATCATGGGGTGCCCAAGACTATCGTTTCGGATCGGGATGGGCGGTTCACATCCAGGGAATGGAGGTCAGTCCAGGCCCATCTGGGTTCTCGGTTGACATTCAGCACAGCTTTCCACCCTCAGACCGACGGACAGACAGAGCGCACAAACCGTACACTGGAGGATCTGTTACGACTGTGTATTTTGGACCGTGGCGAGCCTTGGGAGAGATTGTTGCCACTGGTCGAGTTTTCGTACAACAACGCTCATCAGTCCAGCATAGGCATGGCTCCATACGAAGCGTTGTACGGAAGGAGATGCAGAACCCCACTATCATGGGTTCAGGATGAGGATCCGCAGGCGCTGGGCTCGGAGTTTGTGGGAGATACAGATGCTCAGATCAGATTGATCCGAGACAGGATGTTGGAAGCCCAGAGTAGACAGGCGAAATACTACGATGCGAGACATCGCCAAGTGGAGTTCCAGGTGGGGGACCGAGTCTTCTTGAAGATACGGCCGATGCACGGAGTCTCGCGGGTTCGCGGGCGGAGGAAGCTCAGTCCGAGATTTATGGGGCCCTACAGGATCCTGGAGCGGATCGGCCCCTTAGCCTATAGACTGGAACTACCGCCGGAGTTAGCGGGATTGCATGACGTCTTCCACGTCTCCTCACTTCGGAGGGCTCTGCTACGCCCTGAGCAGCTGATTCCCTCGGCAGATGGCCCGGTGGCCTCGGATCGGTCAGTCAACATGGAGCCTATCAGGATTGACGATACGGCAGTGCGGGTCTTGCGGAGAAAGAAGGTCCCGTTGGTCAAGGTTCTGTGGAACAATCATGGGCAGGAGGAGCATACATGGGAGCCACAGGACTTGATGCGGCAAAAATATCCGGAACTTTTTCGTCAGGTATACCTCAAAACCCCTCTGAACAATCATTTGCCTTCCTGTTTTAAACCAATGGAATGGAAATTTCAAGAATAGGGGCTAATCTTTTGTTTATTGGGGTGAATATACCTAGTTAGGTGGGCGAATTAAACCTTAGATTCGGAACCGCACAAACAAACGTAGCGTAGGGAGGTAATCATTTGGTTCTCATGGGATGTTACAAGCTTAACTTTTCCCGATTTGAGTCCCGTAGGCTTAACCTTGATTTCGGGGACGAAATCTTTGTTTTGTTTATTGGGATTTGTAACATCCCATTTCCGGCTAGACCCCTAGGAGTCGGTTGGTTGTGGTAGAATCCTAGGGAGCCCAAAAACTAGAAATAAATCGGCTAAGAAATCGGGTCACGGGTTGGTCACGCCCGTGACCCGCCATGTCACGCCCGTGACAAGGGCGTGACACGCTCGACGATCGTCGATCCCGATTCGACGATCGTCGAACCAAATTTGACCACACTGCCTGTCACGCCCGTGACGCTTAATGTCACGCCCGTGACATAGGGCGTGACCGTGACCGTCGACTTCAGGTCGACGGGCGTCGACCCAAAATTGAACACACGCCATGTCACGCCCGTGACTTGCCCTGTCACGCCCGTGACATTGGGCGTGACCGCGCTCGACGATCGTCGATTCCAGTTCGACGATCGTCGAACCAGAACTAGACATCAGGCATGTCATGCCCGTGACCCGCATTGTCACGCCCGTGACATTGGGCGTGACCACGCTCGACGATCGTCGATTTCAGCTCGACGATCGTCGGCCAGAATTAGTCACCAGGCCTGTCACGCCCGTGACCCAAGTGTCACGCCCGTGACCATCCTTCGACGATCGTCGATCTCAGTTCGACGATCGTCGAACCCAGAACTACTAACCGGGCCTGTCACGCCCGTGACCCATGTGTCACGCCCGTGACCAAGGCCGAAACGTCAGCCAGACTGGAAATTTCGGTAACCGACGCCTTAATAAATTCTGGCTGTGGGGATGAAAAATCAAGAGCATTCATGAGCCGTTCCCTACTTTAATTATATTAATAATTAAGGAAAAATTGGGTCCAATAGGAAATTGCCACCTGGCAAGCACCTCTTCATTCCCAACTTTTCAACTGCCATTCGGCATAACCGAAACGTCATAAGAATGTGATTAATGGCCGCCAACGTTTCATCTCCAACGTTCCACCCTTTCCCCTCCCCATTGGCTCATCTATATAGATTCCTGACTGCAAGAGGAAAAGGTTACACTCCCTTAACTATTCAGACTTCCTCCTTGCTGTTGAAGAATTTCCGGCGACGCCACCACCGCGCAAATGGCTTCCCGACGCTCTGCACGCCTTCAACCCGCGAACAAGGTCCTCCCCTCCCTCTTCTTCTGCGGATAGATCTTAGGAATCGTTAGGAGAGATATCGGGCTCAAAAGAGCCAGATCGGGTGAGCGTAATGGTGGTTTTCCGAAAATTTCATGGTGGCGGGTTCGCCGGAAACCGCCTCTCCGGCGGCCGTGCCGCCGCCCGACGTTAGCCCTCGCCTCAACGGAGGTGGTGGTGGTGGTGGCCGGCCAGGGAGATGGCTGGGTGGCCGGGAAATAGCTTGGAAAGGCTACAGGAAAATTAGGTTTTCAGTCTCTGGTTCGGGCTGTAGAAGAAGATGAACAGTGCCTTTAATTAGATTTTATTTGTAAAATCAATTTCTGAATGAGATTTCTGTCATGTTAAATAATTTGGGAAAAATACTTAGAGGCTCCTACAGGAAAAGTGGTCAACATAGAAACTGTAGCCCTTGAAGTCTAGTTTTATTCAAAATTAATTTCATTCAATTTGGATTCCTGGTTAGACCACAGCACCCTTTTTGGTGAGGTCTATCCAGAGGGCTGCCTTGACCTTAGAAAAATTCCCCACTCCAATCCAGTCATCCAAACGACTTGAAATTTGGGATGTGGTCTAATCTTACATATATCTAGGTGATATCCAAAAAATGAGAATTTTTGGAGAATATTTTTCTATAGTTTTTAGAAAAATTCAATAATCCTAGCCGAATTTAATTAGGTGGTTAAATAATTTCCAAACCCTCCCAAATTTTGGTGAGTGGTCCCTGGGTTCACCATAAGGTTCTGTATAATTTTTCATCTCACTTGGAGATGGTTTGGTTTAGAATAGATCAACCCTAAGTTTTGCCCTAATAAGGGGTCTTAGGTTAAAAGTGCACTTTTGAAGTTTGAGTGGTGAGATCACCTCAACAGAGGCTGAGATTTTTACCACTGGCTAGTAATGTTCTCTAGCACCCCCTCATGGAGTTTGAGGTGGATCGGGGTAAGTTTACCCTAAGGACCAAGGCCAAACCCTAAGGATGGATCTTGGTGGTTTGTGAAGGTCATGTGGTCAAATGACCTTGGATTGAACCGAGGTCGGATTATGAGAACCATAGGGCTAATATATTTCTCTGGATGAAATTTTAGTGGATTTGGAGATCGTTGGGATGTCTAAAAACCTAACCCTAGTTTAGGGCGCAAAACTTATAGAGATAGGAAATGACACCAAACCACATTGAAGAGTGATGGGAATTGGGTAGAGTGGATTATAGGGGTAGTACAAGCTCTGGATATTTTTCTATGAATTTTATGCTCACTATTTTGGGTACTTCTTTAATGAATTGGTAGTTGCATGATTTGCTTAGAAAATTTATTAGAGAGTACAAACTTCCTGGAAAATTGATGAGATTTAGGCAGAGAACCTTTATTATGATTTCAAAACTCTGTGAATTTTTATGGGATTTTTTAGAAGCTTAATTCTAGGGCTTGCTTCATTAAGTATTATTTATCATGGATATCGGATTAAATCTATTTTGGTGCTTAGCAAGCTGATAAAATTATGATTCTTTGCACAATGATCTCTTCTATATCATACTATTAATCAGTAATTTTTCCATAATTTTATGAAGAGTAATTTCAGTACTTCCTTCTTTACATGAGAATAATAGGATTATAATGGATAAATTAATTAGAGGCTAAATATCTTTTGTAAAATCCTGCAAATTAGTATTTGATGATACCTTACTGTTATCTAGTGATCACAATTTCTGGGTGGCCATAACTTAAGAATATCATATAGTTCATGTTAAAAAATACCCATGGCCAATCTTTGAGAAAAATAAAATAAATATCAGATTAATTAGGAAAATTATAAATTCCTGGATTTAAGCTAATTAAGTCATGATAGTCCTCCAGTAAATATTATAGGAGATTTGGAAGATAATTTGGAGTACCTCCCCCTGTGTACCACATATAGCTTAGGATGGTCTGCATTTAGTAAAACCACGGAATTCTAATAATCGATGGTTGGTAGGGCAAATTTAGAATGAGTTCATTATTAGAAGTCAGGATAAGTAGAATGTGGGACTGGTTAGGATAAGAGAGTACGGGAACGACGAAAGATCGTCCGTCCCGGGAGGAAGAGGAAGAGTCTTAATACGCTAGGGTTAGATTCATTATAACATTAAAAGGGGATTGGGTAAAGGGTAGACAACCAATAATAATAAGTGCCTTGCGAAAGGGAACTTCGGGCCGTAATGCACCGTCTTGGTTCCTAGTGCCCCTTGAGAGCCCTTCACGGGGTATACCGGGGGCAGTCCTGGGCTAACGTAAACCATAGGAGTAATAAATTAAAAGAGCAACTAGTATAACTAGGGTTGCACACACTCACTCCCCGGTAGCTAGGAAAGTAGAATTATAGGATTACTTGCCATCAGACAGTAGCTCTGAAGGTAGATGCACGGACAGTACTGTCCGGGGGGCCGCGGGCTCGAGGGTTGGAGTACGGAGAAAGGTGGTGGGTCATCGGTACTAGGCGATCGATCACACCGACAGCGGTACGATGACTCGGAGAAAAGTCTGGAGGGTACATCCAGCAGCAGTACGCGGATACTCTAGGTTGTGTTCTTCTAGGGGCGTACGGAAGGGCTAGGCCTGGTAGTGTGGTTACCCGCCTAGGAGTGGGGGGCCCGACCCACTGTCTCCGTTTGCCACTACGGAGGTTCCTGGGGGGTGAAGCTAGCCTCCCGAACAGGGGGAACTAAAGGTCTGTGCGCATAGAGTCGTGTGTGTGGGTTGCACTTGCATGAATCATGGCATAGCATGTTTGCATATAACCGTCACCCCAACGTATAAATCGGTATGGGACTTTTTATACGATGGGAGCCTTGCAGAAGATCCCTTAACTTATAAGTTTGTATGGGCATTCATATAAGTTAAGGTTACTTACATACTTACTTACTGTTCTCTAGTTGTCTTTTTATATAAATTGCTTCTTATTAATTGTTCTACCTATTACAACATTTATACTGCTCCCCGATATAACTTGCTAGTTAGGTCCACCGACACTTGCTTGTCTATTCTCCACTTTTGTAGCTTCCCTTTCCTCCTCTCCGCCCGGTGCTTAGGAGCCGTGGTGGGAGGGGTAGGGGATGATAGGGCTTAGTCTTTATGACTAATGGTTTTCGAACCAAACATTACAGGAGCTCCGGATGGGAGACAGGGACCAGCACCAGCGGAGTACGGTGCGCATGGAGGTGGGACAGTCTAGCACCGGTGCACCTGCGACCAGCTCCGTGAGTGATTAGCATTTCCTTAGCTTCCGTGATGAGAGACTTGTAGTGAGGACTCTGATGTACTGGGCTCAAGCCCATTTATCTATTTTCTTATTATTGTATTGATGGACTGGATATGATTCTCTCTTATATACATGTTTTCTGTGGACTTGTTTACACTTTTGTATAAATGCTTCTCTCGTTTGTGATCGAAAAGGGCCGGCAGAATTGGCGATTTGTAGTGGTTGCCTTCCCGAGATGTCGGTGCCACCGCAAAGCGGCAATTCTGGGCTAAGACCCCCGGTGGTTGAAAAAAGAAAAAAAAAAGGGGGTCTTACAAAAGTTGCTGATGCAAAAGCAATGAACATATTGGCACAAACTATGTCTGATGACATATTCCAAAAAGTTGCTGAATGCAATTCTGCCAAGGAAATCTGGGACAAATTAACTGAAATAGTCTCAGGTTCAGCTGATGAAAGAAAGGATAGAAGAGCTCAACTGATAACACAGTATGAGAACTTCAAAATGGCTCCAGCTGAATCTGTGGCTGACATGTACAACAGATTCAGTCTCATTGTCAGTGAGTTGAAAACTCTGGACAAGGATATATCTCTCACTGAGATAAATGATAAAATTCTCATGTGCCTACCTAGTACTTGGGATTCAAGAATCTGGCCAATCAAAGATGGCAGAAGTCAAATTGAGCTATCCACTGAAGCTCTCTTAGGCAAGCTCAAGTCCTATGAGCAATTTGTCAAGACAAGAGAAGGGGAGCAAAACACATCTTCTTCTGCACCCAAAGTGGAGAAGACAATAGCTCTCAAAGCTTCAGAGGAAGTACCTAAAGAGAAGGAGATAGTCAATGAAGAACTTCTAAGCCTACTAGCCAAAAGATTCAACAAGATGGCTAGGAAGAATTTCAGAAAATGGTCTTCTAAGGACCAAGACAAGCCAAGGTATGATAGATCTAATAATAAAGAAATTATTTGCTATGGCTGCAGGAAACCAGGACACATTGCACCAAACTGTCCTGAGAATCAAGGCAAAGACAAGAAAGATAAGAGAGAAAGAAAAGACAAGAAAAGAGAGAAAGATTCAAAGAAATATTATGAGAAATCCTCTTCCAGCAACACCAAAAATACAAGGAAAGGATTTGTTGCAGAAACTTGGAGTGATACTGAAGATTCTGAAGAATCATCCAGCACAAGTGATGATGAGGATGATGCCACAGAAAAAGGATTCTGCATGATGGCAATCAATGCATCACAAAGCAGCTCAGATTCAGAGCATGAATCTGAATATGTGACTGATCAGGAATTGAGTGAAGATCAGGTACTTGACTCATTTGATTTTTCTTCTGATGATTTCAAGTTTAGATTTAAATCAATGTGCATAGACTTGCTGACAGCAGAGAAGACAAATGATTCTCTTAGAAGTCAACTGTCTGATTACAGCACATTAAGTGCAAATAATCTCAAGCTCTCTGATGAGTTAGAGTGCTGTAGGGAGGAGATAGCTTCACTAAAGAGTGAGCTATCCAAGGCTAAACAGCTAGAGGAAACTCTCAATGGGAGGAGCCTCAAGCTAATAGACATCACAAGCACAGTGAACTCAAGAATGAGTGGTTCACTAGGTTTGGGTGCCTCTCCAAGCCAACCTATAGTGCTAACAACTCCCATAAAATTTACCAGTAACAAGGGTAAAGGAATTATGGTAGTAGCCAGAAAAAATTCTGATCTACCTAAGCAACTTCAAGTTCAACAGAAAACGTCGAACAGAGCTCGACGTCCTTCGACCAGAGCTCGACGCCGTTCTAACAAGAATCAGCAACACCTTGCTGAAGCGTCGAACTCAGGTCGACACACGTCGAACTCAGGTCGACTTGCTGTTGTCCCTGAAAGTAGGCCTGTTCAAGCGTCGAATGGAGCTCGACGTCCTGAAACTTCAGCGTCGAACTTAGGTCAACGTGCGTCGAACAGAGCTCAGAGTTCTGGGTTGTCTGCACAGGATAAATCTAAATTGAATATCAAGTATCCTACATCTCAGCCTAACCCTTATGCTGAATGGGTGATTCCTCCTAGGAGATATCATCCTGAAGGCTATAAGAGTCAGCCTGAAATGTCATTCATTTCTGATTTCATTGGTTATCAACCTCAACCCAAGGTGAACTGGGTGAAAAACAACTAAGCTGTTACATGTGCAGATGAAGAGCTATCCAGTGGTGAACCAGCATTGGTACCTGGATAGTGGTTGCTCCAAACATATGACAGGAACCAAAAGCAATCTTTCATCCTTCAAAGCAAAGCTTGGACCAAGAGTAATCTTTGGTGACTCCAATTTTGGACAAACCAAGGGATATGGTCAAGTCAAAATAGGCTCAATCACTTTCAAGAAGGTAGCCTATGTGGAAGGACTGAAGCACAACTTAATCAGCATCAGTCAACTTTGTGATGCTGGTTATCAGGTTTGGTTCACTGATCTAGTATGTAATATTGCTCTAGATAATAATATTGTGTTGATTGGAAATAGGCAAGATAACATATACCTAGTAGATTTTAATTCTTCTAAAGTAGACATATGCCTTTTTAATTCCCTTAGTAAGCCAAATGAGCTTTGGCATAAAAGATTAGGACATGTTAACCTTAGAACTATTGCTAGGTTGTCTAAACTCAACCTTGTTAGAGGACTACCTTCTGGTCCCTACAAGAAGGAAGGACTCTGCAAGGCTTGCCAACTAGGAAAGCAAACTAAAAATAGTTTCAAATCACTTAACAAGAGTGATTCACCTAGGGTTTTGTATCTGTTGCACATGGACCTTTTTGGACCTACTACAGTACAAAGTCTAGGGGGGAAATCTTATGCCTTAGTGATTGTAGATGACTTCTCAAGATTCACTTGGGTGTTCTTCCTAAGAAAGAAGTCTGATAACTTCAAAATTTTGACAGATTTTCTCAAGAGCATACAGATTGAGTTCAATACTCATATAGCCCTGATCAGAAGTGATCATGGGACAGAGTTTGATTCTCTTCTTATGCAAGAGTTCTGTCAGAATGAAGGGATCAGGCACACTTTCTTAGCTCCTAGAACTCCTCAACAAAATGGGGTAGTTGAAAGGAAAAATAGAACCTTAATTGAATCAGCCACAACATTATTGACAGATGCTCATCTTCCTCTAACCTTTTGGGCAGAGGCTGTGAACACCTCCAATTATGTTTTGAATAGAAGCCTGATACATAAACTAAAGGATAAGACTCCTTATGAATTGCTCAAAGGGAAGAAACCTAAAGTTAGCTTTTTCAAAATTTTTGGTTGCATTTGTTTCATTCACAATAATGACAAGAGATATTTAGCAAAATTTGAAGCTAAGGCTGATGAAGGAGTGTTTCTGGGATACTCTTTGAACAGCAAAGCTTATAGGGTGTATAACAAATCATCTCATAAAATTGAAGAGTCCATGCATATTACCTTTGATGAATCTAATATGTCTTATAAGGAGAAGAATTCTTCTACCATAGATCACTTACAGGTACAATCATTAGCTGAAAATATTAATCAGTTAACCATCATGGATGAGGGAAATCTATCTTCAACAACTCAACAAGAAGCTGCTAGCAATAAGAGTGAAGATACAGATCAAATTTCAGAACCAAATGGAGAGCCAGTTGTTGTTCCACAAGAGGAAACAACAACACAGGTTGGTGAATAATCAACACCCACTGTTGATTTAGTAACAATAAGAGATCATCCAATCTCCCAAGTGATTGGAGAAATTTCAGAAGGTGTGCAAACCAGAAATCAGATAAATCAACATCTGATGCACACCTGTTTTCTCTCCCAAATAGAGCCTCAAACTATTCAAGATGCAGAGCAAGATCCAAACTGGATCATTGCAATGCAAGAGGAACTAAACCAGTTTGAAAGGAACAAAGTATGGGAATTGGTTCCAAAACCAAGAAACCATCAAATTGTTGGAACTAAGTGGGTTTTCAGGAATAAGCTAGATGATCAAGGGATCATTGTGAGAAACAAGGCAAGGCTTGTTGCTCAAGGCTATTGTCAAGAAGAAGGGATTGATTATGACCAAACCTTTGCACCAGTTGCAAGGTTGGAGGCCATAAGAATTTTCCTTGCTTATGCTGCACACAAGAAGTTCAAAGTTTTCCAAATGGATGTTAAAAGTGCATTTCTCAATGGAGACATCAAGGAAGAAGTCTATGTCAAGCAACCTCCAGGTTTTATCTCTTCAACCCTTCCTGAACATGTTTTCAAATTACATAAGGCTTTATATGGCCTCAAGCAAGCTCCAAGAGCATGGTATGAGACCTTAGCCTCCTTTTTGCTTGAGAATGATTTTAAAAGGGGTAGAGTAGACCAAACTCTTTTTATTAGAACCCATAAGTCCCATATCCTACTAGTACAAATATATGTAGATGATATAATATTTGGGTCTACTGATACAAGCTTATGCAAAAAGTTCTCACAACTTATGCACTCAAAGTTTGAAATGAGTAGCATGGGTGAGCTTTCCTTTTTCTTAGGATTGCAAATCAAACAACATGCTGATGGCATATTCATCTCTCAAACCAAGTATGCAAAAGAATTGGTTAAGAAATTTGGTATGTCAGATGCATCTTCTATGAAAACACCTATGCCTACTAATGCTGTCTTAGATGCTGATGAATCTGGTAAACCAGTTGATCAGACTAATTTTAGAGCAATCATTGGCTCTCTTTTATATCTTACAGCTAGCAGACCAGATATTATGTTTGCTACATGTGTATGTGCTAGGATCCAAGTGAGCCCTAGAGAGTCACACCTCACATTAGTTAAGAGAATTCTTAGATATGTAAAAAGTTGTCCAAATCTAGGTCTTTGGTATCCACATGATTCAGGATTTGATCTCACTGGATTTTCAGATGCTGATTATGCTGGATGTAGAGTAGACATGAAAAGCACCAGTGGAACTTGTCAATTCCTGGGTGATAGACTTGTCTCCTGGTTTTGCAAAAAGCAAACATCTGTGTCTACATCAACTGCTGAAGCTGAATACATGGCTGCAGGAAGTTGCTGCTCAAAGATATTGTGGATTCAAAACCAGCTCCTAGACTATGGTTACAACTTAGAGAAGTCAAAAATTCTTTGTGATAATACTAGTGCAATTTGTATTGCTCAAAATCCAGTTCTCCATAGTAGGACAAAGCACATAGAGATCAGACATCATTTCTTAAGGGATAATGTAGAAAAGAATAAAATAGCACTAGAGTATATTTCTACTGATTTACAAAGGGGAGATATTTTCACCAAACCTTTGGATGAAAAGAAACACTTCTTCTTCCTTAATCAGTTGGGAATGATAGATGGAGATAGCATAAATTAATTTACAAGATTTTGAAACCATAAAAATAACAAAATCTAGGCAAATGTATCTCTTCCTTAAGGATCTAGAGGCTGTTAGATCTAGAGGTTCTGTCTGAACTCTGCTCGACGCTCGACGCTTTTCACTTGAAAACGTCGACCGGAGATCGACTGACCGTCGACCGCTAAATAGCGTCGACTGTCGACCTCATCTTTTGCGTCGACCAGAGATCGACTCTGTCTAGAGTTTGTTAAGTTTCTGTTTCGGTCGACGACGTTAATTGACGTCGACCAGAGCTCGACGTTCAGCATCCCTAATAGCATCGACCGTCGACCTTCAAAACGTCGAACGTCGAACTCAGCTGAACGCCATCGAGTCTCTTCGTCTCCCCTAGAGCCTCTTAGCGTCGAACTAAGCTCGACGTTATTTCCTTTTCTGCATCGAACCCTAGTATAAAATCATCTTCTCGGCGTCGATGTCATTTGCGCTTTCGTATTTCCTGCAACTACATTCTCCCTCCAAAGCTTTTACACTTGTTCTTGAGAGGTATTCTGCAGATAATGGCGATTCCAGCAAACATATTGACGGCAATGAAGTTCGATTATGGTTTCGACATCGACTTGGATTCCTTTGAAGGTTCCTCACAGAATTTTCTGGATATCCTGGAGCTATTTAAAGAACAGAAACTAGTGAAGTTTATGTCAACAAGAATGCCCATGGCAGAGACATAAATTAAAGAGTGGATATATACAGCAGCTAATACAGATGAGAGCACTATTACTGGTTCTATTTCTGGAACTCAGGTATCAATATCTCCTGCTACTTTTACTGAAGCTTTTGAATTAGAGAATGGAAATGACAGCTTGGAATTGTCAAATGAGGAGTATGCTGCAATGCTAGACAGAATGGGTCATTCTTCTGAGAATGCCTCCAAATTGCTGAAAGTGGATCTTGCCATTGAATTTAGGCTTTTAGCTGATGTGGTAGGCAAGGTCATCTGTGCTAAGAGGACAGCACATGATGCTATTACCAGGCAACAATTTTGCATCATGGCTGCCCTCCTAGATAAAAAGCACCTAAATTGGGGAGAATTACTGTTTGATTTAGTGAAGAAAAAGGTCAATAAGACCTATGTTCATTTTGGAAGGACTTTGGGATTGTTGCTTCATCATGTCTGCCCACAGCTTCTGGTAACCTCCAAGCACATTAATGCTTCAAAGAGGTTGACCTGTGCCCTGATTGGAAAATGGGACAGGAAGATTGTAAATCCCAAGGCTGTTGCAACAATGAAATCCTCTACTGAAACAAGGGCTGTTGTGGCCACTCACCCTCAGTCAACTGACCTAGTAGAAGAAGCCAGGCCATCAATCACCATCTCTCCTTCATTCAGCTTTCCAACCACCTTCACTCCATCAACTTCTCAGCTCTCATCCCCTTTGCAAACATCATCCATTGACACTATTGCATCTTCTCTTCGTCCATCCATTACCACCACTTCTGAAGTATTTGATCCTCTTCATTACTTCCCTCCAATGGACATTGAGATCAATCAAGATGATTCCTTCTTGGATGATTCACATGATAACATTGCTGAGCCCTCATTCTCAGACCTCATCATGTCCTCCATTATTGAACCCTCCATTCCTCTTCCTTCTATACCATCATCTTCTCCTGCTGCATCTGTTTCTCTCCCCTCTACCTCTGCTCAACAGTCTGAGCAAGTAGATCTGCTTCCCTTGGCTAATAAGCTCTATGAGCTCTTGGCTCCAAGGTTGTCCTCCTTATTGGATGCTTCCCTAGCTCCAATAATCAGATCTTTGGACTCTATTTCTTCAAAGCTCTCTTCCCTCTCTCCTGCTGTGGCTGGCCCTTCTTCTAGGGGCCTAGAATCAATTGCTACTGAATCTAGGCAGGGGGAGATTTTGGTAGAAGAAGAGCTGCCTTCTATTGATTGTGAAGAGATGCTTGTTTCAGATGTTCAGATTGCAGATAGAGAATTCAGTCCACCTCCAGTTGAAGATTCTATTGTGACAGTACCAGCATCATTTTTCAGAAGATCCTTCAGCTCTCACAAGTTACTGCTTGCTGAAGATCTGTCCAGGGCCATCATTCCCTTTGCTGCTGCTGTTGTTGGTTGTGATAAGATGATTCTTGAAGATGATGCAGTGGTAGCTGATGCTCCTGCAAATGAGTCTGTTGCTCATATTTGTTCTGATTCTGTTGATATTATTGATGATGATCAGTCTGTTGATAACATGACTGTTGATAAGGTTCTTAACACTTCTGATGCAGTGGAAGCCCTTGCTCCTGCTGAAGTTGTTGTTTCTGAGGCAGTGGTAGCTGTTGCTCCTGCCAGTTCTTTTGTTTCTTCTGTTTCTGATGCAGTGGTAGCCTCAGCTCCTGCTAGTGAAAGTTATCCAGCCATTTCTGTTGAGGCTGTGATTTCTGAAGTCTTGAGTGACTTAGCTGATTCAGTGCCTGCTGCTCCTGAAACCATTTCTTTCCCTGCAGTGCTAGATAAGTCATCTACACTGGCAGATGCTCCTCCTTCTGTTTCAGAAAGTGCATCAAAAGATGATTATTATGATCCCTATGATCATATCCAAAGCAGCTCCTCTGATGAGTTTGCAACTAGCTCTGATGACTCTTCTGCAACTATTGCTAAAAAGAGGAAAGCTAGAAGCAAAGCTCTAAAGAGAGTTCCAATGGAAAGGGCTACTGACCATGACATCCCTTATTACATACAGCACAAATGCAAGATTACTGAGCCATGGATGCAGTTCTCTAAAAATCAGCTCAAGGCAATGAGAAAGAAAAAGAAGTTCAAGAAAGGAGATTCCAAGTCTTTTGACTTTCCTCCTCCTCCACCTCCTCCTTCTCCAGGTGCAGGAGGCAGTGCTAACCCCGTAAGCAAACCTCCAACATCCTCCTTCCAAGGCAAGACTTATCAGTCAAGGAGAGGACAAGGAGGTGGCCAATCTAGAGGTTATCAATCAAGAGGAAATCAATCCAAAGGATCTTCTAGAGGTAATCAAGCTAGAGGTCAAGCCAGACCCCAACCTTATCAAAGGGAAGGAAAGACCATTGCTTCAACCACTGGTCCCTTTCCCTTTAAGCTCAATGAGGGTGTAAGGCAGAAACCTATTCCTTCAGATCAAAGTAATAAGTATGAGCCTCCTATTCCATATGATGATCCAGTTAACAACCCTACTGCATGGAAGGCTAGGATGACTGAGCTTGCAAGGGGACTGGACACATCCAACATAAGCACAATGTCAGACCAAAGAAGACAGGAATTAGACAAATATCATTCTAGCAAATTCTTTGATGCTGATAGATACATGGAGTTACATCCTGCTGCTGTTCCTCCCTCTGGAAAGAGCATAACTTCATTGGGGACTTCTGAAGATTACAGATCAAAGAAAGACATTGCCAACCCTCAAAGGGAAATCAAATTCAAGAAAGGCTTTGAAGAAGAGCCTAAGAAGAAGTAAATGTAAGATGGCTCATCTTCTATGCTACTGCCATAAACATTTTTGATAGTTGCTTATCTGCTCCTGCTTCCATCTGTGTTCTTGATTTTCAGTATTTCAAATGTCTGTATGCATTTTTAATTTCCTTAAATTCATGTGAATAGTAATCCTAATCCAAATAGGGGGAGATTGTTGGAACACCCTTTTTATATTTGGGTCAGGATAACTATGCTAAGGATGTTGACCTAATTGTATAGCATAGGTCATTGAGTGTGAGTTTAGAACTTAGGTTATTTGAGATTTAGTTCTGCTCAGCTCGACGGAGAGTCAACCCCAGCTCGACGTAGAGTCGTCCTCAGCTCGACGCATAGTCGACCGCTGCTCGACGCACAGTCGATCGCAGCTCGACGCAGCGTCGTTCTCAGTTCGACGTAACGTCGAGTTCTGCTCGACGTTTTGGCGTGTATCTCTCTGCTTCAATTTTACTCTCTGATCGACGGTCAGTCGAGCTCAGATCGACGCTTCAGGATGAGTTCGACGTTTTAAGTTCTCCCGTCTGTCGACATTTGAAATTCAAATGAGAGATTTTTCAAGCAGTTATTGCAAGAGATCCCCTGGCCGTTTCAAGACTTAATTGCTCCATATCTCAAGGAATTTTCAATGGAAATCAATTAAGGCTTTCCTTCTAGGCATGGACAGTTATGGAATACATTAAATGCCCTGCCAACGGCTATCAATCAAAAAGGTAATAATCCCATTACTCAGAGATCTATTCGAGAGAGACAAGGAGAACAGGAAGAACATTCATTCTGATAACACAGAGAACATCTATCTTCATCTCTCGCTCAAGAAATCGGTCTGCAGAGAATTTACAGAGAAGAACTACACTCAGAGAAACATCTTGATCAACATTCTCTGAAACCTCTTCTGCCTCTGCATTCAACTCTTCTCAATTTGCTTTCTACCTTCAGACATCAAACACTCAGTTTCTGAGTCATCTATTGCTGAAGAAGGACAAGCAGTGAAGAGCCTGTCACCCTTGTGCAAAGCTTCTTCTACCTGAACTTCTATATCTCAGGGGGAGCTTTGACAACATCTACATCCACTAGCTTCTCTCTGATTGTTGACAGAGAAGCAAACTCAACCATTCTTATCTTACCTCTTCTGTACAGGGTTTTAACTCCCTTCAAAAGTTACCTTTTGGTTAGCTGAGACCTTGTCAAAATCAGTGGTGGCAAGACACCTTATCAAAAAATCTGGTGGTGCCCAGGACACCTGATCAAGCATCCTGCAGTGGATTCCTATCAAGGGGTGATAGAAGAGTGGACTACCCAAGTTTGGGGAACCACTATAAATTTCCTTATGTCTTCTGTGGATTGCTTTTCTTCTTGCTTGTGTGCTGTGTGATTTTACTTTAAATATATTTATCTGTTTGCATCACTCACTACCTACACTAAGTAAATCTAAAGGTTTTAAATATATCAATTTATTTGAACTTACTCTATTCACCCCCCCTCTAGAGGCTGTTAGATCTTATCACCTAACTTTCAGGCTGGATGGCGTTGAGTGAGCAGAGCTCACTCAACGCCATAATCTGGATGGCGTTGAGTGAGCTGAGCTCACTCAATGCCATAGTCTAGAAGGGCTGCATTTTGGATGGTGTTGAGTGAGTGGAGCTCACTCAACGTTGTATCTTGGATGGCGTTGAGTGAGCAGAGCTCACTCAACGCCGCAGCATGGATGGCGTTGAGTGAGCAGAGCTCACTCAATGCCGTAGCTTGGATGGCGTTGAGTGAGCTGAGCTCACTCAATGCCATTTTACTTAGACTTTTCCGGCGGTTTTAGCTTGGCTGATGGTCAGCTGAACCGGACCGGTCTGGATAGTGGGCCCGAATGCATTATTAGGTCGTTTCTTCTAATAAGACCCAATTAAGTCTTATTTTAAAAAATAGTGTTGACCGGTCAATGCTACGTGGCTATCGGTTTTGAAAACAAGGAGGAGCCATAGCCATGGCGGGAAACTGGCGATCACCGCCATAAATGGCACTTGATGTTGTGGCCCCTTCCCCTCCTCTTTAAACGGCTGGTTTCAAGTCCTCGTGGGGATAGGAGAAGATTCCAGCCTCCCTCCAGCTATTTCGGGCAGTTTCATCTCCCCTCCACCAGGGCCGAAGCATGCTCTTAAGGAAGCATTAATGGCTGGACAGCCTATACCCGCCCGCTCCCTATTTCTTCCCTTTAAAAAGGTTCCCTAGACTTAGAGATGAAGTTTCCACCCTGACCCGACGGACTGGAGCTTGTACTGTGCTGTAGAAGAATTCCGGTGATGCCACCACCGCGCCTATGACATCCCAACGATCTGCACGCCTCCAGCCCGTGAACAAGGTCCTCCCCTCCTCTCTTTCTACGGGTAGATCTGATGATACGTTTTGTAGCCTAAACTATTAGAGTACCTTTAGGTTTTAATACATAAACCATGTCTTGTATTTTCATTTTTTGACCTCTTTTTGTATATAATTTCATCACTAACATGTTTCTTTTTGTTTTTCAGGTTTTTGCCAGATTTTGCTGCGACACGCCCCCTGGTCACGCCCTCCTCGGGCGTGTACCAAGGGCGTGTAACCCAGTGGAATGAAGCCGTCGGTCCGAAGTCAATCTCCACCAGAAACTAGCTGTCACGCCCACTGACACGCCCACTGACACGCCCTACGTGGGCGTGTCTGATAGGCGTGACCCGCCAAGTCCCGAGAAGTCAGTACCGAGCTCAATTTCAACGGCCGAATCCGACACGTCCATATGTCACGCCCTCTAGGGGCGTGTTCGATGGGCGTGTAACTCAGCAACCGTGCCAGAATTAAATGCCAACGCTCCAGATGTCGCACCGAATCAGACACGCCCTATGGTCACGCCCTCCATGGGCGTGTCATAGGGCGTGACCCAGCCCGAAAAAATTCTATAAATAGGGATCATCTTCTAGTGTTTTAAAAACCCCGATTTGGAGAGAAAAGGTGCTGCTGTGCTGCTATTTAGTGTTCAAGTTTTCTCTTTACAAGCTTTTAATTAGTTACTTTTTATGCAATTGCTTATAGCCTTTCTGTATTATTCTCTTATCATATTCATAGTATTTGTGGAAGCTTTCTTAATAGTACATGTATGCCCGCCTTTTGACGCACCACTAAGAAATAAAATAGTTTGTCTTTCTCTTTCAATTCTGCTCGCTGTTATCTTTCAAAGTCTAAATATCATTTTCTTCCTCTATACCATGAGTAACTAATCCTCCTTGTACTCGATCTTGATGATCTGAGGTTCGAGCGATTAAGTTATGATGCCTTGAGATTTACCTTTTCTTTTTAGAGTCATCACCTTGGATTACTCTTGATTTATCTCAGGCAGAAGATATATCATCGATATATATATTTTTGCCTCTGCTTTCGTTCTGGGTTAGCCGAGAGGCCAATAGAACGAAGTGAGCATTCAAGAGTAAAGGGAGTTGTACGCACCCCTCGAGAGAGGCAGACGTCCAAATCTCCCGGATTAGAGTAAAATCCAATAGTGGGATTCACCGCGTAAAGCGAGTTTTAGGCCTCCGATTTAGACGAAAGTCAGTCGGACCTTCCTAAACTCAGTTGGGCACGACTTCGAGAGAAGCGTGTTTAAAATTCAGGAATCTCCACGGTCATGGCCTTTCATTCTATTAAGTTTAGGTTTATTGTTATCACATTTCTTAGCTAACTCTTGCCGAAGTGATTCTTGATCGAGTACTCTTCGATTTCATAGTTTCAGTCCTTTATTACAATTAGTTTCTCAACGCAGTTTTCTTTTCGATAAAATAATAGTCTTCGTATGAGTAAGTTTATTCAACAGTTCCCGAATTTCAATACGACACTTTTTGTCCCCTTGCTACAGTTCGATAGGTATACTTGCCTCATTGGATTGCTAGTTCGGCTGCTTTATTTTCTTCGAAGCCCCGTTTTGCACAACAAGTTTTTGGCGCCGTTGCCGGGGAGTCAACTCCACCCCCATTGGATTGCTAGTTCTGGCATGGTTTGCACAGAGCCTGAGGCAAGCTCCACCCCCATTTCAAAAAATCCAATTTCTTCCACGCCCTTTGCCAAAGAAGTTATCATCCCACTTTCCGCATTAGAAAAAGATCTCACTCCACCACCCACCTTTAAAAATGATCCAACCCCGCCTTACCCTTCCGAACTAAATAAACAACGTCAGGACGATCAATATTCTCGCTTCCTAGAAATCTTCAAGCAAATTCATATAAATCTGCCATTCCACGAAGCTATTTCGCAGATGTCGAAATACGCAAAGTATCTTAAAGATCTTCTCACCAACAAGAAGAAACTAGAAAACCTTTCGCATGTCACGCTAAATGTCGAGTGCTCCGCTGTGTTAACAAACGGCCTGCCGAAGAAAATCAGTGACCCGGGTAGCTTTTCTATCCCGTGTGTCTTCGGTGACCTTTTTGTTAAACATGCGTTAGCCGACCTAGGCGCTAGTATAAACCTGATGCCCCTCTCGTTGTTTAAAAAGTTAGGAATCGGTAGCCTAAATCCCACGCATATGAGTATCCAGCTAGCTGACCGATCGGTCAAGTACACGTTAGGAATAGTGGAGGACGTTCTAGTAAAAGTCGACAAGTTCATCTTCCCGGTGGACTTTGTCATTCTGGACATCGAAGAAGACGTCGAGGTTCCCCTGTTCCTTGGCCGACCCTTCCTTGCCACCTCCAGAGCCATCATTGATGTAAGCAATGGTAAGCTCTTCCTTCGAGTAGGCGACAATGAGGTCACTTTTTCTATCACACCTTCAATGAAGAACACTCTGGCAAATGATGACTCATGTTTTTTCGTCGATGCCGTAAGTGATAAATCCCCCTACTACCTCTCCGACTTCGAAAAAGAATTTTCTGATTTTTGTTCTTCTTCTTTTCATCCAACTGAATCACTGCAAGAAGCTGTATTAGCTGCTAGCCCCACCCCTTATTATGTTTCATATAAAAAATTTTATGAAGATATTATTTTTGAAAAAGAAAGAATTTCTAAATCCTCGTATGAAGAACACCCTACCCTAGAACTCAAACAACTTCCTGAACACCTTACATATGCTTTCCTTGAAAAAGAATCCAAGTTACCAGTTATCGTTTCGGCCTACCTCACGGATACGCAAAATGACAAACTTCTTCTAGTTCTACGTAAGCATCGCCGAGCTATTGCTTGGCAAATTTCTGATATCAAGGGCATAAGCCCATCCTTCTGTACCCATAAAATTCTAATGGAAGATAATTCACATAACTCTATTCAACCTCAGCGCCGTATAAACCCGAATATGAAAGAAGTAGTTAAGGGCGAGGTTATGAAATTACTAGACGCAGGAATTATCTACCCTATATAGGATAGTAAGTGGGTTAGCCCCGTTCAGGTAGTACCTAAGAAGGGAGGGATAACAGTAGTTAGTAATGAAAATAATGAATTAATCCCGACACGAACGGTGACGGGTTGGCGTATGTGTATAGATTATCGTAAGTTGAACGATGCCACCCGCAAGGATCACTTCCCTCTACCGTTTATCGACCAGATTTTAGAACGTTTGTCCGGCCATAGCTTTTACTGTTTTCTCGATGGACTCTCGGGGTACTTCCAAATACCTATCTCTCCCGAGGACCAAGAGAAAACTACATTTACTTGTCCCTTCGGCACCTTCGCCTACCGAAGAATGTCGTTTGGATTGTGCAATGCGCCAGCTACATTCCAGCGATGTATGCTCGCTATATTCGACAAGTACGTAGAAAGCATTATGGAGGTTTTTATGGACGACTTCTCCGTGTTCGGCGATTCATTTGATGGATGTTTAGAAAACCTCGCGAAAGTCCTGAAGCGATGCGAAGAAACTAACCTTGCCCTAAATTGGGAAAAATGCCATTTTATGGTAAGGGAAGGCTTAGTTTTGGGTCATAAAATTTCTGAGAAAGGTATTGAGGTAGACGTTTCTAAGATAGAAGTTATCGAGAAGGTGCCGCCGCCTACAAACATAAAAGCCATAAGAAGTTTCCTAGGCCATGCAGGTTTCTACCGCCGCTTCATAAAGGACTTCTCCAAGATAACTAAGCCCCTCACCCATCTGCTAGAAAAAGACGCTCCATTTATTTTTAATGACTCCTGCCTTTCTGCCTTAAAACTAATTAAAGAAAAGTTAATTAATGCTCCAATTATGATAGCTCCGGTATGGGATCTTCCTTTCGAAATAATGTGCGATGCGAGTAGTTTTGCGGTGGGAGCCATTTTAGGCCAACGCATATCTAAAAACTTCCACCCTATCTATTATGCTAGTAAGACGCTAACATCTGCTCAGGAAAATTACACCACGACAGAGAAAGAACTCTTAGCTGTCGTCTTCGCATTTGATAAATTCCGCCCCTACATTACACTTTCAAAAATTATTGTTTTTACAGACCACTCCGCCCTAAAGTACCTTCTTACCAAAACAGATGCCAAACCGCGTTTGATTCGCTGGGTTTTACTCCTCCAGGAGTTTGACTTAGAAATCCGTGATAAGCGGGGAGCCGAAAACTTGGCTGCTGACCATCTATCCAGATTAGATAACCCCTTTATAGAAAAATTTAATGAAAACTCTTTTAACGATTATTTTCCTGATGAGAGGCTGTTGTCAATTCACACATCTACTTCTCCTTGGTTCTCACACATTGCAAACTATTTAGTAGCCCGGGTGCTCCCAAAAGAGTTCTCCTCGCAACAAAAGAAGAAATTCTTTTCTGAGCTGAAGAACTATTTTTGGGAAGACCCGCATCTTTTCAGAATCTGTGCGGATCAAGTGATCAGGACATGTGTTTCCCATGATGAAGGAATCGATATTTTAAAACATTTGCATGAAGGTCCGACAGGTGGGCACTATCAAGCTGCTCGCACCGCTCATAAGGTGCTCTGCGCGGGTTTTTACTGGCCTAGCCTATTTAAAGACGCGCAAGCCTTTGTGAGCAGGTGTGATAGTTGCCAACGGTCGGGCAACATTTCTAATAAAAATGAAATGCCGCAAAATTATTTCTTAGAGTGCGAAATTTTCGACCTCTGGGGAATTGATTTTGTCGGCCCTCTTCCTTCCAGCTTCGGAAACAAATATATTTTAGTTGCCGTTGATTATGTTTCCCGATGGGCTGAGGCCCAAGCTCTTCCCACGAACGACTCCTGAGTTGTTGTTATGTTTCTAAAAAAATTATTTTCTAGATTCGGTACGCCACGTGCAATCGTTAACGATAGGGGCTCCCATTTCTGTAACGCGCAATTTTCAAAAATTCTTACCAAATACGACGTTACGCATAAGCTCTCAACTGCCTACCACCCCCAAACTAACGGACAAGTCGAAGTCGTTAATAGAGAAATAAAAAGAATATTAGAAAAAACTGTTTCAACTTCTAGAAAATACTGGTCGGCTAAACTTGATGATGCTCTATGGTCCTACCGAACAGCGTACAAAACCGCCCTCGGATGTACGTCATATCGTTTGGTCTATGGAAAATCGTGCCATCTTCCCGTTGAGTTAGAGCATCGCGCTTTTTGGGCCTTAAAACTTTTAAACTTCGACCCCCACTCAGTCGGTGACCTCCGTAAATTTCAATTAAATGAACTTGATGAGTGGCGCTCTTATGCATATGAAAATAATAAACTTTATAAAGAGCGGACGAAGCGTTTACACGATAAACACTTAAGGCATCCGAAGGCCTTTAAGCCAGGCGACCAAGTCCTTCTGTACAACTCTCGTTTATGTTTATTTCCTGGAAAATTAAAATCACGATGGTCTGGTCCGTTTTCTGTTTTGGAAGTTTTTCCTTATGGTACTGTTTTAATTTCACACCCTAATAAGGGAAATTTCAAAGTCAATGGTCAGCGTCTTAAACTTTATTTTTCTGGTGATGATGTCAGTCATAACACTATTAAGTATCTGCTGCACGAACTCTAATTTCGAACATTTATTCTTTTTTTCAAAACAATTTCTGGACAATAAAATTCAGGACAATATTCTTTTGTTGGGTCGAGCTCAACGACCCTTATAAACAAAGGGCGCTCTTGGGAGGCAACCCAAGTTATCCTTTTTTCTGTTTCCTTTATTTTACAATTTTTACCCCGGACTGCATCGACAAGCTGAAGCTCCTGCAAACGCCTGCTCCAATGTGTTGATTCCATCATACTGTCCAAAGAAGATATTTGCGGGAGCAACATCACTCGAGTTCCGCAATATACAAATCCGGGGAAGTACCTGTTTTTCAATTCTGTTCTTCAGTATTGTACTTTACTTTTCTCTCCTTCTCCAATCCCCTTCTTTTTACATTGAGGACAATGCCCATTTTAAGCTTGGGGGAGAACTCCCTCCTATTTATTTGCTAAGGACTTCCTCCTTTCGAGTTTATGTTCTGCTTTTTGTGCATCTCCTTTTCAAAAATCCAATAGTTTAGGCATTTCCTTGGTATTTCAAAAGTACCCCTACTTTTGTTTTGTTTTTCTCAAAATCTTATATAAAGCAATTAGCTATTTATAAAATTTCTAATCCTTCTTTTCAATTATGTTTCACAAGTAAAATGTTGGCCATGCTGTGTTTCTAATTCACAGTAGCATTCTAAAGTGAAACGTTTTTTTTCTAAATTTTTTTTTTGAGGTTTTCTTTATTTATTTTCTTTACTTTTTTTAAAAATTCATCATCCACTATTTCTCTTCTTTTCTCTTTAAATAATTTTTGCAAAGTCAACTTCTGATTAACATAGTAGATATGAACAACCTAAGACTCATATTATCCTAAGAATTAAACTAAGTTCATTAGTCTATATTAAAATTTAGGACCTACTTTTTGAACTTTTTCAAAACTAATGCTTTAGGAAAATTCTAGGTGCATGAAAATGATATAGGCCATTTTTATGCTCGTTTGAACCTTCTTGCCAACCCTTAAATTATCTCCCTAGTTAGCCTCTTTTGAGCCTTTTTCCGATTTCAATTGAAAGCTCCACATTTCGTTTTTACCAAAGCCAAAGTTCTCCAACCCTTCTGATCACGCTAAAATTTTGAGCTTCATAAATTTCATATTGTGATAAGTTTATTTTAGAATTTGTGGAAAGCCTTTTTGAAAAAAAAAAAGATGCTCAGAAGAAATGTTTACGGTTGGTTGGCCAATTCAATATATATATAAAATGATGGCCTTTTAAAAAAAAAACGGAATATAAAGAGGGAGAAGCTAACATTCCATTTATTTTGAAGCTCTTCATTTTGGTTTAGCAAAATTTTAAGCCTTCATGTTTATCTTTGGATTCCATTCCTAATTTTATGCCTAAACCAAACATTTTTGTCCTATAAAGTCCTGCTGATTCATGCCCCTAGATTTTTTTCGGAGCTAAGCAAGAAAAATAGTAGACTAGTAAAGTCTTGATTTGAAATATAGATTATTGTTCTTGTTTAATTTTGGTATAAAATGCTTCTTAAGATCAAGTAACATTTCAATTTGTTTTTCATTTTGTGGCTTTGTTTGAATTGTTTAAAGAATTCTGTTAAAATTTTGGATGATTTATTTTTGTTAAGTAAAGTTTATAAAAAATTAAACCATGATTAAATAAATTATTTTAGGTTTACGTTTCGCCTTCTCCCTACTTAGAATTTCGCATAGTACTTGTGATAACATAATTAGAACTTCTGATTAGTCACTTTCATGATAATCTAGTTTTTATATATTTGCTTGGGGACAAGCAAAACTTAAGCTTGGGGGAATTTGATGATACGTTTTGTAGCCTAAACTATTAGAGTACCTTTAGGTTTTAATACATAAACCATGTCTTGTATTTTCATTTTTTGACCTCTTTTTGTATATAATTTCATCACTAACATGTTTCTTTTTTGTTTTTCAGGTTTTTGCCAGATTTTGCTGCGACACGCCCCCTGGTCACGCCCTCCTCGGGCGTGTACCAAGGGCGTGTAACCCAGTGGAATGAAGCCGCCGGTCCGAAGTCAATCTCCACCAGAAACTAGCTGTCACGCCCACTAACACGCCCACTGACACGCCCTACGTGGGCGTGTCTGACAGGCGTGACCCGCCAAGTCCCGAGAAGTCAGTACCGAGCTCAATTTCAACACGCCGAATCCGACACGTCCATATGTCACGCCCTCCAGGGGCGTGTTCGATGGGCGTGTAACTCAGCAACCGCGCCAGAATTAAAAGCCAACGCTCCAGATGTCGCACAGAATCAGACACGCCCTATGGTCACGCCCTCCATGGGCGTGTCATAGGGCGTGACCCAGCCCGAAAAAATTCTATAAATAGGGATCATCTTCTAGTGTTTTAAAAACCCCGATTTGGAGAGAAAAGGTGCTGCTGTGCTGCTATTTAGTGTTCAAGTTTTCTCTTTACATGCTTTTTAATTAGTTACTTTTTATGCAATTGCTTATAGCCTTTCTGTATTATTCTCTTATCATATTCATAGTATTTGTGGAAGCTTTCTTAATAGTACATGTATGCCCGCCTTTTGACGCACCACTAAGAAATAAAATAGTTTGTCTTTCTCTTTCAATTCTGCTCGCTGTTATCTTTCAAAGTCTAAATATCATTTTCTTCCTCTATACCATGAGTAACTAATCCTCCTTGTACTCGATCTTGATGATCTGAGGTTCGAGCGATTAAGTTATGATGCCTTGAGATTTACCTTTTCTTTTTAGAGTCATCACCTTGGATTACTCTTGATTTATCTCAGGCAGAAGATATATCATCGATATATATATTTTTGCCTCTGCTTTCGTTCTGGGTTAGCCGAGAGGCCAATAGAACGAAGTGAACATTCAAGAGTAAAGGGAGTTGTACGCACCCCTCGAGAGAGGCAGACGTCCAAATCTCCCGGATTGGAGTAAAATCCAATAGTGGGATTCACCGCGTAAAGCGAGTTTTAGGCCTCCGATTTAGACGAAAGTCAGTCGGACCTTCCTAAACTCAGTTGGGCACGACTTCGAGAGAAGCGTGTTTAAAATTCAGGAATCTCCACGGTCAAGGCCTTTCATTCTATTAAGTTTAGGTTTATTGTTATCGCATTTCTTAGCTAACTCTTGCCGAAGTGATTCTTGATCGAGTACTCTTCGATTTCATAGTTTCAGTCCTTTATTGCAATTTGTTTCTCAACGCAGTTTTCTTTTCGATAAAATAATAGTCTTCGTGTGAGTAAGTTTATTCAATAGTTCCCGGATTTCAATACGACACTTTTTATCCCCTTGCTACAGTTCGATAGGTATACTTGCCTCATTGGATTGCTAGTTTGGCTGCTTTATTTTCTTCGAAGCCCCGTTTTGCACAACAAGATCTTAGAACTCTTTAGGATTGATAATCGAGCTCAACGGAGCTCAATCGGGAAGGGCTCCTCTTCCTGGATTTTCCTGTAATAAATTCTAGCTTTCGTGTTCGCCAGATTCTGCCTCTCAGGCGGCCACGCCGCAGCCCGGCGATGGCCACCACCTCAACGGAGGTGGTGGTGGCAGTGGCCGGCCAGGGAGGAGGCTGGACGGCCGGCGGCAGCGTCTGGAATGCGCTCTAGGCTCGGCCAATCATGGCCCTAGGCTGGAGGAAGAAGACAACCCAGCACTGTCTGATCTGCTTCAAGATTTGTGCTGGATAATTATTCTCTTTCTTTTAAAAATGATTTTCTATACTGAAATAACAGTCACTTATAAAAATTAAGGAAAAATACTTAGAGGCTCTATATGAGAAAATGGTTAATATATAATTTGTAGCCCTATGGGTGTACTTTATTTTAAAATTGATTTGGGTCAATTTGGTCAACTAGTTTGACCAGGGCACCTCTTTTGGTGGTATCTATACCTAGAGCTAAGTAGAGATTAAAATGTGTGCCCACCCTTCATCCCTTGTCCAAAAGATATGAAATTTGGGCAGGAAGTCTAACCTAGCTATACCTAGGGTCTGTCCCAAAATGGGAATTTTTAAAGAATGTTTTTCTATAGTTTTTAGAAATAATTTAATAATTTTAGGGTAAATTAACTAGATGGCTTAATGACTTCCAAACCCTCCCAAATATTGGTGAGTGGTCCCTGGGTTCATCATAAGGATCTGTATAATTTCTCATCTCATTTGGAGATTTTTTAGATGGGAAATGCACAAACCTAAGCTTTGCCCTATTAAGCGATTTTTAGGTCAAGAGTGTACTTTGTGATTTGAGTGGTCATATCACCTCAATAGAGGATAAGATTTTTACCACTGACTAGGCATGAATCCTAGCACCCTCTCATGGATTTTGGAGGTGGATCGGGGCAAAATTTCCCTAGTACCCAAAGCCAAACCCTAAGGATGGTCTTTTGAGGGTTGTGAAGGGCATGGGGTTAAATGCCCTTGTATGAGCTTGAAATTTTGTAGAGTGGATGCTAGGGTATCCCAAGTCCTCTGGTATTTGTTTTGTAATTTATGGGATAGCACTTCAAGTCCTTATCATATAATTCATAAATTTGCCCCAATAGGCTTTTATCTATAATGATCTTTGTGGTTACTTGATCTCCATGAAATTTTGACAGAGAGTGTGCTAGCCTAATATAATTACACTGGAATTTTATTATAATTTTTGAATGTTTATTTTTAGTACTTTCTTTACAGACTTTTAGTAATGCAATTCTATTCAAAAATTGATTCAGAGATTATATATTATTGTAAAATTATGTAACTTGATCAGTAGAGTTATGAGGTCAACACATTGATGTATAAATTAATTCATAATTTTTAGATGAATATTTGCAGAGGTTGCTTTGTTAAGTTAATAAAGAAGGTTATATTTCTAAATTAGATTTTGAGATTAATTCTCACTGAACAATTTGGAAACCTTGTCACTATTACTTTTAAGGCATGACAACTATACTTGAATTTTCTTGGAATTTTTGGAAGCTTATTTATAGTATTTACTTCTCTAAGTGGTTAATTGGTGAATATGTTCACAATTAAGGATCAAGGGTTTAAATGTGGTAAAACTTTTGAGGGATTTGAATTTATAGTCAAATTATTGCCTAGTATTTATCATAATTTTGTGGGGCTTTAATCATACCTAAAACGGGTACTTCATGTTCAAATCACCCATGGTTTAGTTTTGGAGGAAATTAATTAAACACCAAATAAATTAGGAAAATTATAAGTTTCTGGACCTAGGCTAATCATGTCATGATAGACTCCCAGTAAATAACTTAAGTCTTTTGGATGATTATTTGGAGAAACTCCTATCATGTACATCATATTGTATAGGGTGGTCTACATATAGTAACACCACAGAAACTGAACTAGAGTGCATAATGAACTTGGGGAGATGGAATTTTGGTAGTTTGCTGGTTTGGATAGGGTAAGTTAAATTAAGTTCATTATTGGAAGTCAGGATGAGTAGAGTGTGAGATTGGCTACTGTTAAGTGGTGTTCGGGAACGACGAAAGATCGTCCACCCTGGTTGGAGAGGAAGAGTCTCAATACACTAGGTTAGATCCAAGTAATTTGAAAGGGACCGGGTAATGGGTAGAAATCAATAATATTAAGTGTCTTGCGAAAGGGAGCTTTGGGCTTCAGCCCATCGTAGTTCCTAGTGCTCTTTAAGAACCCTTGTCGGGGTATGCCGGGAGCAATCCTGGGCTAACGTAAACCGTAGAAATAATAAACCAAAAGAGCAACTAGTTTAACTAGGGCTGCACATTCACACCCACCGGTAGTTAGGGAGGTAGATTAGGTTGGTTTGATTGTCATTCAGTCGGTAGTTTCTGAAGGTAGATTCACGGAAGGGACAGTCCCGAGAGCCGAGGGCTCGAGGGTTAAATACATAATAAGGTGATGGGTCTTTGGTATTTGACTGTCGTTCACACCGACGTCGGTACGTAGACTCGGCTGTGTGGGACACTTAGCCAAAGGAAGTCTGGTGGATAAAACAAGCATTAGTATGCAGAGACTCTAGGTTGTGTTCTTCTCGGGGTGTACGGAAGGGCTAGGCCCGGTAGTGTGGATACCCGCTTAGGAGTGGGGTGGCCGACCCACTGTCTCTGTTTGCCACTACGGAGGTTCCTTGGAGTGAAGCTAGCTGCCCGAACAAGGGGAACTAAAGGTCTGTGGGCATAGAGTCATGTGCGTGAGTTGCACTTGCATGAATCATGGCATAACATATCACTACACTCATATTTGCATACAACCGACACCCCAACGTATAAATCGGTATGAGACTTTTTATACGATGGGAGCCTTGCAGAAGACCCCTTAACTTATAAGTTTGTATGAGCATTCATATAAGTTAAGGTTACTTACTTACTTACTTGTTTTCTGTTAGTTTTCGTATATATATTCATTTATTACATGTTTACCTTACTGCTCACTACTTTAGAATTGCTAGGTGTACCTTTCATACTTAGCTGCTTATACAATATATATTTTCTGTTAGACTAGTTCCGCTCTGAGCCGCCTTGCTTATTCTCCACCTTTGTAGCTTCCCTTTCCTCCTCTCCGCTCGGTGCCTAGGAGCCGTGGGGGGAGGGGTAGGGGATTATAGGGCTTAGTCTTTATGACTAATGGTTTTCTAACCACAACGTTACAGGAGCTCCGGATGGGAGGCAGGGTCCAGCAGTCCAGGGACTAGCACCAGCGGTGTACGGTGCACATGGAGGTGGGCTAGTCTACTTCCGGAGCGCCTGTGACCAGCTCCGTGAGTGTTTAGTATTTTTATAGCTTCCGCGATGAGTGATTTGTAGTGAGGACTCTGATGTACCGGGCTGAGCCCGCATATATATTTCATTTGTACTGTTCTTTTGCAGTACTTTCTACTTTCTATATATTGATGGACTTGCTATGATTTTATTCATATATGATTATGTGGACATGTTTACATTCAGTGTATTTACTTACTTCTCTCTCTTTGTGATCGAAAAAGGCCGGTAGAGTTGGCATTTTGTAATGGCGGCCTCCCCGAGTGTTGGTGCCACCGTAAAGCGGCAACTCTAGGCATAAGACCCCGTTGGTTGAAAAAGAAAAAATGGGGTCATACAAGTGGTATCAGAGCAGACCTCGATCGAAAGAGAAGTAGTCCACAAACCTTGGGCCACACCCATGCGAGCTTAGTTTGCGGACAAACTAGCAGCGGAAGCAGTGGTGTGCCCATAAGGGAAATCACATGTGAAAGTCCATCCTACCCCTTTCTTATATTCCGTTCATACGTTCTCTAACAAATGGAATTTTTCCTTGTAGCCTACGACGAACCCTACACCACAGCAGGGGACACCTCAGGATCCGAATGTGGTCCCGCCTCTACCGGCTCCAGCTCCGTTCCAGCAGACGGAGATGGGGCAAACATTGACGGCCATTATGGAGGCCTTTAGAGCTCAACAAGCCCCGTCTCCACAACCAAACCCCGAGGCCAACTGGATGAGCGTCTTCCGGGGACTTTCCCCTCCATCCTACATGGGGACGGAATCGGCAGTACACACTGAGGAGTGGTTAGATACCATTTACGAGATGCATGCGGGGATCCGATGCCCCATTGAGGAGGCAGTTGCTTTAGCGGTCTCCTGCCTGGAGTCACATGGAAAGAGGTGGTGGAAGTTACAGCTGGACACCACCTTTACGGGTATGGATTGCGCAGATATTACTTGGGAGGAGTTCAGAGCAGCGCTCCTGGGACATTTCGTACCTCAGTCGGCAAGGGACGAGATGGAAGATAGGTTCCTGCGGTTGAGGCAGGGGAACAGGACGGTGTTGGAGTATTATCAGGAGTTTACTCACCTGGCCCGCTATGCGGACGCTTACCAGTTGGACGACGCTGGCTATGCAAGGAGGTTTTACAAGGGGCTGCAAGACGACATGAGACAGGTCCTCCTCTTCGTCTTAGAGGGGAGTTTGGCCAGGATTCTAGAGATGGCTAAAAAGAGAGAAGCGGATCAACTTACAGTCAAGAGCCGAAAGAGACCGGCTGATGATACAGTGATTGGAGGTCTTAGAGACCGTCCTCTAGGTCAGGTTATTGGGGAAAGAAGGAACGGAGATCAACCTCGCCAGGAGATTGGGCAGGAGTAGAGGAGTAAGGGGTTTTGGCTCCCCAACTTTTGCAGATGCTGGAGATGCCAAGGACAGCAGAGCAGGTACCGGTATGCTTTCAGTGCAATCAGCCGGGTCATATTAAGAGGAACTGCCCGATGAGGCGAGCACCCCCACCAGCACATCAGGGAGCCCTACCTCCCCGACAGTTTGGTGGCCGAGGACATGTTCGAGGACGAGGATTTCAGGGTCGAGGCCACAGGCCAGAAAGGGAGCAAGTGTATGCTCTAGACCTGACATAGCCCCGGAACCCGGAGCAGGTTATCACAGGTATGTCAGTACTTTTAAAGTTTCCTTCCTAGGAACTAGTTTTCTAGACATAAACTAATTAGAAATTAAGAGAAGACAACTATAACAAGAATACTAAGATACTTAATTACCTCAGGCATAGTTTTCACTAGCGGCAAGCCCACTCACACTCTCTTCGACACCGGTGCTTCGCGCTCGTTTGTGTCAGAAGATTTTGTGAAAGGATTGGAAGGCATGGAGTTGTTCATCGGAAAGATGATGAGGGTGCGCCTACCCGATGGATCAGAGCTAATGACCTCTGCTCATTGCAATATGGAAGCGGAGATCGGTGGGAAGGCGTTTGAGGCACCAGCGACGATTTTGAAGATGCCAGATTACGATCTGATCCTGGGCATGACTTGGCTGTGCTGGAACAATGCCCAGATTGACTGCGTGACGAAGAGGATCACTATGAGGCACGGGGACTTCTTTATTGTTATCGAAGGTATTGTACCAGCACCCCGCATATTATTATCACCTGTGCAGGCCATTAAGGCCCATCTGTAGGGGAAGAGGTTTATCAGGTCCTTTTTGAGGCGGTCGTGGCCAAGGACTCCATTTAAGATATTCCAGTAGTGCGAAACTTTGCCGACGTATTTCCGGAGAAGCTACCAAGGCTACCCCCGCATCGAGAGAAGGACTTCTAGATTCAGCTCGTACCGGGGGCTAAGCCGGTATCCAGAGCTCCCTATCGAATGGCCCAAAGGAGTTGGTGGAATTTCGAAGACAGCTTCAGGAGTTAGTGGAGGCCGGGTTCGTTCGGCCTAGCTCTTCACCATGGGGAGCTCCGGTGTTATTCGTCAAGAAGAAGGACGGGACTCTTTGACTGTGTATAGATTACCAGGCCCTGAACAGGTTGACAGTCCGGAATACTTATCCCTTGCCAAGGATAGACGAGCTATTTGACCAGCTAGAGGGAGCCCATTGGTTCTCAAAGCTGGATCTAAGATCAGGGTACTACCAGCTTCGCATTCGGGAGGAGAACATCCCGAAGACGGCCTTCAGCAGCAGATATGGTTTGTACGAGTTTACCGTGATGCCTTTCGGGCTCACGAATGCACCCTCCGCATTCATGACCTTGATGAACCAGGTGTTCAAAGAGTATCTAGATGTCTTCGTTATCGTATTTATCGATGACATCCTTATCTATTCAAGGACAGAGGAGGAGCACGCGAGACATCTGGCCTTGACCTTGGAGAAGCTGCGGGAGAATAAGATGTATGCCAAATACAGCAAGTGCCAGTTCTGGCTAAAGGAGGTGGCCTTTTTGGGCCATGTCATCAGTAGAGCAGGTCTGGTAGTGGATCTGGCGAAGGTCAAGGCAGTACAGGATTGGCCACCACTAAAGTCGGCCTCGGATGTTCGAAGTTTCTTAGGACTTGCCGGTTATTACCGGAAGTTCGTAAAGGGGTTCTCTCAGATTGCCCTCCCTCTTACATCTCTGATGAAGAAGGAGTCCCCTTTATTTGGACATCACGATGCAAATCTGCTTTTCAGGAGCTGAAGGATCGTCTCACCTAGGCTCCCATCCTTGCTCTTCCGTCAGGGAAGGAAGGATTCTAGGTATACATAGATGCTTCCTATCAGGGGATGGGTGTCGTTTTGATGCAGAACGGGCATGTAATAGCTTACGCCTCCCGTTAGCTGAAGCAACATGAGCAGAACTATCCCGTGCACGATTTGGAGATGGGGGCAGTCATTTTTGCTCTTAAGATCTGGCGACACTATCTCTACGGAGTACATTGCGATATCTTCTCAGACCACAATAACTTGAAATACGTAGACACATAGAAGGAGTTAAACATCAAGCAGATACGCTGGGTGGAGTTTCTGTCAGACTACATGTATACCATGCACTACCATCCAGGGAAGGCAAACGTGGTCGCATAGGCTTTGAGTCAGAGAGCGAGTATGTCAGTAGTAGGCCTGCAGCTGATGGCCTTGGAGTTGGTTAAATCATTCGAGGAGATGCAGATATCACTAGTGTTCGAGGATGACCAATAGTTATACATGGAGTACCTGGGATCGATGGTTACCACTGAGGATATTCGGGACCGCATCAGAGATGGGCAGAAGCTGGATGTGAGAGCTTAGCCGATATTCCAAGCTTCAGAGGAAGACACGATAGGAGATTACTCTTTGAGGGATGGTCTCCTGTGTTTCAGAGGCAGGTTCTACATACCGGCAGGAGGCCAGATCCGGGAGTACATTATGACGGAAGCTCACTGCAGCCAACTCGGTGCACCCGGGAATCACCGAGATGGTAAAAGATTTGAAGAGGACGATGTACTGGCCAGGTATGAAGAAGGACATTACGTACTTTGTGACGCATTGCGAGGCCTGCCAACTCGTAAAGACAGAGTGTAAGAACCCGGTCGGCTTGCTGCAGCCACTTTCGGTGCCGGAGTGGAAATTTGAGGATATAGCCATGGACTTCATACATGGGCTACCTCGATCCCATCTGGGAAATGACTCGATCTGGGTGATAGTGGAAAGGCTAACAAAGGTGTCCAGATTTATTCCAGTGGCGAAGGACACCCCAGTTGGTGTATTAGTACGGAGGTTCATTGAGCAGTTTGTGCGTTATTATGGGGTGCCCAAGACTATCGTTTCGGATCAGGATGGTCGGTTCACTTCCAGGGAGTGGAGATCCGTGCAGGCTTACTTAGGCATGCGATTGACCTTCAACACCGCTTTCCATCCCCAGAAGGATGGGCAGACGGAACGCACCAATCGGACGTTGGAGGACCTCCTGAGGCTATGCATATTGGACCGTGGGGAACCTTGGGAGAATCTCTTACCACTGGTCGAGTTCTCCATTAACAACAACTACCAGTTCAGCACAGGCATGGCTCCATATGAGGCATTGTATGGACGAAGGTGCAAGACCCCACTATCATGAATTCAGGATGAGGATCCGCAGGCACTAGGCTCGGAGTTTGTGGGGGATACAGATGCTCAGATTAGATTGATCCGGGATAGGATGTTGGAAGCCCAGAGCAGGCAGGCCAAATACTAAGATGCGAGGCATCGTCAGGTGGAGTTCTAGGTTGGAGACCGAGTTTTCTTGAAGATACGGCCGATGCACAGAGTCTCGCGGGTTTGCCGGCGGAAGAAGCTCAGTCCGAGATATATGGGGCCTTACAGGATCCTGGAGCGGGTCGGCCCCTTTGCTTATAGACTGGAGCTACCGGCGGAGTTAGCGGGATTGCATGACGTCTTCCACGTCTCCTCACTACGGAGGGCTCTGCTACGCCCTGAACAGCTGATTTCCTCGGCCGACGGCCCGGTGGCCTCAGATCGGTCAGTCAACTTGGAGCCTATCAGGATCGATGACACGGTAGTGCGGGTCTTGCGACGTAAGAAAGTTCCGTTAGTCAAGGTGTTGTGGAGGAACCACGGTAAGGAGGAGCATACCTGGGAACCGCAAGACCTGATGCGACAAAAGTATCCGGAGCTATTCAGTCAGGTATACCTCACAACCTCTCAAGATGTTCAATTTACTTTCCTATCTTAAACCAGTAGGACTGAAATTTCTAGAATATGGGCTAATCTTTTGTTTATTGGGGTCTAGACTTTGTCAATTGGACGAATTGGTCTTAGATTTGACTATCACCTTCAAACCTCACATAGCAAACATTGCGTCGAGATGAAAATCTTTCGACTCTCATGGGATGTTACAAGTTTCTTTCTACCCGATAGGAGCCCCGTAGGCTTAACCTTGATTTCGGGGACAAAATCTTTGTTTTGTTTATTGGGATTTGTAACATCCCATTTCCAACTAGACCCTTAGAAGTGGTTTTGTCATAACAGAACCCTAGGAAACCCAAGAATTGAAGTCTATCGGCCAAGATTTCGAGTCACGGGTTGGTCACGCCCGTGACCGACCCGTCACGCTCGTGACCTAGGGCGTGACCCCTTCGATGATCGTCGACCTCAGAAAGACGATCGGCGAGCTCAGAAATTTCAACATGGGACTGGCACGCCCGTGACCGATCCGTCACGCCCGTGACCTTGGAATGGCGTTGAGTGAGCTGATCTCACTCAACGCTGTAGTCTGGATCTCATTGAGTGAGCTTAGCTCACTCAACTCCATAAGCTAGATGGCGTTGAGTGCACAGACTGCACTCAACGCCATCTTAAGTAGGCTGGACGGCGTTGAGTGAGCAGAGATCACTCAACGCCATAAGCTAGACGGCGTTGAGTGCACAGACTGCACTCAACGCCATCTTAAGAAGGCTGGATGGCATTGAGTGAGCAGAGCTCACTCAATGCCATAAGCTAGACGAAGTTGAGTGCACAGACTGCACTCAATGCAACCTTGAGGAGGCTGGATGGCGTTGAGTGAGTAGAGCTCACTCAACGCCATAATCTGGATGGCGTTGAGTGAGCTGAGCTCACTCAACGCCATATTCTAGAAGGGCTGCATTTTGGATGGCTTTGAGTGAGCAGAGCTCACTCAACGCCGTATCCTGGATGGCGTTGAATGAGCAGAGCTCACTCAATGCCGCAACATGGATGGCGTTGAGTGAGAAAAGCTCACTCAACGCCGTAGCTTGGATGGCGTTGAATGTGCTGAGCTCACTCAACGCCATTTTACTTAGACTTTTCTGGCGGTTTTAGCTTGGCTGATGGTTAGCTGAACCGGGCCGGTCTGGATAGTGGGCCCGAATGCATTATTAGGCCATTTCTCTTAATAAGACCCAATTAAGTCTTATTTTAAAAAAACGTGTTGACCGGTCAATGCCACGTGACTGTCAGTTTTTAAAACAAGGAGGAGCCACGGCCATGGCCGAAAACTGGCTATCACCACCATAAATGGCACTTGATGTCGTGGCCCCTTCCCCTCCTCTTTAAACGGCTCGATTCAAGTCCTCATGGGGAGAGGAGAAGTTTCCAGCCTCCCTCCAGCTATTTCGGGCCGTTTCATCTCCCCTTCACCATGGCCGAAGCATGCTCTTAAGGAAGAATTAATGGCTGGACATCCTATACCCGCCCGCTCCCCATTTATTCCCTTTAAAAAGGTTCCCTATACTCAGAGATGAAGTTTCCACCCTGACCCGACAGATTGGAGCTTGTACTGTGCTGTAGAAGAATTCCGGCGACGCCACCACCGCGCCAATGGCATCCCGACGGTCTGCACGCCTCAAGCCCGCGAGCAAGGTCCTCCCCTCCTCTCTTTCTACGGGTAGATCTTAGAACTCTTTAGGATTGATAATCGATCTCAACAAAGCTCGATTGGGAAGGGCTCCTCTTCCTGGATTTTCTCGTAATAAATTCTAGCTTTCGGGTTTGCCAGATTCCGCCTCTTCGGCGGCCGCGCCGCCGCCCAGAGATGGACACCACCTCAACGAAGGTGGTGGCGGCGGTGGCCGGCAGGGGAGGAGGCTGGACGGCCGGCGACAGCGTCTGGAATGCGCTCCAGGCTCGGCCAATCATGGCCCTAGGCTGGAGGAAGAAGACGACCCAGTACTGTTGGATCTTCTTCAAGATCTCTGCTGGATAATTATTCTCTTTCTTTTAAAAATGATTTTCTGTACTGAAATAACAATCACTTGGAAAAATTAAGGAAAAATACTTAGAGGCTCTATATTGTTGAAGTGGTGACTGGGCGGTCTGGCGGTCTGGCTTGGCGAGTTGATGATCGGGTGGTCTGGCGGTTTCCCTTCAGCGGGTTGATTGTTATGTGCTGTTGTCTGAGTTCCAAGCAGTCTAGCGGCTTGTCATTGGCGATTTGGAGACCGGGCAGTCTGGTGGTCTCACATGGCGATCTCTCTCTCTCTCTCTCTCTCTCTCTCTCTCTCTCTCTCTCTGGCAATTGCCGAGCGGTTAGAGCCTCTGTCTAACCGCGCGACTTGTGCGGTTTGTGTCTGTACAGTCCACTTGTGTCATGTAATTTTTTAGTCCCACATCTCTTATTTGTATTCTCTCTTTTCTCCTCCATTCTATATAAGGGAGGCCATACCTTTGTAATAGATACCTTTTTCTGATAATAAAGTTTAAGTTTAAACCGTTTCCGGCTTGTTTTAGTTCGATTCTCACATGGTATCAGAGGACTCGATTTTCTCCTCCTGATTCTGTGCCCCTCTCTGACCGCGCGACCTGTCCGCGCGACTTGTTTCTTATTTTCGCGACCTGTTTTCGCGGCCTGTTTGTTGGCTTGCGCCCTGTTCACACAGCTTGGTTCATTTGCTTGTGCCCTGTTCCCGCGACCTGTTTTTCGCGGCCAGTTTGCTTGCTTCTTTCTCGCAACCTATTCTAGTCGCCGCGCCCTGTCGACGCGACCTATTTTGGCCTTCTCCTACCAGCAAACCCCACTTTTGTTCGCGCGGTCTGTATTCTAGCCGCCGACTTCTTTACCTCTGCTTGGTTCAGCGGTTTGGTCGTGGCTTTTCTGGCCGCTGGTGTCTGACATCGTGACTGCTGCAGATCTTCTTCTTCCTATCCGCGTGGCTTGTTTCCTAACCGTGCGGCCTCTAGTTCTATCTGCGACCAGTTTTCGCGGTTTCTCTGCCTCTATTTTTCCTGCGATCTCCTTTATTCACGCGACTCCTTCTCTGTTTGTGCGGCCTTCTCTCTAACCGCACGACCTTCTCCCTGCGTTGCTCTGCTTCTTGGTTGTGTCCTTTGCGGTTTCCTTTTTTGTGTCCGCTGAGGTCTTCTGGTTCTCACAAACTTTATTTTATTCGTGTTGTGTTCGCTGATTGTCTGTTCGTGCGACCTGTTCTCTGTTCGCGCGGCCTGTTTCTTGTTCTCTCGCTCTTCCTTTATTAATTCGCGCGACCTGTATCTCTGTTCACGAGACCTATTTCTTCTCCTATGGCTCTCTTCGATATCTCTACTTTCTCCTCTTCTTCGAAGCCTTCTGCATCGGTGGTCACGTCTTCTGGTAGTGCCTACTTCGTTACTCAAGGAAAATGGTTGATCGACTCAGGTGCTACCAATCATATGACCGGCTCTCCCCAGTGTTTTTCTCTCCTGGAAACAAATGATAGGTTGCCCCCGATTATTCTCGCTGACGGCTCTCCATCCCTGGTCCATAGGACGGGAGTGGTTCAAGTCACTCCGTCTCTTCAATTGGCGAATACTCTCTACGTGCCCAAATTCCCGTGCAACTTAATATCTGTTACCTCTCTATTCAAGCAATTACGGTGTTCTGTCACATTTACTTCTACTTCTTGTTCTTTTCAGGATCCGGACTCCCAGCAGACGATTGCTACTGGGACTAAGAGTGGCGGCTTATTCTTCCTCGACAACGTTTCCGCTCTATCCGCCTTCTCCACCACCTCCATAGATCTACTCCAATGGCATCTTTGCCTTGGTCATGATCCTCCGCATCTTCTTCGTCAGCTTCTGCCCCATCTTCCTTCACAAAGTTCTCCCCTCAATTGTGAGGCATGTCAGCTTGGCAAGCATCACCGTTCCTCCTTCCCACAAAAACAAGTTCGTGGATCTTCCCGACCGTTTGATCTCATCCACTCTGATGTTTGGGGTCCGTTTCCTACCCTTACTGTTGGTCGGGGAAGTTTATATTTTGTTACGTTTATTGATGATTTCTCTCGTTATACGTGGGTGTATCTTTTAAAAGATTGCTCCGAATTATTCTCTGTATGGACATCTTTCTACCTCATGATCAAAACTCAGTTTGACATTTCTATAAAAGTTTTTCGATCTGATAACGCCCAAGAATATCTCAGTCATGCTTTTTCGTCCTTCTGTATACAACATGGGATTATTCATCAAACTAGCTGTGTCTATACTTCACAGCAAAATGGTGTGGCGGAACGCAAAAACTGTCACCTCCTTGATGTCGCTCGCACTCTGATGACACAAATGCAGGTTCCTCGTACCTATTGAGGCTATGCCGTTCTCATCTCCTATTTCCTCATCAATCGCATTCCATCCACCGTTCTCCAGGGTCAAACCCCATTCTCCATTCTCCATCCTGGCAAGGAACCCTTCCCCCTCCCTCTACGTATATTTGGATGTACGGCCTTCGTACATGCTCCCTTTGTTACCCGCGATAAACTCTCCCCTTGCTCCACAAAATGTGTCTTTCTGGGGTACTCCACCACTCAGAAAGGCTACTGTTGCTTTGACCCAGTTCTTCGTAAGCAGTTCGTCTCCGCTGACGTTACCTTCTTCGAGAATTCCTCCTACTTCTCAGACGACTCCTCTTCTCTTCCCCAAGCTTCCTTTTCTCTTCTCACACCCTCTGATTCTCTTGTTATTCCCTTCGTTCCCTCGCCTCCTACTGCGATATCCACCCCTACTCCGTCTCCACCTCCGTCTCCCTCATCTATGCTGCCGTCGTTCTCTTCTCCCGGGCCAGCTCTCTCTGCCATGGATGCTCTGGATGTCGAGGAACCCGCTGACCTGGATCTTCCTATAGCTCTTCGCAAAGGAGTGCAGACATGCACCCTACACCCCCTTGCTGCTGTTGTTTCATATGATCGTCTTACCTCTTCTCGCAAAGCCTTTGTGCTGGCTATCTCTGCCACTGCCACACCTCGTTCCTACCAGGAGGCCCTTGCTATTCCTCACTGGAAGATGGACATGGATGAGGAAATGGCGACCCTAACAGAGCGGGTACCTGGACTCTTGTTCCTCCTCCCTTCGGTACTGATGTTGTTGGCTGTCGCTGGGTCTTTATGGTCAAATTTTTCCCAGATGGCACTGTGGACCGTTATAAGGCTCGTCTTGTTGCTAAGGGCTTTACTCAGACCTATGGGGTTGATTATTTTGACACCTTCTCTCCCGTGGCTTGTCTCAGCACTATACGGGTCCTTCTCTCTGTGGGTGTCAATAAAGATTGGCCAATTTCTCAACTGGATGTAAAGAATGCCTTCCTTTATGGTGATCTTCAGGAGGCCGTCTACATGGAGCAACCTCCTGGGTATGTTGCTCAGGGGGAGACATGAGTATGCTGACTGTAGAAGGCAATCTATGGCCTCAAGAAGAGCCCTCAAGCTTTGTTTGACAAGTTCCGGGGCATCGTGGCGGTCGTTGGTTTTGCGCGCAGCTCTGCCGATCGTTCTCTATTTATTCGCAAAACCCCCTCGGGAATGGTGGTTCTTGCTGTGTATGTTGATGATATTCTTCTCACTGGCGATGACTAGGAAGGGGTAGCTCTGACAAAGTGGCATCTTAATCAACATCTGGTCACGAAAGATATGGGTTCTCCGAAGTACTTTTTGGGGGATCGAGATCTCTCAGAAGCCCAACTCCGTGGTCCTCTCCCAGCGTTAGTATGCCATTGATCTTCTAAAAGAAGCAGGATTGACTGGGGCCAAACCCGCCCGATGCCCTATGGCTATTGGAGAAGACAAAACCTGGACAGATAATTCGCCTCTTCTTTAAGATACTACGCGGTACAGGCGTCTAGTTGGTAAGCTCATATATCTCATAGTGACCAGGCCCGACATTTCCTATGCTGTGGGCAAGGTAAGTCAATTCATGCAAGCACCCAGGGAGTGCCATCTACAGTCCGCCTTGCGGATCTTGGAGTATGTCAAAGCAGCCCCTGGGAAAGGATTACTATTTCAGAAGAATGGTAATCTGAAGGTTGAAGCATACTCAGATGCGAGTTACGCTGATGACAAAGGGATCACAAGTCTACCTCCGGTTTCTGCACCTTTGTTGGGGGAAATCTGGTAAGCTGGAAAAGCAAGAAGTAGTCTGTTGTTTCCAGGTCCAGTGCTGAAGCAGAGTATCGAAGTATGGCATCGACCACTTGTGAGTTAAAATGGCTACAGGCTCTCATGCTGGATTTGGGAGAGGTCTACAACCATCCTATACCTATGTTCTGTGACAACAAGGCTGCGATATACATCTCCAAAAATCCATTCTTCCATGAAAGAACCAAGCACATTGAGGTCGACTGTCATTTCATTCGTGAAGAGATTTTGAAGGAACAAATTTGCACTCCCTTCCTCACTTCTGATAAAGAGCTGGCTGACTTCTTCACCAAGCCAGTATCCGCCTCGTTTTCTCATATTTGTAAAAAGCTTGGCATGATCGATATATATGCTCCAGCTTGAGGGGGGAGTGTTGAAGTGGTGACCGGGCGGTCTGGCGGTCTGGCTTGGCGAGTTAATGACCAGGCGGTCTGGCGGTTTCCCTTCAGCGGGTTGATTGTTATGTGCTGCTGTCTGAGGTCCAAGCGGTCTAGTGGCTTATCACTGGCGACTTGGATACTGGGCGGTCTGGCGGTCTCACATGGCGATCTCTCTCTCTCTGGCAGTTGCCGAGCGGTTAGCCCCTCTGTCTAACCGCGCGGGTTGTGTCTGTACAGTCCGCTTGTGTCATGTAATTTTTTAGTCTCACATCTCTTATTTGTATTCTCTCTTTTCTCCTCCATTCTATATAAGGGAGGTCATACATTTGTAATAGATACCTTTTTCTTATAATAAAGTTTCAGTTTAAACCGTTTCCGGCTTGTTTTAGTTCGATTCTCACATATATGAGAAAATGGTCAATATATAATTTGTAGCCCTATGGATTTACTTTATTTTAAAATTAATTTGGGTCAATTTAGTCAACTGGTTTGACCAGGGCTCCTCTTTTGGTGGGATCTATACCTAGAGCTAAGTAGATATTAAAATGTGTGCCCACCCTTCATCCCTTGTCCAAAGGATCTGACATTTAGGCAGGGAGTCTAACCTAGCTATACCTAGGGCCTGTCCAAAAATGGGAATTTTTCGAGAATGTTTTTCTATAGTTTTTAGATATTATTCAATAATATTAGGGTAAATTAACTAGATGGCTAAATGACTTCCAAACCCTCACAAATTTTGGTGAGTGGTCCCTGGTTTCATCATAAGGATCTGTATAATTTCTCATCTCATTTGGAGATGTTTTAGATTAGAACTGCACAAACCTAAGCTTTGCCCTATTAAGCGATTTTTAGGTCAAGAGTGTACTTTGTGATTTGAGTGGTCATATCACCTCAACAGCGGCTGAGATTTTGACAACTGACTAGGCATGATTCCTATCACCCTCTCCTGGATTTTGGAGGTGGATCGGGGCAGAATTGCCATAGGACCCAAGGCCAAACCCTAAGGATGGTCTTTTGAGGGTTGTAAAGGGCATGGGGTCAAATGCCCTTGTATGAGCTTGAAATTTGGTAGAGTGGATGCTAGGGTATCCCTAGTCCTCTGGTATTTGTTTTGTAATTTATGGGATAACACTTCCAGTCCTTATCATATAATTCATAAATTTGCCCCAATAGGCTTTTATCTATAATGATCTTTGTGGTTACTTGATCTCCAAGAAATTTTTGCAGAGAGTGTTTTAGCCTAATATAATTACACTGGAATTTTATTATAATTTTTGGATATTTATTTTTAGTACTTTTTTTACAGACTTTTAGTAATGCAATTCTATTCAAAAATTGATTCAGAGATTATATATTGTTGGAAAATTATGTAACTTGATCAGTAGAGTTATGAGGTCAACACATTGATGTATAAATTAATTCATAATTTTTAAATGAATATTTGTAGAGGTTGCTTTGTTATGTTAAGAAAGAGGGTTATATTTCTAAATTGGAGTTTGAGGTTAATACTCACTGAAATTTTTTGAAACTTGTCAGTATCACTTTTAAGGCATGACAACTATTCTTGAATTTTCTTGGAATTTTTGGAAGCTTATTTATAGTATTTACTTCTCTAAGTGGTTAATTGGTGAATATGTTCACAATTAAGGATCAAGGGTTTAAATATGGTAAAACTTCTGAGGGATTTGAATTTAATGTCAAATTATTGCCTAGTATTTATCATAATTTTGTGGGGCTTTAATCATACCTAAAAAGGGTACTTCATGTTCAAATCACCCATGGTTTAGTTTTGATGGAAATTAATTACACCCAAATAAATTAGGAAAATTATAAGTTTCTGAACTTAGGCTAATCATGTCATGATAGACTCCTAGTAAATAACTTAAGGCTTTTGGATGAATATTTGGAGAAACTCCTATCATGTACATCATATTGTATAGTGTGGTCTACATATAGTAAAACCACAGAAACTGAACTAGAGTAAGTTATTAACTTGGGGAGATGGAATTTTGGTAGTTTGCTGGTTTGGATAGGGTAAGTTAAATTAAGTTCATTATTGGAAGTCAGGATGAGTAGAGTGTGAGATTGGCTAGTGTTAAGTGGTGTTCGGGAACGACGAAAGATCGTCCACCCCGGTTGGAGAGGAAGAGTCTCAATACACTAGGTTAGATCCAAGTAATTTGAAAGGGATCGGGTAATGGGTAGAAATCAATAATATTAAGTGCCTTGTGAAAGGGAGATTTGGGCTTTAGCCCATCGTAGTTCCTAGTGCCCTTTGAGAACCCTTCACGGGGTATGCCAGGGGCAGTCCTGGGCTAACGTAAACCGTAGGAATAATAAACCAAAAGAGCAACTAGTATAACTAGGGTTGCACATTCACACACCCCGGTAGTTAGGGAGGTAGATTAGGTTGGTTTGATTGTCATTCAGTTGGTAGTTTCTGAAGGTAGATTCACGGACGGGACAGTCCGGGGAGCCGAGGGATCGAGGGTTAAATACATAATATGGTGGTGGGTCTTCGGTATTTGACAGTCGTTCACACCGATGTCGGTACGTAGACTCGGTGTTGTGGGACACTTAGCCAAAGGAAGTCTGGTGGATACAGCCAACATTAGTACGCGGATACTCTAGGTTGTGTTCTTCAAGGGGCGTATGAAAGGGCTAGGCCCGGTAGTGTGGATACCCGCCTAGGAGTGAGGGTCCCGACCCACTATCTCTGTTTGCCACTACGGAGGTTCCTTGGAGTGAAGCTAGCTGCCCGAACAGTGGGAACTAAAGGTCTGTGCGCATAGAGTCGTGTGCGTGAGTTGCACTTACATGAATCATGGCATAGCATATCACTACACTCATATTTGCATACAACCGACACCCCAACGTATAAATCGGTATGAGACTTTTTATATGATGGGAGCCTTGTAGAAGACCCCTTAACTTATAATTTTGTATGGGCATTCATATAAGTTAAGGTTACTTACTTACTTACTTGTTTTCTGTTATTTTCCGTATATATATTGATTTATTACATGTTTACCTTACTGCTCACTACTTTAGAACTGCTAGATGTACTTTCGTACTTAGCTGCTTATACAATATATATTTTCTGTTAGACTAGTTCCGCTGTCACCCGCCTTGCTTATTCTCCACCTTTGTAGCTTCCCTTTCCTCATCTTCGCTCGGTGCCTAGGAGCCGTGGGGGGAGGGGTAGGGGATGATAGGGCTTAGTCTTTATGACTAATGGTTTTCGAACCACAACATTATAGGAGCTCCGGATGGGAGGCAGGGGCCAGCAGTCCAGGGACCAGCACCAGCGGAGTACGGTGCGTATGGAGGTGGGCCAGTCTAGTTCTAGAGTGCCTGTGACCAGCTCCGTGAGTGTTTAGTATTTTTATAGCTTCCGCGTTGAGTGATTTGTAGTGAGGACTCTGATGTACCGGGCTGAGCCCGCATATATATTTCATCTGTACTGTTCTTTTTCAGTACTTTCTACTTTCTATATATTGATGGACTTACTATGATTTTATTTATATATGATTATGTGGACATGTTTACATTCAGTGTATTTACTTACTTCTCTCTCTTTGTGATCGAAAAAGTCCGACAGAGTTGGCGTTTTATAGTGGCGGCCTCCCCGAGTGTTGGTGCCACCGTAAAGCGACAATTCTGGGCATAAGACACCGATGGTTGAAAAAGAAAAAAAATGGGGTCTTACATTGAGTGCACTCGACGCACTCAACGCCCGAGCCGAAAATTCTTCCTAAGTAAGGTGGTGTTGACTGCACTCAACGTACTCAACACTATTCAACCTATGGTGTTGAGTGCACTCGATGCAATCAATGCCCGAGCCCAAAATTCTTCCCAAGTAAGATGGCGTTGAGTGCGCTCAACGCACTCAGCGCCATTCAGCCCATGGCGTTGAGTGCACTCCACACACTCAATGTCCGAGCCTTGTCGACTCACTCGACGCTACCCAGACTTGAGTCAACTTGGCCTCTTTTTGGTTGACCCTGATGGGTCCTTAGCGACATATTGGACTCCCTTAGGGTTAGAGGGGCCATGATGGGATCATGGAACCAAGTTAAAACCCTAAGGTTGTAAGACCCCCTTTTTTTTCTTTTTTTTTAAACCCCGGGGTCTTAGCCCAGAACTGCCGCTTTGCGGTGGCACCGACTCACGGGAAGGCCGCCACTACAAAATGCCAATTCTGCCGGCCCTTTTCGATCGCAGAATAGTAGCATAATGAAGTAAAAGCAAGTCCACATAACCACATGTATATAAATAAATCTCCACGAAGGGAGTGTCCACAATAATAATATATCAGAGTACAAAAGGAGGGCTTGTGCCCAGTACATCATATCCTCACTACAAGTCACTCGCGGAAGCAAAACTGAAACAACGCGACACCGTAACTGTCACTGAACTGAGAGCACCAAAGCTAGACTGGCCCATCTCCACCGAATCCGTACTCTGCTGGTGCTGCATCTCTGGGTGCTTCTTCCTTTTTGGCCTGCCATCGCCGCCTCGCAATCCACGTCTACGTCTACGTCTTCGACCTCCTGGCTGCTGAGCTGGTGGGATCCCACCCATCAAGGGGCATTTAACCCGTGTATGTCCCGGCTGGTGACAATGGTTACACGGTCGCGGGGTCAACTCTGTCAGAAACTGCAACACCCGTGACCCTTCCATATGGTACACCTAAAATGTTGTGGTTCGAAAATCGTTAATCATAAAGACTAAGCCCTATCATCCCCTACCCATTCCCCCATGGCTCCTAGGTACCGAGCGGAGAGGAAGAAAGGGAAGGATATGAAGGTGGAGAGTAAGTCAAAAGCAGGTGACAGCGGACCTATGCTAGCAATTCCATAATAAACATGATAGAAGCAGAAAGTTGGAAATGTAACCTTAACTTATGCGCGGAAGCGCATAAGCCAAGGGATCTTTTGTAGAGCTCCCATCGTATAAAGTGTCCCATACCACTTATACGTTGGGGTGCCGGTTATCAAACAGCAAAGAGTAGCAAGTAAGTAAAAGCACAAGAAATATAACCATTGATTTATAGGGATTACCCCTATAGACCAAGGGGTCGTTTTGCAGGGCCTATCGTATAAAACGTCCCATACCATCTTATACGATAGGTGGCAATGTTTATGCTATGACACACAAATATGTTATGAAATGCACAAGCAAGTGCAACACACCCACCGACTCTATGCGCACAGACCTTCAGTTCCCCCTGTTCGGCCGGCTAGCTTCACCCCTAGGAACCTCCGTTGTGGCAAATGGAGACAGTGGGTCGGGCCCCCCACTCCTAGGCGGGTAACCACACTACCAGGCCTAGCCCTTCCGTACGCCCCTAGAAGAACACAACCTAGAGTATCCGCATACTAGTGCTGGCTGTACCCACCAGGCTTTCTTTTGCTAAGTGTCCCACACCGCCGAGTGCAAGGAACCGATGTCGGTGTGATCGATCGCCCAGTACCAATGACCCACCACTTTTATGCACATGCAATCATGACAATTATATTTGTACAAGTTCTCATGTTACCGAGCCTCCAGCTCTCTAGGCTACCAAGCATGTACCAAGTCCCCGAGCATCCAGCTCCCCGGATTTCCCAATCACAAACCAGACCACTATCATTACTAGTAGGCCCTTAGACCACGGACCTACTCTACCCATTCCATGTCAATTCTTCTTCCTAAGTATACAAGTGTAGGTGTGAGGTAGAACTATTATTAGGGTTACTCTTGATCATTTTATTCCCAAGAGTTAAGGTTAACCTTGGACTTTCCGAGGTTTACCCGGTGAAGGGCTCGCAGCGGTACTAGGAGCTATGATGAGGTGAATCCCAAAACTCCCTTTCCATGGCACTTATTATAATTGATTGGTTCCCTTAACCCATTCCCTTCTCACATTACAGTGGGCTAATCCTAGGGTGACTTTGACTCTTCCTCTTCTCGGGGAGGACGATCTTCCGTCGAACCCGAACACTACTTATCGCTAGTCAATCTCACACCCTACCCATCCTGACTTCCAATAATGAACTTGATTTAACTCACCCTATCCAAACCAGCAAACTATCAAAATTCCATCTCCCAAGTTCATTACCCACTCTAGTTCAGCTTCTGCAGTTTTTACTAAACGCAGACCATCCTAAGCTTTATGAGGTATGCAAGGGGTGGTACTCCCTACTGTCTTCCGAATCCCATATAATATTTACTGGAGGTCTACCATGACCTAATTAGTCTAAATCCAGAAAATAATAATTTTCCTATTTATCGGGCATTTAATTTATTTATTCTAAGATTCCAAATGCCCTAGTATGAACATGAAGTGCACTAATGAGCCAACAATAAATCATCATAAAATCAGTAATAATCCTATAAGTCATTTAAACAGTAATTCCAAATTTTGAGAAATTTCAGAGGTGTTTAGGCCTATATTTCCTAATTTACCATTTTAAGCCACTTTTACTATATTATGAAGGAAGTACTGTAAATATATATCCAAAAATCCCAAGAAATTTATAGAAGCTATATAGTGACCTAAACCATCATAAACCAAGTACCATAATTCTTCTCCAACATTTGAACTCTGAATTTATTTTAATGTAAGATACTAATTTTTCTCACTTAATGAAGGAGGTACTGTTTTTATCCATTTAAAATTCCATAGAAAATTACAGGGTGACTACCATGGTTTGAAACACCCACTGACCAAATTTCATAATTTTCCAATTAATAATTGTGCACTATTTGTATTTTTTGAAAACATATCACAATTAGTACATTAAAGAATAAAGTACCCAAAATAATCAGACAAAATTTCCAAGAAAATTACAGAAGGACTATCATGCTATAATATGCACTAATCAAAGATTTCACTACATTACAGTGCATAGAAATTCCAAAATCATCAAGATAAATATCTAGTGCACAATTAGAGTTGTAAATGAAGTACTGTATAAATTAGCCCAAAAATCTCAACAAAATTATATTATGTCTACTTGGACCATAAAATCACTCTACCTAAATTTTACTTGATTTGTAGTTTAGTGGATAGCTTAATAATTCAAATTAAGTTTCGTGACCTAAACTAGGGTTAGGGTTTTAGGTGGCCAAAAGGTCTCCAAATACCCTAATGTTTTTACCAGAGGACTTTAATGGCCCTATGGTCCTCTCCACCAAATTTCAAGTCAGTCCAAGGTCATTTGACCCCATGACCTTCACAACCCTACAAATCCCCATTAAGGGACCTACCCTAGGGTTCTAGGGCTAGCCTACACCAAACCACTCCAAACTTCCTTGGAGGGTGTATCATGCCCTAAAAAGTCAGTGACCAAAATATCAGCCCCTGTTGAGGTGATAAGGCAACTTAAATACCAAGGGGTGTTTGATCTTAAATTATCCTATGAGGATCAACCTAGGGTTGGACACAAACCTAATCAAAACATCTCCAACATTTGATGAAATATTTACCAGAACCTTATGTTACACCCAGGGACCACTCACCAAAATTTGGGAGGGTTTGGAAGTCATTTAGCCATCTAATTAAATTATGCTAGGATTATTAAATTTTTCTAAAAACTATATAAAAACATTCTCGAAAAATCCTAATTTTTGGATAGCATCTAGATATAGATAATATTAGGCCACACCCCAAATTTCGAGTCATTTTGATGACTGGATTGGAGTGGGGAATTTTTCTAAGGTCAATTCAGCCCTATGGATAGGCCTCACAAAAAAGTGTGTTGTGGTCTAACCTGGACTCCAAATCGAGTGAAATCAATTTTAAATTAAACTAGACTTCAAGGGATACATTTTCTATGTTGACCTTTTTTTATGTTTCAGCCCCTACGGGCAATAATTTTTAGTTTAAACCTAGTGCACAGTAAATGGAATTAATTCCTAATTATACCATATATAACATAATAAAATGTTTACTGTTCATCTTCTTCTTTAGCCCGAACCAGCAACCATAAAAGCTTAATACCTGTAGCTTTTCTAAGGCTATTTCCCGGCCACCCAGCCATCTCCCTGACCGGCCACCACCACCACCACTTCTGTTGAGGTGAGGGCTACTATCGGGCGGCGGCACGGCCGCCGGAGAGGCGGTTTCCGGCGAACCCGACCACCATTTATTTTTGAAAAACCATGGAAACGCTCACCCGATCTGGCTCTTTTGAGCCCGATATATCTCCTAATGATTTCTAGGATCTATCCGCAGAAGAAGAGGGAGGGGAGGACCTTATTCACGGTTTGGAGTCGAGCCGATCGTCGGGATGCTATATGCGCGGCGGTGGCGTCGTCGGAATTCTTCTACAGCAAGGTAGGAGGCTCGAAACTTCAGGTAAGGGCTGGGAAACTTCATCCTTGAGCCTAAGGGGCCTTTTTAAAGCAGCAAAAAGGAGGGAGGGGAAAGGTCTAACGCTGGTGGCCATTAATATTTCTCTTAATAACGTTTCAGTTATGATGTTGGGAAGAGGAAAAGGTGGAAGATGAAATGGCTGACCCAGGTGGCGATTTCCTATTGGACCTCACTCTCTCATTCTATTAAATAATTAGGGACAGAAACGGCCCATAAATATTCCTGCTGTACATTCCATAATCAAAATTAATTAAGAAGTCGGTTACCGAAATTTAAAGTCTGGTTGACGTTTCGGCCATGGTCACGGGCGTGACACATAGGTCACGGGCGTGACAGGCCCGGGTGGCAAATTCTGAGATCGACGATCGTCGAACTGAGATCATCGATCGTCGAAGGGTGGTCACGACCCAGGTCACGGGCGTGACACATGGGTCACGGGCGTGACAGGCCCGGGTGGCCAATTCTGAGGTCGACGATCGTCGAACTTAGATCGACGATCGTCAAAGGGTGGTCACGCCCTAGGTCACGGGCGTGACACATAGGTCACGGGAGTGACAGGGTCATGAGGCAAATTCCGCGCTCGGCGATCGTCTCGCTGAGATCGACGATCGCCGAAGGGGGGTCATGCCCTTGGTCACGGGCGTGACACCTGGGTCACGGGCGTGACAGGCCCGGGTTGCAAGTTCCACGATCGTCTCACGGATATCGACGATCGTCGAAGGAGTCACGCCCTAGGTCACGGGCGTGACACATAGGTCACAGGCATGACAGGCCCAGGTTTCAAATTCGACGATCGTCTCACGGAGATCGACGATCGTCGAAAGAGTCACGCCCTATGTCACGGGCGTGACCAACCTGTGACCCGAAGTGTCGGTCATTGTACTTCAATTCTTGGGCTTTTAGGGTTCTGTTAAGACAAAACCATTCCCAGAGGTCTAGCTGGAAATGGGATGTTACAAATCCCAATAAACAAAACAAAGATTTCGTCCCCGAAATCAAGGTTAAGCCTACGGGGGCTCCAATTCGGAGAAAAAGGCTTGTAACATCCCATGAGAGTTGAAAGATCTATATCTCTACGTTACGTTTGCAGTGTGCAATTTTGATTCTAAGACCAATTCATCCAATTGTCAAGGTATATACCCCAATAAACAAAGGATTAGCCCCTATTCTTGAATTTTCGGTCTTATTGGTTTAAAATAGGAACGCAAATTGATTGTCCAGAGGGGTTGTGAGGTATACCTGACCGAAAATTTCCGGGTATTTTTGCCGCATCAAGTCCTATGGCTCCCATGTATGCTCCTCCTGCCCATGATTGTTCCACAGCACCTTGACTAATGGAACCTTCTTCCGTTGCAAGACCCGCACTGTCGTGTCATCGATCCCGATCGGCTCCAAATGAACTGACCGGTCAGAAGCTACCGGTCCATCTATGGTAAAAATCTGCTGCTCCGGGCGCAGTAGAGCCCTCCTAAGCGAAGAAACGTGGAATACGTCGTGTAGAGATGCCAGCTCTGGTGGCAATCTCCAGCCTGTAAGCTAGGGCCTCGATTCGCTCCAGGATCCTGTAAGGTCCCATATACCTAGGACTGAGCTTCTTGCTCCGACCACGTACCCATGAAACTCCATGTATGGGCCGAATATTCAAAAAAACACTCGGTCCCCCCTCCTGAAACTCCACCTGACGATTCCGGGAGTCATAATACTTAGCCCGTCTACTCTGCGGTTCTAACATCCTATCACTGATTGGTCTCATCTGAGCCTCGGCGTCTTCGACAAAAACCGATCCCAACGCCTTCGGATCCTCGCCCTGAATCCAAGAAAGTGGGGTCCTTCATCTCCTTCCATACAAGGCTTCGTAAGGCGCCATCCTGATGCTGGACTGGTAGCTGTTATTATTGGAGAACTTGATCAAGGGTAGGAGCTTCTCCCATGGTTCCCCGTGGCCCAAAATGCATAGTCTTAGAAGGTCTTCCAGCGTCCGATCGGTGCCTTCTATCTGCCCATCCGTCTGGGGATGGAATGCGGTGCTGAAGGTCAATCCCGTGTCCAAGTGAGCATGCACGGACCTCCACTCCCTGGAAGTGAACCAGCCATCCCGATTCGACACGATTGTCTTGAGTACCCCGTGGTATCGAAAAAACTGCTCCACAAATCTCCGCACTGGTGCCCCCCACAGAGTCATCCTTCTTGATCGGAATGAATCTGACCACCTTCGTCAACCGATCGACGATGACCCAAGTCGAGTGGTTTCCTGTCCGTGATCGGGGAAGTCCATGAATAAAATCCATCGCGATGTCCTCAAATTTCCACTCCAGGGGTACATCATCCTTCTGATGATACAACCTAGCTATTAAATCTTTACCTTCTCAGATATCCCGAATCTTGTTACCCGTCACCTAATTTCGCGTGATAACAGTTAATTCTCGTAATTATTCCGTCTTATTACCATATCATTGTCTTGGTAACGCTACGGGTAATCATTCCAACCATGTTTGTTACGCCACTTTCCCTAAACTAGGTCCAAGGGAACCCAAGCCAATACTAGTTTGCCCAATAAACAAAAGTTTAGCCCCCAATAAACAAAAGATCAGCCCTTACCTATCTTGGGCTAAGTATCTTTGATATTACCCTGTTACATCTGTCCTAGCTGGGTGCACAATCCCTAGGGCATCAATCTTCGACTTGGGGTTCCACCCTGAAACTCGTTAATATACTCCATACTTTAAACTCTATGAGTCACATCTACGACAACCTTATCCGGGTCAAAATGTTCCCAATCCCAAATGGGTATCTTCCGAACTCGAATTCCTATCCGACCCTCAGTGTTTGTCTCGGTGGTTGCCTCCAGGTAATTTTATTACCTGTATTGAGGGTTAAGACTACTTGTCTTTTACCATTCTGCTAATGTATTATTGGTCTCAATTCTCCTTAAAGTAGTCTACCGCTTTGAATAATCCTTGATTGGGATAGTTGGGACACCTGAGTTTACGTCTTAGGTAGTCATCCTCGTGCTAAACTCCTCCTTTATTCTCATTGGGTATCTCCGCACCTTAACCAAGTTCATACCCATGGTCTATTTTGAACTAGGGCATACTATAAATTGTCATGGTTAGTCACGAGTCCTAGTTGGTCGAGTCTAAGTCGTTGGTTAGAGGATGATAAGACGAGATCTTCGTAGCCGGAGATGTTCCCTGCTGTGGGCAGGGTAGGTCACAGGCTACAAAGAAGGATTCCAATTAATGATGAAGTGGACTTTTACATGTGATTTCCCTTATGGGCACACCACTGCCTCCGCTGCTTAGTTTGTCCCCAAACTAAACTCGAGCGGGGGTGACCCAGGGTTAGTGGACTGCTACTTTTCCGATCGAGGTTTCCTCTGATACCACTTGTAAGACCCCCTTTTTTTCTTTTTTTTAAACACCGGGGTCTTAGCCCAGAACTGCCGCTTTGCGGTGGCACCGACTCACGGGAAGGCCGCCACTACAAAACGCCAATTCTGCCGACCCTTTTCGATCGCAGAATAGTAGCATAATGAAGTAAAAGCAAGTCCACATAACCACATGTATATAAATAAATCTCCACGAAGGGAGTGTCCACAATAATAATATATCAGAGTACAAAAGGAGGGCTTGTGCCCAGTACATCATATCCTCATTACAAGTCACTCGCGGAAGCAAAACTGAAACTAAGCGACACCGTAACTGTCACTGAACCGAGAGCACCCAAGCTAGACTGGCCCATCTCCACCGAATCCGTACTCTGCTGGTGCTGCATCTCTGGGTGCTTCTTCCTTTTTGGCCTGCCGTCGCCGCCTCGCAATCCACGTCTACGTCTATGTCTTCGACCTCCTGGCTGCTGAGCTGATGGGATCCCACCCATCAAGGGGCATTTAACCCGTGTATGTCCCGGCTGGTGACAATGGTAATACGGTCGCGGGGTCAACTCTGTCAGAAACTGCAACACCCGTGACCCTTCCATATGGTCCACCTAAAATGTTGTGGTTCGAAAACCGTTAGTCATAAAGACTAAGCCCTATCATCCTCTACCCCTTCCCCCATGGCTCCTAGGTACCGAGCGGAGAGGAAGAAAGGGAAGGATATGAAGGTGGAGAGTAAGTCAAAAGCAGGTGACAGCGGACCTATACTAGCAATTCCATAGTAAACATGATAGAAGCAGAAAGTAGGAAATGTAACCTTAACTTATGCGCGGAAGCGCATAAGCCAAGGGATCTTTTGCAGGGCTCCCATCATATAAAGTGTCCCATACCACTTATACGTTGGGGTGTCGGTTATCAAACAGTAAGGAGTAGCAAGTAAGTAAAAGCACAAGAAATATAACCATTGATTTATAGGGATTACCCCTATAGACCAAGGGGTCGTTTTGCAGGGCCTATCGTATAAAACGTCCCATACCATCTTATACGATAGGTGGCAATGTTTATGCTATGACACGCAAATATGCTATGAAATGCACAAGCAAGTGCAACACACCCACCGACTCTATGCGCACAGACCTTCAGTTCCCCCTATTCGGGCGGCTAGCTTCACCCCCAGGAACATCCGTTGTGGCAAACAGAGACAGTTGGTCGGGCCCCCCACTCCTAGGCTGGTAACCACACTACCAGGCCTAGCCCTCTCGTACGCCCCTAAAAGAACACAACCTAGAGTATCCGCGTACTAGTGCTGGCTGTACCCACCAGGCTTTCTTTGGCTAAGTGTCCTACACCGCCGAGTCAACGTACCGCTGTCGGTGTGATCGATCGCCCAGACCCACCGCTTTTATGCACATGCAATCATGACAATTATATTTGTACAAGTTCTCATGTTACCGAGCCTCTAGCTCTCTAGGCTACCAAGCATGTACCAAGTCCCCGAGCATCCAGCTCCCCGGACTTCCCAATCACAAACCAGACCACTATCATTACTAGTAGGCCCTTAGACCACGGACCTACTCTACCCATTCCATGCCAATTCTTCTTCCTAAGTATACAAGTGTAGGTGTGGGGTAGAACTATTATTAGGGTTACTCTTGATCATTTTATTCCTAAGAGTTAAGGTTAACCTTGGACTTCCCAAGGTTTACCCGGTGAAGGGCTCGCAGCGGTACTAGGAGCTATGATGGGGTGAATCCCAAAACTCCCTTTCCATGGAACTTATTATAATTGATTGGTTCCCTTAACCTATTCCCTTCTCACATTACAATGGGCTAATCCTAGGGTGACTTTGACTCTTCCTCTTCTCGGGGAGGATGATCTTCCGTCGAACCCGAACACTACTTATCGCTAGTCAATCTCACACCCTACCCATCCTGACTTCCAATAATGAACTTGATTTAACTCACCCTATCCAAACCAACAAACTATCAAAATTCCATCTCCCAAGTTCATTACCCACTCTAGTTTAGCTTCTGCAGTTTTTACTAAACGCAGACCATCCTAAGCTTTATGAGGTATGCAAGGGGTGGTACTCCCTACTGCCTTCCAAATCCCATATAATATTTACTGGAGGTCTACCATGACCTAATTAGTCTAAATCCAAAAAATAATAATTTTCCTATTTATCGGGCATTTAATTTATTTATTCTAAGATTCCAAATGCCCTAGTATGAACATGAAGTGCACTAATGAGCCAACAATAAATCATCATAAAATCAGTAAAACTCCTATAAGTCATTTAAACAGTAATTCCAAATTTTGAGAAATTTCAGAGGTGTTTAGGCCTACATTTCCTAATTTACCATTTTAGGCCACTTTTACTATATTATGAAGGAAGTACTGTAAATATATATCCAAAAATCCCAAGAAATTTATAGAAGCTATATAGTGAGCTAAAACCATCATAAACCAAGTACCATAATTCTTCTCCAACATTTGAACTCTGAATTTATTTTAATGTAAGATACTAATTTTCCTTACTTAATGAAGGAGGTACTGTTTTCATCCATCTAAAATTCCAGAGAAAATTACAGGGTGACTATTATGGTTTGAAACACCTACTGACCAAATTTCATAATTTTCCAATTAATAATTGGGCACTATTTGTATTTTTTGACTACATATCACAATTAGTACATTAAAGAATAAAGTACCCAAAATAATCAGACAAAATTTTCAAGAAAATTACACAAGGAATATCATGCTATAATATGCACTAATCCAAGATTTCATAATATTCCAGTGCATAGAAATTCCAAAATCATCAAAATAAATATCTAGGGCACAATTAGAGTTGTAAATGAAGTACTGTATAAATTAGCCCAAAAATCTCAACAAAATTATATTATGTCTACTTAGACCACAAAATCACTCTACCCAAATTTTACTTGATTTGTAGTTCAGTGGATAGCTTAATAATTCAAATTAAGATTGATTACCTAAACTAGGGTTAGGGTTTTAGGTGGGCTAAAGGTCTCCAAATACCCTAATTTTTTACCAGAGGACTTTAATGGCCCTATGGTCCTCTCCACCAAATTTCAAGTCAGTCCAAGGTCATTTGACTCCATGACCTTCACAACCCTACAAATCCCCATTAAGGGACCTACCCTAGGGTTCTAGGGCTACCCTACACCAAACCACTCCAAACTCCCTTGGAGGGTGTATCATGCCCTAAAAAGTCAGTGACCAAAATATCAGCCTCTGTTGAGGTGATAAGGCAACTTAAATACCAAGGGGGTGTTTGATCCTAAATTATCCTATGAGGATCAACCTAGGGTTGGACACAAACCTAATCAAAACATCTCCAACATTTGATGAAATTTTTACCAGAACCTTATGTTACACCCAGGGACCACTCACCAAAATTTGGGAGGGTTTGGAAGTCATTTAGCCATCTAATTAAATTATGCTAGGATTATTAAATTTTTCTAAAAACTATATAAAAACCTTCTCCAAAAATCCTAATTTTTGGATAGCATCTAGATATAGATAATATTAGACCACACCCCAAATTTCGAGTCATTTTGATGACTGGATTGGAGTGGGGAATTTTTCTAAGGTCAATACAGCCCTATGGATAGGCCTCACAAAAAAGTGTGATGTGGTCTAACCAGGACTCCAAATCAAGTGAAATCAATTTTAAATTAAACTAGACTTCAAGGGCTACATTTTCTATGTTGACCACTTTTTATGTTTCAGCCCCTACGGGCAAAAATTTTCAGTTTAAACCTAGTGCACAGTAAATGGAATTAATTCCTAATTATACCATATATAACATAATAAAAAGTTTACTGTTCATCTTCTTCTTTAGCCCGAACCAGCAACCATAAAAGCTTAAAACCTGTAGCTTTTCTAAGGCTATTTCCCGGCTACCCAACCATCTCCCTGACCGACCACCACCACCACCACCTCTGTTGAGGTGAGGGCTACCATCGGGCGGCGGCACGGCCGCCGGAGGGGCGGTTTCCGGCGAACCCGACCACCATTTATTTTTGAAAAACCATGGAAACGCTCACCCGATCTGGTTCTTTTGAGCCCGATATATCTCCTAATGATTTCTAGGATCTATCCGCAAAAGAATAGGGAGGGGAGGACCTTATTCGCGGTTTGGAGTCGAGCCGATCGTCGGGATGCTATATGCGCGGCAGTGGCGTCGTCGGAATTCTTCTACAGCAAGGTAGGAGGCTCGAAACTTCAGGTAAGGGCTGGGAAACTTCATCCTTGAGCCTAAGGGGCCTTTTTAAAGCAGCAAAAAGGAGGGAGGGGAAAGGTCTAACGCTGGTGGCCATTAATATTTCTCTTAATAACGTTTCGTTTATGATGTTGGGAAGAGGAAAAGGTGGAAGATGAAATGGCTGACCCAGGTGGTGATTTCCTATTGGATCTCACTCTCTCATTCTATTAAATAATTAGGGACAGAAACTGCCCATAAATATTCCTGCTGTACATTCCATAATCAGAATTGATTAAGACATCGGTTACCGAAATTTAAAGTCTGGTTAACGTTTCGGCCTTGGTCACGGGCGTGACACATAGGTCACGGGCGTGACAGGCCCGGGTGGCAAATTTTGGGATCGACGATCGTCGAGCTGAGATCATCGATCGTCGAAGGGTGGTCACGCCCTAGGTCACGAGCGTGGCACATGGGTCACGGGCGTGACAGGCCCGGGTGGCCAATTCTGAGGTCGACGATCGTCGAACTTAGATCGACGATCGTCAAAGGGTGGTCACGCCCTAGGTCACGGGCGTGACACATAGGTCACAGGCATGACAGGGTCATGAGGAAAATTCCGCTCTCGGCGACACATAGGTCACGGGCGTGACCAACCCGTGACCCAAAGTGTCGGTCATTGTACTTCAATTCTTGGGCTTCTAGGGTTCTGTTAAGACAAAACCATTCCCAGGGGTCTAGCCGGAAATGGGATGTTACAAAGGTCATGCCTAAAGTAGTAATTGGGATTCTACAACTTGGAGACCAAGGTGATTTTCACCTTAGGCCTTGTTCACTTGGTCTTCTTGGTCTTTCTAGGGTTTTGTCATAACTTAGTCATGACAAAACCACTCCTAGGGAGTCTATTCGTTTGAGGAATGTTACACTGAGCTGACCCTCGAAGGCCATGCAAATGTTTACTTGTTTCATTCATGTGTGATCGTCCTGCGTGACGATGTTTGTAAGACACAGTTTAATTGAGTAAACTCTTGTAAGGCCATAAGGCCAGTACTTGTGTATTTTGTACATTCGTTCCTATTTGGGTATCTTAGCGGACATTCATGCTTTTGGGCTTGGGTTCTTAACTTTACAATTTATAAATTGCTTTCGCTAGAATGTACTCTGTATAGGACGTATGTATTGGTTGAATGGTTTTATTTAGTAACCCGCCAGTCTGTTTGTGGTATATGGCATTGGGCCCCGGCCGTACCTACTGTTATATGCTATGCGACGGATAGGGGTGTTATACTTTTCGTCTAGTTTCCAACCATTGATGGATTTGTCTCCAAATATCTGTAGTCAAGAACTTATTTTGGTCACCAACAATTCTCCGGCACATCGTGCAATCGTACTAGGTCATCTACGTTTATCATAACCGACTTTCCATGAAATCGTCCTCTTATTCAATATAAAGGGCGATACTTTTGTCAATCGGTCAACGATCATCCACTCGGCATCATTTCCATTCTGTAATATTGGCAGTTCGTGTACGAATTTCACAGGGACCTCATCAAACTTCCGTATCGGATTGAGTTCATGTACATCTATGTGCTCTCTGGATGAATTGAGTACTTTGTAACATGTGCTTCATACATCAATTCGTAACAAAGGTTACCCACATTCGGGATGCACAAATGACCAGCTTTTTGTAAAAGTCAGTCATCCAAGGAGAATTGGGCATTTGACGCATCCGATGCATAACGTTGTAGACTCTATCGAGTTCCGTTGCTCGCTGAACCCTATCTATGAGGTCATATTGTACCTCTAGCCAGTTCAGGCATGTATTTGCAGTGGCATTCTTGTCATCACAAGAAATATCTAGGTTCTCTAATTCCTAGATCAGATGCTCGTCATGCACCTGTAACCAATTTGCCCCTTGTCGGAGTCCTGCTACTCAAGGCATCTGTGACCACATTTCCCTTCCTGGGAGTATAGTGAATCTAGAAGGTGTAGTCGCCAAGGAACTACATCCACCTCTATTGTTGCATAATTAGATCCTTTTGATCCAGAAGATACTTAAGGCTCTTATGGTTCGCGAAGATGTTAACTTTCACGCCTTATAAGTAATGACGCCAAAATTTAAGTGCAAATATCACCGCCGCCAACACTAAGTCGTGGACAGGATAGTTTCGCTCATGTACTTTCAACTGGAGTGAGCCATAAGCTATCATTTTTCCAAACTGAAAAGCATCCAGCCTAAGCCTCTCCCTGACGTATCATTATAAATCTCAAAGCCGTCTGTACCACAAGATGACGTCAAAATAGGCGATGTGGTCAAACGACTCTTTAGCTCTTCAAAAGCTTGCGCGCACTCCGGTGTCCAAACGAACTTTTGATCTTTCCTCGTCAGTGTGGGGAGAGGTAAGGCTATCCGCGAACAGTATCAAGCAAGCCCAAGGAATTTCTAACTTAGATACAATAGACAACACAGGTCACTATTGTATTATAACTATCTTCGCGGGATCTACTGCAATACCTACAACACTACTCGTATGGCCAAGAAAACCCACCAACGATAGCCAGAACTCTCACTTTAAGAAGGTGGCATAGAGTTTGTTCTTTCACAGGGTATGCTAAACCATTCTTTCGTGATTGTTTAGCTAAGTGTACACCAATATGTCGTCAATCAAGATGACAAAAATAGGTCTATGTACTCCTTAAAACTTAAGGTAATCAGTCCATAAAGACCGATGGCGCATTCATCCTCCCAACCAACAGTATCGTGGACTCATAGTGATCATAGCATTTTCCACAAGTCAACTTGGGTAATGTCACGTCCCCGAATTCTCCACTAGTAATAGCCAGACTTCAACTCCAGCTTTGGTTATACCAATGATCCAACTAGCTGATCGAACACGTTATCACTCCATGGAATCAGATACATGTTCTTATCTGATAGCTTATTCAGTTCTCTATAGTTGATGTATAGATACGGGCTACCATCCTTTTCTTTTCCCTAAAGGGGCCAGTACACCTCAAGGTGACACCCTAGGACTCCAATAGCCTTATCTTAGCAATTCTTATAGTTGAACTATTCATTTGCCATCTCCTCTAGCTATTCTCGATATGGTGAGCGGGCAACAAGTTTCACACAAGGAACCACCGTAATAGTGTCAATGGTCTCCTGTGGGGACATCACCCATGGAGGTCAGTAGGAAACACATATGTATAAGCCATCACAATAGAAGTGTCACTCAACTGGGCTTTGGCCTAATGGCCGCTATATGCATGAAGAGTAACTTCGCGCATAGCCGAACAAGTTTGACGACTTAGAGAGCTGACATCCATATCTTTCTCGATCCTTACATACAAGCGAACTTAGTCCCTAGTTCGGTGATCTTTCCCAGTGTGACTTTTGTGAAGCTGTAATCTATACATGTACGCTGCTCCAAGAGCTAGTCCATATCTATGATCACATCAAACACAATTAATGTCAGCATAGACGCTCCTAAGTTCTGATATGACATCATAACAACATCTTAACATATCACTTTCTACCCATATTCACTCTTTTCACTACGGCCATGTCATTCCACTCTTATCTGTGATACCAAGATAAGAACACAGGGCATATAGTAAGCCTTAATCAGACAACTTCTTTATTATTCATCACAACATATTTATATAAGCAAAACAAGTATTGTAAACATCATTACTTACTAGGAACTATACGTTACATAATTACAGTTATTTATGTACATACATTCAACAATCCCTTTTTGTTTGGTGTCATCTAAGGGCCACTTCGGCAATCTTGGGCTATATGTCCTTCTTTGCCACACGAGTAGCAAGTGCGTGGATTTCACCCTGCAACTGCTCCATCCTTAGCTTTCTTTATCCTTGGCACAACATCATGACATTCTCGGGCAAGATGTCCTACCTTACCACAAGAAAATAAAACATATGGACCACGCCTTTTCTTTGTTCCCATGATTGTGGAAGAGGTTGATTCCACTAGATGTAACTTCTTCCACATGCAAGAGTTTGATTTTGACACATTTGCAAAGTTTGGCACATTGAACCCTTGCTTCACCCTGAACTTTTTTTCAAGTCCAATTCCAAAGACCCAGCAGTCATTACCAAGGTGTCAAAAGTAGCGAGCAAACGACTAGAGTAGCGAATAAATGACTAGAAAACACGACAGAACTTTGAATAATTGAAATTTTTATTATCCAAAAAGATATCTTTTACAAATGTATGACCTCCCTTTTATAGAATGGAGGAGAGAGGATAGAATACAAACTAACAATGTGGGACTAAAACTATACAAAGGTATCCGAGCGGCTAGAACAACAGACCGGAACGGGCCGTGCGGTTAGACAATATTTTAACCACACGGCAATACCAGAAGTAGGAGAGAGATGCGGTAGGAGACCGATAGACTGCCTGGTTTACAAGCCGCAGGAGATACACCGCCAGATCGCCGGACACCACACAGCAACATCCTGGAAACCAACCCGTCGGTCTCAAGCCGCCAGACCGCCCGGTCTATAACTCGCCAGGCTCAAACCGCTAGACCGCCCGGTCTCATACTTCGACACTCCCCCTCAAGCTGGAGCATAAATATCAATCATGCCCAGGTTGTCACAAATGTGGAAGAAGGAAGTAGAAACCGGCTTGGTGAAGATATCTGCCAACTCTTTGTCGGAGGTGACGAACAGAGTGCAAATCTGTCTCTTCAAGACCTCTTCACGGATGAAATGGCAGTCGACCTCTATATGTTTTGTTCTCTCATGGAAGACCGGATTTTTGGATATGTATATAGCGGCCTTGTTGTCACATAACATAGGCAGAGGATAGTCATAGACCTCTCCTAGGTCAAGCATGAGAGCCCGCAACCATTTCAACTCACACGTGGTTGATGCCATACTCTGATATTCGGCTTCTGCACTGGACCTTGAGACAACAGAATGCTTCTTGCTCTTCCAGCTCACAAGGTTACCTCCAATAAAGGTGCAAAAACCCGATGTAGATTTACGGTTACCTTTATCATCCGCATAGCTTGAGTCTGAGTAAGCTTCAACTCTCAGATGACCATGCTTCTGAAAGAGTAGCCCTTTTCCCGATGCTGATTTGACATACTCTAATATCTTCAAGGCAGACTGAAGATGACATTCCCTGGGAGCTTGCATGAACTGACTGACCTTGCCAACAGCATAGGCAATGTCGGGTCTGGTCACCGTGAGATAAATGAGTTTGCCCACCAGACGTATATACCTTGTAGCATCGGATATAAGAGGTGAGTCATCTGTCCACGTTTTGTCCTCTCCAGTGGCCATGGGATACCTGGCTGGTTTGGCACCGGTCAATCCTGCCTCTTGTAGAAGATCAAGAGCATACTTCCGTTGGGAGAGAACCAACGAGTCGGGCTTCCGAGAGATTTCTATCCCTAAAAAATATTTCGGAGAGCCCATATCCTTTGTGACTAAGTGTTGACGGAGGTGTTTCTTTGTCAAGTCCACCCCAGCCTGGTCATCGCCGGCAAGAAGGATATCATCCACATACACCGCCAAAACCACAAGGCCCGATGTGATTTTGCGTATAAACAATGAGTGATCGGCTGAACTTCTTGTAAAGCCAATGGCAGCCACAATGCCACTAAACTTGTCGAACCATGCCCGAGGGCTCTGTTTAAGGCCGTAGATGGCCTTCTTCAACTGGCATACTCGTGTCTCCCCCTTAGCAACATACCCAGGAGGTTGCTCCATATAGACATCCTCCTGAAGATCCCCATACAGAAAAGCATTTTTGACATCAAGCTGGGAAATAACCCACTCCCTGTTGACGGCCAATGAAAGAAGAACCCGGATGGTGCTGAGGCGAGCAACCGGGGAGAAAGTATCAAAGTAGTCAACTCCATAAGTCTGAGTAAAGCCTTTGGCCACCAGCCGGGCTTTATAACGATCCACAGTGCCGTCGGGGCGAAACTTCACAACGAACACCCAGCGGCAGCCAACCACATCAGTACCTACCGGTGGAGGAACAAGGGTCCAGGTACACATGTCATTAAGAGTGGCGATTTCCTCATCCATGGCAGATTTCCAATGAGGAATAACAAGAGCCTCCTGGTAAGTGCGAGGAGTGGTAGTAGCCGAGATAGCCAAAGCAAAGCACCTGCGAGAGGGAGTAAGCCGATCATAGGAAACAACAGTCGCAAGCGGGTGTTGGGTACACGCCCGCACCCCTTTGCGAAGAGCAATGGGAAGATCTAGGTCATCTTGTGCCTCAGGTACCGGAGCGTCCGTGGCGGAGAAAGCTGGCCCGGGACTAGAGAAAGATGGCTGCGGAGAAGAAGGAGGGGGTATAATAGAGAGAGAAGGAGACGGAGGAGGAGATGATATAGGAGGGGAGACGTCGATCTGTGTGGAAGGATCACTTAGAGATGGTGGAGAGTAAGAGACCGCAGGAGGAAGCGGGGATGGAGAAGAAAAGTAGGATGCATTTTCGAAGAAGGTGACGTCCGCGGAAACAAACCGTTTGCGCAGAACGGGGTCAAAGCAACAATAGCCTTTTTGAGTGGTCGAATATCCCAAAAAGACACATTTGGTGGAACGGGGGGACAGCTTGTCACGAGTAGTAGACGGAGCATGCACCAAGGCCGTACACCCAAAGATACGAAGAGGAAGAGGAAAGGGTTCCTTGCCCGGGTAGAGGATTGAGAAGGGGGTCTTGCCATGGAGAACCGAAGAGGGAATGCGATTGATGAGATAGCAGGCAAGAAGAACAGCATAGCCCCAGTAGGAGCGATGCACATGCATCTGCGTCATTAGAGTGCGAGCGATGTCAAGGAGATGACGGTTTTTACGCTCCGCAACCTCATTTTGCTGGGAGGTGTAAACACAACTGGTCTGATGAATAAGACCATGTTGCATACAAAAAGAGGAAAACTCATGACTGAGATATTCTTTTGCATTATCAGAGCATAGCACTTTAATAGATATAGAAAACTGAGTTTTGATTATAGTAAAAAGATTGCCATACAGATAATAGTTCAGAGCGATTTTTTAAAAGATACACCCAGGTACATCTAGAGAAATCATCAATAAAGGTTACAAAGTAAGAACTACCCCGACCAACGGTGAGAGTAGGAGCAGGTCCCCAGACATGAGAATGAATGAGATCAAAAGGGCAGGAGGAACCACGGCCTTGCTTCGGCGGGAAGGAGGAGAGGTGATGTTTGCCAAGCTGACACGCATCACAATTGAGCGGATAACTGGTCTGAGGTAAGTGGGGAAGAAGCTGATGAAGAACCCGAGGAGGAGGATGTCCAAGGCGAAGATGCCATTGAAGCAGATCAGTAGGACTAAATAATACAGAGCACTGAAGTTGCTTGCATAAAGTAGTAACCGAGAGCAAATTGAAAGGGAACTTCGAGACATAGAGAGTGTCCTCTAAGAGAAGCGACGGGGTGACTTGAACCATGCCCGTTCCGTGAACCGGGGAAGGCAAACCATCCGCAATAAGAACCGGGGGTAACCGATCATGCGTCTCTAGGAGAGAGAAGCAATGAGGGTTTCCGATCATGTGATTTGTAGCTCCAGAGTCAATCAGCCATTTACCTTGGGTAACGACGTGTGCACTACCTGAGGTCGTGGCCACAGAAGCAGATGGCCGAGTGGAGGCGGAGGTTGAGGAAGAAGTATCACCAGAGGGACAAAGATGAGGATGTTTCTGCCAACAGCGGTCAACAGAGTGGCCGGTACGACCACAGTGACAACAGAGAAACCTTGATGGACCGCGCATGCCAGACTGGCTGCGGCCACTATTGCCACCCCGCTGAGCTTGGTGAGCATAGGAGTCCTGTGGAGGAGGGGAGGACAACAGAGGACGTTGGAGCAGGGAAGTAACAGCGGCGATGCGAGTTGCGGTTGCATCCAAAGTGGGAGATTCTGCTTCGCCCAAGATCTACTGGCGGATCATATCAAAAGACTCAGGGAGCCGTGAAAGATAACAAACAACCAGGAGTTCCTGGAAGTGTTTGTGCTACTCGGCCAAGTCCGCGGAGAAAGGGCGATTCTGGAGTATTTCAGCTCCAAGAGCTTGAACTTGCTGATAAGCCGCAGCAGGAGACATGGAAGGGCGAGCGAAGAGATCCGCATAGAGCATATAAATGCGGGATGTCTGGGCCCCCTTCGAGTAGAGAGCAGCAAGGTGAAGCCACGCGGTCTTAACCGTCTCATCATGGCGTATGATAGGAAGACATTCATCGGAGAGGCTGTTAGCCAACCACGTGCAGACAAGCGCATCACTGGCATCCCAGTCATCAAATTCAGCAGAGTCTGGAGGAGGGTCATCGGTGAGATGATGACATTTGCGCTGAGAGCGGAGAAGAAAGGTGAAAGAAACGCTCCAATCCGGATAGTTGGAGCCAACAAGTTTAGAAACCGAGCCAAGGTTGCCGAGGAAGTAGGATGCGGAGCCGGAGTGGTGATAGGAGTGGTGGTAGTGGAGGTCTCAGAAAGGGCCATAGGAGAAAACAGCGAGAAGACGCGCGGTTAAAAGACAAGACGTGCGGATAGAAAACAGCGGGAGGCCGAGCGGTTAAGAGAAAAGCCGCACGTATAGGAAGAAGAGGAGCTGTGGCAGTCACGATGTCAGACACCAGCGGCAAGAGAAGCCACGAGCAAGCCGCAGATCCAAGAAGGGAAAGAAGTCGAACGGCTAGAAGATAGTCCGCGCGAACAGAAGGGAGGAACAAACAAGGCGAAGGCAGCAGGTCGCAGCGATTAAGGTAACAGGTCGCTGTGACCGATAGGCAAAAAAAGATAGGACGCGAGAGGAAGGGACAAGCCACGCGGACAGGGCGCAAGCAGGCGGAAGAGACAAACCACGAGAATAGGTCGCGAGAAGAAAGGACAAGCCGCGCGGACAGGGCGCAGAGAATCAGCAGGAGAAGAACCTGGCTCTGATACCATGTCAAAAGTAGCGAGCAAACGACTAGAGTAGCGAATAAACGACTAGAAAATAGGATAGAACTTTGAATAATTAAAATTTTTATTATCCAAAAAGATATCTTTTACAAAGGTATGATCTCCCTTTTATAGAATGGATGAGAGAGGATAGAATAAAAACTAAAAATTGCGGACTAAAACTATACAAAGGTATCCGAGCGGCTAGAACAACAGACCGGAACGGGCCGTGCGGTTAGACAATATTTTAACTGCACGGCAATACCAGAAGCAGGAGAGAGATGTGGTAGGAGACCGATAGACCGCCCGATTTACAAGTCGCCGGAGATACACCGCCAGACCGCCGGACACCACACAACAACATCCTGGAAACCAACCCGCCGATCTCAAGCCGCCAGACCGCCCGGTCTATAACTCGCCAGGCTCAAACCGCTAGACCGCCCGGTCTCATACTTCGACACAAGGCATAGAATCCAATTAACTTTGGACCCACAAATAGACATCGTAGTTCATCGCATAGACCATCATAAAATCTGTTGGTCTTAGTCTCCTCGGTTTCAAACACAAACTCTGCATGTTGTCTCAGCACAACAAATGCATGAAAGTACTCCTCAACCGTATACGATCCTTGACTCAAACACATATTCAACAACAAGTTCGATGCTCTTCCCCTTGTCATATGCTAAAGTACACAAATCTGCATTGAACTCACAATAGGAATAGAGGGTTGTTTATGCCTCTCATGTTGGTCCATGATCATTGTGAAGACCACATCAGTGATTAACCAGACCATCTCTACCAAAGGATGTGTTGTCACCTCAGTTGGCGCATTACTCCCCATCGAATGCTGGGGTTCTTGCTACCCCTCATTACTTTTAGTCGCCTACAATCGTGAAACACACAATTACACAACTAAAATATTGCAAAAAGCAATACCAGGAATGAACAAGTGCCCTAAATATGTGTATTTGCATTCCTAAGTGGACATTCTTGAGTTCATGTATGTTATAACGGTAAGCACTTACACGTGCTCGTCACCCTGCAAAAGAATTCGACCATGAATTTGCAGGAGAAAGACCAATACAAGCTGATACCAAATTATAACACCTCCGTCTGTCACACGAAATATAACAGAGGGTCCGGCTGGGGACCCATGCCATATTCCGCAAACAGTCAGTGACGTTACTTATGAATATCAAAATCAGTACATGATTCCTAACTCAAAGCATTCTAGCGGAAACTGTAGGGGTTATTATTGAACTCATCAAACATGAATGTCCATTATATATAAGCAACAATATTTATATATATTACAGGAATGTATACAGAAATACACAAAAGTATTTGGCCTTAAGGCTTTACAGTTAAACTTCACAAGTGTTGATTACAAACATCGACACGCAGGCCGACCACACATAAAAATAGTAAAACTTTCCCATTCGGCCTTCGGAGGCCAGCATAGCAGCAAGGGCTTCAGCCTGCTATTTCCCACACGACTCTCCAACACCTGTACAGAGACAATACACCACGAAGGTGGCAAATAAGGCAACGGTCAGCATTCAGCTGACCAATTTATAACGAACCTACCCCTTTCCTGGGGCAGTGGTATTCCTTCCCTGCAAGCATAGTATTTTCACAAGCAGATATCATAAAAGTGTGCACTCATGCACAGTTCAATATATCACAAACGTCGGTCACATGGCCTAACACTCCGTACACTCAAGGCATATTATCAGTGTACCAGAAAACCAGGGTCCCACCACTATTCAGAGGTCCCAGACATAACAGCAAGTTTGAGCATTTATGCTCCACGACCCATGGCCGGAGACTATAGTCTTAATGGCAGACAGCCTAATACTCTCATTATATGATCCTAATGAATGCCAATAACTTCAGCACTCAAGTTAGATAACCATAACGCGGAGACAGTTCAACTATTACCCATTCCTCAAATCATCAATTCAATGTTTAGACTGATGCGGGTCGGCTTCCCCTTATCATTTCAGCTCAATGGTCTTTTAGAGCTCGCAGCTCACAATAGCAACACTGTCCTCCAAGGACTGGCTTCACAATCAAAAAGGGAGTTAGTTCCAGTGTTCATCACGATCGCCTGGCAGGACCAACAAAAGTTCTCTTTCTACACTCAAACTCAACCCAAACCCTGCAACATCCTACAGTGCCAGAAACACTGGTCTTTCCATAGCATACAACACAACCAGCTCACCAAGAGCTATCGCCGTTGGCGATACTCACTGTTGCCCGGCGGTATCCAACTGGTCCTCAACCGTGGATTTCTAGGTTATTTTCCTAGAATGCAACTCCAGTACCCCGCAGACCCCATATATTACTCATTTATGCTCGGAGTGTTCTCCGGGACGCAAAATAAACATCACTAATCCAGACCAACCTGTCTAGATGGGCTTCACACATCATCCATATTCCATACAAAACATTTCCAAATCTATATGCAAGACTCACTGGGATTTTATGAATCAACCCAAAGGAATTCCCTCAATTCTCCACCTTTTGGTGGGGGATTTTATGCATATGCCAAAAGAATGACTTCACTTGTCCAAGAAGGAAGATCGTTACCCTTGCAGTTCGTTTTGGAGCCATGACGTTAGCGTTCTATCTATTGGAAACGAGCACGTCGCTTTCTTCTTCACAAATATAGAATCGGATCTTGATTCCAAGCACAAGCACACCTTGGATCGATCTCCACTAGATCTCATGGAATTTTCCTCATCTTCCCTCTCCAAAATTAAGCAAGAGAGTGTGTGAGAGAAAATGGGAATGAATTCTCATGTCCAGCCTTCATCTGAAAGTTACCGCTGCTCGGTAACTCCTACCATCGCGTGGTAATATTGGCGGTAACTGCTTTGACCAGCCAACGCCGCTATCCAGAGCTAGCGCCCCGCGATAACTCTTTAGCACTTGGCGGTAGACGTTCGTCGAGCGGTCCTTTCAACGTTCATCGAGCGGACCTTTTGACGTTCATTAAGCGGTCCTTTCGACGTTCGTCAAATGGCTAGCGCGACGTAGTAATGCCTATCTCCTGGTATTAACACTGTCGATGATTATTCAAAAGCGTAGAGTGGCTACCGCTACGCGATAGCCAGGCGATACACAACCCAAACGCTTGGTCTTTTAATTCACAAGGCTATCGCTGGCGATAAGACTGTTACCAGGCGTTAACCTTCAATGATCACTTCTCATTTTTGGGGTGTTGCACCAGCACCAACTCTCAAGGGTAAGGAAGTGACCACCTGCCCCTTCCTAAGAAGCAACAACTGGCTAAGAAGATGATACGAGTACCTAACAAGACGATACTGTCTTGTGAGGTCACCTACCACCATTCCAACAACCAGTTGATTGCAGAAAGGAACCTGAAGAATGTCAAGGCCTTCAACTCTGAACTTGCTTAATCTAATACTCACACTACTACAAAAGCAGTTCAAAAGAGAAAGTATAACATTCATGATTATTGGTGTTGTGGTAAAGTGGGGGCACTTCGTTGTAGACTGTTGGTACAACCCAACAGGTTCTCATGCAAAGAATGTGTTCCCAGCAAGTAGCTCTTTCAATAGGAAGTTTGTTTCATATACTGACAAGAACTAAGGACCCAAGGAAGGTCGGTTTCCTAAGATAAATTGAAATGTTTTTGCATGTTAGTTCAAGTACCAATCTAAAACAAATATGGTACTTGGACAGTGATTGTTCTAGACACATGAATGGAACAAAGAGTCTTCTTAAGGATTATACCCCAGTAAAGAATGTACCAAAGGTCACTTGCAACACGACCTTGTTAGCATATGTAAAATATAATACTTAGGCTATATCATTGAATACCATAAGGACAAGTGTTTGATTAAAAAGTAAGTTGACTTAGAGACAATTATCTAAGGCACTATGACTGAAAATGTTTATTACTTAGATTTCATATGCTAAGATTCTTCCATTCCAATTTGTCTTGTAGCTAATAAGGAGTCTCTTTATGTCCAATGACATAAGAGACTAGCTCACATTAACTATAAAATAATTTGCAAATTATACTCTGAAAATTTAGTTTGGGATAGTCCAAACTTAAAATGTATCAAAATTGGTTCCTATCATGCATGTTAGATTGGTAAGCAAACTAGGGCGAATTTTAAGAGCATTGCTCGCGAAGACTCTGAAAGTTGAGGATAAGATCAGTCTGACTCTAGAGGGGGGTGAATAGAGTTTGTTAAAATAATTTTTCAAAATAAAACTTTGCAGAGGAAGAGTTAAGTTAATATAGTATGTGTATTGTGCTGCAGCAATAAAACAGAAATAATAATAAAAAGAAAACAAAAGATTCACAGCACATAGCAAAGAATACACACAAGCAACCAAACACAAGAAGCTATAGTGGTTCCCCAATCAACCTGGGTACATCCACTCTTCTACCACCCTTGGTAGGAATCCACTTAGGATGAGTTGATCAGGTGTCCTGGCACTAATGAGCTTTTGATAAGGTGCTCAAAAACCAGATCTAGATTTTTTGATAAGGTGTCTTGCCACCACTGAGTTTTGACAAGGCTCTCAAAACCAGATTCAGAACATTTGAAGGGAGTTTTTATAACCCTTTTACAGCAGGAAAAGAAAAAAGGAAGAGGTGAAGTTGTCTTCTCTGTCTCAATCACTGAGAGAAGACTTAGTGAATTGATTGTGTTATCTAAGCTCCCCCTGAGATGTAGATGGTTCAGGAGTGAGAGCTTTGCTAGGGTGATAGGCCTTCAAAAGCTTCAGATCTCCAGCAGAAGATGATTTCAGCAGATGTTGAAATATGAATTGTCTGGAGTCTTTGATGTTGAAGCTATGAACACTTTTCAGTATGCTAATTTTCAATCTAACTCTTCAGGATTGATCACTTGATTTTTCTCTGAGTTGATCTCTCTATCTGTGTATGTCTGTATTGAGTCGTTGTATTTCTCTTTATCTGCTGTTGTGTATATTATTCTCTGATGATCCTCTGTCCAAGATAGCCGTTAGCAGTCATAAATGTTTTCCATAAATATTTTGTCTTCTGGAGGAAAGTCCAATAAACATTCTCTGAGAAATCCCTTGAAACTTGCTCCATAATAAATGAAAATGGCTAACAAATCTCTTGAAATAAATGCTGAGAGAATTTGAAAAACATTCCAAAAGCTGACTGAATTTGAATCCTTAAAGTCATCGATCTCTCAGAAAAACGTCGATCTGAGCTCTACGATCGTCGAACTGAGCTCAGAGATTGGATTGAACATCAGACAGAAAACGTCGAACTGAGTTCTACGATCGTCGAACTGAGCTCAGCGACCTGAAGAATAAGTGAGGATAGATCGTCGAACTGAGCTCTACGATCGTCGAACTGAGCTCAGTTACTTGGAAATAAGCTGAAGGCAGATCGTCGATCTGAGCTCGAAGATCGTCGAAAGGAGGTCGACGACTTAACAGAGTTGAGCTCAGAGATCGTCGAACGGAATTCGACGTTTCATTGACCTAAGCTCGACGATAATTGTCTTTGTCTCAACTCTAAGTCTGATCCTTGAATGGTCCTGGGGGCAGCTTCAAACCTAAGTTCTAAGCCCTAGACTCATTCTAACTTGACCCTTTCAACTATACATCTAGGTCAAACTGATTTCCTAAAAACATAGTGATCCATGCCCAAATTAGTAATAGGGTATTCCAACAATCTCCCCCTATTTGGGTTAGGATTTCTATTTATAGAGCTCAGTAATAAATACAAAAGCAAATACAGAAAAGCAAAATATTAAAGCAACAGAGCAGAACATGCAGCATAGCAGCATTCAGATAGAATATCAACAAGTGTTTTAAAATGAATGTACTGTCTGCTTACAGAGATCACTTCTTTTCACTTCCTTTCTTAAATAAGATTTCCCTGTTGGGATTGAGAGCCTCTTTATTTGACCTTCTGTCATCTTCTGCACCTAAGGAGGTTTGAGATCTTGGCCTAGGAACCACAGCCTCAGGATGCAATTTCATGTAATCCACTGGGTCAAAGAACTCCCTTGAAGCATATCTTTCCAGTTCTGTCTTCTTTTGCTTTGACAAGGTAGTGATGTTGGAAGTGTCTTTTCCTTGCTCTCTGGCCTTCTTCAACTGATCTAAGGCAGCAAGTTCTTTCATCCTAGCAGTCCATGATAAAGGATTGTTCTCTGGATCTTCAAAAGGGATTGCAGGTTCATATCTATTAATAGTTTCTGAAGCAGTAGAAGTCCTTGTATCAATAGTTTCTCTGAGTTTATAAGGGAAAGGACCTTGAGTTGAGTCCATATGTCTTTGTCCTTCCCTTTGTTGTCTCTATTTAATCTTGTGTTCTCTCTGATTACCTCTGTATTGTCCCCTTCTGGACTGATAACCTCTTTGATATTGCCCTCTGGGATGATATCTCTGTGAAGATTGGGAGGAGCTTTGCTTTGGAGCAGAGGTTTGAGAAGCTGAGCCTCCACCTAATCCTGAATCTGGAGGAGGAGGAGGAGGAGGCTGAAACTGGGATGATCCTTTCTCATACTTATCCAACTTTCTTCTTTTCCTCATGGCCTTTAGCTGGTTTTTAGAATTCTGCATCCAAGATTCAGTTATCTGGCAATCCTGTAGAATATAATAGGGTATGTCATTAACATTCTTGGGCTTTGCAGGAGGTACCTTCATCATGGCCTTACTTCTAGCTTTCCTTTTCCTAGCAATAGTGCCAGCAGAGTCTCAGATTCTGTATTGAATTGATCACTTTCAGAACTCTGTGGTCTGTCATACAAATCATCTATACTTTTGATGTATTTCTCTTTTTGTTTCAATTGTTCAGGAGTCAGAATAGGAGCAGCAGTAGCAGCAGATACACAACCTATTGAAGCAGCAATAAGAGTAGAAGGAATTGGAGCAGCAGGTTCTTCCAGATAAGTAGCAAGATCTTTATCAGCATTAGCATCATCAGACAGCATTTCAATGTCAGTAGATCCAACAGATATAACAGCAGTATAAACAGAAGCAACAACATCCTCAGCCATAAAAGAGTTGACATATGATGCATTCAGGCTGGGATCACATTCTAAAATAGGCACAATGGCCTTAGTAAGATCTTCAACTTGCTGAACTGGTAAATATCTTCTGTGAAGAGAATCAAAAGCACTCAACAGTGACCTGAGGTCCACTGTAAACATTGGAATTGGAGCAGTAGCAGGCACTTCATCAGCTTCATGAGGCATCTCCCCCTGCCTTGATTTAGTAGGAACTGGATCAAGGCACCCAGAGGAAGGGATTGTCTGAGAAGAGAGGAAAGAAGATAGCCTGTCAAACAGCTCCTGAACATGTTTCAGAAGTGGAGCCATTGTGGTCTCCAGCAATGAGGATAGCCTGGGGGCAAACAGCTCATACAGCCTGTCTGCAAGTGCAGGAAGATCTACATGCTCAAGATGGGCTTGAGTAGAGGTAGGAATTGATATTGCTAGCATAATTGTGGATGGAGTGGTGGTAGGAGGTATAGGGATGGATGGTTGAGATATTGGGATTGTGGAGATAGATGATACGATTGTGGAGATGGATGGTAAGAAAGATGGTTGATCAAGGATGTCATTGAGGAGCTGTTGGTATGAGGAGGATGATGGAGGCTCAAGAGGTGAGGAGGGGGAATCATCCATGAAGGAGTCAGCCAAAATGTTGAAAGATGGAATAGAAGAATCAATGGGTGGATAGTAGTACAGAGGGTGTAATGGTTCTGAGATGGTGGCTGGATGAGGTGAAATAGGTGATGAAATTGTGATGGGGGAGGAGATGGCTGATTGGATGGTTGATGAGGATGGTAAGGCAGAAACAATAGGAGGAGGAGAAGGAGGAGCAGAGGAGGAAAAGACTGAAACAGTCCTTATGCCTGAAGCAGATGGTGTTGCAGCAGCCCTGTTGGGGTTGATAATCTGCCTGTCCCACTTGCTGAAAAGGGCACAGGTGAGCCTTTTAGATGCATTGATGTGCATCCCATTTGAAACCAGTAATTCAGGGAACCTGGAATGCGGGAAAACCCCTAGAATCCTCCCAAAAAAGACACAACTTTTCCTAATTTTCTTCTTGATCAAGTCAAAGAAGATAGTTCCCCAATCCAGATGTTTCTTGTCAACTAATGCTCCCATTAAACAGAGTTGATACCTTGAGATGGTATCATGAGCTGAGTGCTTTGCTAGAAGCACTTTCCCCACAATATCAGCCAAAAATTGAAATTCAATTGATAGATTTTTTTTAAACAACTTATTAGGGTGTACAGCAGAGTGACCCATTCTATCTAACATGGAATCAAATTCTTCTCCAGACAAATCAATAGAGTCATCTCCAGTACTTAAGGTGAAAACTTCAGTCAGAAGAATAGGGTACAATGGTACCTGAGTCCCGTTGATCGTGCCGACTATAGTATTTTCATTCTCATTGGTTGCAGTAAAAACCCATTCCTTTATTTCATCTGCTGCAATCTTTATTTTGGTGGTCATAAACTGAACTAACTGCTGTTCTCGGAAAAGATTCAGAATATTTTTGAACCTCTGATCGCTGCCATCGAAGGAGTTCATATCTATGTCAAAACCTGTATCAAATTTCATTTTGGAAAGAGCGGCAACCGACACCGCCATTTGTACCTGCAAAGATTGAACAAACACGACCAAGTGTAGGGAGTTTGGAGGGAAAGAGAAAAATTTGCAGAGAGTATGAAAGCATAAAAGACGAACGGCGGCCAAAGAAATGATTTTATATTAGGGTTCGACGCCGAAACGAAAAATCGTTGAACTCTGTTCGACGATTTGGGCTTCTAATGGAATACGAAGAGGTTTCGATGTCATCGATCTCCGTTCGACGACATTGACGAGTGTCGAGCTCTGCTTGATGACCGCTTAACAGAAGGAAGGATAGCTTAAAGCTATCAGGCGGCGCTGAACTCAGGTCGACGATTCAGGAAACGTCGATCTGCGTTCGACGATTTTTGGGAAACCGTCGATCGTCGTTCGACGAATTATGAGAAAAACGTCGAGCGCACTTCAGAGACAGAAACTATCCTACAGACACAAAGAGAAATGAGTTTTTAGCCTAATCTTGGTCTGTTTTTAGATTTTCAAAATCTTGGAATTTATTTTAGGCTTCCTCCATCTAATATGCCTAACTGATTTAGGAAGAATGTATGTTTCTTTTCATCCAAGGGTTTGGTGAAAATATCTCCCCTTTGCAAATCAGTTGGGATATATTGAAGTTCAATTTTGTTTTTCTCAACATTATCCCTTAGAAAATGATGCCTAATTTTTATGTGTTTTGTCCTACTATGGAGGACTGGATTTTTTGCAATGGAAATAGCACTGGTGTTGTCACAAAATATTTTAGACTTCTCTAAGTTGTAACCATAGTCTAGGAGTTGATTTTGTATCCACATGATTTGTGAACAACAACTACCTGCAGCCATATATTCAGCTTCAAAAGTTGAAGTTGACACAGATGTTTGTTTCTTACAAAACCATGAGACAAGTCTATCACCAAGAAACTGACAAGTTCCACTGGTGCTTTTCCTGTCTATTCTGCATCCAGCATAATCAGCATCTGAAAATCCAGTTAAGTCAAATGCTGAATCTTTTGGATACCAGAGACCTAGATTTGGACTGCTTTTAACATACCTAAGAATCCTCTTTACTAAAGTTAAGTGTGACTCTCTAGGGCTAACTTGGAATCTAGCACATATACATGTAGTAAACATTATATCAAGCCTACTAGCTGTAAGGTACAATAAAGAGCCAATCATTGCTCTATATGTTGTCTTATCAACTGGTTTCCCATGTTCATCAGCATCTAATACAGCATTGGTAGGCATGGGTGTTTTCATACAAGATGCTTCAGACATACCAAATTTTTTAACCAGCTCTTTTGCATACTTGGTTTGAGAAATAAATATGCCTTCAGCATGTTGTTTGACTTGCAATCCTAAGAAGAAGGATAGCTCACCCATGCTACTCATTTCAAATTTAGAGTGCATAAGCTTGGAAAACTTTTTTCACAAGTTTGAATCAGTAGAACTAAAGATGATGTCATCTACATATATTTGTACTAGTAGGGTATGAGACTTTTGGGTTCTAATAAAAAGAGTTTGTTCTACTCTCCCCCTAATAAAATCATTTTCCAGAAGAAAGCATGCTAGGATCTCATACCATGCTCTAGGAGCTTGCTTTAGACCATATAATGCTTTATGTAGTTTGAAAACATAGTCAGGATGAGTTGGAGAGACAAAACCTGGGGGTTGTCTGACATAGACTTCTTCTTTGATCTCCCCATTGAGAAAAACACTCTTCACATCCATTTGGTAGAATTTGAATCCCTTGTGAGCAGCATAAGCCAGGAAGATTCTTATGGCCTCTAACCTTGCAACTGGTGCAAAGGTCTTGTCATAGTCTATCCCCTCTTCTTGAGAATATCCTTGAGCAACTAGCCTTGCCTTGTTCCTTACAATAATTCCTTGATTATCCAATTTGTTTCTGAACACCCATTTTGTTCCAACAATGGAATGATCCTTTGGCTTAGGCACTAGTTCCCAAACTTTATTTCTTTCAAATTGATGCAACTCCTCTTGCATTGCAATGATCCAGTGTGGATCTTGCTCTGCATCTTGAATGGATTGAGGTTCAATTTGAGAGAGAAAGCAAGTGTGCATCAGGTTTTGGTTTACCTGATTTCTGGTTTGCACACCAGCTGAGATGTTTCCAATCACTTGGGAGATTGGATGATCTCTTGATGTTACTAAATCAACAGGGGTTATTGATTGTTCACCAACCTACGTTGTTGTTTCCTTTTGTGGAACAGCAACTGGCTCTTCAAGAAGATTTTCTTCCAGATGTTGAGCAGCTTCTTCGTCTTCACTACTTTCATCCTTTTGAGTAACTTGCAATCTGTCCAAGTCTTCAGCTAGAGAATGTACCTGCAAATGTTCTATGGTAGAAGCATTCTTCTCCTTAAAAGACATATTAGTTTCATCAAAGGAAATATGGATAGATTCTTCTATTTTTTGAGTAGTTTTATTATAAACCCTATAAGCTTTACTGATCATGGAGTATCCCAGAAACACTCCTTCATCAGCTTTTGCTTGAAATTTTATTATATATCTCTTGTCATTGTTGTGAATATAATAAATGCAACCAAAAATTTTGAAGTAATCTACTTTAGGTTTCTTCCCTTTGAGTAATTCATAGGGAGTCTTGCCCTTCAGTTTATGTATCAAACTTCTATTCAGTACATAGTTGGAGGTGTTCACTGCCTCAGCCCAAAAGGATAGAGGAAGGTGAGCATCTGACAACAATGTAGTTGCAGATTCAATTAGGGTTCTATTTTTCTTTTCTACTACCCCATTTTGTTGAGGAGTTCTAGGAGCTGAGAATGTATGCCTGATCCCTTCACTCTGACAGAACTCTTGCATAAGAAGAGAATCAAACTCTGTCCCATGATCACTTCTGATCAGGGTAATATGAGTATTGAACTCACTCTGTATACATTTGAGAAACTCTGTCAAACACTTAAAGTTATCAGACTTCTTCCTCAGAAAGAACACCCATGTGAATCTTGAGAAGTCATCTACAACCACTATAGTGTAGGATTTCCCTCCTAAGCTTTGTACTGTAATGGGTCCAAAAAGATCCATGTGTAACAGATACAAAATCCTAGGTGAATCACTCTTGTTAAGTGAATTAAAACTATTTTTAGTTTGCTTGCCTAATTGACAAGTCTTGCAAAGTCCTTCCTTCTTGTAGGGGACAGAAGGTAGTCCTCTAAAAAGGTTGTCCTTTGATAGCCTAGCAATGGTTCTAAGGTTAATATGTCCTAGTCTCTTATGCCATAGTATATTAGGTCTAGATATGGAATTGAACAGGCAGATATCTACTTTAGATGAATGAAAATCTACTAAGTAAATGTTACCTTTTCTGTTACCTGTCAACACAGTTATGTTGTCTTCTGACTTGACCTTGCATATAGCTTTGTTGAAAGTCACTTGATATCCTTCATCACAAAGTTGACTGATACTTATCAATTTGTGCTTGAGTCCTTCAACATAAGCTACTTTCTTGAAGGTGACTGTTCCAATTTGGACTGCACCATATCCTTTTGTTGTTCCAAAGTTTGAATCACCAAAAATTACTTTGGGTCCAAGCTTGGCTTTAAAGGATGTGAAGTTGTCCTTGTTCCCTGTCATGTGCTTTGAGCACCCACTATCCAGATATCATAGCTGGTTTGATGTTGGATAGGTCTTCACCTGTACATACAAGACTTTACATGTTTTGGACCCAGTTTACCTTGGGCCTAGGTTGATATCCTTTAAATTTAGAAATGAAAGACATCCAAGGTTGACTCTTATAACCTTCAGGATGGTATCTCCTAGGAGGTACTATCCATTCAGTATAGGGGTTGAAACCTTGGGATGTAGGACTTCTAGGATTGAATCTAGATGTACCTTTGAAAGATTGTTCAAAGCCCTGATCTCTGTTCGACGATCGTCGAGCTGAGGTCGACGATCTTGGGTCAGATCGTCGAGCTCTTTTCGAAGATCGACTGTCCTGGAGTTCAGAGTTCAGGTGTCGTCGTGCTGAGTTCGACGATTTTTTCTTGGATCGTCGAGCGCCGTTAGACGATCGTCGAGCTCTGTTCGATGCATTCTGTTGAACTATAACTTTCTTTGGAAAATCTGCATTCTTCCTAGCTACCTCTACAACTTCCTTCCCTTTATCAGAGATAAATTTGATTGGAGTTGTCAGAACTATAGGCTGGCTAGATGAAGCTCCCAAGCCCAGTGTACTATTAAGTCTAGAGTTCACTGTGCTTGTGATATCCATCAGTTTGATGCTTCTCCCATTAAGGGATTCTTCAAACTGCTTGGCCTTGGATACTTCACTTTTCAGTGAAGCTATCTCCTCTCTATAGCATTCTAACTCTTCAGAGAGTTTAAGGTTCTCTGATTTTAAAGTGCTATACTCAGACAGTTGTTTTCTGAGGGAAACGATTTCCTTCTCAGACTCTAATAGATCTAGGCATAGTACTTTAAACTCATGTTTAAAGTACTCAGAATTGAAATCAAATGAATTGATTACCTGGTCTTCTTCTAGTTGAATTTCTGAATCTGTCTCTGACTCTTCTGCTTCTGAATCTGTTTGAGAGGCATTGATAGCCATCATGCAAAATTCCTTTTCATCAGCATCATCCTCATCATCACTGGAGCTGGATGAAGCTTCAGAATCCTCTTCAGTTTCACTCCATGTCTCAGCAACAAATCCCTTCTTTGTATGTTTGTTCTTGCTGGAGGAGGGTTTGTCTGAGCTGTTCTTCTTAAAGTCTTTCTCCTTTCTTCTTTCTCTTCTATCTTTCTTGTCCTTGTTTTTGTTTTCTGGACAGTCAGGCACAATATGGCCTGGTTTCCTGCAACCAAAACATATAACTTCCTTGTTGTTATTTGATTGCACACTGGAGGCCTGGTGCTTGCATAATCTTTGTTCTATGCCATGTCTTTATATAAAATTAAATATAATGAAAATAACCCTCTTACAAGATTGATCTTATCAAGGATCTTTTGGTTCAGGTGTTAGCCTGTATGAATAACCAACCTCCCTCTGATACCAATTGAAAGTGGAGGATAAGATCAGTCTGACTCTAGAGGGGGGGTGAATAGAGTTTGTTAAAATAATTTTTCAAAATAAAACTTTGCAGTGGAAGAGTTAAGTTAATATAGTATGTGTATTGTGCTGCAGCAATAAAACAGAAGTAATAATAAAAAGAAAACAAAAGATTCACAACACACAACAAATAATACACACAAGCAACCAAACACAAGAAGCTATAGTGGTTCCCCAATCAACCTGGGTACATCCACTCTTCTACCACCCTTGGTAGGAATCCACTCAGGATGAGTTGATCAGGTGTCCTGACACCAATGAGCTTTTGATAAGGTCCTAAAAAACCAAATCTAGATTTTTTGATAAGGTGTCTTGCCACCACTGAGTTTTGACAAGGCTCTCAGAACCAGATTCAGAACTTTTCAAGGGAGTTTTGATAACACTTTTACAGCAGGAAAAGAAAAAAGGAAGAGATGAAGTTGTCTTCTCTGTCTCAATCACTGAGAGAAGACTTAGTGAATTGATTGTGTTGTCTAAGCTCCCCGTGAGATGTAGATGGTTCAGGAGTGAGAGCTTTGCTAGGGTGATAGGCCTTCAAAAGCTTTAGATCTCCAGCAGAAGATGATTTCAGCAGAGGCTAAAATATGAATTGTCTGGAGTCTTTGATGTTGAAGCTATGAACACTTTTCAGTATGCTAATTTTCAATCTAACTCTTCAGGATTGAACACTTGATTTTTCTCTGAGTTGATCTCTCTATCTGTGTATGTCTGTATTGAGTCGTTGTATTTCTCTTGATCTGCTGTTGTGTATATTATTCTCTGATGATCCTCTGTCTAAGATAGCCGTTAGCAGTCATAAATGTCTTTCATAAATATTTTGTCTTCTAGAGGAAAGTCCAATAAACATTCTCCGAGAAATCCCTTGAAAATTGCTCCAGAATAAATGAAAACGGCTAACAAATCTCTTGAAATAAATGCTGAGAGAATTTGAAAAACATTCCAAAAGCTGACTGAATTTGAATCCTTAAAGTCATCGATCTCTTAGAAAAACGTCGATCTGAGCTCTACGATCGTCTAACTGAGCTCAGAGATTGGATTGAACATCAGACAGAAAACGTCGAACTGAGCTCTATGATCGTCGAACTGAGCTCAGAGACCTAAAGAATAAGTGAGGATAGATCGTCGAACTGAGATCTACGATCGTCGAACTGAGCTCAGTGACTTGGAAACAAGCTGAAGGCGGATCGTCGATCTGAGCTCGAAGATCGTCGACAGGAGGTCGACGACTTAGCAGAGTTGTGCTCAGAGATCGTCGAAAGGAATTCGACGTTTCGTCGACCTAAGCTCGACGATAATTGTCTTTGTCTCAGCTCTAAGTCTGATCCTTGAATGGTCCTGGGGGCAGCTTCAAACCTAAGTTCTAAGCCCTAGACTCATTTTAACTTGACCCTTTCAACTATACATCTAGGTCAAACTGATTTCCTAAAAACATAGTGATCCTTGCCCAAATTAGTAATAGGGTGTTCCAACAGACTCTATAAGATATCTTTATTTATTACATATGGTCTTTTTGGTCCTCATCCCATTCAAATTTCAGGAGGGATGTTGTATGACTTTGTGATAGTAGATGATCACTCTAGGTATATATGAGTCTTCTTCCTTAGGAAGAAGTTAGATACCCTGAACATCTTCATGACATTTGTTAAGTCCATTCAAAACAAAATGGACTGTACTGAACATGACAAAAATTTTAGTCTAGTGTTATGACAAATTTCTATCAAGAGTTAGGTATCTCCCAAGAGTTCTCTTCTCCCAGAACTCATCAACCGAATAGAGTGGCTGAGAGAAAAAATAGGACCCTGATAGATACAACCAGAACATTACTGAGTGACTCCTCACTGTCAGAATATTTCTAGGATGAGTTAGTCAATACAGCTTGTTATGTTTTGAATAGGGCCTCTATCAAAAAGGTTCATAAGAAAACTCCCTATGAACTGATGAAAGGCAGAAAACCTATAATTTCCTATTTTAGAATCTTTGGTTGCAAGTGCTTCATCTTAAATAATGGAAAATCATAGATAACAAAATTTGCAGAGAAATATAGTGAGGGTATTCTTGTTGGATATAACTCACATAGTAGATCCTATAGGGTATTTAATAAGAAAATCCTTATAGTTGAAGAATCCATAAATATGATTTTAATGAGACTAGTCAAATATATAAGGGTTGGTCAAGTACTTCTAATATTATAGGTACTGAGCAAATCTTACAAGAGTTTCCTATCCATGACAAGCCCATCTCAATCATGATCTTTCCTCCTCATGAAGTTTCCTATGAAGAAATTCAGTAAATAGATGGGGTCGGGATGTTGCTGATGAGGTTCAGTACAGGAAACATTCTAGCAGTTCAGCCAACTATAGTAAGGTTGCTTACAACAACCATGCACCTTAAGGATCATTCTAGCAATCTTATCACTAGAGATGCCACCTAGGTAGTCACCATAAGGAGCAGAATTCACAATGAAGTAATGTTTTTGAGCTTCATTTCTCAAGTGGAGCCAAAGAAATTTGAAGAAACAAATTAAGATCTCTTCTGGATAAATGATATGCAGGAGGAACTACACAAATTCAAGAGATGTAAAGTTTGGAAGTTGGTGTCAATGGCATAAGGTAACAACATTATTGAGACCAAGTGGATATTCAGAAATAAGATGTATAAAAATGGTATAGTGGTGAAGAGCAAGGCATGACTGGTGGCTAAAAAATACTAACAAAAAGAAGGTATTGACTTTGACCATCCTTTTGCTCCAATTGCAAGGCTAGAAGCTATCAGGATGTTTCTTGCATGTGTTGCCTTCAAAAGATTCAAGGTATATCAAATGGATGTCAAGTCAACCTTTCTAAATGATAATTTTAAGAAGAAGATATAAGTAGAGCAATCCTTAGGTTTTGTACATTCAAATCTACCTGATCATGTTTACTTTCTTAAAAAATATTTAAATGGATTAAAGCAAACCCCTAGGGCTTGGTATGAAACCCTATCTACCTTTCTCATTAAGAATAAGTTCTCAAGGGGGAAGATAGATAATACATTGTTTCTTAGAGAAACAAAGGGCAAGTGTCTCTTGGTCCAAATATATGTTGATGACATTATATTTGGGTCTACCTATGATATTTTTTATAAGAGATTTACTAATCTGATACTGAGGGAGTTTGATATGAGCAGTATAAGAGAGCTGAAGTATTTCTTAGGTCTCCAAGTGAAATAGTCTGAAGATAAAATCTTCATCTCTCAGACCAAGTACATTAGAGAACTAGTTAAAAAGTTTGGTATGGAGTCTATCTCTATTATAAAACTCTCATAAGGTCAAATATATGCATGGACAAGGATGAGAAAGGGAATCCTCTTGATGAATCCATGTATAGGTGTATTATTAGATCTCTACTATATTTAATAGCTAGTAGACCATATATAATGTATGTAACCTGTGTTTGTGATAGGTACCAGGCATGCTCTAAGGAATCTCACTACTTAGCTACAAAGAGATTTTAAGATACCTTAAGGGCACTCAACATCTTTGGCTTTGGTACCATAGGAACAATGATTTTAAGCTAATTGGTTATTTAGATGCAGATTTTACATGGTGTAATAAGATAGGAAAAGTACCTCTAAGACATGTCAGTTCCTAAGGAGAAGATTGGTCTCATAGAGTAGCAACAAGCAAACAAATGTGGCTATATCCAAAACTGAGTCAGAGTACATCTCAGCAGGTAATTAATGTGCATAATTGTTGTGGATTCAGCATCAGATACATGATTGCAATCTCTTGATAAATAAAACCTCTATATTTTGTGATTCATGCAATATCATCTCAATTACTAAGAACCCTGTGCCATATAACAGGGCTAAGCATATTGAGATTATGTATCATTTTATTAGAGAATATGTTGAAAAGAAGGATATTTGTTTTGAGTTTGTACCCATAAACAAACAAGTGGCTAATATCTTCACTAAACCTCTAGATAATGCCAAGTTTAACTTCTTTAAAATATAGTTGGGTATGCTCAACCTTGAATGAACTTAATTTACCAACTATTATTTACATTATTGCTACTAATATACTTTCAAGTTAAGATTATATTATCTCGTAGTATCTTGTAAAGACTAGGATTGTAACCTTGATGTAGGTATATCAAGGATGAGTCAAATGACTCAACACAACACTTTTAGGAGAAGTGTTTATCATCTTGGTTCTCAAGACAGTCAAGTTGGATCAAGATGGTAGAATCGTGTCAGGCTATCACTATATTTCCTTTCATAAATCAAATCTTAGCTGTCAAATTTAAGCAGTCAATCTGCCCATGTACGTGACAAGTCATTTCCTATGATATATATATATATATATATATATATATATATATATATATATATATATATTTATATATATATACACACACATGCACAAACAGTAGTGCAAAAGGTTTAAGTTTGGCACTTCAAACATAAATAACTTAGACCTAGTCTCTATCACGCTCTATCTCTCTCTCGATAACCAGTTTCTCCAAAGCTCACACACAAAGTTGTCTCCCAAACGAGAAGGTTACTAGCATGAAGGCACATAGATTGTAAGGGATGGATTTTTGGATGCTCAAGATGAAATAAATATAGTCATTGGACTACTTGATGCCGTCAACTTTGAATTTGTTCGTTTAGAACCTGCAGTACTTCGGAAGAAGGAGGTACTGCATTTCTATTCAAATGCTAAAATGTCTTCATCTGGAGTATCTATAAAAAGCAAGATTGGTGGAGTACGCATTAAGATAAACCTTAAGTGTCTCGTCAAGGCTCTACGACTTCCTCAATCTGAGGATTATGACGGTATCACCAAGAAGGACACTAAAGAATTCTTAACAAGGTGTAAGTATGCCGGAGAGTCCTATGGATCTCTAGAAAGAAAGAATTTCAATATGAAAAGGAAATTCTTAATTGATATTATATGAAAGGCCCTTCAGTGTAAAGTTGGACTCAAGATAGGATTTCAAAACAAATGTTTGGACTAATGAGCAGATTCATTATGACAAAGAAGACGGATCGGGCTGAATTCAAATTCCTAAGAATAAAGAAAAGCGTGCATGTTCCCATACTTGGGAGAATTTTTTCTCTATACCTATTAAAAATATATCCAAACAACTTCAAGATGAAGTATGGGTCTAATATTCACTATATGAGGAAAATGGATCTAAATACCATGATAGGTATAAGAAAGTACTACAAAACCCCTCCCAAGGAAAGAAGAAACAGCCTCAAAAAAGAGCAAGGAAATTGCTAAAGAATCTGATAGTGAAGTGGACTTCTTTGAGGAAGGAAATTTCTTAAGGGTAAGCAATGAGGAAAATAGTGAGGAAAGTGATAGGGATAAACCTATCTGCAACCAAGATCTTTCATCATAAGAAGACATGGATAGCGGTTTTCAAGATGTCAGCATTCAAGATAACATTAGCCTCACTGGCTTGGAGAAGAATGCCTCAACCGAAAAGGAGGCAGATCAAGTTCCTCAAGAGAAAATAGATGCAAATGTTATAACAAAAAAAATCCATGAAGACATCCTTGGCAAGTTCTTGGATGGTGACTTAAAAGAACTGCATGAAGTGGATTGTGGTGTTTAGGGGAGTCTTACATTAAGCTCACTACTCCAACCATTCAAGGAAATGAGTTTGCAACTTAAGAGGTACTAAGTGAACTAAGGACACAGACACATCCATCTTCAACACCATCAGACCCAACAAACTCAATTTTAGCTGCCATGGAAATTGTCCTGGATGAGCATAGTACTTCTCTCAAAGCACACATTGATACTGCAATTCAAAGTATGAGAGAAGAGTTTATAAGAGAAATCAAAACCATAAAAGAAGATGTTGCCCATAACACATAGATAGTTAAATGTTTTGTGAAATATGTTGGGGTTATAGGAAACAATGTTAAAATACTGACTTCTATTGATGACAATCTCAAGCACTGCACTTAGGACATAGCCATTGTCAAGAATTATGTTAGCAATACTAATGACACTATTTAACAAGGAATTAATCATATAAAAAACAATCTGTATTAAACACAAGTTAAGGTCATGAAGCAGATTGATGAGGTTAGAGGAGAACTTTTGTCTGATAGTGGGAACATATTTCAAACTCTTTCAAATAGAGTTATATCACGCACTCTTGACCTCGAAGAAAAGTTATTCAAAGAAGCTAGAAAGGGGGAGAAGGTTGTTGTTGATCAATCTGTAAGGGTTCTTCAAGGAACAAGACATGCATTTCACCTACCCCTATTGGATATAAATGCACAATCAACAGTTGATTTTTGTGCCAAGATAAGGGAGGCTCAAGATGTTAAAAAGGACAAGAGAAGAGAACAAGATGGCACAATGCTATATATGGAGTTCATGACAAAGAGGAGGAATAAAATTACGAAATATCTAGAACATGAGGAATGGAGTGATGAGGCAAGCTCTATCATCATGCAAACTTGGATCAACTATGGAAACATTGAGCAGCTAGTCTGTACTCTTTTGAAGAATGGATCAAGCACCTGGAGAGGGTGTCTCTCAGGAGAAGGATCATTCAGGAAAACTTGAATAGGTAGAACCCCATCAGGGTTCCATCAAAGTACATTCCAAAGCCTATCAAGTACTTTGAAAGACAAAGGATGAAGGCCAGGAAAGCTGGAAAGAGTTTTGTTGTTGAATGAGTCTCGACCTATTTGATAAATGTTGTTTATATTTTTTGTTAAAACTTAAATCATTGTCCTATATGTATATGATATTACTTTCTTCAGTAATTATGCTTCTTGAAGTCAATTCTATTTAAGTTAATTATCTCTGTGAGAATATTAATTCGGTTTGCAACTTATCATTATGCAAGAGTTCTGGCTTCTTCAAATTGGGGGAGATTGTTGAGAATTTGCCCTCAATATCCATAGATTTAAAGAAGTGCATCATGCAATGAAGAGTGCAATTTGTATTTCATGTTTATCTACTCTCATGTTTGTAGACTCATTTATTAGTACTGCTAAGTTAATCCTAGCAAGTTAGGAGATGAGTCAAGATCAAATCTCTAATATTTGGTCCAAAACTAAGCTTATCGTCTTCATGCGTATAGAGGTCAAGACAATATCATCTTGACAAGAAAACCAACTCACTGTCTTTATGGGTATGATGAAACGGCTTAACCTTCTTGATGTGCTTAGTGGACAAGATGATTTCATCTTGTTAAGAAGACCAACATACCATCTTGTTGTCCAGAAAAGGCGGATTTGAAATCCGCCGGTGTCCTGAAATTTATGTCACATCAGTGACTTTAGAAAGACATTTTTGTTTTATTAGCAGATAGTCTCCCGACCGTTTGAGTGGTCAGTGGTAGATTGTTAAAGGAAGAGACTTCTTATAAAAGTGATAAAAGTTATCAGAAGAAAAGGAGGCTAGAGTTGAAAAGTTCTTAGTTGTCATTATTGTTGTTGTTGGTGATATTAAAGCTGAACCAAGAGCTAGAAGCTGAAAGTAATTTTTGTGCTGTAAGTTTGCTACACTGTAAGATCATAAGGGAGCTCATCTTCCTGTTAAAGAATAAGGAGATTTACTTTGTCTTCAGAAAGGTGGATCAACACTACATCAACTACAACACTATTATATTGCTGAAGGAGGAAGCTTTCTTCCAAGGAAGCTAAGAAAGACTAAGAGTTGAGAGTAAAATATTTTTGAGAAATTTGTTTTGTAGTAAACATTATATAAATTCTCTATAGGATCACATTTGAGATTTGATTTGTAGGGCTGGATTCTCAGCCAGAGTGTAGGGCTGATTGATAGGCCTGAGTGTAGGACTTTGTTGAAAGTTCGAGGTAGGATTCAGAGTTGAATCTGAGGTAGGGATGTGGTGTAACACCTCCATCCATCACTATAGTATATAACAGAAAGTCCGATCGGGGGTCGATGTCATATAATATGGATAGACAAGGGACTTACTAAATTGAAACAATAATCCAATATTTCACATTCTAACACAGAGTTCATTCTAGCGGAAGTATTTTAAAGGTTATAAATAGAACCCAATAACATGAATGTCCACTACCACAAAGGAATGAAATACACAAAGAATGTTATGGCCTTAAGGCCTTACATTATTCATCTCAAATTAAAGTATCTTGCAAACATCGGCACGTAGGCCGGCCACACATGAGAATAAAATAAACACAACGGGCACTTCACTTTTGCCTTCAAGGTTCAGCTTAGCTATCCTGGGCTTTAGCCCGCTAGATCTCGCTTTGCTTCACTGCACCTATGGGAAACATTCCACCGCAAAGGTGGCAAAAAAAGCAATGGTAAGCTTTAGGTGACCAAATTATAACGACCACACCCCTCATTCGGAGTGGTGGATCTCCTTCCCTGCAGGCATTAGTATAATCAAAAAATGGCAAACACGATGTGTAACTTAAGCAACATTAGCCACAGACATTGGCGCCAACGCCCAATGCCCCGTGCTCTCAGGCACACTCTTGGTGCATAAGAGCTCAAGGTTCACACCACCGTCCTTTGACGATCATCAACATTTGAGCTTTTAGTCTCACATGGGACTAATCCAGAGACCATGCCCCAAGCCTCCGACAAGTCATAACGATCTGCAGATCCACTGTATGACTCACTCTAAGACGGGCGACAATGGTTGGGTAGAGATCAGGCTTTTCCCATACTCAATTCGTCAAGCACGCCAGCCACAATGTGGGTCGGCATCCCCTTTCCCATTTTTATACAATTCATAACCCTATTATAAACTTAGGTTAGCTCTCATGGCTAACTAGCTGAGCAGTTTAAGATCACACTAAATCACATTACAGCCTACAAGTCTCCCAGAGATAGGCTTCACAAGTAATAACCCATAGGTCTCCCAAAGATAGGCTTCACATCTAAACATAGCATACAGTAAGCTATCAAAGGCGGTAGCACTATCGTCATATGGTAGGGGACAGACTATCGGTTCTTCCCCTTTTTTGGGTGTTTTCTTGGAGACTACCCCCAGTAATCTTAACGTAGTTGAAAGATTTGGTTTAGAGAGCCTAAACACATAGAGGGGGGTGGGGTGAATAGGTCCTAATCCTTTTTAACAACTTAGGCAATTAACAAAGTAATACACAGCACAATTATCACAGCATAAAGAATAACAATCACAAAAAATTCACAGCACAAGAACAATGGTTTATAGTGGTTCCCCAATTTGTGGGTACGTCCACTCTTCCCCTTCACCTATCCAATAGAGAAATGGATTTGGCCAAACTTCCTTCCACTATATCAGATCCACAGATCTTACAACTCAGAACCCAACCAGTTCCTACAACTCAGACTTCTTCAAGTCCTATACCTCAGATTCTTCCCAAGAATCCTACCTCAGGCAATAACCCTACCTCAGACTTTATCACCAGGCCAACAATTAAGACTTCTTCAAGTCTTACCTCAGGCACTCAGCCCTACCACTGCCTTTATAAATTTAAGCTTACAACTCAGATCTATATAAGATCTTACAAGGAAATTAATTGTTTAAAACAATAAAATCTTCACCCAGAAATAAAGAGAATAGGGTGAAAGCTTCTTGATCAATTCTTGATTGAACTGAATATTTTAGATCCAACTTGTCTTAGCTTCTCCAAAGCTTCTTGAATTTGTACGAAGTAAGGTTGATCTTTAATTGGAGTTGGAGTTGATCTTCAATCCAGCTTCCTTCTTGAATTCAGAATCAGATCTTATTTTTTCTTACAGACTCTTCAGGATCTGCCTTCTTCTGGGTTTGTCTCTTGTTCCCGCTCTCTTGTTGATTTTTGTTTGTGATAGAATAGGTCTATATATAGAATCCATCCAATATTACCGGCTGATCAAGTTCATAACGGCCTTCTAACAGCTCTGACAGATGTGTCAGCTTTGTTACTTATGATAGCTGTCAGGACTTCAGTCTTGACAACTGACTCCTCCTTGAACTTCTATCATAGCAGAAAACTGTCAGCATAACACTTCAGATGTGTCAACACAAAAAGACCATGTATCGACACAAGTCTTGATGATGTCGACACAGCTCCCAATGTGTCGACACAGTCATTCTTTATCTTCTTGACAAAGCTTCTGTTGGATGTGTCGACATAAGTTTTGTGTGTCAACACAACTGCTTTTGGTCTCGACATAGCTGTTGTTGACAGATTTCTTTGAGTGTGTGTTGAAACAAGTCTTGTGTGTCGAAACAGGCCTTCCAGTCTCAGAATAGTTATTGTTGACAGTTTTCTTTGAGTGTGTGTCGACACAAGTCTTGTGTGTCAACACAATCCTTCCAGTCTAAGTATAGCTGTTGTTGACAGTTTTCTTTTAGTATGTGTCGACACAAGTCCTGTGTGTCGACACAAGTATTTCTATTCTTCAACATAGTTAGTGTTGAGTGTATGTCAACACAAGTCCTAAGTGTCGACACAACTGCTGCTGACAGAATTTCTGTGTTTCGACACAAGTCCTGTGTGTCGACACAGCTTTGCTTCTAGTGTCAACACATTTCCTCACAAGTGTCGACACTTGTACTTAGAAAATTTTCCTGCATTTCTTTAACCTGCACAATGAAACTCAATATCTCATCAAATACACATTGATGTATATCATTGAGTTAAGTGAGGCTTCTCCAAATCTGGTACACAGTTTCTAGTGTACCCAACAATCTCCCCCTATTTTGAGAAGTCATAACCCTTAGTCAATGATATACACCACTTATAATAAAACAAAGAATAAGATGTATATAATTATTTCACATCAGGATAATATATAAACACAAATAACATTTATTATCATCACTGAATATGATAACATTCATTAACCATGAATAAGTGTTTGATTTACAAGATTGTTTAGAACAAATTTTACATAGTTCTAAGTCTAGACTATCTATCCCTAAGATTGATCAGGATCCTTGATAACTATTCCTTTGCCAGGTTGAATCTTAGCTTGTACTTTAGATTTTGTGTCATCAGCTGGCTTCTTCCCTTTCAGATCTTTCTTTTTAAGCTCTTCTGCCTTGATCTTCTACCTTTCAAACTAATAATAAGGCTTTGGAAAGTACTTGCTAGGCTCCAGAGAATAAGCAGGTAACTTTCCAGCTTTGATATCCCTTCTGAACTGATGTATGATATCTTGCCTTCCCTGATACTTGCTCCATTCTTGTTCAGAGTACCATTTACCTCTATCATGCATATTGTCTTTTACAGCTTTTCAGGCAGTAATAATAATATTTCTAGAAGTAGGACTCCATTGCTCAAAATCAGGCTTTAATTCTGCCTGTTCTCTGAATCTTTCTTAGAAAGTTGAGCCTCTTTCTGAGAATCCTTAGCAGCTTCAGACATTTCAACTTTTTTAATAATAACATTATGTGCCTCCTGTGGAAGGCTATACATTTTGTTGGAACACCTTATTACTAATTTTGGCAAGGATCACTATGTTTTTAGGAAATTGGTTTGACCTAGATGTATAGTTGAAAAGGTCAAATTAGAATGAGTCTAGGGCTTAGAACTTAGGTTTGAAGCTGCCCCCAGGACCATTCAAAGATCAAGGCTTAGAGCTGAGACAAAGACAATTTTCGTCGAACTTAGTTCGACGAAACGTCGAACTCCGTTCGACGCTCTCTGAGCTCAACTCTGCTGAGTCATCGAACTCCGGTCGACGATCCTCTAGCTCAGATCGATGATCTGTCTTCAGTTACTTTCCTAGTCGCTGAGCTCAGTTCGACGATCGTAGAGCTCAGTTCGACGTTTTCTGTCTGCTGTGTTAATCCAATCTCTGAGCTAAGTTCAACGATCGTAGAGCTCAGATCGACGATTTCTGTGAGAGATCGACGCCTTCAGAATTAAAATTCAAGGACAGTTATGGATTATAATCAAAATTAATTCCTGCATTGATTGCAAAGGATTTCCTAGCCATTTCAATCAATCTGATGCAAGTTTCAAGTAAAGACTAAATGGAATATTGCTTAGGACTTTCCCCAGATACAGTTGTCTATTATGGAAGTCATTTATGACTGATTAAACGGCCATCTAAGAGAATATTTGATATACTCCTTCAGTTTTCATTCGGATAATACAAATACACAAGATACAGTGAAAAATACAGATAATACAAAGAGATACAGTAGAATTAGATTACATTACAGAAGATTGAACAACACAATTTCTCTGATCAAGATTTCAACTTCTGTGATTTACAAATCTACTGAATCTTCAAGTGTTCAAAGGCTTCAACATCAAGGACTCCAGACACCAAATATTTCAGCATCTGCTAGAATCATCTTCTGCTGGAGATCTGAAGCTTCTGAAGGCCTATCACCCTAGCAAAGCTTTCACTCCAGAACCATTCTACATCTCAGGGGGAGCTTTGACAACATCAACAATCCACTAGTCTTCTCTCAGTGATTTGAGACAGAGAAGACATCATCATCTCTTTCTTTTTCTTTTCCTGCTGTAAAAGGATTATCAAAACTCCCTTCAAAAGTTCTGAATCTGGTTCTGAGAGCTTTGTCAAAACTCAGTGGTGGCAAGACACCTTATCAAAAAATCTAGATCTGGTTTTTGAGCACCTTATCAAAAGCTCATTGGTGCCCAGGACACCTGATCAACTCATCCTGCAGTGGATTCCTACCAAGGGTGGTAGAAGAGTGGATGTACCTAGGCTTTTTGGGGAACCACTATAGATCCTTGTTTCTTCTGGTTGCTGTGTGTTTGTTATTGATGTGTGCTGTGTGATTCTTATTTCATGCTTTAACTTTGTTTTTCTACAAGCACCTTACACATATAATTAAATTAAATCTTCCACTGCCTTACAATTTTTAATTATAAACATTATTTTAAAATACTCTATTCACCCCCCCCCCCCCCCTCTAGAGTCAAGGTAGATCTTTCTCTCACTTTCAATTGGTATCAGAGGGATGTTGGTTCTTACAGGCTAACACCTGAACCAAAAGATCTCTGAAAAGATCAATCTTATATAGAGGGGTATTATTTTCTGTATTGTATTTATTTTCAAAAACCATGGCACAAAACAAAGACTATGCTAGCACCAGACCTCCAGTGTGCAATCTTTCTAAGTTTACACTTTGGAAGGCAAGGATTAGATTATACATGAATTCTATTGATGAGGACATTTTCAATTCTGTTTTGACAGTGTGTCCAATGTCACAACCCGCATTTTCTCCAATTATAAGAATTATCAGAGTATGAGAAAACACGCGTCATGATGCCACGTCAAGCAGGGGATAACCGCTGACGCTCAGGCAAAACCAACTACAAACTTTATGCAAGAAAATCCTGTGTTTTATGAATGGAAAATCAGTTATATTTTAGAGACCGTATCCCTCGGCTAAGTGGATCACCTAGTCCACAAAAGAAAAACTATATTTATACGCTGCGGAAAGAAAAATACTTTAATTAGGTTTTACACCCTAAAGAGCGCATAAGGGTCCCAAGAGAACCACTCATGCTATGCAAGACACTACATTTAATTTATATAATATATAAGAAAACGGTTTTCATACGTGATTTGGAAAATAGGGATTAAGCTTATAAAACATGCTGATCAGGAGCTTCATTTATAATAATATTTATAGTTTAAAAGTAACTAGCAACCTAGCATAAATCCTTAAAAGCAAGTAGACTATCTCTAGAAAATGGTAGCAGCATAAGTAATATATCTAGTGCAAGGGTAAGAGAAAATACCAGTGGGCGCCAACAACCTGACACAAACCCACTGGCACATATGTAAGTCTGCAAGAAGGTACAGAAAACTATCTCACTAACAAGGTAAACGGAACTCCAAAGTCCGGGAGTGCACCAGCAACACCACTGCCTCAGCTAGCCACCAGACCGGCTACAACTCAGAACCTGAGGCATTCCAAAAGAAAACAGAATACCTCAGCAAGCAACAAGGTAAAAACAACTGCATGCAAGAGTCAACCAAAAGGAAGAAGTAATTGAAAAACATACAGTAGGAAGAGTCACAACTGTCCAAAACAGGACAACAAGAAAAGCACAATGAGCAAAGGAAACAGCAACAACCCAAACTCCGGAACAACATCCTGCCGGTCCTAATAGGCTACCAAGAGCCTAAAGTGCTGCAAACTACTAAGGAAGAAACTTCTAACACCCTAAACTGTGGGAGGTGGTAGTAGCAAAAACAAACAACGAGGAACCGGATCGAAGGCAAACGCAGTCCCCCAATCCACCATGTCCAAGTCAGCAAGCTCGAGGGTCTACACGTGAAAGCACAAGGGACCTTCCACCCACACATGCCCAGCCCGTACCTGGAGCACGAAAACAAGAGTGGCCTTGGCTATGTCACACAACTCCACCCCCCTGAAGAGCTATAAACCACCACTACTAACCACGACCCACGATTCGGCCTTTAAGAAGGTAAAGAAAACGGCCGACAAGGAAATACCAGAAATATAACAAGAAAACCACTCGGGAACGAAAAACAAGGTAAAGGAAGAGTGTTGAAAAGAATCAACACGACAAGGCGCTGAGTGAGACCTACTCAGTGCCTACCTAAACCTTGGCGTTGAGTGAGCTAGCCTCACTTAAAGCCAAAACCAAACTCTAACCACAATCCCACTAAGGTAAAAACGGAGCTCGACGATTGTCGACCGGAGGTCGACGATAGTCGAACGGCCTAAGGCAGAAACCAAGATCGACGATCTCCATTCAGAGATCGACGATAGTCGAACGATTCTAAGACAAAAAGAAGGCAGGGAATTTCCAGTACTCGAGTAGTTACCAACTACTCGTGTACCTCATCCCTCTACTCGAGTAGTCGCCTACTACTCGAGTACCTCAACCATCTACTCGAGTAGTCGCCCACTACTCGAGTATACGAACATAACCAGCACTCGAGTAGTTACCAACTACTCGAGTACCCCAACCCGCTACTCGAGTAGTTGCCTACTACTCGAGTATGCTAAAACCACTACTCGCGTATCTACAAACCTATACTCGAGTAGATGCCTACTACTCGAGTAAACCAAACCACCTACTCGAGTATCTCGAGTCCACTACTCGACTAACTCAAATCCCCTACTCGAGTAGTTACCTACTACTCTAGTAACTCCAATCCCCTACTCGAGTAGTTACCTTCTACTCGAGTAAGCCAAAGCACCTACTCGAGTATCTCGAAACCACTACTCGAGTATCTCAAATCCCCTACTCGAGTAGTTACCTACTACTCGAGTAAACCAAACCCCCTACTCGAGTAGTTACCTTCTACTCGAGTAAGCCAAAGCACCTACTCGAGTATCTCGAAACCACTACTCGAGTATCTACCACCTACTCGAGTACTCCAGAACTAATACCCGAGTAATCCACTTCTACCACACGAGTAACATACTCCTATACTCGAGTAATACACTTACTAACTTCTGGAAAAAAAACCACTCCCCTCCCCTCCTAACACTCCCTCTCGGCTACACCCAAACCAGAGAAAATCTGAACAAAGATAAACGGCATTACGCCGCCAAATTTAGGTTCCATCAGCACAAGTAGGGGGGGTCAATAGGAAGAACTAATTCCTATAGATAGCAATAAATATGAGAACAACAAGGCCTCTAACCTGGGCTAACAGGGATTTCAATTTCAGCAAAAATAATCAAAAAGAAACTTGGCAAGGGCAAGAATACCACTTGCCTCAACTTTCAGCGAAGCTTGGATGGCTCTCCTCCTCTTCACACGGAACAAACAGCCGCAGCACCTAGAATAAATCTCACGGCCATTAATGGCGGAAAACTCCAAAACCGAAAACCCAAATCTCATCAAAACTCCACGAAAATCGAATATCTTACCGTCGAAATGAAGATCTCGGAGAGAGCAAGACAAAGCCGCTTTCGGACTTGAATTCCGTCCACGAACAAGCCCGGAATCGCCGACCAAAGGAGGTACAGGACGGGCGGTTTTCTCCTCTGTTCTTCCGAGAACAAGCCGATGGTTTCTCTCTCAGGAAAAGAAGAAGAAGTGGGCCGTCACTTCTTAAACAGAGCTTTTATACGAAAAGCTAAACACCGGTTCATCCATAACCGAACCCTAAAACGCCTAATTACTTAATTTCATTAAGTAAATACCAAAATAGGTATAAGCCAAAAAATATGGCTGCCACCAAGGCGAGGCAATAACTGCCTTAATAAATTCTCCCGCAGAATTTAATAAACGGTCAAAACCAAAAGGCTACAGGACAGCCAAAACAATCTAATTAATTGATCACAATACTATTAACACACCAAACGACACGAAAACCGAATCACCTCGGAATCCGACGAAATTCGCACCGTAGCTAAATACCCACGCTACGAACACAATGGCGAAGTCGAAATTAACTTTCGACGAACAGAACTCAAGTTATACCCAAACAAAGCCAAACACAAACATCCCCCCGAGTGGCCACACCGGGTCACCCAAAACGACTCGGCTTGCAAGGGAGATCTTGCCAACAGGCTACAAAACGGGGCACTGAGTTCTAAGGAGCTAAACCATACTCCATACATGGCACAAGCCACAGAAACGCATCATCGTAACGCCAACGAGAATAAAAATAAACGCAGGAAAATCGGGGGCGTTACATCCAAGTCCTCCAGAGACCACAAGCACAAGTGCTGTTCCACCTCCCTCAGGAACAGATGCTGAAATAAAGAAGTGGAAAACTGTAGATGCAAAGGCCATGAATATTCTTGCTCAGACTATGCCTGATGAGATATTCCAGAAGGTTGCTGAATGCTGCCCAGCTAAAGACATATGGGATAAGCATTCAGAAATTATATCAGGATCTGCTGATGAAAGAAAGGACAGGAGATCCCATCTCATATCCCAATATGAGAACTTCAAGAAAGGTGAAGCTGAATCAGTTGCAGACATGTACACCAGGCTCAGTCTGATAGTCAGTGAGTTAAAGTCATTAGATAAGGAAATCACACTCACTGAACTCAATGACAAGATTCTAATGTGCTTCCCCAGCACTTGGGATTCAAGGATCTGGCCAATTAAAGATGCCAGAAGCCTAAGTGAAATTACCACAGAGGCTCTTCTGGGCAAGCTCAAATCTTATGAGCTGCTCATCAAGAATAGGGAAGAAGAACAAAAGGCTACTTCTCCAGTCATCAGAAAGGAGAAGACCAAAGCCTTCAAAGCTATAGAATAGAAGCCTGAAGACAAAGCTACAGGAAATGATGAGCTCCTAAGTCTACTGGACAAAAGATTCTATAAGATGGCCAAGAAGGAATTCATAAAGAAGTCATTCAAAGGGCATGAGAAGCCTAGATATGACAAGTCCAACAGCAAAGAAATCATCTGCTTTGGATGCAAGAAGCCAGGCCACATTATGCCTGACTGTCCAGAGAATAAAAACAAGGACAAGAAGGACAGAAATGAGAGAAGAAGAGACAAGGACTCCAGAAAGAACAACAGCAATAGATCCTCATCCAACAAAAATAAACATTCAAGGAAAGTATTTGTAGCTGAAAGCTTGAGTGACGCTGAAGAAGAATCAGAAGCCTCATCCAGCTCAAGTGATGATGAGGATGATGCTGAGGAAAAAGAATTCTGCATGATGGCAATCAATGCCTCCCAGCAAAACTCTGATGCAGAACAAGAGTCTGATTCTGAAGCTGAAACTGGATCTGAAGAGGATGAGGTAATAAACTCTTTTGATTTTACTTCTGAGGACTTTAAAATTGAATTTAAGACACTGTGTTTAGATTTGCTAAGGTCTGAGAAAGAGATAATCTCTCCAGAAATCAATTATCTGACTACAGTGTCCTAAAATCAAATAACCTCAAACTCTCTGAGGAGTTAAAGTGCTATAGGGAGGAGATAGCTGCACTGAAAAGTGAACTATCCAAGGCCAAGCAGTTTGAAGAATCCCTTAATGGGAGAAGCATCAGACTGATGGACATTACAAGCACAGTGAACTCAAGATTCAACAGTACACTGGGCTTGGGTGCTTCATCCAGCCAACCTATAGTATTAACAACCCCAATTAAATTTATTTCTGATAAAGGAAAGGGTATTGTAGAGGAAGCTAGGAAGAATCCAGATTTACTTAAGGAAAATCAAATTCAATAGAAAACGTCGAACAGAGCTTGACGATCGTCGAACAGAGCTCGACGATCCAAAGCTGGATCGTCGAACTAAGATCGACGACTTCTGAACTCTGAACTCTGGTATAGTCGATCTTCGAACGGAGCTCGATGATCTGACCCAAGATCGTCGAACTCAGGTCGACGATCGTCGAACGAAGCTCAGAGCTTTGAACCTTCTTTCAGAGGTAAATCTCAAGTCAATCCTAGAAGTCCCTCATCCCAAAGCTTCAACCCTTATAATGATTGGATAGTACCTCCTAAGAGATACCATCCTGAAGGATATAAGAGTCAGCCAGGGATGTCTTTCATTTCTGAATTTAAAGGCTATCAACCTAGACCCAAGGTAAACTGGGTCAAAAACATATAAGTTGTTTATGTGCAGGTGAAGACCTATCCAGAGATGACCAAACAATGGTATCTGGATAGTGGGTGCTCAAAGCACATGACAGGGAACAAGGAGAATCTATCATCCTTCATAACCAAACTTAGACCCAAAGTAATTTTTGGTGATTCAAATTTTGGTCAAACAAAAGGATATGGTGCTGTTCAGATAGGTTCAGTCACTTTCAAGAAGGTGGCATATGTGGAAGGACTGAAGAGCAACCTGATCAGCATCAGTCAACTATGTGATGAAGGATATAAGGTGATTTTCAACAAATCCCTGTGCAAGATCAAGTCAAAGGATAACACAACTGTTTATAGGTAAAAGGAAAGGTAACATCTATCTTGTAGATTTTCTTTCAACCCATACAGACATTTGCTTATTTAATTCAGTATGCAAACCAAATGATCTATAACATAAGAGACTAGGACACCTAAACCTTAGAACCATTGCTAGGCTGTCCAAGGACAACCTTATTAGAGGACACCTTCTGGCCCCTACAAGAAGGAAGGACTCTGCAGGGCCTGTCAATTAGGCAAGCAAACTAAAAACAGTTTTAAGTCACTTAATAAGAGTGATTCACCTAGGATTTTGTATCTGTTACACATGGATCTTTTTGTACCCATTACAGTACAAAGCTTAGGAGGGAAATCTTATACTTTGGTGATTGTAGATGACTTCTCTAGATTCACTTGGGTATTCTTTCTGAGGAAGAAGTCTGATAACTTTAAGTGTTTGACAGAGTTTCTCAAATGTATATAGATTGAGTTCAATACTCACATTGCCCTGATCAGAAGTGATCATGAGACAGAGTTTGATTCTCTTCTTATGCAAGAGTTATGTCAGAGTGAAGGGATCAGGCAAACTTTCTCAGCTCCTAGAACTCCTCAACAAAATGGGGTAGTTGAAAGGAAAAATAGAACCCTAATTGAATCTACTACTACATTATTGACAGATGCTCACCTACCTCTATCCTTTTAGGCTGAGGCAGTGAACACCTCCAACTATGTGTTGAATAGAATCCTAATACATAAACTGAAGGGCAAGACTCCCTATGAATTGCTCAAAGGGAAGAAACCTAAAGTAGACTATTTCAAAATTTTTGGCTGCATTTGCAATATACACAATAATGACAAGAAATATTTAGCAAAATTCCAAGCTAAAGCTGATGAAGGGGTGTTTCTGGGATACTCCATGATCAGCAAGGCTTATAGGGTATATAATAAATCCACTCTTAAAATAGAAGAATCTGTTCATGTTTCTTTTGATGAGACTAACATGTTTTATAAGGAGAAGTCTGCTTCTACCATAGAACCATTGCAGGTACACTCTCTTTCAGAAAGTACGAACAAATTAGAGGTTAAAGAAAAGGATACAACTTTTCCACCTATCCAGCAAAAGGATGAGAGCAGTGATGATGAAGAGGATGTGCAACATCTAAAAGATCCAGTTGTTGTTCCACAAGAGGAAACAACAACAATAGTTGGTGAACAATCAACTCCCACTGTTGATCTAGTAACAACAAGAGATCATCCAATTTCCCAAGTAATTGGAGACATCTCAGCTGGTGTGCAAACCAGAAATCAGGTCAACCAGAACCTGATTCACACTTGCTTTCTATCTCAAGTTGAGCCTCAATCCATTCAAGATGCAGAACAAGATCCCCACTGGATCATTGCTATGCAAGAGGAATTTCATCAAATTTAGAGGAATAAAGTTTGGGAACTAGTGTCAAGGCCTAAGGATCACTCCATTATTGGAACAAAATGGGTGTTCAGGAACAAGTTGGATGATCAGGGAGTCATTGTAAGGAACAAGGCAAGGCTAGTTGCTCAAGGCTACTCTCAAGAAGAAGGAATAGACTATGACCAGAGCTTTCCACCAGTTGCAAGGTTAGAGGCCATCAGAATATTCCTAGCTTATGCTGCTCACAAGGGATTCAAGGTCTACCAAATGGATGTGAAGAGTGCTTTTCTCAATGGAGACATCAAAGAGGAAGTCTATGTTAGACAACCTCCAGGTTTTATCTCTTCAACTTATCCTGATCATGTTTTCAAATTGCATAAAGCATTATATGGTCTTAAGCAAGCTCCTAGAGCATGGTAGGAGACCCTAACATGCTTTCTTATGAAAAATGATTTTATTAGGGATAGAGTAGACCAAACTCTTTTTATTAGAACCCATAAGTCTCATACCCTACTAGTACAAATATATATAGATGATATTATTTTTGGTTCTACTGATTCAAATCTATGCAAAAAGTTTTCCAATCTGATGCACTCTAAATTTGAAATGAGCAGCATGGGTGAGCTTTCCTTCTTTCTAGGATTGCAAGTCAAACAACATGCTGAAGGCATATTCATTTCTCAAACCAAGTATGTAAAGGAACTGGTTAAGAAATTTGGTATGTCTGAAGCATCTTGTATGAAAACACCTATGCCTACTAATGTTGTATTAGATGCTGATGAACATGGAAAACATGTTGATCAGACAACATATAGAGCAATGATTTGCTCTCTATTGTACCTTACAGCTAGTAGACCTTATATAATGTTTTCTACATGCATATATGCTAGGTTCCAAGTAAGCCCTATAGAATCACACTTAACTTTAGTAAAGAGGATTCTCAGGTATGTAAAAAGTTGTCCAAATCTAGGACTCTGGTATCCAAAAGACTCAGGATTTGAATTAACTGGATTTTCAGATGCTGATTATGCTGGATGTAGAGTAGACAGGAAAAGCACCAGTGGAACCTGTTAGTTCCTTGGTGACAGACTTGTCTCCTGGTTCTGTAAGAAACAGACATCTGTGTCTACTTCAACTGCTAAAGCTGAATACATGGCAGCAGGCAGTTGTTGCTCACAAATTCTGTGGATTCAAAACCAGGTTCTAGACTATGGCTATAACTTAGAAGGGTCAAAAATCTTTTGTGATAACACTAGTGCTATCTCCATAGCACAAAATCCAGTCCTCTATAGTAGGACAAAACATATAGAGATTAGGTATCACTTTCTAAGAGATAATGTTGAAAAGAATAAAATTGAACTACAATATATCCCAACTGACTTGCAAAGGGGAGATATTTTCACCAAGCCTTTGGATGAGAAGAAACATACCTTCTTCCTCAATCAGTTAGGAATGCTAGATGGAGGCTGTCTAAAATAAATTCCAAGATTTTGAAAATCTAAAAAAAGACCAAGACTAGGCTAAAAACTTATATTTTCCCTTGTCTAATAGGTTCTGTTTTGTCTCTGAACTGCGCTCGACGTTTTTCCAAAAATCATCGAACGGAGATCGATGCTTTCCAATAAGCGTCGACCGGAGTTCAGCATTTTCCAGGCAGCGCTAGGCTATCTTCCTCTGGTCAACGATCGTCGAACGGAGTTCGACGCTCTCCAGTATCGTCGAACGGAGATCGACGTTATTGAAGACTCTTCATATTCCATTAGAAGTTTAGATCGTCGAACAAAGTTCAGCGATCCTTCCTTTCCGCCGTCGAACCCTAATATAAAAATCATTTTTCGTCGTCATTCTTCGATTGCGCATTCATACTCTTTGCAATTTCTTTCTTTCCCTCCAAAATCTACTACACTATGTTTTGGTTGGTACTTTCTTGCAGGTACTCAATGGCCGTGAATGTTGCTGCGCTTGCAAAGATGAAGTTTGATACCGGGTTTTATATTGATATGGATTCATTCACCGGGAGCGATCAAATATTCAAAGATATTCTAGAACTCTTCAAGGAACAACAACTAGAGAATATTATGTCAACAAGAATGAAGATTGCGGCTGGCGAAATAAAGGAATGTGTTTTTACTGCAAACAATGAGGATGAGAATACTCTAGTAGGCATGATCAATGGGACTCAGGTACCATTGTCCCATATTCTTCTGACTGAGGTATTCAACTTAAGTTCTGGAGATGATTCCCCTGATATGTCTGGTGAAGAATTTGATTCCATGTTAGATAGAATGGGTCACTCTGCTGTAAACCCTAATAAGCTGTTGAAAAAGAATCTATCTGTTGAATATAGATTTTTGGCTGATGTTGTGGGCAAAGTGCTGCTTGCCAAGCATTCAGCACATGATACCATCTCAAGGTATCAGTTCTGTTTAATGGGAGCAATAGTTGATAAGAAACATCTGAATTAGGGAACTATCTTCTTTGATTTGATCAAGAAGAAAATTAACAAAAGTTTTGTCAATTTTGGGAGGATTCTAGGGGTTTTCCTGCATTCCAGGTGCCCTGAATTACTGGTTTCCATTGGGATGCACATCAATGCCTCTAAGAGATTAACCTGTGCCCTATTTGGGAAATGGGGCAGGCAGATTACAAAACCTGCCAGGACTGCCATAGCTTCAGGCCCAAGGACTCCTGCAGTCACTTCCTCTCCGGCTCTAGAAGAACTGCATGCCTCCTCTCCTCCTTTTCCTCCACTTGTTTCTACCTCCATCTCCACATCAACCTCAACAATCACCTCAACCATAACCATCTCTTCCCCCATTACCATCTCATCGCCTCTTTCTCCTCCAACCACTTTGGAAATATTCCATCCACTCCACTATTATCCACCTCTTACAATTCCATCATTCAACATATTGGAAGACTCCTTCATGAATGATTCCCCTTCCTCTCCTCTTGAGCTTGCTTCTACCTCCTTCTACCACCAACTACTTCAAGATATACTCTCCCAACCATCCTTCACTCCATCCATCTCCACTCCTATACCATCCATCTCCACCATCCCTATCTCTCAACCATCCATTCTACCATCCACCACAGCATCAACTGCAGTCCATCCACCATCAGTTCCAGCCACCTCTTCCTCCACCTCTACTCAAGTATCCCTTGAGCAAGTGGATCTTTCAGCTCTGGCAGATAGGCTTTATGGGATACTGGCCACCAAGCTAGTAGCCCTGCTGGAGACCTCCTTGGCTCCACTCCTCAAATCTATACAGGAGCTATCTGACAGGCTGTCTGCTATCTCCTCTCCTCAGGCAATTCCTTTAATAGAGTGCTTGATCTAGTCCTGACTGAATCAAGGTAGGGGGAGATGCCTCACGAAGTTGAAGAAGTTCATGCTGCTGCTCCAGTACCAGTGTTTATAGTGGACCTCAGGTCACTGTTGTGTGCTTTTGATATTCTTCACAGAAGATATTTACCAACTCAGGGAGTTGAAAACCTCACTAAGGCCATTGTGCCTATTTCAGAATGTGATCCCAGCCTGATTATATCATATGTCAATTCTCTTAAGGTTGAGGATGTTGCTGCTTCTGTTTGTACTGCTGCTGCTACTGCTGTTATATCTGTTGAATCTACTGACATTGAAATGTTGTCTGCTGATGCTGATACTGCAGCTGCTGAAGAATTGGCAAGTTTTTTGGAAGAAAAAGTCTTTGAGACTCCTGCTGTTTCATCTGCTCCACAAGTGTCTGTTACTTCATCTGCTCCTGCTGAGGTTCTTGCTGCTGTCCCAAATCTTCCTGCTCCTGTTGCTCTTGAGAAATCAAAACTCCAAAAGGAATACATCAAGAGGATAGATGATCTGTATGACAGACCACAGAGTTCTGATAGTGACAAGTTCAGTACTGAATCTGATGACTCTTCTGGCACCATTGCCAAAAAGAGGAAAGCTAGAAGCAAAGCTATAAGTAAAGTTCCTCCTGCAAAGGCCAAAGATGTTAATGGCATACCTTATTATATTATGCATGACTGCCAGATAACAGAACCCTGGATGCAATATTCCAAAAATCAGTTAAAGGCTATGAAAAAGAAAAGGAAACTGGATAAGTATGAGAAAGGATCTTCCCAGTATCAGCCTCCTCCTCCTCCTCCTCCAGACTAAGGATCAGGTGGAGGCTCAGCCTTTCAAACCTCTGCTTCAAAGCAAAGCTCCTCCCAATCTTCCCAAAGATATCATCCCAGAGGACAATATCAAAAAAGTTATCAGTCTAAGAGAGGACAACACAGAGGAAGTCAGAGAGATTATAGAACCTATTCCAAACAGCAAAGGGAAGGACAAGGGCATATGGACTCAACTCAAGGTCCTTTCCCTTACAAACTCAGAGATACTGTTGTTACAAGGACATCTACTGCTTCAGAAACCATAAACAAATATGAACCTTCAATTCCTTTTGAGGATCCAGAAAACAATCCTCTATCTTGGACTACCAGGATGAAAGAACTTGCTGCTCTAGATCAATTGAAAAAAGGCTAGAGAACAAGGTAAAGATACTTCCAACATCTCTACTCTTTCAGAGCAAAGAAAGACAGAGCTAGAGAAATATGCTTCAAGGAAGTTCTTTGACCCAGAGGATTACATGAAACTTCATCCTGAGGCTGTAGTTCCAAGGCCCAAATCCCAAACCTCCTTAGGTGCAGAAGATGACAGAAGGTCAAAGAAAGAGGCTCTCAATCCCAACAGAGAGATTGTATTTAAGAAAGACAGTGAAAGGAAATGAATTCTGTAAGCAGGCAGTACATTCATCTTTAAACATTTGCTGATATTCTATCTGAATGCTGCTATGTCATATGTTCTGCTCTGTTGTTTTAAATTTTGCTTTTCTGTATATGCTTTTGTATTTCTTACTGAGTCTTGTAAATAGTAATTCTAACCCAAATAGGGGGAGATTGTTGGAACACCCTATTACTAATTTGGGAAAGGATCACTATGTTTTTAGGAAATTTGTTTGACCTAGATGTATAGTTGAAAAGGTCAAATTAGAATGGGTCTAGGGCTTAGAACTTAGGTTTGAAGCTGCCCCCAGGACCATTCAAAGATCAAGACTTAGAGCTGAGACAAAGAAAATTTTCGTCGAACTCAGTTTGACGAAACGTCGAACTCCGTTCGATGCTCTCTGAGCTCAACTCTGCTGAGTCGTCGAACTCTGGTCGACGATCCTCGAGCTCAGATCGACGATCTGTCTTAAGTTACTTTCCCAGTCGCTGAGCTCAGTTCGACGATCGTAGAGCTAAGTTCGACGTTTTCTGTCTGCTTTGTTAATCCAATCTCTGAGCTCAGTTCAACGATCGTAGAGCTCAGATCGACGATTTCTGTAAGAGATCAACGCCTTCAGAATTCAAATTCAAGGACAGTTATGGATTATAATAAGAATTAATTCCTGCATTGATTGCAAAGGATTTCCTAGCCGTTTCAATAAATCTGATGCAAGTTTCAAGGAAAGACTAAATGGAATATTGCTTAGGACTTTCCCCAGATACAGTTGTTTATTATGGAAGTCATTTATGACTGATTAAACGGCCGTCTAAGAGAATATCTGATATACTCCTTCAGTTTTCATTCTGATAATACAGATACATAAGATACAGTGAAAAACACAGACAATACAAAGAGATACAACAGAATTAGATTACATTACAGAAGATTGAACAACATAATTTCTCTGATCAAAATTTCAACTTCTGTGATTTACAAATCTACTGAATCTTCAAGTGTTCAAAGGCTTCAACATCAAGGACTCCAGACACCAAATATTTCAGCATCTGCTGGAATCATCTTCTTCTGGAGATATGAAGCTTCTGAAGGCCTATCACCCTAGCAAAGCTTTCACTCCTAAACCATTCTACATCTCAGGGGGAGCTTTGACAACATCAACAATCTACTAGTCTTCTCTCAGTGATTTGAGACAGAGAAGACATCATCATCTCTTTCTTTTTCTTTTCCTGTTATAAAAGGGTTATCAAAACTCCCTTCAAAAGTTCTAAATCTGGTTCTAAGAGCCTTGTCAAAACTCAGTGGTGGCAAGACACCTTATCAAAAAATCTAGATATGGTTTTTGAGCACCTTATCAAAAGCTCATTGGTGCTCAGGACACCTGATCAACTCGTCCTGCAGTGGATTCCTACTAAGGGTGGTAGAAGAGTAGATGTACCCAAGTTCTTGGGGAACCACTATAGATCCTTGTGTCTTCTGGTTGCTGTGTGTTTGTTATTGTTGTGTGCTGTGTGATTCTTATTTCTTGCTTTAACTTTGTTTTTCTACAAGCACCTTACACATATAATTAAATTAAATCTTCCACTGCCTTACAATTTTTAATTGTAAACATTATTTTTAAGTACTATATTCACCCCCCCCCCCCTCTAGAGTCAAGGTAGATCTTTCTCTCACTTTCACATTTTATGTACTTCCTGCTGTACTGCTTCAAAATCTGATGGAGGATAGATGACTTGTGCAACTTCCTGCTGAACCCCTTTAATGTGAGCAGGTGTAATACCAGATTCAGCAGTGTTATCTTCATCATAAAGGGGTGGATATCCAAGAGTTTATCTGATGGTATTAGATACCCATTTAGCATGATCAGAGCTGGCATTGACTAACACTCTCTCCCCCTTTATGACTTCTCTGGCAACATGATCACTTAGATCAGTCTTCTGAAACCTTACTTGATCAGCCAGATAGTCTATTCCCTCTTTGTAGTACAGTCTAAATTTCTCTAGTTGATCAGAAATAGTCTATTGGGATGTCTGAATTACTGTTTGAACAATAGCTAAATCTTCTTGTATTTGCTTGGATACTATAGTTTTCAAATCAGTAGCAATACCTCCCAGTTTGGTGAGAATTTCATCATGTGAGTCCTTGAGATTTTCATTCATTCTGAATTGATTTTCTAAAATATATCCTTATTTTACTGCTATGTCAGCTATTTTAGTCTTCATTTCTTATTGTTGGGTGGACAGATATACTACAGCATTACCTCAATTATGGAAGCAATATGTCATCTCTTTTTTATTCAAATTGACTTCAAATCTAATAGATTTAATATCTTGAGCCAACTAGAACTGCATTTCTTTATGGGACTCATCCACATACTTTTCCAAAGTAAGTCTTTGCTCATCAAATTTCACTTGTAGTTGCACCAATAGTGAACTGAAGTCCATTCCTTGAGCAGATGCTTGAGGCACTGTTTGTAAGGCTTTCTTATAGCTTGTGCTTCTTTTACTGAGAGCCACCAGATTTCTTTTCTTAGCCTTGGAAGCTTCTTCATCATCAGAAGAATTTAATGAACTTTGTATATCCACAAATTCCTTAGTACTAGAGGCATGCAGTGGCATCTCCCCCTCAGTCCTTTGTAGCTCCCCCTCAGTCCTTGCATCATGGAGGTCAGAGAACAACTCTTCCAAAGTTACCTCCTACTGTATTTGAACAAGAGGTATAATGCTCTCTTGTCCAATAAATGGTTCTCCCTGGACATCAAGATCCTTGTCCAGGGTTTTCTAAGCTGGAGGAGTGGAGGTGCTCATCTTGATCTGGATCTGGCATATGCCCATCCTGTGCTTCTTTATCAGTGATGACTGTTGCTTGATGAGTCCTATTTATATAATGATTTTCGGACTCATCTGGGCTTGTTTTCGTATGCTTGCACTTCACTTTTAGTTTGTTATCGCTCATATTTCATATTATCCTTATTTCTTTAGGAAGTGCACTTTTGGCCCGTGGTTGTGTTTATTTTGTGTTCTTCTATTATTGTACTCCGTTCTGTGCTTGTTTGGAATGTCTGCACATATCAGTGCTGGGTTTAGGGGTCGTGTGCGTGTTCCGAGATTATTTGGAAACAGGTTTACTGCGCACGATCATCGGCTGTAATGCGCACGACCACTGGTCGTGCGCCGCTGATCGTGCGTGCTATTCCCCATTTTCTAAAGTTCTGTCAGGGCAATCGCACGACCACTGACTTCTGTGCGCACGACCACTGGTCGTGCGCCACTGATCGTGTGCATTGATTCCACTTTTTCCTGGAGTTCTGCCTGGCCTTCGCACACTATCACTGACCACAGGGCGCACGATCACTGGTCGTGCGCTAGTGGTCGTGCGCGCTGTAATTTCTGCAATCTATAAATACGCAGGTTCCGCCCTAATTTCGGGAGATCGCTAAAGTCCGCCATTTTTCCGCCATTTTCATCTCCAAGGAGGGTTTCCACCGTCCTCCTTCATCTTCCACCATAGGGAGGTGCTCCGGGCAAGCTTTCAATGCCAAATCATAGCTGGAGCTTCCTCTCGGCCTCCTCCTTCATCCTCGAGCTTCAAGGGAGATTTGACCTAGCTTCCTCCATCAAGCTAGGAGGAGTATGTGCTTCCATCTTCCGCAGCGTGATATGAAGAAGACGGGCCACAAGGAGTGAGTGACAGCCTCCTCTACCCCGGACGCAGTTGAGGACCAAGCTTGGACTCGGATTGACAACCTGGGATTCCAACCGTGAACCCTCAATAAGGCTTCGGACCCGGTCAATTTCGCACACTTCTCTTATTTTGTTGTTGTTAGTTTAGTTTAATTTCCATGTATTGATGAAGTATTATTATATTTGATTAACAATTTTCACTTATTCATGTCTATGTGAGTTAGTGTAATTTTGTTATATTTGCTTGAGGTGCGCTATATTCCATCCACCACCATCCATCCTTGCCGCACTAGCAATTGCTAGAAGTTTGCGTAGCGAAGAGGTGCTTACGACCCTCATTCCGCCGTTCTCTCGACCTCATCCGCTAGCCTACTCGCCCATCCGCCTAGCGACTCGGTGGATAGCGGCCCGACTAGTCTTCATCCTGCCTAGCGAAGCTTTGCATAGCGGCATTGCATAGGAGTAGTTGATAGATTTTTACTTTCTTTTATCGCAATCATCAAAACCCCCATTTCATTTCCTCCGACCCGAGGATTTTGAGCTTGTATCTGGCTTCCACCATCCCAGAAGTGATGAATCAAACTTCAGGAATCAAGATAAATCACATGATAAGAATGGATTTGAGAATACTATCCAGATGAGATAGAGTTTTGACCAAAGATGTTTCTACTCCATAGATTTTTCTTATCTTTCTTCACTGGTTTCTATGGAGTAGAAACATCTTTGGTCAAAACTCTATCTCATCTGGATAGTATTCTCAAATCCATTCTTATCATGTGATTTATCTTGGTTCCTGAAGTTTGATTCATCACTTCTGGGATGGTGGAAGCCAGATACAAGCTCAAAATCCTACCCAGATTAGGCTTCTTGGAACTTTCTTTTATCTTGTCAAAAATTACAGTTGACTAGTCTATTTTCACTTTGAAAATAACTCTGGTCATGAGTTTGAACATGTAGGCAGAGATCCTATCATGTCCTCCTATTTTGCAGAGAATAACTTTGCCCATTATCTCAGATAAAAACTTACCCTTGAAATTCATTCCCTTCCTGGTTATTGAAGATCCAATCTTGGTATTGGGATCTAGCCCACACCATTGGAGTGCATCCCTTGTCATGGAGGATGCAATATCATCTTCTTCTGTAATCTTGGGTAGCTGAAGAGACTTTCGTATACTCTTTGGTGAGAGTTTTACTCGAGTACCATTAACAAAGGACTTTATCTTCTTTCCTTGAGAATCCATTGTTGCGGAAGAGTAAAATTCAAGAACTTCTTTCTTCCATATCCTTGAAGGTTCAGAGACCAAGTATTTCAATCCATTTTCTGTAATTAGGGTAATCACGCCCTTGATTCCTTGCGAGGCAGTCTCGAATGCCTTGAGTACCAGTTCATATCCTTCATTGATCTTGTCTTCCTGTTATGGCGCTATTGGTGAAAGAGAGAGAAGAGAGTCGACGAGATAATTTCTTGTCGACACAAAGTCTAGAGTCAAGAGTTCTGAAAGCACAGTCGGCTAGATTTTGTCTTCTTCTATTTATAGTGTACTTGTAAAAGGTAGGTCAAAAGACATGCCTAACTGAGGAATTTACTATTCGACAAAATTTCACATGTGTCGACATAGATGACCTAGGCCTCGACAATACTTTGTTGAAGTCAACATGTCTATGTGTCGACATACTCTTTCTAGTGTCGACATAGCCTACTTAAGTCTCGACAGAGTGTGTCGACAACGATTTTTGTGTATCGACACAAAAATCTTATAAAACAAGGTATCAAAAGAGTTGTGTCGACACAGATTTTATTTCTGTGTCGACGCAATTTATTTCTTTGTCGACACAACTTACTGAGAGTGTCGACACAACTTACTGAGAGTGTCGACGTAGTTAGCTTGTGTAGACACAAACTTTCTAACTTAGACAAAATTTCTTGAGAAATTTATGCTGACCTAACATCTCATTCTAGGTTCAACATACCTAATTTAATTTTAAAATAATTGAACTTTCTTTCATCCAGAGGTTTTGTAAATATATCAGTAATTTGATTGTTAGTGTTGACAAATTCTAGACTTATGTCTTCTTTTTCAACATGTTCTCTGATAAAATGAAATTTGATTTCTATATGCTTAGTTCTGCTTTATGAAATATGATTTCTAGCAATAGAAATAGCACTAGTAGAATCATAATATAATGGAATTCTACTTACCTTGATGTCATAGTCTTTAAGTTGATGTTGTATCCACAACAACTGTGCACAGCAACTGCCTGTAGCTACATACTCTGATTCAGCAGTGGAAATGGCTACACTTGTCTGCTTTTTGCTGCTCCATGACACCAACCTTCCACCTAGGAACTGACATGTGCTAGTGGTACTTTTCCTATCTTCTTTGCAGCCTGCAAAGTCTGCATCTGAAAAACCTGTTAGCAAGAAATCTCTATTCTTAGGGTACCAAAGACCTAGATTAGGTGTGCCCTTAAGATATCTCAAAATTCTCTTGACAGCAGTATAATGAGATTCCTTCTGGAAGGCTTGGTACCTAGTACAGACAAATGTGGAATACATGATGTCAGGTCTACTAGCAGTCAAGTAAAGTAGGGAGCCAATTATCCCTCTATACAAAGACTCATCAACAGGTTTTCCATCTTCATCTTTGCCTATAGACATACTTGTCCCCATTGGAGTTTTCATGGTGGAGGCTAACTCCATACCATATTTTTTAATTAACTCCTTGGTGAACTTAGATTGAGATATGGATAATCCATCATTAGTCTATCTAACTTGGAGTCCCAAGAAGAATTTCAGCTCACCCATGCTGCTCATCTCAAACTTCTCTTGTATAAGTTTGGCAAACTTTCTACAAAGGTTTTTTTCAGTTGATCCAAAGATAATGTCACCAACATATATCTGGACTAGGATGATCTTGCCTATTGATTCGCTAAAGAATAGATTCTTGTCAATTTTCCCTCTTAAGAATTTATTCTCAATAAGGAAAGCAGATGAAGTTTCATACCAAGCCCTAGAGGCTTGTTTCAATCCATATAGAGCTTTCTAAAGCCTATACACAGTTGGGATAAAGAGAATCTACAAAACCTGGAGGTTGTTCAACATAAACTTTCTCTTTTAAGTTACCATTCAGAAATACTGACTTTACATCCATTTGAAATACTCTGAACCCTTGATAGGCTGCATAAGCAAGAACAGTCTTATAGCTTCCAGCCTTGCCACTAGGGAAAATGTCTGATCAAAGTCTATCCCTTCTTCATGTCTGTAGCCTTTTGCTACCAGTCTGACTTTATTCTTGATTATGGTGTCATTTTCATCTAACTTATTCCTGCAGATCCACTTAGTTCCTATGACATTGTGATTCTTTGATTTAGGAACTAATTCCCAAACTTTACATCTTCTGAATTATTTCAGCTCTTCCTGCATAGCATCAATCAGATTTGTGTCTTATATAGCCTCTTCAAACTTCTTAGGTTCTATTTGGGATAGGAAGCTTGAACATAGAACTGTGTTCATGCTCTTGCTTCTGGTTAGTACTCCATGTCTTGTATCACCAATGATATTGTGTGCTGGATGATCCTTCAAATATCTTCTTGCTGGAGGAAATCTGTCCATCCCCTGGTCTTCTTCATTTTCATCATCTGGATGCACTTTATTATCTTCATCTTCATCCAATGAGTCTTGTACTCCCCCTGGACAGCATCCATCATTTTCTTCATCCTTTCTTGTAGGTGGGTCTTCACTAATTGTTAGCTTATCCATCCCTTTCTTCAAACCTATTGGACTAACAAAAGTGCTAGACAGTTCACTGTTAATTAGCTTAGACTCATCAAAGACTACATGGACAGATTCTTCTACAACTTATGTAGTCAAGTTGTAGATCCTGTATGCCTTACTGTTATTGTTGTACCCAACAAATATCCCTTCTAGGGATTTGGCAGCAAACTTAGTTTGGTAGTGCTTGCCATTATTTAGGACATAACATTTTCTACCAAAGATTCTAAAGTAGGATATGTTTGGTTTTCTGCCTTTCATAATCTTATAAGGAGTCTTCTTATGTCTTTTGTTTATGGAAGCTCTATTGAGAACATGACATGCAGTATTTATTGTCTCAGCCCAGAAGTATTCAGGGAGAGATGTGTCACTTGGTAGTGTTCTACTTGCCTCAATAAGAGTCTTATTCTTTCTTTCAGTAACCCCATTTTGCTCGGGAGTTCTAGGTGAGGAGAACTCCTGATGAATCCCAAGTTCTTCACAAAACTTTGTCATACATTCAGACTGAAATTTAGTTCCATGGCCACTTTTGACTTTGACCACTTAATTGTTAAGTTCATTCTGAATTTGCCTAACAAAATTCGGAAAGACAGTAGGGGTTTTAGATTTATGCCTCAAGAAGAAAACTCATGTGAATCTAGAATAGTCATCCACAATTACAAATGTATAAGCTTTCCTACCTAGACTAAGAACTGGCATAGGACCAAATAGATCCATATGTAGAAGATATAGACATCTTACAGAATCTTTGGTATCATATCCATGGAAAGAGGTCTTGGTCTGTTTGCCCTTCTGGAAAGTTGAACATACACCCTCTTTAATGCACTTGACCTTAGGACCATTCCTCACTAACTCCATACTAAATAGTTGGCTTATTGACTTATAGTTCAGGTGAGCTAGCCTCTTATGCCATTGGACACGATGAGATGCTTTCTCATCTGCAACTAGACAGATAGGTGAGTACTTATTCTCACAATCAAAGTTAAGATAGTAGACATTTCCTTTCCTAGTGCCTGTCAAAATGATCTTTTTATCATTTGACCTTCTTATTTGGCACACACCCTTGTGGAAAGAAGTGTCATAACCAAGATCACTTAGTTGGCTTATGCTAATTAGGTTATGTTTTAGACTTTTCACATAAGCCACTTGGGTGATGGTAATAGAGTTATTGTAAATGTTACCAAACCCTTTGATGACTCCCTTTTCAGATCCACCAAAGATCACTTTGGGTCCATCTTCTATAGGGGGTAATCCTTCAGCATCCTTCTTGTTCTAGTCATGTGCCTGGAACATCTGCTGGCCACTTGGACTCACCTGCATCAAATAAAATTACCTTTCCTTAGAACCCCAATATTTATTGGGTCCTAGGTTTAGGTTAGCTTGAAATCTATCATGCTTACCTGCAGCCTTTCTTATAGGTAAGCTGGCCTTATGTTGAATACTAGCATTGAACCAACAATCAATGGCATAGTGGCCCACCTTGCCACAACACCAGTACTCAAATCTGTTGTACCTTTTCTTAAGTACAGGCTTAACAATATTGCTAACATCAGTCCTTTTAAGTGCAGGTGCTGGAGCAGCAAACACTAAGGATTCCTTAAGAACCTGATGGGTTTGCTCATGGGGTACCCTATCAGCATTTGCACCCTTGCCATTCAGATCACCATACTTATAGTGACCATGAGTGATGTCATGATCATACCTGTTAGTAGGCTGCATCACTTTTCTAAAAGAAATAGGGGGTTTTATAGCTAGTGGTTGAACTGGGGCTTTGCCTTTTCTTTGAGAATTGGCTGCCCTTGTTCTTCCCTTGAAGCCTAATCCTGTCTTACCCTTTTGAGAGATGAAATTATGAATTATGGGTAAGACTGACTTTTGCTTAGATAATTTAGCCACAAGATCCTTTTCTTTCTGAAGTTTTACTTCCAGATTCTTGATGTGATTATTTTTGAAAGTGATTGTACCCATCTGAATAATAGTTATGTTTTTCAGTTTAGCAACCTCTTTCAATTTTAAATCCTACATCTTTACTTAATCTGATACAGCTAGTTTGAGAGATTCAATTTACTCAGCCTGCTTATTGATAAGGAATTTGCTTCTCTTAAGAGCTTACAACAGACCACCATACTCATCAATTAATTGATGAACATCCCCTTCAGATTCAGAACCATCCACATCTCTTGATGCAGATGCTTCTGATTCAGATCTAGTATAATAATCAGAAACTATGGATGGATTGTATACCTAACTGGGACCAGGCTTATCCTGAAACTGATCTTCCTCAGATAGATCCATCAGGCCTCTGCAATAATGATCTTCACTTCCATTTATGGAATCCAGCATTGGCAAGAATTCTGTTTCCACAGAATCCTCTTCTGTAGTGAGCAATCCTATGTAGGCTTTTGCTTCATCCTCTTCTTCAGATTCTGATGATGAAGAGTCAGTCCAACTCTTCTGCTTCTAGGCAACAAGGAATCTCTCCTTCTTGTCCTTATTTTGATGCTTCTTCTTGTCCTTAGATTCTTTTTTCTTATCAGGACAATCAGTTATGGCATGTCCAAGCCTGTTGCAATAATAGCAAACAATTTTAGAAGTAGTTTGTTTACTAGGATTAGAGCCATACCTGCCATCCTTGGAAGGTTTCTTCTTCTTATAATAGTCATCCTTGGAGAAGGAAGAAGATGGCTTTGTTCTCCATTTCTTCTTCTTCATGAACCTCTGAAACTGCCTTGTAAAGGCAGTAAAATCTTCATCAGAGTTGTGGCTTTCTGAAGAGTTGATGTCAGGATTTTTTGATTCAGCCTCGGCAATTCTCCTGGGTGGAGAAGGAGACTTTCTCCTACCCTTTCTTGTAGCTTCAGTCTTGAAGGCTACTGACTTTTCTTTATATTCAGACCTATTGTTTTTCTCCTCCTCCTTTCTAGCAGTGAGCTGCATCTCATAAGATAACAGTTTTCCAAACAAGGTTTGTGGAGGTGTATCAGCAAGCCTGGCCACCTCTCTGATGGCACATATTTTTGTATCTCAGTCCTTAGTTAGTGACCTGAGAAACTTGTCATTCAATTCATATGTGCTAAAGACTCTTCCATAGGTCATTAGCTTATTTACAATTCTAAAGAATTTCTTGTAGCATTCATCTATGTTGTCAGTCTTGGCTTGTCTAATGCTCTCATATTCTTGATTTAATATGGAATTTCTATCCTCTCTTACTTATTCAGTTCCCTCTATGTAGACAATCAAAGTGTCCCACATCTCCTTGGAGGTTTTGCAATGTACCAGATTCTAGAATGTAGAATCATCTATAGCACTCACAATTATAATTTGTGATCTCTTTTCTAAGGTTGCTAGGATGATCTATTCCTTAGTCATTTTAGAATAGCCTTTTGGAGTTTTGAGATTTGTATCAAGAACTGATATGTTCATTGAAATGAAAGGACCTTCTTGAACTGTGATTTAAATTCTTGGATCAGATGCCTCCATGAACAATCTGACCCTATCTTTCCATATGACAAAGTTTTCTTTCCTACAGATAGGAAGTTTCATGGATCCAAGTTCCTTCTTATTCTCACTTGAACCCATTCTGGTTAATAGTTAATTGCCTTGGAGATTTACTCAGACTGTTATGTCTATATTTGAGTAACTTCCCTCTGATACCACTTGAAAGATTTGGTTTAAAGAGCCTAAACACCTAGAGGGGGTGAATAGGTCCTAACAAAGTTATAAACAGCACAATAATCATAGCACAAAGAATAACAATCACAAAAAATTCACAGTACAGACACAATGGTTTATAGTGGTTCCCCAATTTGTGGGTACGTCCACTCTCCCCCTTCACCTATCCAGTAGTGAACTGGATTCGGCCAAACTTCCTTCCACTATCTCAGATCCAAAGATCTTACAACTCAGAACCCAATTGGTTCCTACAACTCAGAGTTCTTCAAGTCCTACACCTCAGATTCTTCCCAAGAATCCTACCTCAGGCAATAGCCCTACCTCAGCCTTTATCACCAAGCCTATAACTCAGACTTATTCAAGTCCTACCTCAAGAACTAAGCCCAACCTCAGCCTTTATAAATTTAGGCTTACAACTCAGATCTATAAATGATCTTACAAGGAAATTAATTGCTTAAAACAATAAAATCTTCACCCTAAAAGAAAGAGAATAGGGTGAAAGCTTCTTGATCAGTTCTTGATTGAACTGAATACTGTAGATCCAACCTGTCTTAGCTTCTCCAAAACTTCTTGAATTTGTATCAAATAAGGTTGATCTTCAATTGGAGTTGGAGTTGATCTTCAATCCAGCTTCCTTCTTGAATTCAGAATCAGATCTGAATTTTTCTTACAGACTCTTCAGGATCTGCCTTCTTCTGGGTTAGTATCTTGTTCCCCCTCTCTTGTTGATTTTTGTTTGTGATAGAATATGTCTATATATAGAATCCATCCAAGGTTACCGGCTGATCCGATTCATAATGGCCTTCTGACAGCTATGACAGATGTGACAACTTTGTTACTTATGATAGCTGTCAGGTCTTCAGTCTTGACAACTGAATCCTCCTTGAACCTCTATCATAACAGAGAATTGTCAGCATAACAGTTCAGATGTGTCGACACAAATAGACCATGTGTCGACACAAGTCTTGATGATGTCGACACAGCTCCTAATGTGTCGACACAATCATTCTTTATCTTCTTGACACAACTTCTATTGGATGTGTCGACACAAGTCCTGTGTATCGACAAAACTACTTCTGGTCTCGACATAGCTAGTGTTGACAGATTTGTTTGAGTGTGTATTGACACAAGTTATGTGTGTCGACATAGGCCTTCTAGTCTCAGTATAGCTATTGTTGACAGTTTTCTTTGAGTGTGTGTCGACACAAGTCCTGTGTGTCAATACAAGCCTTTTAGTCTCAGTATAGCTGTTGTTGATAGTTTTTTTTGAGTGTGTGTCGACACAAGTCCTGTGTGTCAACACAAGTACTTCTATTCTTCAAAATAGCTGGTGTTGTGTGTGTGTCAACACAAGTCCTAGGTGTCGACACAACTGCTGCTGACAGAATTTTTGTGTGTCGACACAAGTCCTGTGTGTCGACACAACCCTGCTTCTCGTGTCGACACATTTCCTCACAAGTGTCGACACTTGTACTTAGAAAATTTTCCTGTATTTCTTTAACCTGCACAATGAAACTCAACATCCCATCAAATACACATTGATGTATATCATTGAGTTAAGTGAGCCTTCTCCAAATCTGGTGCACAGCTTCCAGTGTACCCAACAGTAGTCATCTACACACGCCGCAACTTTGAAATCTACGTGATTACCATGGAGTCTTCTCCGACATACAAAACATACAAACATCACCATTCCAGACCTACCTGTCTGGATAAACTTCACACAACATGCTTATTACATACTTCGATTCTGAATCTAAATACAACACTACGGGGATACACGGACCTACCTATTGGGAGAACCACATCAACAAATTCGTGGAGTGTCTACCCTCTAATGCTAAAACAAAGGGCTTCACATGTCCAAGTAAGAGGATCATTACCCTTGATGTACGCTTTGACGCCATGGGAGAAATCCAAACGGTTGAAAATGACCACTCCGACTTTGCCTCCACAAATCTGAGACCCGAAACACAAATGGTGGCAAGATCTCCCTTCTTCTGACGATGCTACTCCTCCTCCAGAAAACTAGGCAAAACTCTCAACTCCGGAATAATGAAGAGGAAATGGCCAAACCAGGCATATAAGCCGAGCTATCGTTGCGCGGTAACTAGCTACCGCACCGCTATACCACCTCGTTTCACGTGTAACTACCCAGTCCCTCCAATCACAGGTCGACATGTAGCCACTCCATTATGGTTTCACTATCGACGCGCGATAGGATGATAATGCCGCGTGATAGCCGATGTCAGTTATGATACAACAAGTACTGCTATCATCGCGCGCTAACTGCTACCGCCGTACAGTAGAATCCCGAGAGCCTTGTCAATTAAATTGACCCAGCTATCACCAACAGTATCCCTATTTCCAGGCGATAGCCTCTCGAGAACTCTGTCAGTTTCATTCCCAAGATACCGTCATGCAGTAAGTCCAGACTCAACGCTCTCAATGATGTCAACGCTAATCCTAGAGCTACCGCCGCGCGGTACTAGCTACCATCGGGCGATAACCTCTAGAAGTCATTTCCTATTTTAAGAAAATTGGTGCGTTACATGTGGATATCCCTAGGTTGGGTCTATTATAGACCTGAGGTAGCATTTAGAGTATAAGCTTTCTTTCATGTCTACCAATCTTCTTATGCACCCTCATTGCATTGTTCACCTCTGCAATAACCTCTGCATGCCATCACACATGCAATTTAGTAAGAAGTCCTTGTTAGTGTTACCATGATGATCCGGAAGTGGTCAAACATGTAGTCTCACTGCCAACGTGATATAAGCCTATAGAGTCGCACATAAGAGCACTTGGAGAAGTTGGAGGAATGGATTGTGTTGGTCTCACTTATATGTGATGAGTGAAGGACCAATCACTTGAAGACGTAGAGTTCATCGAGACTTCACTGCTAAGGCATCGAGTGTGTCGAGACCTCACAGCCAAAGCGTCGGGTGCATTGAGACCTCTCAGCCAAGACATTGAGTGCATCGAAACCTCATTACTAAGGCATTGAGTGCATTGAAACCTCACTACTAAGGCGTAGAGTGCATCGAGACCTCACAGCCAAGACGACGAGTGCATCGAGGCATCTCGTCGATTCGTTGAGTCATCTCATATACTCTAGATCTACGGATAGCGACGGTTCAAGCCTATTTTACTTTTGGGTATATATCTATATATCTGTTGCCTTATGGTTTGAGGATGTATGAGTTAGGGAGAACCCGAAAATGATGGAAAGTGTTTCCCGAAGTGCCTATCTCGTCGCTCCCATAAGCCCCTATTCTGACATCTATCGCTGCCTCCTCTCCTTTTGCAGACCTAGCAGTCAGTGGAGACGCAGAGGACTTTCTATTCTCCATCTTGGATCTTGTTTGACAAAGTTTCGTTGTTCTCCTCATTCATGTGGATTCTTGTATAGCTGCAAATCCAATTTTTGTGTGAACTCACCCGCCGACCAAGAATAATTCTGGAGCATATTGATTGAGTGTCGATTTAATTCCACTCAGGTATACTCCTATTTAATGTCATGTAAACTTCTTGATCAATGTTCATCATAAGATCCAAGTTTCTCTTTAGGGTTTTCTTGAACTTTCTTCTAGTGTGTACATTTGACGTGATATTAAGAAAAACACTACAGTCCTTACCCTCCTTTCACTCTAGCTCTAGACTCCGAGGACTTGGGGGAAATTGATGGGGCCCTCCTCTATTTTTAAGAATTATGGGCTGCATTTAGCCGAAATTTTATCCCCACTAAATTAGTGGGGGTTATCAAGGAAACTACTACGTGCATGATCTGCACGCATGATCCACATTTGATCTTTATGCTAAACACCATACATGTAATCCCCATGCCATACTAATAGTCTCCCACACACTAATTGGTCTACCACCTCCATTCGGATCTAGACCTGAGGACGGCTCCAAGTCCAGAGCTCCTGCGAACACCGGGCCCAACCATCCTCTCCTCGGCCGGCGCACCTGTATCCAACAGGTGCGGCCATCCTATCCTCAGCTGGCGCGCCCATGGACGCGTAGCGTGGATGACCTCTCCTCGCTCGTCACGCCCATAGTTGTCTAGAGAGACCTACCTCTCCTTGGTCGATGCACCCGCGGCCGGCCTTCCAACTGACTGTGGTTGCACCTTACGACCACATGCTTTATGGCCATGCGCTTTGCAGCCCCGCGCCTTATGGCCCCGCTCCTTGTGGTCGCAATGCTCGCCCGTCATTTCGATCGGCCTCCCGACCGGCCGCATATAACACTCTTGTATTCCCCATTGAAAAACAACTAAATCTGGATGTTGTCACTATCGCCCGACGATAGTGAGATATCAACGATGATAGCAGTCACAATGATGCAGACAACAAAATTATGTAGTCGACATAAAGCAATGTAGTCGATATGTTATCGCCTAGTGACAGGTCGATATTACTGGCGATAGTGGGACACATGTCAGTTAGCTGTCAAGAAATCTTTAATTAGATGTTTAGCGTTAGTTGAGCGGTGCAGATAAGTTCTGGGATATCGTCTGACGATAGCCACTATCGTCGGCAATAGCTGCCCGAGATAGATTAGGCCAAATTAAATTAAGTTCGTACATTCCTTATTGGAATTAAGTTCAGAAATATGAATTTTGTCCTGAATCAGCTAAAGTAGGAAGAAGACAAATCCAATCTCATTTTTCCATTTTCACTCTCTCACCAAAAGAAAGAAAGAAGAGAGGTGAGGGAGGAAGAGGAATAAGGAGTCATTGGAGAAGCTTCCACCCTCGGATTCTTGCGTTGAGGATAGACTTTCGGAGAGGAAAGCATTGTGAACCTTTTCCTCCGAATAAACTGCGAATTCATGGCACTGAAATGATTGTCAATGGTAACGACCTTTCCTTCTAGTGATTAGACATGCTAGTCGAAGTTTCTATAGCTTGTTTGCAAGAGAGCGCTTTCAATAATTAGTGGAAAGTGTTTCTCTCAACGGGTTGATGGTGTGCATCCCTAATTTGTATTATATATAGAGTCTGAATCGATATTTGGATGTAGGCATACTGTGTGAAACCCATTTGCGATCAGTTAGTCCAGAATGGTGATGATTGAATTGCATCTCGGAGAAGACTCCATGGAAAATTGTATGTTTTGGGGGAATCAGGGTGTTGTTGGGTATTGCAGGGAGCACTAGAGGTTGACTTCAGGAAATACCCGAGATTATAACGGGCTTATTGTTCTGTTGATATCGCCCAATGATAGTGTTAATCGTCGACGATAGCTCTCTTTGTTGAAACCCACTCTTTGTTAACGGATGCGAAGCCCAGTTCCTGGAGACTAGGTGCTTAGCATCAGAAGCTGAAAGGCCAGTTGTGCCTAGCTTGGTGGCCTTGTGTGTCGAACTTATGGAATATGTGGATTTTGATGAGAAAGGGTTGATAAAAACCCATGTCGCCCTGTGTTTGTCTGAACATGGGGATTTGAACAACGAGCATTAGCTGAACTGAACATGCACCATGTAGTTTAGCTCGAGAGCCTAAAGTAACTGGTAGTCTTTGATGGCATACGAGAGAGTCTAGGTTGATAGACTTGACTAGCGAACTATTCAAAGAGAGTCTGAGTTGGCAATACTTTGATCAGATTAGTAGAACTGATAGTGCAAGAGAGTTTGCCAAAGTGTACCTTGAGAGCACAAAATGTGTGGCCATGCGTGCCAATGTTTGTGATAGTTGTGAATATATGAATGGAATTTAAGTTGCATGTTCCTGTATATATATATATGTTGTTATTCTGCTTACTTACAAGGAAGGAGAATCACTGCCCCGGGAACGGGAGGGGTCGTTACACCATCGTGGTCAGTTTTTGTTTACCACGTATTTGTGAATTATACATGTGCAGGTGCATGTAAGGCGAGTGGGAAATAGCTGGCTGAAGCCCTTTGCTGTGTTGGCCCTCATAGGCCATGTTTTTAGTGTTTAAATTCATATATTGTTGGTCTGCGTGTCGATGTATGTAAATCATGTAGATGGATAAACAATTATGAAACAACTTGTAAGGCTTTAAGGCAAAACAATTATACTTGTGTATTTTCATTCAATTTCTTTATAGTGGTCATTCCTTTGTGTGGATTTTGAATAAAATGTTTCTGCTAGTGTTTAACACTGTAATATATTAGTTGAATGTTTGGTTTCATTTTGTAAACCCTTGGTTTGTTCGTTTAAAATGGTGTGGGATCCCGACCGGACCTACTATTATATTCTTTGTAATAGGTAGGGTGTTACACAGTGCGTGCCTGTGGCCAGCCTTTCGGTCGGCCGTGCGCCCGCGACTGTATAGCACGACCAACATCCCAGTTAGCCTCCCAACTGGCATACTTATGGCTGAACTCACTCCAACCACTGCTCTCCCTTCCCCGAACGGAACCCTAATGTCAGGGGAATCTCCACCGACTGTTACCACCAATCGGGCCCTCTCCACCGTTTGTAACTTCACCGTCTGATGTATGGTTTCTTGGGTTTTGCTAGGATGGCACAACACTTGTGCACACAGTGGAATAAAGAACAAAAAAACCCAAAAAGTTCGGATCTAGCGATGAACATTAATCAAGAAGTAAAATGACTATAAATAAATTTATACCTTTGAGGGATTGAGTGAATACTCAACCAAGGTGCTCCGAAGAAGTCCATTGAATGGCAATGACCGGAGTTCCTAGCGTAGAAAGGTGTCCACGCAACTACAGATATCCATAAGAGCATGGAGTACCCTAGACTCTTGTTGCACAAGATCTAGGTCAGAAGTAGATTTTCCCTCAACATCTCCACAGACTACTAGATCCATTCAAGAAGAGGCGGCGGTGATGAATCTGACGCACAGGAAACTTTTTCCAGCGACGGCAGATGGTCGACAGTAGCGAGCAAGTTTCATGACTTAGCAGAACAGTTCCATCGTCGGGAAGGGAAGGCAGTCTCTTGATTAGGTTAGAGAAAATGAACAGTTACTTATCGGTTAACCTATACATATCCCATATATACATTGAAACAAACCAATCAATGCCAGCAAACCCGCCGAACCGGACTTAAAAGAAATAAATAGATCGAAATAGAATTCGTCGAGTATCACATTGATATTTGATAAATATAAATTATTCGTCAAGTTAACACATTAATATTCGACGAATCGACACAGGGAAAATCGTCCGGGTATCAAAGGGATATACAATAAATCGAGATCTAACTCATCGAATCTGTCATGACGATACTCGACGAATCCAAGACAGAAGCGTTGAGATGTCTTGACGATACTAGACAAAGCGTTGAGTTGTCTCGACGATACTCAGCGAATCTAAGATGGAGGCATTGAGATATCACGACGATACTCGATGAATCTAGACCATTCGTCAAAACCTTTCATCTATACTCGACGAATTTTCCTTAGCTTTCTTTTGACAACTCACCTAATGACCCATATTCATAATACAGGTCCCAGAATGAAATTCCTCAACATCTAGAACGTCATAGGCTTGGTCCTTCACTCATATCACATATGAGCAAGGCAAACACTAATGGAGACGACGACCCCCAACAAGATGAAGAAGGCAACGACATGCTTACGGAAGATTTGTCTCCATCTCCAGTCAAGGACTTGATGGACCGTGGTGATCTTGTGAAGCGACGCTACAATATTCGCCCTCGGCGATAACCAAACTTTTAATATTTTATTTGTTTTAATTGCAGCATGTTTATTTCATTTATTTTACCGTTAAACATTTGAAGTGTTATTTTAATTATGTGGGTTGCATGTAGCCTAGCCAGGAGTTTTGTTTTATTTTAATTGGTCTGCAAATAGCCTTGTCATGTGGTGAGCCTATATAAGGCCATGTAATGTTAAGAATTATTCAAGTTGAATGAAAATATGAGAAAATCTAATTCCTCCTAAGAAATTCTCCTCCTCCTCCTCTTAATTTTGGCAAAAGCCCTAGCCTGTCCTCTTCTTAGCTGCCACCTCTCCTCCTCCCTCCCTCTCTCTCTCTCATCCAAGCCCTCCCCTCCACTCCAAACTGTCACCTTTTATCTCTCCAGCCCCCTCTCGGTTTTCTCCACCACAACCCTCAACAAACCCAACCGGCCACCACAAACCAAAACCCGACCACCTCCAAGCCCTAGTTCGGCCACCCTCCTCCTTGCAATCCCAACCATCTCTCACAATCTTTGCATGGATCACAGCCAAGGCGTGAAGCGAAGAAGGCAAACGAATTTCCTCTCCATCCAGCGTAACTCTGGTGGAGCCATTGAAGAGCGATTCAAGTTAGATAATCGGAATCATCCATTCTGATTTGGGAAACAAAAATTTCAACCTTCGTGTGATTCTTTATTTTTCCTAGATATTCTTATGGTGGAAATTCTTGACATTAAATTTTGATAGTGTTAAATCATCGCGGTTTTCTTCGATCTATTTTTAATTATCTTGATTGATTTATTTTCGAAAGGATTGACAAACCTGGACACTTTTTGTTGGGAGAGATCTACCGTTTTCTGAATCGTAGTTTTTGGTAGATCTCTTTTAGTACAACCTTCGCTCGATTGGACCGGGTAGGTCCTTTTAGCTAGAAAGAATATTGGCATATCGCCTCTATTAGATCCTAATTGGTTTGGATACCCGTACGTAAGCATTAAAGTGATATATTTGATTGGCGTGTGCGCTGTGTGAAAATTTGTGCGAGTGTAGAATTCGAATCATAAAGAGACGATCATGCTTAGTCCGTAGATTTCTCGGTGTCAACGTGTGGGCCTGGATCAATTTGGTATCAGAGGGAGGTTCATGTCAAATTCCTAATTGGCACCCTCCCTTTTTATTAGCACGTCGGCACACACTTTTCTTGCACGTTTATTTGCCAAAATTGAAAAAAAAAATCCTGGTCTGTCAATAATGGTCTAAATTTCTTATTTTCCAACAAAAATCAATTTTTTTTAATAATCACTTTATTATTTCCTGTAAGAAAAACCAAAAAAATATTTTTTTACCCTAGTTATTAAGCAGGAACAATTCCATCTGTGGTAGTTCCTTTGAGTCAGTTTCACTGTTATTTCTACATATGCACTAGATTGTGCACTGAGTATCCCCCATCTTCCTCCCATATGGAGGATGAGCGGGAAGCAGGTCATGTTCCCACAATGATTGAGGAACTCTGTCAAGACTTCACCGATCAGTTGATGGAGATTAGGGAAATACTACACAAATTAAGATTAAATCAAGCGGCTCCCCATAATCAAGCCGTCAACCCATGCGATGAAGGGAATAATAATCAAAACAACAACCATAACAACGAACGAGCCCAACATACACCGTATGAGTTTGACATTACTAAAGCCATCCGGGTCAAATCCCCATCATATGATGGATTGATTGAACCCCAAATCTTCCTAGACTGGGTTATGGAAATAGAATGCTACTTTGAGTGGCAAAAAATGACTGATGTGGATAAGGTGCGAGTGGCGAGAATGAAGTTGCTAGGTAAAGCCAAGATATTTTGGTTGAATGAGGAACGTCGTCTGAGAGCTGATAATGGTGAACTACTCAATGGTTGGGCTGGCATGAAGGCCATGCTGACATACCAGTACATTCCTTCGTACCATCGTACACAGATGTTTGATGGCTTGGCCACCCTTAAGTAAGGGAATAGGTCGGTCTCTGAATATATGAGTCTTCTTAAGGACATGATGGTTAGGTGTGGTGTGAGAGAGATGCCTAAGATCACCCTCTCTAGGTTTTGCAAGGGGTTAAACCCCGACATCTAGGGTAAGATATTGCGTTATGGTCACAACGACCTAAACGCCACTTTCATTGCTGCACTAGATATCGAGAAGCACAACGCTTTTAAGAATAAGTCTCGCTCGTATCATAAGGGAAAGTCCATCTTAGGACCGCCTCCGACCTCTACCTATAAGGATATGGGCAAGTTCCGGTCCACTGACTCGAACTCCATAGTAGTGACTGCCAGGAATATTAGAAACCCAATGTGTGAGAGAGTTCCTGTAGGAAGGGTCAACAAAACGAATGCTACTTGTTTCACATGCGGGATTCAGGGTCACTACGCTAGTGAGTGTCCTACTAAGCCCAAGCCCTTAGCCATGTTAGATTCTATATAGGAGTTAGACAACCTTATATATGAGGCATAAGAGGATAGCGAGTCGGAAGGAGTGCGTAGTGATATGGAGGATGAATCTCATATGATGGTCATGCGGTGTATTCTACGACTCCACGAGCGATAGATGATTGGAATAGGATGGATATTTTTTCGTTGAATTTTAAGAATGGAGAGAAGTGGTGTAAGTTGATCATAAGTAGTGATAGTTGTATGAATGCCATTTCTGAAAATGCGGTGACCAGAATGTCTTTAATTACTGAGCCGCACCCTCACCCTTATAATGTGTCATGGGTAAATAAGACATCCCTCCCAGTGTCGAAGCGTTGTTTGGTACCCCTTACCATCCAGGCTTATTCTTAAAATATTTGGTGTGACGTCATCCCCATGGATGCTTGTCACGTATTATTAGGTCATCCATGGATTTATGACCATGATGTAACTCATTTGTTGGCGAGCCAACTCATATGAATTTAAATTTAATGGCAAGACCGTTATCCTTAAAACAACTCCACCTAAAGATCCTTCGGTCTCTTCCAAAGACATTATTGTGTCAGTAGAGAAGAAAACTTTAAGCTTGATAGGTAAGAAGGAGTTGGAGCGCGGGTCTTTTATTAACGGAGTCATGTATGCACTAGTATATTTGCAAGTCAAGGAAGATAGCTCCTTGTTTGATAATTTACCTCCAGTGTTGAAAAATCTGTTAGAGGAATTTAGGGATGTCTACCCGGATGACCTACCACCTGAGTTACCCCCATGCGTGAAATTCAACACGAGATTGATTTCGTTCTGGGTTCTTCATTGCCTAACCTTCCCCATTATCGGTTAAACCCCTCCGCGCACCTAGAATTGCAAAATATAATTTCGGATTTGCTAAGTAAGGGATTCATCCGTCATAGTAAGATTCCTTGTGTCGTACCCGCATTATTGGTGCCTAAGAAAGACAGATCTTGGTGGATGGTCATGGATGATAGGGCCGTTAATAAAATAACTGTTAAATATAGGTTTCTCATCCCTCGTTTGGACGACTTATTGGATATGTTAGCATGAGCCACAATTTTTTCTAAGTTAGATCTTAAGAGTGGCTACCATCAAATCAGGATTAGGGAGGGAGATGAATGGAAAACGGCCTTTAAATCAAAAGACGGACTTTATGAGTGGTTAGTGCTCGGGGAAGGGCTCACTAACGGCCCGAGTACTTTTTCAAGATTGATGACTTTAGTATTCAAGCCATATCTAGGAAAATTCGTAGTTATTTACTTTGATGATATCCTAGTTTTTAGCTCCTCACCGAATGATCATTACTCTCACTTGAGGACAGTACTCTCCACACTGCGATCGGAGAAATTATTTGTTAATTTAAAAATGTACATTTAATGTTCCATCTGTGGAGTTTCTAGGTTATATCGTAAGTTTGTATGATATCCATGTTGACCCTAAGAAGGTCCAAGCTATCAAGGATTGGCCATAACCAACCAGTATACGGGATGTTCGGAGTTTTTATAGATTAGCGACTTTTTACCGCCGATTTATCAAGGATTTTAATAGTATCATGGCACCAATCACGGAGTACATGAAGAAGGGAGATTTTTTGTTTTCTAAATTGGCCTCCAAAGCATTTGACGTAATTAAAATCTGAATGTCGGAAGCTCCTCTTTCACGATTACTAGATTTTAATAAAGTTTTTGAATTATCATGTGACGCGTCTAGAATCGGTATTGGTGGTGTCTAGAGTCAAGAGGGTCATCCTGTTGGATACTTTAGTGAGAATCTCTCGGGATTGAAATTAAATTATTCTAACTATGATCGAGAGTTTTATGCGGTTTTCTAGTGTTTACAGCATTGGCAACATTATTTTATTTCTAAGGAATTTGTCATTTTATCCGACCATGAGGCGTTGAGGTTTATTAATTCCCAAACTAAAGTTAGCCCCAGGCATGCTAAATGGGTGTCCTATCTTTAGGTGTATACCTTCATAATTAAACATCTAAAGGGAACTTTAAATCGTATGGCGGATGCTCTTAGTCGTGTCTCCTTATTGTTGTCTATGATATAGGTAAAAGTGATTGGTTTCGATAAAATAAAGGATGAGTACGTTAATTGCCCAGACTTTAAGGGCATCTATTATTCTACTCAAAACTACTCTCCCACTATGATTTCTGCTTATTATATTCAGGACGGATATTTATTTAAGCATTCGAAGCTTTGTATTCCTCATTCTTCCCTTCGGCATTTTGTCTGCGAGTTACATAGTGGTGGTCTAGGTGGACACTTAGGGCATGATAAGACTATTACGTTAGTAGAAGACAAGTTACACTGGCCAGGCCTTAAATCTACGGTGAATAAAATCGTGGGTAGTTGTCGCGCTTGTCAACTAGCAAAAGGTAGTAAAACGAATGCGGGACTCTATACCCCTATTCTGATTCCTTCCATTCCCTGGGAAGATATTAGTATAGATTTTATCCTAGGCCAACCAGTCACGTTTAGACGTCATGATTCCATTCTAGTGGTAGTAGATCGATTTTCTAAAATGCCCTATTTTATCGCGTGTAGTAAGACTTATGATGCGTCAAATGTAGCAAAATTATTTTTTAAAGAAGTTGTTGGGCATAGGGCCATTCCAAAAACGATAGTGACTGATAGAGACATGAAATTTACTAGTTATATTTGGAAGACCCTGTGGAGAATTTTGGGCACTAAACTATTATTTACTTTGGCCTACCGTCCCCAGACTAATGGGTAAACGGAAGTGGTAAACAAAAGTGTGGGGATTTTACTTCATTGTCTTGTGGGTGACCACAAGGGAACGTGAGACATCATCCTTCCCCATGCTCAGTTAGCGTACAACAACTCAAAAAATAGGTCCATGGGTTTATCACCAAATGAGATCGTGCACGGATATAAAGCACCAGTGCCACTTGACTTGATTCGGTTACCGTCATCATATAAGTTAAGTCAATTTGCGCAGGATTTTGCCTCTCATATTCAAAATTTTCATAAACACATTAACGATACGCTAACCATATAATATGCATCTTATCAAGTTCAAGCTAATGTACATAAAAGAGAGTCTCACTTTAAGGTTGGCGATTTAGTCATGGTGCATCTCGTCCCTGAACGGATGTCTTCGGGAACTAAAAAATTTGGCGAACCGGCGAGCTGGACCTTTTCGGATCTTAAAGAAATTAGGAGAAAACACATATCTTTTGGAGTTACCCTCCTCCTTGCAATCCCCACCATCTCTCACAATCTTTGCACGAATCTCGGCCAAGGCATGAAGCGAAGAAGGCAGATGAATTTCCTCTCCATCCGGCGGAGCCGTTGAAGAGCGATTCAAGTTAGATAATCGGAATCATCCATTCCGATTTGGGTAACAAAAATTTCAACCTTCGTGTGATTCTTTATTTTTCCTAGATATTCTTGTGGTGGAAATTCTTGGCGTTAAATTTTGATAGAGTTAAATCATCACGGTTTTCTCCGATCGGTTTGTGTTTATCTTGATTGATTTATTTTCGAAAGGATTGACGAATCTCGTAACTTTTTGTTGGGAGAGATCTACCATTTTTCGAATCGTAGTTTTTGGTAGATCTCTTTTGGTACAACCTTCACTAGATCAGTCCGAGTGGGTCCTTTTAGCCGAGAAAGAATATTGGCATATCGCCTCTATTCAATCCTAATCGGTTTGGCTACCCGTACTAAGCATTAAAGTGATATAATTGCTTGGCGTGTGCGCTGCGTGAAAATTTGTTCGAGTGTAGAATTCGAATCGTAAAGAGACGATCGTGCTTAGTCTGTAGTCCTAGTGTCAACGTGTGGGCCTGCATCAAAAACAACCTTTCTAACTTCTCCCAAGCTCTTATGTGCGACTCCATAGGCTTATACTGCGTTGGAAGTAAGACTACATGCTCGATCACTTCCAGATCACCATGGTAGTACCAATATGGTTAACCACTCACGTAGTCACCCACATAACCACCTATTATGGGTGAGTGCAAATATCTGAAAATATATCGGTCTGTGCGTAGTAAAAATATAATTAAAATGTGTGTCATAAACTATAATTAAATGGGCCGCAAATATTAAAAAGTGTGGTTACAGTCCGCGAATAGCTGTGTGCCCACTATAACTTCCCCTGAGGTCTATAAATAGGACCCTACTAATCCTTAATTCTCACCTTTTTACTCCCCGGCTTCTGCTCCTATGTGCTTGAAAGTTTCATGTGGAATCTCCTTTGAAAGTGAAGGGATAGATACACAACTCTAGAGGGGGGTGAATAGAGTTATCAAAATTTACAGCTTAGCAAAGTTGACAGTCTAGCCAACTCCCCTGGAGTTAATTGCGGAATGGAAGATTATAGATATTTAGAATAACCCTAAAGCCTAACACAAGTGTAGTGCACAAGAGGCAGCCAACTGTAATTACAGTTAAGGCTTGGGTCCTAATCAGCAACTAGCAAACCTAGTTAAATCTAATCACAGCCATAGTATAAATAATTAAATCAAGCAACCAGAAGATACAAGGAATTTTATAGTGGTTCCCCAAACAACTTGGGTACGTCCACTCTTCTACCAACAAGGTAGGAATCCACTCAGGTTTTTGATCAGGTGCCCTGCCACCAACAAGATCTGCTGCAGGTAGATCTAGAGACCCTTTAGACTTTTGATCAGGTGTATAAAAACCAACACAGGTTTTTGATCAGGTTCCCTGCCACCAAGCTTTACTTTTGAAGGGAGTAAACAACCCTTTTACAGGAGGGGGAAGAGGATAGAATGTCTTCTCTATTTTAACAATAGATTAGAGAAGCACAAGAACTTGCACTGAGCTAGAATGCTCTACAAAATCAAGGCTCCCCCTGGCTACAAGAATGTCCAGGAAGAGTCTTGCTTCAGTGCAGAAAACTCTTCAGAATTCTCGACAGAATACTGTCTTGAATAGCTGAAGGAAAAGCTAAGAAGAAGATTAAAGATATAAAATAAAAGATCTTCTTCGGGCAGCTTTCTACTTCTTCTTCTTCTTCTTCAAAAGCCTCTGAGTGCAGATCTTCCTGGAAGCAGGAGAACTCAGGTTGAATAAGAGTAGAAGAGATTCAAATCTTCTCAGTCGGATGCGAAGGGAGCTGAGAGCTGTAAGTTGTCGTATTGCTGTAAGTTGTTCTTGCTGTATTGACTGGTTGTAGCTAGCTGATTGTATATTATGTGAACTCGTTGATTTCTTTCTTCAAAGAACTCTTTATATAAGAACAGCAGCAAAGACTCTATTTGATTTGAGATTTTTGACTTGTTCTGAAATCTTGAACCTGGGCTGTAGTTAACACAAGGCAAAACATATCCGCAGCAAATATATTCTATAAAAAGAATAAAGTTTTTTTCAAGAAGCTGTAAGATCAAATCTGAGTAAAGAATATTAGATAATGTCACATCAGATAAAACTCTTTAAAGCCAGAGTAGACTATTTAGTCCAACGGCTATAAAGGACGGGTGCAGATAAAGTAATATACAATGTCAACTAATAGGACAAACAACTTTATCAAATAAGAAAGACTTATGCATAAAGATAGAAGCAAGGATTTGCTTTGAAATGATAGCATAAAATCAGTCTAATATAATTTAATAAATATGCCAGATAATAATAATAAAATAGCAGAATTAAAACGAATATAAAATTGACTAAGGCAGACAGAAAACATCGAACGACACTCGGAGATAGTCGAACGACCTACAGCAAACGTCGAGCTATCAGACAGATAGTCGACCGACTCAGATAGTCGAACTATCCAGGCAGATAGTCGACCGACTCAGAGCTAGACAGAAAGCGTCGACCTGAGATCAGAGATAAGGCGTCGACCTGAGCTAGAGGAAAAACGTCGACCTGAGCTTAACAGAAATCGTCGACCTAACAATACAGACAGATAGTCGAACTATCAATGACAGATAGTCGAGCTATCACACAGCAGACAGATAGTCTAACTATCACACGGATAGTCGAACTATCAACAACAAACAGATAGTCGAACCATCACAGATAGTCAAGCTATCACACAGCAGACGGATAGTCTAACTATCACACAGATAGTCGAACTATCAACAACAAACAGATAGTCAAACTATCACAGATAGTCGAGCTATCACACAGCAGACAGATAGTCTAACTATCTAGACAGATAGTCGACCAGCAAGCAGACAGCTAAACTATCAACAAGATAGTAGAGCTATCAGATAGTTGAACTATCAAGGAAGATAGTCGAACTATCAAACAGAACAGACAGCTAAACTATCAACAAGATAGTAGAGCTATCAGATAGTTGAACTATCAATGAAGATAGTTGAACTATCAAGACAATCTGTCTTAACAAAAGAAGTCGAGCAGAGGTCGACGATCGTCGAGGCAGATAACATAGAATGTCGAGCTAACAAGAGATAAAGCTAGACGATCTGGAGACAGACAAACGTCGACCAACTGGCTGACGAACGTCGAGCAGACGACAGACGATAGTCGAACGACGTTTGACTATAGTCGAACCAAAAGACTTAACGAGATTTTCACTGGAAAATCGACAACTCTAAACAACTAGAGAAATCTAGCCTAACGACTAACCTTTGACCATAGATAAATCTTGGGGTCAAGAGACAAAATAAGAAGACTTAACTCAAATCCAAACTAGGGTACCAACAATCTCCCCCTATTTGGGTTAAGTCTCCCAAAACTTAAAACTATAGGGAAAATAAACAAAACTAAACTAAGCAGACAAAAAGGAGAAATCAAAAACTAATACATAAAGAAAATCTCAATCTGGGATTGGAGGAGGAGCAACAGCAGCTTTCCTTTTTCTTCTGATACCAAATGAAGATGAAAACTCTAATAATATTTTGTAACTTCTGTAACTTCTTGAGCTGTGATAACTGTCATAGAGACCAGTTTTTCTTTCACAGCTATCTTAGCTGGTTGAGCAGACTTAGGTACTTGAAGCTTTTCACAGCAAGTTTTGCTGGAGCTGACTTTTCTGATACCAATTGAAAACATTTACAACCATTTTCTGATACCAATTGAAGCGACTGATTTTTCTGAACATCTGATACTAATTGAAACAACTAACAAGAGTAATCTTCTTGTGTAACTTCTGATACCAATTGAACTAGTTGATTTCTAATACCAATTTTTACTTAAATACAAAATATATGATACCAATAGAAAGACTATATACTCAAATTTCTGATACCAATAGCCAATGAAATTGAAAAACTCAGCTGGAGGATCTGCTGGAAGATAAATAAATGCATCTTAACTCAAATATCTCCCCCTCAAACAAACATCTCCCCTGAAAAGAAATAGAGGGAAAATCTGAGGCATCTTCCTCAAAACATCTCCCCCTGCCTGATTTCAGTAGGAACTGAATTCAGGCCCCTTAGAGAAGAGGGCTCAGCAGATATAACTTGAATCAACAATCTCGATTTATTTCTTTCTTCCAATCAATCAACATAGGCAGACTATACTCTTAGTCTTTTCCATTAATCATGCCTAGTTGATGCAAAAAGAATAGATGCTTCTGCTCATCTAATGGCTTGGTGAATATATCACCTCTCTGAAAATCAGTGGGTATAAACTCAAGACTAATCTTGTTCTTCTCTACACAATCTCTCAGGAAATGGTGTCGGATCTCAATGTGTTTCGTTCTAGAGTGGTGCACGGGATTTTGTGCAATAGAAATAGCACTGGTACTATCACACATGATTTTTGTGTTCTTGTGTGTGTACCCATAATCCGAAAGCTGGTTTTGTATCCACAGAATCTGTGAACAACAGCTAGCAGCAGCTATATATTCAGCTTTTGCAGTTGAAGTTGATACAGACGCCTGCTTCTTACAGAACCAAGAGACTAATCTCTCTCCCAGGAACTGACAAGTTCCTGAGGTACTTTTCTTGTCAACCCTACAACCAGCATAGTCAGAATCCGAGTATCCAATCAACTCAAATTCAGATTTAGCCGGGTACCACAATCCTAAATTTGGACATCCCTTCAGGTATCTCAAAATTCTCTTGAGGAGAATCAGATGAGATTCCTTGGGGTTGACCTGGAATCTAGCACATAGGCATGTGGCAAACATAATATCGGGCCTACTTACAGTCAAATACAATAGGGAACCAACAATGGCCCTATAATTCTTTTGATCAACTGGCTTGCCGTGATCATCAGAATCAATGACTGCATTAGTAGCCATAGGTGTAGGCATTACTGAAGCATCAGCCATCCCAAATTTCTTTACCAATTCCTTGGCATATTTGGATTGGGAGATGAAGATGCCATCAGTATCTTGCTTTACTTGGAGACCAAGAAAGTAAGACAGCTCACCCATACTACTCATCTCAAACTTAGAGTGCATTAGGTCGGAAAACCTTTTGCAAAGTTTGGGATCAGTGGAGCCAAAAATAATATCATCCACATAAATTTGGACTAACAGGATGGTGTCCTTATGGTGCTTGACGAAGAGGGTTCTATCAACTACTCCCCTAGTAAAGTTGTGCTCTAACAGGAAACTAGCTAAAGTCTCATACCACGCTTGGGGTGCTTGTTTAAGTCCATATAGAGCTTTTTGCAACTTGAAAACATGTGAGGGCTGAGTTGAAGAAATAAACCCGGGGGGTTGTTCAACAAATACCTCTTCCTTTAGCTCACCATTTAGGAAGGCACTCTTGACATCCATCTGAAAAACTTTGAACTTCATATAGGCTGCATAGGCTAGGAAGATCCTTATTGCATCTAGCCGTGCAATAGGAGCAAAGGTTTGGTCATAATCTATACCTTCCTCCTGTCTGTAGCCCTGAGCTACAAGCCTAGCTTTATTCCTTACAATGATTCCATTTGCATCCAACTTGTTTCTAAACACCCACTTGGTGCCTATGATTAGTTGGCCTTTAGGTCTTGGAACCAAAGTCCATACTTTACATCTTTCAAACTGATTGAGTTCCTCTTGCATAGCAATGATCCAGTGGGGATCTAGCTCAGCATCTTTAATGGTGAGGGGCTCAATCTGTGAAAGGAAATAAGCATGCATCACATCCGGTCTTAATTGATGTCTTGTTTGAACACCAGCTGATATGTCTCCAATCACTTGAGATGTAGGATGATCTCTAAGTGTGACAACATCAGCAGGTGGGATGTGATCTTCAGCAACAGTTGGGATTAATTCCTCAGGAGGAATTGGATCTACTATTGGTGGTACAGCAACAGCTTCTACAAAGTCTTCATCACTGTCTGAATCAGTGATATGAAGAGTTGATAGATGGAGAATCTCTTGAGTGACATCTTTACTAGATTCTGGTACCTGTAATGAACTTGAGGAAGGGGAAGTTTCTTTCTCCTTGTAAAACATCTGAGATTCATCAAAAGACACATGCACAGATTCCTCAATTTTAGAAGTTGATTTATTAAATACCCTATAAGCTTTGCTTACTTGGGAATATCCAAGAAAGATTCCCATTGAAGCTTTTGCTTCAAACTTTCTAAGGTATTCTTTATTATTGTTATGAATGTATACTACACAACCAAATACTCTAAAATAATTTATTTTAGGTTTCTTTCCTTTAAGCAACTCATAAGAAGTTTTACACTTAAGCTTGTGTATAAGACTTCTGTTCAGCACATAATTAGCTGTGCTAACAGCTTCTACCCAATAGGAGAGAGGCATATTAGCATCTGCCAACAGTGTTCCTGCAGCTTCAATCAGGGTTCTGTTTTTCCTTTCCACTACCCCATTTTGTTGGGGAGTTCTAGGAGCAGAGAAGCTATGTTTGATACCTTCTTTCTCACAGAATTCTTGCTTGAGAAGAGACTCAAACTCAGTACCATGATCACTTTTGATCAAGGCAACATGAGTAGAATACTCAGTCTACACACAGAGTAGAAAATCTGTAAGAACTTTGAAGTTATCAGCCTTAGTTCTCAAGAAGAACACCCAAGTGAACCTAGAGAAGTCATCTACAATTACTAAAGTGTAATACTTCCCTCCTAGACTCTGTACATTTATTGGGCCAAAGAGGTCCAAATGTAATAAATACAGGATTCTAGGTGAATCACTTTTATTTACAGATTAAAAGGAATTTTTGGTTTGCTTGCCTAATTGACAAGCCTTGCATATGCTCTCCTTCTTGTAGGGGCAAGAAGGTAAACCTCTAACAAGGTTGTATTTAGATAACCTAGATATGTTCTTGAGGTTAACATGGCTAAGCCTTTTATGCCATAAGGTGTTGTTATTTGCTACTTCATTAAATAAGCAGATTTCAGAATGGGTTGAATTAAAATCTACTAAATAAATATTACCTTGTCTAATACCTACTAACACAACATTACTATTTAAAGTAATATTACAAAGAGTGTTAGTGAACGATACCTGATATCCTGCATCACATAACTGACTTACTGAGATAAGATTATGCTTCAGTCCAGTTACATATGAAACCCTCTTGAAAGTTACTGCTCCAATAGTAATCCTACCATATCCTTCAGTTTGACCACAGCTAGAATCCCCAAAGATCACCTTTGGTCCAAGCTTGGCCTTGAACTTTGACAGATTTTCTTTGTTCCCTGTCATATGTTTGGAGCAACCACTATCCAAATACCACTTGTCCTGAGTGATAGGATAGGTCTTCACCTGCAGTGAGTTAAGTTAAACATTGTGGACCCAGGTAACCTTGGGTCCATTATTCTTCACATAATGAAAACTAGAAATAAAAGAATAAGCAGGTTAGGGTTTATAACCTAAAGGGTAAGATCTCCTAGGTGGGATGCTCCATGCAGTTAATTGGTCCACAAACCTAGGGTTTCTATTCATATTAAGGTTTCTAAGGTTCTGGTTATAATTTTGAAATTCATATTGAAAACGTCGATCGGCGTTCGATGATGGATGCATAGGTCGTCGAGCTTCGTTCGACCACTGAGCCTGCGATCGTCGAGCAGCGTTCGACGCTTTTTGTATTTCCTTAAACTTTTGTTTTCTCTTTTCTCTCTTAGCTTTGTTTAAGGCTTGATTAACTTGTCTTACTTACTCAGTGTTCTTTATCCCATCAGCTGAGATAAAGTGCACTGGAGTTGAAAGATGATTTTTAAGAATAATTGGGGGTTCACATGATGAAGATCCTAAGCCTAGCTTATTATTGCCTGACCTAGTGTTTGTCATGCTGGTGATTTTTAGCAACTTAAGGCTTCTACCATTTAATGATTCTTCCAATCTCTTGGACTTTGCTAGTTCATTTTTAAGAAACTTTATTTCATCACTAGATTTAGTGAGTTCTGCTTCTAACCTAGCATTTTCAATAGAGATAGATTCTGACTCAGCTAACTTATTTCTAAGTTCTTTAATCTCCTTTTCTGAACTAATTAAATCTAAGCAAAGGGATTTAAACTCAGTTTTAAATTCAGAAGAAGAAAAGTCATATGAAGACAATACCTGATCTTCTGTAGGCATCTCTTCATCATCATCAGAACTCTCTGCAGCTGAGTGATTGCTGCAGGCATCAATAGCCATAAGGCAGATTTCCTTTGCCTTCTTCTCTTCCTCATCCTCACTGGAGCTCGAGGAGGAAGATTCCTCATCTGAATCACTCCAAGTTTCAGCAACAAATCCCTTCTCCTTTTTCTTATTTTTGTAGGAGGAGGACTTGGAGTGTTTCCTGTGATGTTCCTTTTCCTTTCTCTTTTCTTTGCTCTTTTCCTCTGGACACTCTGGTAGAATGTGTCCAGGTTTCTTGCAACCATAACAAATGATTTCTTTAGCAGGAGATCTATCATACCTTGGTTTATCTTCATATCTTAAAGATTTCTTTCTGAAGTCTTTTCTTCCCATCTTGAGAAACCTTTTGGCAAAGAGTGTCATCAGCTCCTCATTAGATTGGATTCCTTCAGAAGCATCAGCAGTTTTGAGAGCAAGAGTTTGCTCTTTTCTTGCTGGAGTTGGAGTCTTTGCTTCAGCCTCAGCTTCCCTGGTCTTCAGCACTTGCTCAAAAGACTTGAGCTTGCCAAGGAGAGCTTCTGTTGAGATTTCAGTTGTACTTCTGGCCTCCTTGATAGGCCAGATCCTAAGATCCCATGTGCTGGGGAAGCACATGAGTATCTTATCATTGACCTCTGTCAATGTAATTTCCTTATCAAGAGTTCTCAGCTCATTGATGATTGAGCTGAGTCTGGTGTATATGGCTTCAACTGATTCAGTTTCAGTTTTCTTGAAGTTTTCATACTGGGATATAAGGTTGGACCTTCTGTCCTTCCTTTCATCAGCTGAACCAGCTACAATCTGGTTCAGTGAGTCCCACATGGCTTTTGTAGAGGTGCAGTCAGCCACTTTCTGGAAAATTTCATCAGACATAGTCTGAGCCAGAATGTTCATAGCTTTGGCATCAGCTATCTTTGCCTTCTTATAGGCATCATTATAATCTAGAGGAGGCACTGCACTTAGATTTGTAGATGTTGTAGTAGTGGTTACAGCAGGAGGTGTTGGAGGTCCTGTCAAAATAGAAGAGAAAATGTCTTCATCAATAGAGTTCATATATAATCTTATTCTTGCCTTCCAGATGCTAAACTTAGCTAAGTTGCATGCTGGAGGTCTGGTGCTAGAGTAATCCTTGGACTGGGACATGAAGTGAATATCTATAAGCTTGGTATCTATCAGGATCTTGTGACTCAGGTGTTAGCCTGTACAGTCAGTCAACCTCCCTCTCATACCAATTGAAAGTGAAGGGATAGATACACAACTCTAGAGGGGGGGTGAATAGAGTTATCAAAATTTACAGCTTAGCAAAGTTGATGGTCTACCCAACTCCCTTGGAGTTAATTGCGGAATGGAAGATTATAGATATTTAGAATAACCCTTAAGCCTAACACAAGTGTAGTGCACAAGAGGCAGCCAACTGTAATTACAGTTAAGGCTTGGGTCCTAATCAGCAACTAGCAAACCTAGTTAAATCTAATCACAGCCACAATACAAATACTTAAATCAAGCAACCAGATGACACAAGGAATTTTATAGTGGTTCCCCAAACAACTTGGGTACATCCACTCTTCTACCAACAAGGTAGGAATCCACTCAGGTTTTTGATCAAGTACCCTGCCACCAACAAGATCTGTTGCAGGTAGATCTAGAGACCCTTTAGACTTTTGATCAGGTGTCTAAAAACCAACACAGGTTTTTGATTAGGTGCCCTGCCACCAAGCTTTACTTTTGAAGGGAGTAAACAACCCTTTTACAGGAGGGGGAAGAGGATAGAATGTCTTCTCTATTTTAACAATAGATTAGAGAAGCACAAGAACTTACACTGAGCTAGAATGCTCTACAAAATTAAGGCTCCCCCTGGCTACAAGAATGTCCAGGAAGAGTCTTGCTTCAGTGCAGAAAACTCTTCAGAATTCTCGACAGAATACTGTCTTGAATAGCCGAAGGAAAAGCTAAGAAGAAGATTAAAGATATAAAATAAAAGATCTTCTTCGGGCAGCTTTCTTCTTCTTCTTCTTCTTCAAAAGCCTCTGAGTGCAGATCTTCCTGGAAGCAGGAGAACTCAGGTTGAAGAAGAGTAGAAGAGATTCAAATCTTCTCAGTCGGATGCGAAGGGAGCTGAGAGCTGTAAGTTGTCGTATTGATGTAAGTTATTCTTGCTGTATTGACTGGCTGTAGCTAGCTGATTGTATATTATGTGAACTCGTTGATTTCTTTCTTCAAAGAACTCTTTATATAAGAACAGCAGCAACGACTCTATTTGATTTGAGCTTTTTGACTTGTTCCGAAATCTTGAACCTGGGCTGCAGTTAACACAAGGCAAAACATATCCGCAGCAAATATATTCTATAAAAAGAATAAAGCTTTTTCCAAAAAGCTGTAAGATCAAATCTGAGTAAAGAATATTAGATAATGTCACATCAGATAAAACTCTTTAAAGCCAGAGTAGACTATTGAGTCCAACGGCTATAAAGGACGGGTGTAGATAAAGTAATATACAATGTCAACTAATAGGACAAACAACTTTATCAAATAAGAAAGACTTATGCATAAAGATAGAAGCAAAGATTTGCTTTGAAATGATAGCATAAAATCAGTCTAATATAATTTAATAAATATGCCAGATAATAATAATAAAATAGCAGAATTAAAACGAATATAAAATTGACTAAGGCAAACAGAAAACGTCGAACGACACTCGGAGATAGTCGAACGACCTACAGCAAACGTCGAGTTATCAGACAGATAGTCGACCGACTCAGATAGTCGAACTATCCAGGCAGATAGTCGACCGACTCAGAGCTAGACAGAAAGCGTCGACCTGAGCTTAGAGATAAGGCGTCGACCTGAGCTAGAGGAAAAACGTCGACCTGAGCTTAACAGAAATCGTCGACCTAACAATACAGACAGATAGTCGAACTATCAATGACAGATAGTCGAGCTATCACACAGCAGACAGATAGTCTAACTATCACACAGATAGTCGAACTATCAACAACAAACAGATAGTCAAACCATCACAGATAGTCGAGCTATCACACAGCAGACGGATAGTCTAACTATCACACAGATAGTCGAACTATCAACAACAAACAGATAGTCGAACTATCACAGATAGTCGAGCTATCACACAGTAGACAGATAGTCTAACTATCTAGACAGATAGTCGACCAGCAAGCAGACATCTAAACTATCAACAAGATAGTAGAGCTATCAGATAGTTGAACTATCAAGGAAGATAGTCGAACTATCAAACAGAACAGACAGCTAAACTATCAATAAGATAGTAGATCTATCAGATAGTTGAACTATCAAGGAAGATAGTTGAACTATCAAGACAATCTGTCTTAACAAAAGAAGTCGAGCAGAGGTCGACGATCGTCGAGGCAGATAACACAGAATGTCGAGCTAACAAGAGATAAAGCTAGACGATCTGGAGACAGACAAACGTCGACCAACTGGCTGACGAACGTCGAGCAGACGACAGACGATAGTCGAACGACGTTTGACTATAATCAAACCAAAAGACTTAACCAGATTTTCATTGGAAAATCGACAACTCTAAACAACTAGAGAAATCTAGCCTAACGACTAACCTTTGACCATAGATAAATCTTGGTGTCAAGAGACAAAACAAGAAGACTTAACTCAAATCCAAACTAAGGTACCAACATCCTTCTCCTTCGAAGATGCCCTTGAAAACCTCGAAGCCCATCGAAGATTGATTGAAGGCCATCATCCAGCTTCATCCGTCTTCGTGCTACCTCGAGCATTCCACTCAGTGCGGACGTCTCCCACTGCATCAAATAACCTGGGTGCATCATTCTCAACACTCAGCGCCCGCCAATCAACCACAAGCTCTCTCAACTCCAAACCCCAAACTCCACTACGAACAACAGGAAGAAAGCTGCTCACACAAAGACGCGCAGAACGCACCTCTCCAACCTCTGATCACGAGAAGAAGTCCGCCAAGTCTCCAAAATTCTTGTTCCCCTCCGCCAACAAAGAAAAATACTTCGGTGGCCAATCACCTTCCGAACACGTCTCCGTCTCTCCACCTATTAGTTCTAATGAGAAGCAGTCTGTCACCCTCGCATTCTCTAAATAGCTATGTATAACACCTACTGATAGTGGAAGTTTGGAAGGCACAACCCCTGTCATGTAGTTTTTCACCCATTTTTGGGTTTTTTCACGTTAACAAAACTTTTTTGCCAACTACCTCATTTCTCTGTGACTTTTTGCACGCTCGACCGCTCACGAGCAAAGATGGTGCAATCTAGACTGGTCTATTGGAGACTCGAGTGAGCCATAAAACTTTTAAATAATTGACAAACATAACTTTCCATAAATATAAAAATTGGCAGCTCGATGCACAAATCATCCCCACATAGTGAGGGCCGGGGAAAGGATCCCACCACAAGGGTGAAACATAGGCAAACTTTGCCCTACATTTTTGGAAGAGACTGCTTTCAAGACTCGAACTCATACCAATAGTTTACATGACATTTATGTATATAGAATAAATATATAATTTTATAACATGTGAAAATACTATACCTTAATTACCTATGTTTACAAACAAAGTTTTTTGTCAATTACGAGCAAGAAATCTTGACTCTATAATAAATAAAGCATTTATGAACGCAAGGCACTCCCGTCATCGCTGTGGGTGATAACTCTAATTATATCCTTATTTTTATGTAGTTTTTATTTAATAATTAATTATTTTATATTTTTATTTTATTAATTAAATTTCTAATTAGTTCCTTTTATTATTTTACATTAATATAGGCTGCAATTATCAAATTAAAGCTAGCAGCATTGATCAAAAGAAAATTTTGAGCAAATCTAGAAAAATCTCAAGTACACACCCCCTAGTCACGGGCGTGACATGGGGGTGTGACCTATGTCATGGTTGTGCCCGTCTCTAGAGGTTCCAGAAGCCATTCCACGTCATTTAAAATTACACCCCTATGTCACGAGCGTGACATGGGGCGTGACCATAGTAAAGGGCATGGCCGACTGAAGGAGCTCTAGATTTCATTAACACATCGATTTAAAGTTACACGACTATGTCACGGGCATGAACATCAGGTCACGGGCATGAATCATAGGAGTGACAGCCAGCTCAGGGCATGATGCAGCATTAAGAAGCCGGTTTCCAATCCAAGCCATTCCAAGCTTACACGCCAGGTCACGGGTGTGACAAAAGGGCGTGACCTACGAACATGACATAGGGACGTGACCTCTTCAACAACTGCCAGATTAACTCCTGCCATTTCGAGTTCCCGCTGTTTCCAGCAACAGTCAAGACACGCCCTCGGTCACTGGCGTGACCTAGGGGCATTACCCGTAAAACAATAAATTTTGGATGATTTTCTCCAACGTTCCCGGGCTTTCAAGATGATGGTTTCGTACATTACACGCTCCCTAGTCACAGGCGTGACCTAGGGGCGTAACTCTCCAAAAAAATTTACTATAAATTCTAAAAATTGCCAGAAGAAAATTTGGGTGGTTTAATCCTTAATATTTTTGCATTTCTTTCTGTACTTTCCATTTCATTGTATAACTTTTAGCTTTGTTATTTTAATTTAAGTACTCATTTATTTTAATCACGTCTCTCTTTATCTTTTTATGTATTTTTTTATCATGTTAAGTTGTTAATCTTCATTTAGCACGTGGTCATGATAAATTTTGGAATAAAATAAACTTCTTTTATTTATCAAGCACTCCTTTGGAATTCATTTCGATTTATCTTTGATTTTAGTTACATCGAATTCATATTTCATGATTATGTCTTCGATCCTAGATCCGTATTCTAGATTTATCGAGAGGTTGTGGATACGAGTAGATCACTCAAAGGTAGAAGGAGTTGTATGCACTCCTCAAGAGAGGATGACATAAATCTTTCGGATTATAGTCAAATCCAGTAGTAGGATTCACAGCATAAAACAAGCTTAGGGATTTCGACTAGCCGAGGGGTCTTAATCGATCAACCTAAGTTTAGTCGAGAGCGTATTCTCGTGAGAGGTGCCTTTGTATTTTGGAAACCTCCACGATCGAAGTAATTAATTAGAAGCTTGTATTTTATTATTTTATAAAAGTTTATTTTAATGCAAAGGGATTCTAAATCACGTGATATATTTTATTTCATTGTCTCTATTTAATTTAATTAACCTCTTTATATATTACCATAAAATAATATTAATTTGCATGAGTAGAAGTGATCAACAGCCCCAAAAAAATACGACATTTGATATTTTATATTAAAATATCATATACTATGAATGATATGTGCTCTTGCCTATAGTTCGTATAATTTAGAGATATTTGTATTCGCAAATTTTACTCATCAAGTTTTTGACATCGTTGCTAGAGAGTTATTATTGTTGATATTTTAAAAGCGCAAATTTTATAAATTTTATCATTCTCTTTCTCTACCTCAATTTCTTTTTTTATTTTCTTTTTCAAATTCATTTCTATTTAGTAAAGGTTGCTTTTAATTTTTTCCTTAAAAAATATAATCTGATTTGGTTTCTAATATTTTGGAAGTACATATTTTGGAAGCCACATACAAGCGCTAAATTTCTTGTTATTATTGTGGTGCTCCTCATCGAAGTGAGGAATTTTTTCTTTATTATTATTCTCAAAAAAATTCTTATGAAAATAATTTTGATAATAATTATTTTCACTTTAATGATAACTCTTTTTAAAAATTTTATGAAATTTTTTTTTCTAATTTTCATGAAAATAATTTTTCTGATTTAAATAATATTTCTTACAACTCAGATGCTAATTTTTCTTGTTGGTAAGATCAACCGGAAGGATTCCCGAGTAATGAAAATACTTCGTTAGATCCAAATTTTTGTTTTTTCTTTTTCCGCACAACAAGCTGAGTCTTCTAATTTTGGGGAATTTTTGCATATTCAAATTCATTCTCCTCCTCAAAATTTAGAAACTACTTGTTCTAATGACTTTTCTCCTTCTTCAAATATTTCTCCTATGGTAGAATATGAATTTTCATGTATCCCCTTTGTTTCTTAACCGAAGACGAAGAAAAATTATTATTTCGAAAATTAATTTATTTTATGGGCACATCGGGTGAAATAGAAGAAGAACATGTCTCTTCCCCTACTTTTTCCGATTTTCCTCCTCTTCTTCGTGAATTTTCAAGCACAACCTATAAATATTTAGAAATTCAAATTCATGAAAATGATGTGGCCAATGATTTTATTTTAAATAAATTTTCTGATAATAATTTTATTTTAGAAAATAAACTATCGAAGCTTGATCTTATAGTTTTGCAAGAGCCTCTTCTTTGCAAAAGTTTTTCTGAAACGTTTATTTTCAAATTTTCTTATAGTAATTAATGCGGCCAAACTCGGCGCTCCGGTCGATCCGGACTTACTTAGACCGCCTTAGCTCGCGGAACGGTCGAGCGCGCACACAGACAGTTGAAGAGGGGAAATGAACCCAATGAGTTTTAACATGGAAAACCCTTCAACCGGGTGAAAAACCACGTGATCGGTTCGTTGTCGGTCAAAATCCACTAGATCAGAGTGATTACAGTATGTTGGGTGAATCGGGGCGACAGGCCGCTCCCGTTACAATCTTGAGGAGAGAGAGAGTGTACGCAACCGTTGGTGGGCAACAGACTGCCTCGCCAACGGGACTTGGATGGCGGAATGTGCGAGATGCTTTAGGCGCGCGCGCTCAGAGGCGGCGCGTATCCGAGGGTTGTCACTGCCTCCCTTGCTCGTCTTTCTCTGTCCTTAGAGTGCTCCCTTTGTAACTGAGCACTGGTGGGGTGCCAATAGCCGATGACGGGTGCCGATGGCCTACGACGAGTGCTGATAGCCGTTGGCGGGTGCTGATAGCCGTTGGTGGCCGCTGGAGGTCACGGGCGGCTGCCGGTGGTTGGCGGCGAGAGGCGGCCGCTGGTTGTTGGCGACGAGGGGTGGCCGCCGGCGGAGGAAAACGGGAGAGCTCCCACCTGAGGAAGAAGAAGGGGGAAGCGTAGGAGAAAATAGAATGAGAAATAAGAGCCCTCTGGGGGTCTTTTTATAGCCTCCAGGGGTGGATCATGGCGGGCCCCACCACTAAAGTGGTGGGGTAGTGGGTGGTTACCACCTTGATCGGATGGCATGGGGGGCCTTCCTCTAGATCGGACGGCGGGGAGGCCCCCTTCTCATGGCGGCGGGCCGTCATGACGGCGGCGGCGGGCCGTCATGACGGCGACGGCGGCCGGGCGGCCGGCGAGGGAGGCCGGCCACGGCCTGGGCGGCCATGGCCGGGGCGGCCATGGCCACGGCCGGCCATGGCCGGGGCGGCCATGGCCGGGGCGGGCATGGCCACGGGCGTCCATGGCCGGGGCGGCCATGGCCGGGGCGGCCATGGTCGGGCGGTCATGGCCGGGCGGCCATGGCCGCGGCGTGCCATGGCCGGGGCAGCCATGGCCGGGGCGGCCATGGGAGGGCCGGCCGCCGGTGGTGGCTTAGCCTCCCGCCAGCGGCGGCAGGCCGTTATGACGACGGTGGCGGTTTTCTCCATGATGGAGGGAGTGGGGCCCGTCCCCATTATCTCCATATGAGATCATGGGGGGTGGGGCCCACCCATGACTTTCCTTGAGTGGAGATCATGGGGGGGCTCCTTGCTTCCTATGCTTGAAGGTGTAACCCATCAGTAATGATTTTTATGAAGAAGATGAGTCGTAATTAAACATCGTCCATGATCCATTTGCCGCTCCTCTACAAAAATTCAAATCATCTCAGGTATGTATAGGTGATTTGGATTTACATTTTCAAGAAAACTGCCACAAGGAAAATCAAAAATAAAGCGGAGGAGTAAACGGGCGAGAGACTTCGACCCATTCACCAAAACGTGAATTAAGGGAGTTGTCTGTTTACTTCAATTTTTATTTTCCTTTTTCCTAACAATAACCATCTAGCTTAAAGACGAGAGGAAAAAAACGCTTTTGAGAGGCACCCCATGATTATCCTGTTTTTTATTTATTTTATGTTTATTTTTTTTTACGGGTTTGTTGATGAATGGCGGTCAGTCAGGCTCGAACGCCAAGACTCTTCAAAGTTGGTAACTTGTGTTTATTTTATTTTATTTTATTTTCATAGTAAATCAAAAAATGTATTAGAAAAAAATACAAAAAGATTTAATTAAAAAAAATTAACCAAAAAATTTTTAACACAAAAATTGCTTATCTACAATTATATTTTTTCCTGCCTCGATCACGGGCGTGAACTCAGGGTCACGAGTGTGACAGACAGGTGTGTAGTTCCCGAAAAATGGAACCCAACGCTGGTTTCGATGGAAGATTTTTTGTCCGTCTTCCGTTCAAGTCACAGGCGTGATAGTGGCGGAACATCTCTGACCCAAGCAAAGAAACAAAATCAGCTTTGTGAAGTCACGCCCGTGACAACCTATGTCATGCCCGTGATATAGGTAAGTCACACCCGTGAATTACAAGTGAGGGAAAAATTAAAAAAATTAAAAAATGACAACTTTTTCAGTTACACACCCCAGGGTCACGTGCGTGACCCTGTGGCGTGTCGTGCGAATCTGAGGCATTGACCCGGTCAATGCCTCGCATTCCCTTTTTTATTATTTATTATTACATGCCCCTATGTCATGGGCGTAACTCTGAGGTGTGACCTGCTGAACGTTAAAATTCGTTGCTTCCGGAGAAATCTCTCCCTTCCACACCCGTGAAGGTTACATGACCATAGTCACGGACATGATAGGGGGGTGTGACCTCACAAATTTTATCTATTTAAAGGATTTTCCCTCCTTCATCCCTCCTTCTTCCCTCCACACCAAATCCACCCCTCCTCTTTTCCTTATTTAACCCGAGATTCCTCTCTTTCCTTTCAAACATGTCTCGCCGCCAATCTCGCTTTATGTTTCCTCATCTAAGGACCCCACGGATCCCGCTGCGGCGGAAGCTATATTTATCTTTGAAATCTCAACCCAACAAGACTGAAGTGATCATTTACGAGACAAACCCTTTAGCATATTCTAGATTCTTGACTGGGGGATCCTTTTGGCTTTTGGCGCAGTGGAATTGGTTCGAGAATTTCTATCCACCCCTGGATGGAGTTCTCTTTTTGCAATTTCGGAGCCCGCCTTCCTTGACCTTACAGTTGAGTTCCTCTCATCTTTTGAGTTTCGTTGGGGTGTGGAAGATTATTTTATCATCTTTCGGATGGGTGGCGGAGTGCATCAACTCACCATCCTCCAACTCAACGTTGCAATGGGTTTTTGCGATGAGGCATTCTCTCTCTCTCCCGCTTATTCTACCCTTCATTCTGATTTCCCATCGTACTCCAACCTTCTTACCTTTTGGTTGGAAATCAGCAATGACATCGTCCCCTACACTCCCAAAAAATCAAAAGGTAGCCACCTCATTTCCCCCGCCCTTCGTATTCTCCACAACCTCCTCACCTTTACCCTCATCGGTCACGGCAATAGCCATGGCGTGGTGACTGGGGCGGACTTACTATATTTATATAGTATGTTTTATCGGGTCCCACTCAAACTAGTCCACGTGCTTGCGATCTTCTTTTGGCATCAAACCGAGATGCGAGGTTGGAAGCCATCCATGGCGGGAACTTCATCACTCATCTCGCCAAATAGATGGGGATTTGGGATGCTCTTTCGCAGTTATACTGCATTCAGATGCCGCTAGTCATTCAATTTCAGACCCTCCAGGCATTCGGCTTAGCGTATAACACCCCCATCCATCACATGGAAAATAACAGAAGGTTCGGTCAGGGCCCCACGCCATATACCACGGACAGTTAGTAGAGTTATGTACTAATACCAAATTACCAGCGATAGGAATACGCATCCTAACACAGAGCGTTCTAGCGGAAGCTTTTAAAACAGTTATAAGAACCCAAACCAAAGCATATGAATGTCCATTATAGCCACAATAGGTATGAAATTACATACAATAAAACTTTTGGCCTTATGGCCTTACAATAGTTTGCTCAATAAAAGTGTTTTCCATACATCGGCTCGCAGGCCGACCATACATGACAGTAATAAGATAAAACACTTCGTTTTGGCTTTCAAGGTCCAGCACAACAACAAAGGCCTCAGCCTAATATTTGCCACTAGGCTCACCCGTTCCTGCATAAGAACAATCCACCACATGGTTGTAAAATAAGGTAACGGTTAGCTAAAGCTGACCAATTTATAATGACCTCGCCCCTTACTCGGGGTGGCAGTTCTCCTTCCCTGCATTTTATTAGTATAACCAAACAAGATAGTGAAAGTACAATTTAAGAACACTTCACCACAGGCGTAGGTATACACGGCCGTACACCCCGTGCTCTCAGGGCACATTCTCGGTGAACCCGGTCCACCACCGCCCCTAGGATGGCAATATCGTGAGCAATAGTCTTTTTCAGCCAAAGCCTCAAACCCGCCCTCTATGCAATCGGTAGGCCTCTTTAACCGAACAACATAGAGTGGGTATGGTTCCACTCAACCCGTTGCTCACATCGCCACAACAATTTAAGTCATCAGCACGAGTCAAGCTTCCCCGAATCCCGAAGTATCGATCATACAACAGTATATAACCCAGTTATGCACAAGGTTGGCTCCCAGGCCACCAAGATGGCAGCAATGTGCTTCTGCCCAGTTTTCCGGGTGCACCTTGGAGTTAGTCCCCAAGGCTCCCTATTGCAATCTACTACGTTGAAAACCTACAAAACAAACAACATGGAGTCTTCTCTGGCAATACAAGCATAATAAAAACATCATCGATCCAGAATAACTTGTCCGGATATGATTCACACACCATGCCTATGTCTGTACTTTGATTTATGACTCTAAATGCAAAATGACGGGGATGAACCATATCTACCCGAAGGAAAACTTCATTCTCACCGCCCACTCGTGGGAGAGAGCTTCCTATATAAAAAGGAAGAGTACTTCACCTGTTCAAGTAGAGAATCATTACCCTAGAGGTTCGCTTCGGCGACATGGAAAACTAGCCTGATGAAAAGCACCGCAATGGACTTGCCTCCGCAGATCTGGGCTCGGCTCGCGATTCGGTGCTCTGAAGCTCCACCGGCGGCCGGATTCCTCCTACTTCTTCAACCTTGCTCTCCCCTCTCTCTAACTCTTTAGAAAGAGAATAGCCAAAGGAAAATGAGGAATAAACCCTACACTCCGAACTTAACATTTTAGGGAGGACTCCAGGCCGTCAGATCATTTCCAAATAGAACGAAAGGCCCTGATTCGCTCTTAAAACCAACTTCCTAGGTCGAACACGGCTTGTGACATGCCCGTGTCACAGGCTGTGTGCCTCAAGCAATAAAAGAAACCGTCGCATCCTGACAAGGACACGGCCCTGTGACACGCCCATGTCATAGGCTGTGTGACACACACAGCTTCGGACACGCCCGTGTCCATCCCGTGTTCAACAGTCCTCACAGATCGGCCAAATATAGAGAAGGACATTGCCCTTGACACGCCCGTGTCACAGGCTGTGTGCCCAATATGGCTTGCCTCCGAGGATCGTTGAATGCATTTCATTGACCTCACAGAAAAATTCATCAAACTCATAGCAGGACACGACCCTGGACACGCCCGTGTCACAGTTCGTGTGCCATACTCGACACCGCCCTGCCATCATAGAGTAGGATATGGCTTTGGACACGCCCGTGTCCCAGGTCGTGTTGCTAACACAAAGCAGGACACGGCTTTGGACATGCCTGTATCCCATGCCATGTTGCTCACTCTACACAGCCCACTCATAACCAAGATTTGGGGAGTTACATGGTGCAACGATGTGATGGCGAGTTTGAGGCTATCCCTCCAAGCTCTCGGGGCAGGTCCCAACGACACTCCTCACTATCCACCACCAATGCAGCATCCTTCCTGAACACGGCTAGGCCAGATGCAGACCCATTTTGACGAGCATTTTACGTATGGAGCAAAGTCACATTTCTTCCATGGAGCATATTTCGCGTGAGTTTGGGAACTGGGACATACTGTCAACAGCAGGGGTGCAATAGCGATGAGGATTAGGTTTCCTTTTTTATCAAGTTTATAGCAGGACCGTTGTATCTTTATTTTTTTTATTACTAGCATTTTCCTATACTTTTTATTTTAATCAAAATTATCAAAAAATATATCACGTTTGGCTTTTGTATTTTATTTAAGGTTAGACTTAGTGTAAATTTGGACTCTTCAGGGAAGTTTTCTCTCCCTCTATTTTTTACTTTCATACATTGGGGATAATGTTTCATTTAAGTATGAGGGGATATTTCTCACTAGTTTAAACTCTTTTTTAGCAAAACATAATAAAAAAAATATATGACTTTTATATATTTCTTTTCTTTTCAAAAAAACCCAAAATATTCCAAAAATTCAAAAATCTAAAAAAAATTCTTTTTATTTAGTTTTTACCAAAAATATTAGAAAATCAAAACTTACTTTTTTAGAAAGGGACGTTTGGGATATCACCCCATCTTTCCTCCTAATACTAGTGAGAGCCCTTCATAGGGAATACCTCTGGAAGGGTAAGAAATAAAAAATAGGTTTAATTTTTAATTAGAAAAATCATTATTTCTATATTTTCTCATATGCAAAATCCTGAGTATTTAACTTTTACATAGTGTTTAGAATATTTTTATGCTTTAATTAAATTTTGAAGTAGAACTATTTGGCATGTTGTGTTTCTAGTCAAGTGCACGTGTTAGTAGAATTTTATATAGAACTATATATTCAGAATACAATTAGATTTTTATTTTTCTAAATGTGTGGAAATAGTTTACTCGACTTTCATTTTGAAACCGATAACATCCAAAAAATAATTTAGGTGAATACGCAGAAGTTTACTTGATAAATATTTCCCAAATCAGGAGTAAATGTATTCTTTCTCGATGTCTAAAACTTGCCCTCTAGCGATTCTCAAGACTTTGTATAAGTTAAAGTCATTAGTATGAATATGATATATGCACTTCATATGGCCAATTTTAGCCTTTGCACATGTACCTAACATTTTTATCTTGCTAAAACCACTTTAAGTCAATTACTCTACCTTTTGTTTCAGTTCCACCAAATACTTCACCAACACTTAAAAAGCATCCTAATCGCACACCAAAGTCCGAGCTCGATAAAGGTTATATTTTAAAAAAAACTCTGTGAGTGATTTGGGGCCGTTTAATTTTGGTGGCTATTTTTATTGAAAAAAAGAGCTGATTTGTTTCTCCTTTCTTTTGAAAATATTAGAAAAAAATCTTTAAAAAGGGGAAGGAGAAATTATTTAAAAAAATGTTGATGAAAAAATTTGAATGAAATAAGAAAGAAGAAGAAAAAAAATTTGGGAAGTTGGCTATGTTCCTAAAAACCATGACTATTTTTGTGGGAGCTCTCTTTAGGTTTGGGTGTGACTAGTTGCCGTTTTTATCTTTGATTATCCACACCAAAAAGTTGCTTACGTTTCAACCTAATTAAGTTATATTGGTTTATGCTTATGAGTTAGACTAGTGTCGTGGTGAGAGTGTGAAAGGGCAAGTCTATGACCATCGACATTGATGGATTTCTTTGGAGGGTATCTCAATCTTCGATTTGTGTGATGTCGATCTAAGTACACACGCTACCTTCTCCCAAAATATAATTTTAGAATTTAATAGATTTTCAATTTAAATGTAGAAAAAATAAGTGGAAACACATTCTCAAAAAATAAAAGCTAATTTGTATGCTGAGTAGGTTTTCTGCTAAAATAACTACCTGCATAGGCATATGACTTTGCATTTTTCTCCATAGGTTCAATTCTCTTTTCTAACTTTGAAATTTTTCTACTCATTATGGAAAGTTGTTTGCTCGGGACTAGCAAACGAGAAGGTATGGGGTATTTGATAACTCTAATTATATCTTTATTTTTATGTAGTTTTTATTTAATAATTAAGTATTATATATATATATTAGTAATTAAATTTCTAATAACTTTCTTTTCATATTTAAGGTTAATCCGGGCTACAATTATCAAATTAAAGTTGACAACATTGATCAGGAGAAAATTTGGAGAAAATCTGGAAAAATCCCAAGTACACGCCCCCAGTAACGGGCATGATATGGGTGTGTGACCTATATCATGGTCATGCCCACCTTTAGAGGTTCCAGAAGCCATTCTACGTCATTTAAAATTACACGCCCCCCATGTCACTAGTGTGATATGGGTCGTCACCACAGCCACGAGCATGGCCGACCGAAGGAGTTCCAGATTTTATTGATACGTCGGTTTAAAGTTACATGCCTAGGTCATGGCCATGACCATCAGGTCACGGGCATGACTCATAGGCATGAAAGCCAGCACAAGGTGTGACGCAGCATTAAGAAGCCAGTTTTCGGTCCAAGCCATTCCAAGCTTACACACCTTAGGTCACGGGCGTGACATATGGGCGTGACCTCTTCAGTAACTTCCAGATTAACTCCCGTCACTTCGAGTTCCTTCCATTTCTAGCAACAGTCAAGACACGCCCTAGGTCACGGGCATGACCTAGGGGCATGACCCACAAAGCAATGAATTTTTGCAGTTTTCTCCAACGTTCCTAGGCTTTCAAGACAACGGCTGCGTACCTTATATGCCCCTAGTCACGGGCGTGACCTAGGGGCGTGACTCTCAAGAAAATTTACTATAAATTCTATATATTGGCAGAAGCTGAAGAGCAAGATTTAGGTAGTGTAGTTCTTAGTATTTTCGCATTTCTTTCTATTCTTTCCATTTCATAGTATAAGTTTTAGCTTGGTTATTTTAATTTAAGTACTCATTAATTTTAATCATGTCTCTCTTTACCTTTTTATCTATTTCCTTTATCATGTTAAGTAGCTAATCTGTATTTAGCACTTGGTCATGATACACTTTGAAACAAAATAAACTTCTTTTATTTATCAAGCTCTCATATGTTATTTCACTTCAATTTATCTTTGATTTTAGTTGCATCGAATTCATATTTCATGATTATGTCTTCGATCCTAGATCTGCATCCTAAATTTACCGAGAGATTGTGGATACAAGTAGATCACTCAAAGGTAGAAGGAGTTGCATGCACTCCATGAGATAAGACGACATAAATCTTCTGGATTTGAGTCAAATCCAATAGTGGGGTTCATCGGATGAAGCAAGCTTAGGGATTTTGACTAGCCGAGGGGTCTTAATCGATAAACCTAAGTTTAGTCGAGAACGTATTCTCGAGAGAGGCGCTTTTGTATTTTAGGAACCTCTACGGTCGAATTAAATAATTAGAAGCTTGTATTTTATTATTTTATAAAAGTTTATTTTAATCCAAAGAGATTATAGATCAAGTGTTATATTTTATTTCATTATCTTTATTTAATTTAATTAACCTCTTTTTATATTCTGATAAAATAATATTAATTTGCATGAGTAGATGTAGTCAATAGACTCGGAAGAATACGACATTTGATATTTTATTTTAAAATATCTTATACTATGAATGATAGGTGCTCTTGCAAATATTTTGTAGAATTTGGAGATATTTGTTGGGTGCATTGATCCCAATGTTCCAGATTTGTAAGAAGTCAAACTGGTCAATGACATACACACATAGTTGTATTTGATGTGTGCTTAAGTTCATACATGCAGGTTGTCCTTGATTGGACAGGTGAATAAAAAGAGTAAGCTGGAAGTCAGATAATTTGACTAAGGCAAAAGCGTCGAGACAGCTGAGACAGCTAAGAAGAATGTCTAAGCATAACTGCTAAGATAGTTGAGAAGCACAATGCAAAGCGTTGAGAGAAGTGTTGGTCTCAGCAAAATCGCTGAGACAGGAGATAGTCTATGCTGTGAAGAAGGAAGTATTGAGACAGTTGAGAAGAAACCGCTGAGACAGGAGATAATCTCAGCTGTGAAGAAGGAACTGTTGAGACAGTTGAGAAGGAACTGCTGAGACAAAGCCAACAGAAATTCTCTAAGTCCAAAAGCGTTGAGTGAAGCAGGTTTACTCCACGCTGCTAATACAGAGCCAAGTCAGCGTGCATTGAGTGACTTAATATCACTCAAAGCTTAATGAGTTCTAGAATTTTTTCTAAGTCTAGAAAGTGATGAACACTACTGACGTCACCAAAAGTCAACAAAGTCAAAGTATTTCATGCCGTTTCGGGAAAGCTACAATAGCACAGGATAACCACTGCTGACATCACCAGAAGTCAACAAAGTCAAAGTATTTCATGTCGTTGCGGGAAAGCTACAGTAGTGTCGGAAGCTACTATTTATCTTCTTCTGAGGGATGTGGTGCTCACCATCCTTGTCTGGGCCCACACTCAAATTGTGTCATTGATTAAAATCAACAGATATAAAAAGCAGAGAAAAAGGGGATTAGGGTTACAAAAATATACGTAAAATTGAGACGGCTGGACTTCATCTTCTCCGATGAGCTTGAAAGCCAAGTCCAACAGTGCAAGCTAGCAGGCAGAGAAAGATAGTTGATGCTTTTCCAGTTCAACAAGTTTGTTTTGAGCAGAACAAGTTGGTTGATTCATCTAATCAGTAAGAATAGATAGCTGTGTGAAGGGTCGTCAACCTTCAATAGTAGATAGTTATTCTATAGTACAGTAGAGAAGCAGTTAGCTGTAGAAGATGACTAATTCCTTCTACGAAAAGTGGGCTGGACTGATATCTGCTCAGTCCAGCAAGGTAAACTCTGAGATTTATCGCCGAGTTAGTGTTTTAATTTATTTCAACTTCTTGATTAAATTCCTATAGGATTCAGGTTGTCAGAATCTGAGCTGTACGGCCTTTTGTGCATTAGTTGTAGGTGACTAATTAGTCACTGAGGTAGGTGCCCTACTGGGGTACTGAGGTAGGTTCTAAGTATGGATCTGAGAGTAGGGCTGTCCTCCCAGCCTGAGTAGCAGGGCATAATACCTAAGGTAGGTGACTGTTGAGTTACTGAGCTATAGGCTATAAGTGTATCACTGAGTTGTAGGTCTTGGAGGAGACTAAGTATAAGGTTTTTTGGCCTGAGATAGGTGACAAGTTTGTCATTGAGCTGTAGGCGCCTGGAGGGGCATCGAGGTAGGTACCTGGAAGGGTACTGAGCTATAGGAGTGTTGCAACACTTTAAGAGTAGGGCTTTGTGCCTGATGTCGTAGGGCTGAAAAGCCTTAGCTGTAGGCCTTAGAGATGAGGCTGAGGTTGGTGGTTTGAGGACCAATAAGCTGTAGTAGCACTGCAGGGCTCTGATGTAGGAACCTTTATGGTTCTGAGGTAGGGTTCTGAAGAGAACCTAAGTGTAAGGCTGAGGGCCTACGGGGTAAGCTCTGAGGAGTATTTTGGAGGAGTTTGTGTCTTGTCTAACATAAGTTAGAAAGGTGGGAGGGAAAGTGGATGCACCAATTTGGGGAACCACTATAAATATCTGTGTGCTTTGTTGTGTTGATTGTTCTTCTTTTATATTACAGGTACTAAGGACAAGCTCTAGATAACTTAGTAAGAAAAGAGCAATAATACTTAGGAATTTTCAAAGACCTATTCACCCCCCCCCCCTCTAGGTGACTAGCTAACCTTAACTTAATAACTTTCAAGTGGTATCAGAGGGAGGTTCCTCAAAAAGGATTTAATAATCTGAGTATACCTCCAAGGTTAGCTATAAGACATAAGAATGTTGTCTTGTGTAAACTATAAGGAACTGGGGGCCATAAAGCTTCCAATCTGTAGAAAGTAAGGCTTTGGCCTTTGGAAGGAAAGGGTTAGGTTATTCATGAAGTTGCTGACCCTATGATATGCATCATAGTTAAAGAGGGACTCTTCATCCCTATGAAGACCTAAGTTCTAGATGTCAATATCCAGACACCTAAATCCTATGATGAAATGAACAAAGATGAGCTCCTACTTGCCTCCATGGACAAGAGAGCTCAAAACATTATTGCTAGTGCAATAGATGATTCAACCTTCCAAAATTGGGTGCACTACAAGACCTCTAAGGAGATGTGGGACCCTAGTTGTTTTCATAGAGGGTTTAGAGGAGGTGAGTAATGACAAAAAGTCCATGCTTAACCAGGAGTATGAGGCCTTCAGACAAGGAAAGTCTGATGGCATTGTTGAGAGCTTTGAGAGATTTTTTATAATAGTGAATGAACTGAGGACATATGGATGGGTATTCAGCACCTATGAGCTGAATGACAAATTTTTCAAGTCCCTCACAAAGGATTGGGACACAATATTTGTGTCATTAGGGAAAAGTCCAAGTTAGCTGACACTCCTCCTCCAATACAGTTTGGAAAGTTGCTATCATATGAGATGCAGCTTGCTGCAAGAAAGGAACAAGAGAAGAGCAGTAAGTCACATGCCAAGGAGAAGACTATGGCCATCAAAGCTAATGCCCCAACCAGGAGCAGAAGGAAGAACTCTCAACTCAAGAGAATTGTTGAGTCAGATTCTGAGAGCTCAAAGACCAGCACCTCAGACAGCCATATGTCTGATGAGGACTTTGCTTCCTTCTCCAGACAGTTTCAGAAATTCTTAAAGAAGGAGCGTTGGAAGAACAGCATGCCTTCCTTTTCCTCACAGTATGGAAGGAAATCCTCTAAGAAGGACAGGTATGCTCCTAACTCTAGCAAACAAACTTCTTCTAATGTTCTTTGTTTCTACTGTAGCAAACCTGGGCATATAGTTGCTAACTGCCCAATGAAGAGGAAATATGAAGGAGTGAAGAAGCACCACAAGGGTAAGAAGAAAGAGAAGTCCCTTGTGGACAAGAAGGAAAATACCTGATCTAACTCCTCCTCTGGGTCAGACATTGAAGAAGAAGAAGCCTACATTGGGCTAATGGTTATTACGGAAGAAGAATCTAAAGAATATCCTGCTGCTAGGATAGGAATCAGAGACCCTCCGTCACATTTAGATAGTGACTCAAAGGTGGATAAAGATGAAAAAGAAGATGCTCAATACCATGGATTGATGGCAATAGTTGATGAAAAGAGCAGACAGGATCAGCCTGGACAAGCTCAGGTAAATTCTAAATCTCAGCCTTTTATTTCAAGTCATGAGGCTAGCTCAGATTCTGAAGCTCAATCATCAAGAGATGAAGGGAATTCAGATTCTGAGGATGATGTTAACTCTATAATTGATAAGTATGGAGAACTTCTTGAAGCATTCAAGAAGTGCAAGCTCCTTGCCAAGAGACATGCAAAAGAGCTTCTCAGTCTTAGGAGCAAGTGTGAGGGCCAAGAAAAGGCTTTCAATGATATGGCTGCACAATCAGCCTAGCTCAAGGGGATCATTGATATGCAGTCTATGGTAAGAATCTCAAATGAGAAACTTATCCATAAATTTAAAGATGATCTCCTAAATGAGAAATTACTGGTGACCAAGTTTTCTAAGTCAAGCACTATGCTTCCCTTAATTGACACCCACCTTACCCATGTGGGTAAGAAAGGGTTAGGATTTAACGGACCTACTAGTCCTCCCAATCCAAAAATAAATAGAAAGGGGAAGGCACCAGTAGTGCCTCTAGCCTCATTGCCTCCAATTTCTTTTCATAAAGTCTTGTTGCCTTCTAACAGGTATGACCATGAAAGCTATTATGGTCACTAGGAGAATGGAAGATCAAATGGTATGGACCAATGTGACCATATCCAAGGTGGACGATACATCCATGTGTGGGCCTTTTAGGCTGCCCATGAGGAAATTCAAATGGCCCATCCTGGACCATTTGTTTTTGATGCCCCAGCCCCAAAACTCAAGGATAATACTGCTACAGGAAATCTAAGTCATTCAGTAAAAGTAGTGACTTAAGGTGAGTCTTTTGGCAAGGTTGGAATGGAAGTTTCTGATGTTATCAGATGCATGTTAGCTGAAAAGAGACATGCAGCTGGTGGCTCTATGAAAAGACCAAAACAGTCAGCTGAAAGACTTACCTTCAGTCAAATGGTTGTCTAAAGAAATCAGAGATATATAGCAGCACATCTTCCCACTATTCAAGGAGTAGTCCAGCCAAATGCTGGTCCTAAATAGAAAAGGAGATATAATGTCAATGAGTGTTGGTGTTGTGGCAAAGTGGGCCACTATGATGTAGATTGTTGGCACAATCCTTCAGTGTTCATAGGTAGCCAACCTGTCAGAAATAGTGCAGGAAGGCAAGCTTATTAATTTTCAGGCTAATGTGAACCTAGGACCCAATAGAAATTGGGGTCCTAAGGTGAGATGAATTGTGTTTTTCAGGTTAGTTCAAGTACCAATTCCCCTAAATGGTATTTGGACAGTGGATGTTCCAGGCACATGACTTGAATAAAGGAGTGGTTGAAGGAGTTCACTCTAGTAAAGAATGGACCTAAGGTCATCTTTGCAGGCTCTGAAAAGGTAATAATCAGAGGTTATGGTAAGATCTCAAATGGCATAATCACCATCACAATGGTAGCTTATTGATGGAGACGATGACCCCCAACAAGATGAAGAAGGCAACGACATCCTAACAGAAGATTTATCTCTATCTCTAGTCAAGGACATGCGGCACCATGGTAATCTTGTGAAGCAACACTCAATCTCTACCCTAGGCGATAGCCAAACTTTTAATATTTTTTTGTTTTATTTGCAGCATGTTTATTTCATTTATTTTATCATTAAATATTTGGAGTGTTATTTTAATTATGTGGGCTACATGTAGCCTAGTCATGTGTTTTATTTTATTTTATTTTACATGGGTTGTAAATAGTCTAGTCATGTGGTGAGCCTATATAAGGCCATGTAATGTTAATAATTATTCAAGTTGAATGAAAATTTGAGAAAACCTAATTCCTCCTAAGAATTTCTCCTACTCCTCTTTATTTCAGCCAAATCCCTAGCCTTTCCTCTTCCTAGCCGCCAACTCCTCCTCCCTCCTCCCTCTCTCTCTCTCAGCCAAGCCCTCCCCTCAACTCCAAACAACCATCTTTTTTCTCTCCAACCCCCCTCTCGGTTTTCTCCACCACCACCCTCAACAAACCCGACCGGCCACCACAAACCAAAACCTGACCACCTCCAAGCCCTAGTTCGGCCACCCACCTCCTTGCAATCCCCACCATCTCTCACAATCTTTGCACGGATCTCGGCCAAGGCATGAAGCAAAGAAGGCTGACGAATTTTCTTCTCCATTCGGTGTAACTCCGGCGGAGCCGTTGAAGAGTGATTCAAGTTAGATAATAAGAATCATCCATTTCAATTTGGGTAACAAAAATTTCTACCTTCGTGTGATTCTTTAGTTTTCCTACATATTCTTGTGGTGAAAATTCTTGGCGTTAAATTTTGATAGCGTTAAATCATCATGGTTTCTTTTCGATCGGTTTGTATTTATCTTGATTGATTTATTTTCGAAAGGATTGGCAAACCTTATAACTTTTTGTTGGGAGAGATCTACTGTTTTATGAATCGTTATTTTTGCAAGATCTCATTTGGCACAACCTTCGCTCGATCGGACTGGGCGGGTCCTTTTAGCCAGAAAGAATATTGGACAATCGCCTCTATTCGATCCTAATCGATTTGGCTACCCGTACGTAAGCATTAAAGTGATATAATTGCTTGGCGTGTGCGCTGCGTGAAAATTTGTGCGAGTATAGAATTCAAATCATAGACAGACGATCGTGCTTAGTCCGTAGATTTCCCAGTGTCAATGTGTGGGTCTACATCAATTTTGGTATCAGAGGGAGGTTTACATCAATTTCCTAATTGGCACCCTCCCCCTTTTATTTGCACGTAGGCACACACTTTTTTTGCACGTAGGCACACACTTTTTTTGCACGTTTATTTGCCAAAATTACAAAAACAAATTCCTGGTCTGCCAATAGCGGTCTAAATTTCTTATTTTCCAACGAAAATAAAATAAAAAAATTTAATAATCTCTATATTATTACCTGTAATAAAAACAAAAAAAATATTTCTTTACCCTAGTTATTAAGCGGGAACAATTCCATCTGTGGTAGTTACTTTAAGTCAGTTTCACTGTTATTTTTGCATGGGCACTAGGTTGGGCACTGAGTATTCCCCATATTCCTCCTATACGGCGGATGAGCGGGAAGTCGATCACGTTCCCGCAGTGATTGAGGAACTCCGTCAGGAGTTCACCGATCAGTTGATGGAGATTAGGGAAATGCTACACGAATTAAGATTAAATCTAGTGGCTCCCCATAATCAAGCCGCCAACCCACGTGATGAAGGGAATAATAATCAAAACAACAACAATAACAACGAACGAGTCCCATGTGCACCGTATGAGTTTGACATTACTAGATCCGTCTGGGTCAAACCCCCATCATATGATGGATTAGGTGAACCCCAAGTCTTCTTAGACTGGGTTATGGAAATAGAATGCTACTTTGAGTGAAAAAATTTGACTGACGCGGATAAGGTGCGAGTGGAGAGAATGAAGTTACTAGGTAGAGCCAAGATATTCTGTTTGAATGAGGAACGCCGTCTGAGAGCTGATAATGGTGAATTAATCATTGGTTGGTCTAGCATGAAGGCCATGCTTACAGACCAGTACGTTCCTTCATACCATCGTACGCAGATGTTTGATGACTTGGCCACCCTTATGCAAGGGAATAGGTCGGTCTCTGAATATATGAGTCTCCTTAAGGACATGATGGTTAGGTGTGGTGTGAGGGAGATGCCTGAGATCACCCTCTCTAGGTTTCGCAAAGGGTTAAACCCTGACATCTGGGGTAAGCTATTGTGTTATGGTCACACCGACCTAAACACCACTTTCAATGCTGCACTCGATATCGAGAAGCACAACGTTTTTAAGAAAAAGTCTCGCTCGTATTAGAAGGAAAAGTCCATCTTAGGACCGCCTCCCACCTCTACCTATAAGGATAAGGGAAAGTTCTGGTCCACTGACTCGAACTCCATAGTAGTGACTGCCAGGAATATTAGAAACCCAACAGGTGAGAGAGTTCCTGTAAAAAGGGTCAACAAAATGAAGGCTACTTGTTTTGCTTGCGGGATTCAGGGTCACTACGGTAGTGAGTGTCCTACTAAGCCCAAGCCCTTAGCCCTATTAGATTCTATATGTGAGTCAGACAACCTTATATATGAGGCATGAGAGGATAGCGAGTCGGAAGGAGTGCCTAGTGATATGGAGGATAAATCTCATATGATGGTCATGCGGTGTATTCTGGCGACTCCACGAGCATTAGATGACTGGAATAGGACGAATATTTTTTCGTTGAATTTTAAAAGTGGAGAGAAGTGGTGTAAGTTGATCATAGACAGTGGTAGTTGTATGAATGACTTTTCTGAAAATGCGGTGACCCGAATGTCAATAATTACTGAGCCGCACCCTCACCCTTATAAGGTGGCATGGGTTAATAAGACATCCCTCCGAGTGTTGAAGCGTTGTTTGGTACCCCTTACCATCAAGGCTTATTCTAAAAAGATTTGGTGTGACGTCATCCCCATGGATGCTTGTCACGTATTATTAGGTCATCCATGGCTTTATGACCATGATGTAACTCATTTTGGGCGACCCAACTCATATGAATTTAAATTTAATGGTAAGACCGTTATCCTTAAACCAACTCCACCTAAAGATCCTTCGGTCTTTTCCAAAGACACTATTGTGCCAGTAGAGAAGAAAACTTTAAGGTTGATAGGTAAGAAGGAGTTGGAGCGCGAGTCTTTTATTAACGAAGTCATGTATGCGCTAGTATGTTTGCAAGTCAAGGAAGATAGCTCCTCATTTGATAATCTACCTCCAGTGTTGAAAAACCTGTTAGAGGAATTTAGGGATGTCTACCCGGATGACCAACCACCTGAGTTACCCCCCCCCCCCCCATGCATGAAATTTAACACGAGATTGATTTCGTTTCGGGTTCTTCGTTGCCTAACCTTCCCCATTATCAGTTAAACCCCTCCGCGCACCTAGAATTGCAAAAATTAATTTCAGATTTGCTAAGTAAGGGGTTCATCTGTCACAGTAAGAGTCCTTATGTAGTACCCGCATTATTGGTGCCTAAGAAAGACGGATCTTGGCGGATGTGCTTGAATTATAGGTTCGTTAATAAAATAACTGTTAAATACAGGTTTCCCATCCCCCGTTTGGACGACTTATTGGATATGTTAGCCGGAGCCACGATTTTTTCTAAGTTAGATCTTAAGAGTGGCTACCATCAAATCAGGATTAGGGAGGGAGATGAATGGAAAATAGCCTTTAAATCAAAAGACATACTTTATGAGTGGTTAGTGCTTGGGGAAGGGCTCACTAATGGCCCGAGTACTTTTTCAAGATTGATGACTTTAGTAGTCAAGCCTTATCTAGGAAAATTCGTAGTTATTTACTTTGATGATATCCTAGTTTTTAGCTCCACACCGAATGATCATAAGTCTCACTTGAGGACAGTGCTCTCCACACTACGATCGGTGAATTTTTTTGTTAATTTAAAAAAATGTACGTTTAATGTTCCATCTGTTGAGTTCCTAGGTTATATTGTAAGTTCAGATGGTATCCATGTTGACCCTAAGAAGGTCCAAGCTATCAAGGATTGGCCGGAACCAACCAGTATACTGGATGTTCAAAGTTTTCATGGATTAGAGACTTTTTACCGCCAATTTATCAAGGATTTTAGTAGTATCATGACACCAATCACATAGTGCGTGAAGAAGGGAGATTTTTTGTGGACTAAATCGGCCGCAAAAGCGTTTGACGTAATTAAATCCCGAATGTCGGAAGCTCCTCTTTTACGATTACCAGATTTTGATAAAGTTTTTTAATTGTCATGTGACGCGTCTGGAATCGGTATTGGTGGTGTCTTAAGTCAAGAGGGTCATATTGTTGGATACTTTAGTGAGAAACTCTCAGGACCGAAATTAAATTATTCTAATTACGGTCGAGAGTTTTATGCGGTTATCCGGTGTTTACAGCATTGGCGACATTATTTTATTTCTAAGGAATTTGTCATTTTATCCGACCATGAGGAGTTGAGGTTTATTAATTCCCAAACTAAAGTTAGCCCCAGGCATGCTAAATTGGTCTCCTATCTTCAAGAGTATACCTTCATAATTAAACATCTAAAGGGAACTTTAAATCGTGTGGTGGATACTCTTAGTCGTGTCCCCTTATTTTTGTCTACGCTAGAGGTGAAAGTGATTGATTTCGATAGAATAGATGAGTACGTTAATTTCCCGGACTTCAAGGACATTTATTATTCTAATCAAAACAACTCTCCTACTATGATTTCAGCTTATTATATTCGGGACTGATATTTATTTAAGCATTTGAAGCTTTGTATTCCCCGTTCTTCCCCTCGGCATTTTATTGTCTGGGAGTTATATAGTGGTGGTCTAGGTGGACACTTCGGGCACGATAAGACTATTATGTTAGTAGAAGACAAGTTCCACTAGCCAGACCTTAAATCTACGGTGAATAAAATTGTGGGTAGTTGTCACGCTTGTCAACTAGCAAAAGGTAGTAAAACGAACGCGGGACTCTATACCCCTCTTCTGATTCCTTCCATTCCCTGGGAAGATATTAGTATGGATTTTATCCTAGGCCTACTAGTCACGTTTAGACGTCATGATTCCATTCTAGTGGTAGTAGATCGATTTTCTAAAATGGCCTATTTTATCGCGTGTAGTAAGACTGATGATGCGTCAAATGTAGCAAAATTATTTTTTAAAGAAGTTGTTGGGCATAGAGGCATCCAAAAATTATAGCGACTGATAGAGACGTGAAATTTACTAGTTATTTTTGGAAGACCCTGTGGAGAATTTTGGGCACCAAACTATTGTTAACTTCAGCCTACCATCCCCAGACTGATGGGCAAACAGAAGTGGTAAACAAGAGTTTGGGAAGTTTATTTCATTATCTTATGGGTGACCATAAGGGAACATGGGACCTCATCCTTCATCATGCTCAGTTAGCGTACAATAACTTGAAAAATAGTTCCACGGGTTTATCACCAAATGAGATCGTGCATGGATATAAAGCACCAGTGCCACTTGACTTGATTCTGTTACTGTCATCATATAATTCAAGTTTATTTGCACAGGATTTTGTCTCTCATATTCATAATTTGCATAAACGCATAAATGGAGCGCTAAACACACAATATGCATCTTATCAAGTTCATGCTAACGTACATAAAAGAGCTTCTCACTTTAAGGTTGGCGTTTAGTCTTGGTGCGCTCGTCCCTGAACGGATGCCTTCGTGCACTATAAAAAAGTTGGCGAACCGGCGAGCTGGACCTTTTCGAATCTTAAAGTAATTAGGAGAAAACACATATCTTTTGGAGTTACCCACTGATTGGGGTATTTCCCCTATTTTATACATTTCTAGTTTAACGCCATCTTTTTGTCCGCCACTGGAATTATCTGGCTGTTCATTTAGCTCCACTGCAAGTTCTAATGGGTTATGTGGTGAGCGTGTTTCTGGATCGCTCTATCCATCGGTCTCCAATAGAGGTGAATTGAATGTTGATGAAGAAACTTTTCCTCCTTTTTTACCTAATGTCTTTCCAAGGTTTCGTAGGACCAATATTTTGCTAGATAGGATCATCAAGGACGAAGTGCTTTCCTCTCCAAGCGATGATGTTCATCGCTACTTGATTTGATGGCGTGATCGTACGGCATCCGATGACTCTTGGATTCCAAAATCGGAGGGTGCTCTCTTGGATGATGCTCTTCTGCGCCGGTACCTGTATGATAACTCATCGGTGATGAGTCCTTTTGAGCGGGGGAGGATTGATGGAGACGATGACCCCCAACAAGATGAATAAGACAGCGATATGCTTATGGAAGATTTGTCTCCGTCTCCAGTCAAGGACTTGCGGTGGCGTGGTGATCTTGTGAAGCGACGCTATAATCTCCGCCCTCGGCGATAGCCAAACTTTTAATATTTTATTTGTTTTATTTGTAGCATGTTTATTTCATTTATTTTACCGTTAAACATTTGGATTGTTATTTTAATTATGCGAGCTGCATGTAGCCTAGTCATGTGTTTTAATTTTATTTTATTTTACTTGGGCTGCAAATAGCATAGTCATGTGGTGAGCTTATATAAGGTCATGTAATGTTAATAATTATTCAAGTTGAATGAAAATTTTAGAAAACCAAATTCCTCCTAAGAATTTCTCCTCCTCCTCCTATTAATTTCGGCCAAAGCCCTAGCCTTTCCTCTTCCTAGCCGCCACCTCTCCTCCTCCCTCCTCCCTCTCTCTCTTGGCCAAGCCCTCCCCTCCACTCCAAACTGCCATCTTTTCTCTCTCCAACCCCCCTCTCGGTTTTCTCCACCAACACCCTCAACAAACCCGACCGGCCACCAAAAACTAAAACCTGACCACCTCCAAGCCCTAGTTCGGCCACCCACCTCCTTGCAATCCCCACCATCTCTCACAATCTTTGCACGGATCTCAGCCAAGGAGTGAAGCGAAGAAGGCAGACGAATTTCCTCTCCATCCAGCGTAACTCCGGCGGATCCATTGGAGAGCGATTCAAGTTAGATAATCAGAATCATCCATTCCGATTTGGGTAACAAAAATTTCTACCTTTGTGTGATTCTTTAGTTTTCCTAGATATTCTTATGGTGGAAATTCTTGGCGTTAAATTTTGATAGCGTTAAATCATAGTGGTTTTTCTTCGATCGGTTTGTGTTTATCTTGATTGATTTATTTTCGAAAGAATTGGCAAACCTCGAAACTTTTTGTTAGGAGAGATCTACCGTTTTCCGATTCGTAATTTTTGGTAGATCTCTTTTGGTTCAACCTTCGCTCGATCGGACCGGGTGGGTCCTTTTAGCCGGAAATAATATTGGTCTATCGCCTCTATTCGATCCTAATCGGTTTGGCTACCCGTACGTAAACATTAAAGTGATATAATTGCTTGGCGTGTGCGTTGCGTGAAAATTTGTGTGAGTGTAGAATTCAAATCGTAGAGAGACGATCGTACTTATTCCGTAGATTTCCCAGTGTCAATGTGTGGGCCTGCATCACTTATGTGGAGTGGTTGCAACACAACCTCATAAGCATAAGCCAATTATGTGACCTTGGTTATGACATTTCCTTCCATAAGGATAAGTGCCACATCAAGAGGTTAATTGAACAAAGTGTCATCTTAACAGACACTCAGAGTGAGAATGTTTATTGTTTAAACTTTTCTTGCTTAGATAGTAGTTCCCCTGTATGCCTAGTTGCAAATGACAAAGTCTCATATTGTGTCCAATGGCACAAGCGACTGGTTTATTTGAATTATAAGACCATTGGTCAGCTTTTCAGTGATGAGCTTGTTAGGAATGGTCCCAAAATAAAATGCTCCAAGGAGGGTATTTGTGCTGCTTGCCAAATGGGTAATCAGACTAAGACCTCTTTCAAGAGCTTTGGGGCAAAGGACTCAGTGAGATGCTTATATCTACTGCATATAGACTTGTTTGGTCCTATGCCTATTCATAGTCTAGGTAGGAAGGTCTACACCCTTGTAGTGGTTGATGACTATTCCAAGTTTGCTTGGGTGTTCTTCCTTAGAAGAAAGGATGAAACCCTTGATGTCTTCATGAATTTTGTCAGGCAGATTCAGAATGAACTTGCAAGCTCAGTGGTCAAAATAAGAAGTGACCATGGAACTGAATTTCAGTCTACTGCCATGACTACTTTCTGTGAAGAGCAAGGGATTCATCAAGAATTCTCCTCTCCAAGAACACCCTAGCAAAATGGGTTAGCTGAGAGGAAAAACATGACTCTCATTGAAGCTGGGGAGAATATTGTTAGGTGACACTTCTCTCCCTGAATATTTCAAGGATGAGGAAGTTAACATTGTATGTCATATTCTCAATAGAGCTTCTATCACCAAAGACCACAAGAAGACTCCCTATGAGATCTTGAAGGACAGAAAGCCAAATATATCTTATTTCAAGATCTTTGGTTGCAAGTGTTTCATCTTGAACAATGGTAAGTCAAAAGTGACTAAGTTTGCTGCCAAATTCCATGTGGGGATCTTTGTTGGGTACATCAATAATAGTAAGGTATATATAGTCTATAACTTGAATAATCAAGTTGTAGAAGAATCTGTCCATATAGTGTTTGATGAGTCAAGCATGATTGACAGTGAGCTGTCAAGCTCTTTGCCTAGTTTTGCAGGTATAAAAGTCTTGATGGAAAAGCTCTCCATCAAAAATAAAGACCCAATTGTGCAAGAAGAATATTGAGAGGGATGATGTTCAAAGGAAGCACATGGCAGTCTAGCTGGAGATAAAGACCAACCAGCTGAAGAAAATGGTGCTCAGCAAGAAGCAGTCAGGCTACACCCAATAGTCAGATATCTGAGAGATCATCCTCCATATCAGATAATATGTGAGGCTAGCCAAGGTGTACAGACAAGAAGCAGGAGTTTCAACATAGCTTTTTATTCCAGCTTCCTGTCATAAGAAGAGCCCAAGAAATTTGAAAAGGCAAATAATGACCAATTCTGGATTTTGGTGCAATACAAGAAGAACTGAACCAATTCAAAAGGTACAAGGTCTTGAAGTTGGTTCCCAAACCAAATGGACATAATGTCATTGGAGTCAACTGGATTTTCAGAAATAAACCTGATGAAAATGGCATTAAAATAAAGAATAAAGCTAGACCGGTGGCCAAGGGGTACAAACAGGAAGAGGGGATTGATTATGATCATACTTTTGCATCAGTAGTAAGATTTGAAGCCATCAGACTATTTCTTGCATTTTTAGCCTTCTAGGGATTCAAAGTCTGCCAGATGGATGTGAAGTCATCCTTCCTGAATGGAGACTTGAAAGAAGAGGTCTATGTAGAGCAGCCTCCAGGTTTTATAGATTCTAACTCTCTTACTATTGTGTATAGACTTAGGAAAGCTCTATATGGGCTCAAGCAAGCCCCTAGAGCATGGTATGAGACATTGTCTACCTTCCTCATTGAGAAAAAATTCTCAAGGGGGAAGATAGACAAGACCCTATTCCTAAGGGAATCTAAGGGCAAGATCATCCTAATCCAAGTTTTTGTTGACGACATAATATTTGGCTCTACTGATGACAACCTCTGCATGAAGTTTGCAAAACTTATGCATGAGAAGTTTGAGATGAGCAGTATGGGTGAACTGAAGTTCTTCTTGGGACTCCAAGTAAAACAGACTGATAATGGTCGATCCATATCGCAGTCAAAGTTCAACAAGCAGTTAGTCAAGAAATATGGTATGGAGAATGCTTCCACCATAAGAACTCCTATGATCTCAAGTATGCCCATAGACAAAGATGATCCAGGGAAACCAGTAGATCCAACTTTGTATAGAGGTATAGTTGGCTCCCTTCTCTACCTCACTGCAAGTAGGACTGACATTATATATGCAATATATGTCTGTGCTAGGTATCAGGCCTGCCCTAAATAGTCTCACTACACTACTGTGAAAAGAATCTTGAGATATCTTAATGGCACCCCAGATCTTGGACTATGGTACCCTGGGAATGGGGAGTTTGAACTAACATGCTATTCAAATGCAAATTTTACAAGCTGCAAGGAGGACAGGAAGAGCACATCAGGCTCCTATCAATTTCTAGGTGGAAGGCTTGTCTCTTAGAGTAGTAAGAAGCAAACAAGTGTTGTAATCTCAATTGCTGAGTCAGAGTATATTTCAGCTGGGAGCTGTTGTGCTCAATTGTTGTGGATCCAGCATTAACTTCAGGACTATAATATTCAGATAAGTAGAACTCTATTCTTTTGTGATTCTACTAGTGCAATTTCTATAGCTAGGAAACATGTCTCCCATAGCAAGACTAAGCATATAGAAATTATGTATCATTTCATTAGAGAACATATGGAAAGGAAAGAAATCAGCTTTGAGTTTGTCTCCACGGACAAGAAAGTGGCTGATATCTTCACTAAGCCACTAGATGAAGCCAAGTTCAACACCTTCAAATTTGAATTGGATATGTTGAATCTTATGTAAATTTAATTCTCTCCTCAACTATATGCAATATTGTCTATTTTGTAGGTAGTACAAGTCCTTCCTCAAGATAATGAAGCTAGTGTGCAATTATTGAGGGGGAGCAAGCCCAACTGCTGTAATGGGATTGAGTAAAAATGGGGGGATCAACCCCAGACAGATAGGGGGAGAAAAACTCCACAAAAATCTCCCTATTGCAGAAGTCAAAAAGGGGGAGAGTTGTTAGGGGAAAGAAGAATAGACTTGATCAAGACCTGACCAAGCAAAGATGCAGGAAGCTCAAAGCTAGGTGGTGCTGAAGTTGCTTCTACACTAGAATAGTAAGGGTGGCTCACCCAGGAGAAATGCGACTTGAGACTGGCAGTATGTCAGGGGGAGTAAGTAAAATTCTCCACAGGCTGGAGAAATGTGGTAACATTTCCAAACTCTAATGATGTTACATAAGTTTTAGCTTTTATGTTGAATATACTGTGTATGTCAATGACCTATTTTATTGATCAAGCAAAGTTTTGACTTCTTCAAATCGGGAGAGATTGTTGGGTTCATTGATCCCAATGTTCCAGATTTGTAAGAAGTCAAACTGGTCAATGATATACACATAGTTGTATTTAATGTGTGCTTAAGTTCATACATGTAGGTTGTCCTTGATTAGATAGGTGGATAAAAAGAGTAAGATGGAAGTCAGATAATTTGACTAAGGAAAAAGCGTCAAGAGAGCTGAGAAGAATGTCTTAGCATAACTGTTGAGATAGCTGAGAATCTCAATGCAAAGCATTGATAGAAGTGTTGTTCTCAGCAAAACCACTGAGACAGGAGATAGTGTAAGCTGTGAAGAAGGAAGCGTTGAGAAAGTTGAGAAGAAACCACTGAGACAGGAGATAGTCTCAGCTGTGAAGAAGAAACTGTTGAGATAGTTGAGAAGGAACCGTTAAGAGAAAGCCAGCAAAAATTCTCTAAGTCCAGAAGCGTTGAGTGAAGAAGGTTCAGTCAAAGCTTTTAATGTAGAGCAAAGTCAGTGTCCGTTGAGTGACTTTACATCACTCAACGCTTAATGAGTTCTGGAATTTTTTCTAAGTCCAGAAAGTGAAGACCACTACTGACATCACCAGAAGTTAACAAGTCAAAGTATCTCAAGTCGTTGCAGGAAAGCTACAGCAGCATTGGATTACCACTGCTGATGTCACTAGAAGTCAACAAATTCAAAGTATTTCATGTTGTTGTGGGAAAGCTACAGTAGCGCCGGAAGCTACTATTAGTCCTCTTCTGAGGGATGTAGCACTCGCCATCCTTGGCTGGGCCCATACTAAAATTGTGTTGTTGATTCAAATCAATAGTTAAAAACAGAGAGAAAAGGGGATTAGGGTTACGAAAAGATGCGGAAAATAGAGGTGGTTTGACTTCATCTTCTCTAACGAGCTTGAAAGCCAAGTCCAGTAGTGCAAGCCAGTAGACAGAGAAAGATAGCTGATGCTTTTCCAGTTCTGCAAGTTTGTTCTGAGTAGAACAAGTTGGCTGATTCATCTAATCAGCAAGAAGAGATAGCAGTGTGAAGGGTCGTCGACCTTCAATAGCAAATAGTTGTTCTACAGTGCAGTAGAGAAGCAGTTAGGTGTAGAAGACGACTAATTCCTTCTACGGTAAGAGGGATGGACAGATATCTGGTCAATCCAGCAAGGTAGACTCTGAGATTTAACTCTGAGTTAGTATTTTAATTTATGTCAACTTCTTGATTAAATTCCTATAGGATTCAGGTTGTCTGAATCTGAGCTGTAGGGCCTTTTGTGCCTGAGTTATAGATGACTAATTAGTCACTAAGGTAGGTGCCCTACTAGGGTACTGAGGTAGGATATAAGTATGGATCTGAGAGTAGGGCTATCCTCCTAGCCTGAGTAGTAGGGCCTAGTGCCTGAGGTAGGTGATTGTTGAGTTACTTAACTGTAGGTGACAAGTGTGTCACTGAGTTGTAAGTCTTAGAGAAGACTGAGTGTAGGGCTTTTTGGCCTAAGGTAGGTGACAAGTTTATCACTGAGCTGTAGGTGCCTGGAGGGGCACTAAGGTAGGTACCTAGAAGGGTACTAAGATGTAGGAGTATTGCAGCACTCTGAGAGTAGGGCCTTGTGCCTGAAGTTGTAGGGCATAAAAAGCTTGAGTTGTAGGCCTTAGAAATAAGGCTGAGGTAGGTGATTTGAGGACTACTGAGCTGTAGGGGAATTGTAGGGCTCTGAGGTAGGAACCTTTTTAGTTCTGAGGTAGGGTACTTAAGAGAACCTAAGTGTAAGGCTGAGGGCCTGAGGTGTAAGCTCTGAGGAGCATTTTGGAGGAGTTTGTGTCTTGTCTAATATAAGTTAAAAAGGTGGGAGGGAAAGAGGATGTACCCATTTGGGGAACCACTATAAATATCTATGTGCTTTGTTGTGTTGGTTGTTCTTCTTTTAAATTGTAGGTATTAAGGACAAGCTCTAGATCACTTAGTAAGAAAACAGCAAAAAGGCTTAGAAATTTTCAAAGACTTATTCACCCCCCCCCCCTACTTCTAGGTGACTAGTTAACCTTAACTTAATAACTTTCAATATTATTATTGACAAATTTTACTCATCAGTTGGCCTCCTGAACGACTGAGTATAACACTCTTATATTGCCCTATTGGAAAACTACAAAAATCTAGATATTGACACTATCTCCATACGTTAGTGAGATATCGCTGATGATAACATTCATAACGATGCATATGACAAAACAATATAGATGACAAAATGATGTAGTCGACACAAAGCGATGTAGTCGATACATTATCACCCATTGATAGATTGTTATCACCTTGCGATAGTTTGATATTATTGGCAATAGTGAGACGCATATCAGTTAGTTGTCAAGCAATCTTTAAGCGGTTGTTAAGCGATAGGTGAGCAGCACGGATAAGTTCTGGTATATCGCCCGACGATAGCACCCTGAGACAGATTTACCCAAATTAAATCTTGGTCGTCCATTCCTTATTGGAATTAAGATCAAAATTCTGATGTCTGTCCTGAATCAGCCAAAGTAGCAAAAAGGCAAATCCCTTCTCATTTTTCCTTTTTCACTCTCTCTCACCAAAAGAAAGAAAGAAGAGAGGTAAGGGAGGAAGAAGAAGGAGCCATTAGAGGAGCTTCCAAGCTCGGATTCTTCCGTTGAGGATAGATTTGCGGAGTGGAAATCAACGAGAACCTTTTCATCCGGATCAACTACAAATTTATGGCACTGAAACGATCGTTAAGGGAAACGACCTTTCCTTCTAGTGTTTGGGCATGCTAGTCCAAGTTTCTATAGCATGTTTACATAAGAGCGCTTTCACTAATTAGTGGAAAGTGTTTCTCTCAACGGGTTGATGTTGTACATCCCCGATTTGTATTATATAAAGAGTCCGGATCAATGTTGGATGTAGGCATGCTGTGTGAAGCCTATTTGTGAAAGTTGGTTCAGACTGGTGATGATTGAATTGCATCTCAGAGAAGACTCCACGGAAAATTGTATGTTGTTTGGGATTCTAGGTACTGTTGGGTGTTGTAGGGAGTACTGGAGGTTAACTCCAGGAAATTCCCAAGATTGTGATAGTCTTTCTTTTTTGTTGATATCATCTAACGATAGTGGTTATCGTCGACGATAGCTCTCTTGGTTGAAACCCACTCTTTATTGATGGATGTTAAGCCTAGGTCCTGGGTTCTAGTGCTTAACATCAGAAACTGAAAGGTCTATTGTGCTTAGCTTGGTGGCCTTGTGTGTCGAACTTAAGGAATACGTAGGTTTTGATGTCAACGGATCGAGATAAACCTATCTCGTCTTGTTTTTGTCTAGATATGGGGATTTGAACAACGATCACTAGCTGAACTGAACCTGCACCATATCGTTTAGATCGAGAGCCTAAAGCAACTGTTAATCACTGTTGGCATGGGAGAAAGTCAAGGTTGATAGACTTGACTAGCGAAATGTTCAAAGAGAGTTTAAGTTGGCAATACTTGGATCAGATTGGTAGAATTTCTCGAGCAAGAGAGTTTATCAAAAGTGTACCTTAAGGGCACGAAACGTATGGTCGTGTGTGGCAATGTTTTGTGATAGTTGTGCATATATGAATGGTACTTAAGTTGTATGTTCTTGTGTAGATATATGTGTTGTTATTCTACTTACTTATAGGGAAGGAGAATCACCGCCCCGAGAATGGGTGGGGTTGTTACACCATTGTGGTCAGCTAAAGCTGACCGTATTTTTGTTTACTACGTCTTTGTGGATTGTACATGTGCAAGTGCATGCGAGGCAAGCTGGAAATAGAGGGATGAAGCCCTTTTCTATGTTGGTAATCGTAGGCCAAGTTTTTAGTGTTTAAATTCATGTATTGTCGACCTGCGTGCCGATGCATGTAAATCATATAGATAGATAAACACTTGTAAGGCTTTTAGGCCAAATAATTATGGTTATGTATTTTCATTCCTTTGCTTTATAGTGGACATTCCTTTGTGTGGATTTTAAATAAAATGCTTCCTCTAGTGTTTAAATCTATAATATATTAGTTGGATGTTTGGTTTCATTTTGTAACCCCTTGGTTTGTTCCTTTGATATGGTGTGGGGTCCCGACCAAATCTACTGTTATATTCTTCGTAATGGGTAGGTATTACACCGCGTGCATGCGGCAAACCTCCTGGCCGGCCCGTAACCGTGGCCACATGGCATGGCCAGCATCTTAGCGAGCCTCCCAACCAACGTGCTTACGACTGACCTCACTCCGAACACTGCTCTCCCCTCCTCAGATGGCCCCCTGGCGTCAGGGGCTCTCCGCTGACTGCTACCACCTGTTGTCCCCTCTCCACCATAAGTAATTCTTTGCCATCTGATGAATGGTTAACCACTCACATAACCACCGATAAAACAACTCATCATGGGTGGGTGCAAATATCTGAAATTATATCGGTTTGTGCGTTGTAAAAATATTATTAAAATGTGTGTCATATAACTATAATAAAATGGGCTGCAAATATTAAATATGGTGGTTACAGTCCGCAGATAGCTGTGTGATCACTGTAACCACCCCTGGGGCCTATAAATAGGTTCTTAGTCAATCTTTCATTCTCACCTTTTTTCCTCCTAGGCTTCTGCTCCTACGCGCCTAAAAGTTTCTTGAGGATTCTCTTTTGCCTTTGAATATTCCCTTGAAACCCTTCAAGCCCATCGAAGATAGCTTGAAGGACATCATCCACATTCATCTGCCTCCATACGCTCCCGAGCATTCCACTCAGCGCACACGTTTCCCACCACAACAAACAACATGCGTGCAGCACTCTTAGCACTCAGCACCCGCCAGTCAATCACAACCTCTTTCAACTCCAAACCCCAAACCCCAAACTCCACTTCAAACAACAGGAAGAAAGCTGCTCACACAAAGATGCTCAGAACGCGACTCTCTAGCCTCCGAGTATGAGAAGAAGTCTGCCAAGTCTCCAAAATTCTTGTCCCCCGCCACCAACAAAGAAATATACTTAGCTTTGTGAGCGGTGTCCTATCACCCTCCAAACACGCCTCTCTCTCTCCCCCTATAAGTTGTAATGAGAAGCGGTCTATTGCCGTCGCATTCTCTAAATAACTCTAACAAGACCTACTGTTAGTGGAAGTTTGGAAGGCACACCCCCGATGACGTGGTTTTTCACCCATTTCTGGTGTTTTTCACATTAACAAACTTTCTTGTCAACCACCTCGTTTCACTGTGACTTTTGCACGCTCGACCGCTCACGAGCTAAGATGGTGCAATCTACACCTTTCTGCAAGAGCCTTGAGTGAGTCACAACAATTTTAAATAATAGAATAACATAAC